>CM061134.1:74783892-75983892 GCA_030789695.1 Scilla litardierei | reverse complement strand
AGTGACATGGAGATGCTCGGCCGAGTGCACGCTGATATTGGCTCTGTTGCGTGTCCGATCTGGCCGGCCGAGCGGGCTTCCTATGGTCGGCCGAGTGACTCCTTCACTCGGCCGAGTGGAATGCTCAAAGTGCCCAAACTTCATATTTTCGCCTCCTCGTCGCTCCTACGACGTTCTTTCTCCTTCCACTCCTCTCTAATAGCAAAATACCCCTCAAGAGAGTCGTCAGTGACACTACAGAGTGGGTGCATCTTAGAATCACTCCAAATCGCTCCAAATCTCCTGAAATACGACAAAAACAACAAATCGTGAAAAGCATCGCAATATTGTCGAATAAACGTGAAAAACATGATTTGAGCGATCTAAATGGCATGCAAACATGCAGAAAAAAAGTGTAAAATACGGAGTGATCAAACCACTCGGTCGAGTGCATTGTGGCACATGATCTCTTCGTATCAGTTGTACTCGGCCGAATACGCTTCTTCACTCGGCCGAGTGGGCTGTGTTACTCAGCCGAGTGGCCTGTTTCTGGAGACAACTCTTCTTCTCCTCGCCTCTTCATCGATTCTATCGATTTCCTTCTTCTTCCACTCATCATCCAACATAGTTAGCTTCTTGATAGGGCCATATACGACGCTCCGGTACATGTGCAAGTCCTTTAAGCTTATTTTTGTTCCCGATTGCTCTATATTTCCTGAAATCCGATAAAAACAAGAAATAGTGAAAAGTAACGCGATATCATCGAATACTCGTGAAAATTGTAATATGAGCAATCGAAATGTCGTGAAAACATGCAGAAAAAAGGTGTAAAATATGGAGCGATCAAAATCCCCCAAGCTTACTGTAATGCCCTACCAGCTACTGCACAAGTACTAGAGGGGGGGGGGGGGGGGGGGTGAATAGTACTTTAAAATAATAAGGAGTATAATTCCAAATTAAATTGCAAACAACTACCAAATCAATTTGCGAAAGCTTAAATTGAATGACAACAATTAAATTAACAATGCAAACAAACGATGTTAATGGGTTCGGATCCACCCAAGTCTCCCCGACTTGTTCCCGGTGATCCTACGTCCCAACCACCCGGATCCCCTCCGGATACTTGAGTTAGAAACCCTAACTCAAGATTTCCACTATGAATATCTTGTGAAAAACCTTCACAAGATCAAATCATACATGCAATAGCAAACGTGAATCCCACAACCCGGGATCACAATCTTCTCTCACAACCGAGAGAATCACAAGCAATATAAATGAGTTATATTGAAATAAACAAATCTTACCACAAAATCCTATACCTTGAGTTTTTCTTACCCAAATGGTGAAATGAAGGATTTGAGGAAGATGAAGTCACCAAGACCTAGCACCAAGGAAATGACCAGCAATCGGTGCCTAAGAATGATTTGGAGACTTGGATCAAGCAATAGCTTGAAGAGCTCACCAAGAACAAGCTTCTCTCTAGATCTAGAAATGAGAGAGAATGGGTTTCTTGTGAGGAAGAGAGCTTTAGATTTGAGGGAGAATGGCTATCTCTTTAGAACTCAATGAATCTCTTAATGGCAGCTCTAACCTAGATAGAAATGACCTAGGTTCGTATTTATAGGGTCCCATAAAAACAAGTTAGGTCATTCACCAACGGATAGAAATCTGTGAGAATTAGTCGGTCAAAGAACAATCACTGACCGACTAGTTCATCAACTAGTCGGTCAGTCAAACAACGTGGACCGACTAAGTGTAGATCTGAGAAGAGATAGAATTTCAGACCTAGAAATCTAGTCGGTCCAAGAAGACTTTCTGACCGACTAGTTTCACAACTAGTCGGTCAGTCAGTGAACGTAGACCGACTAAGAGGCAAAATGAACTAGTCTGAATGCAAGTTGACTTAGTCGGTCCAAGAACAAAAGTTGACCGACTAGATTGTCAACTAGTCGGTCACCAAACGTTCTTAGACCGACTAACGATAAACAGTAGCTTAGGAGAATTTTAGCATGAACAGTAAGTCACAGCTAGTCGGTCAAAGAAGCATCACTGACCGACTAGTTCACAAACTAGTCGGTCGGTGAGTCAACGTAGACCGACTAACTGTAAACAGTAAAGTCCAAGAAATTAAGGAATCAAACTAGTCGGTCCAAGAACAGTTGCCGACCGACTAGATCACCATCTAGTCAGTCAGTACTTGTTCTTGTACCAACTAACATGCACATACAAATCCGAATCGAAGCGCGACGCTTCGAGGAAGTTAGAATGAACTTGTGCAAGGATCCTAGAGCTACGAAATGAGCGTAATGAAGATAGAAACGTAAGATATACTCAAGGCTTAACATTCTATATATCGAAGCTAAAAGACTATAAATAAAACCTTAATAAACGGTCTTTGAGAGCTTCGATTGAATCTTCATATCTTCCAAAGCATCGCAAGAGCTTCAACGAAGCTTTAGGCATGAATATGAGCTTTGGAAAGTGTTGAGATGTCGCTTTGAATGTTCTCGTGAAATTGGCGACGATCTCCAATACTGCGCTCACAAATTGTTAGTTCATGGATTATTTATGTTTGCTCATCATCAAAACCAAATCCGGGGAGTCCAATATAAATAATAATAAAAAATAATAATTCAAATGTAAAATACTTACTCCCCCTGCATTGATGACACGTTAATTCCAAAATGAATATATATGAATTGCATCAATCAGACGAGTAAGATATATAATGAGAATCGATTTTTGAAATATCGGATTTTGAAAATCCTTATATGTATCTTAACTCCCCCTGAATCTAACATATCAAACTAGATTCTTGGAAATTGAGTTAAATTTTCATTTGCGCTATTTATTATCATTATCTCTCCCCCTTTGGCATTATCCCAAAAATGGGGGGCATACAACGACAACAATTAGGAAATGGAAAATCCAACATCGGGAGTCGTAGACATAGACAATGGACCAACTTGACACCAAGGGAATAAAAATGTGGAAATCAAATAAAGGTGTGCCAAAATGTCCATTATCACAAAAAGATCTTAAATCATCAAAAATACCAAATAATTATTCATTTCTTGAATAATGAAACATACTCTCCAATATTCAATATTCTTGGTTAATTTTGTGCATGGAAAACAATTCTATATAATTATAGAAATATAATCTATTTAACCAAGTTTTTAATCGTCGAGCGACGAATTCACAATTCAAATGCATTCAACGAATATAAAAAAAAAATACACGACGAATAAATGACAAAGTGAATGACGATGAACATATATATATGTAGAGACAACATGAGTACATCCAAAAAGATATCACATCGAATATATGAGGTACATCATATCAAGTGCTACATATCATCAAAAAGAAAAACATCATACATCATCGACATCATCAAAGTATATCAATATACATCAAAACAACATCATAACATAATATCCAACTCCGACATCCAGAAATCGCAAAAATACATCAAAACATCTCTCAAACCCCATCCTAACCCAAAATACTCTCACTAAGAAATATCATCCAAAGCGTAGTGGAGAGTCCTCGAAACAAGCGATCACGAGGAGGTGGCTGGATCGGCAGTCTCCGTGGGTCCAGTCGACGGAGTGGACTCAGGATCTGCAGGGAGGAGAGGCGTCTCAACAGATGGAATCGTCGGGGCAGGAGTGGAGATCTCAGCAACAGGCTCAACAACGGGAATCTCAACAGCAGCAAGGGTCTCGACAGAAGCAGCAGCAGCAGTGTCAACAGCAGCAGGAGATACATGAGCAGGCTCGGAAGTCTGAAGAGCTGAAGCAGAAGGCTCTGGAACACCGGAAGTGGTGCCAACTCCAGGAGCAGAAGTGGAAGTACCAGCAGCAGCAGCAGCAGTGGCCTCATCGCCACGGGCAAAAGAAGTGACAAGCTCGTCAATCTCCTCATCGTCCATCTCCTCGGCCTCAGAGACTGAAGGAGGAAGATCAATCCCCATCAGACGAGCCATACGGCAGACGACCTCCTCGGTACGAGCCAAACGTGACTCGTGCCGACGAAGAAGGCGTACGACATCGTCCAATGTAGCAGGACGAGAGGGGGCTACAGCAGCGGACGGAGAAGCCTGAGAAGCAGATGCGGTAGACCTCTGCACGTGACGAAGTGCCGCTAGAGATTTCTTCACGGCCGTCGCGTTCAGAGGCGTACCCAAGGGACGCTCATCGTCAGGAGGGAGAGGGACTCGAAAATGTCGAAATACAAGAGTCAACAAGCAAGGGTATGGAATGTGCGCAGACTTATTGGTCTTACGTATACACTCAAAAGAATCCATCTTATCGAGTATCACGCGAGCCCAATTAATCTTGCACCCCAAGAAAAGAGCGTAGATCAATTTCAAGAACGGCTGGGATGGGAGTGAAGAGGATCCATACTTAGGGAGGAGACATGACTTCAAGATCAGGTTAAGAACCCACACATTCGGCTTGAAAGATTTCGATGGAACACCAATGAATGCAGAGGGGATAACCTGGAAAATCTCAGATAGAATAGACTGATCCATGGAAGAAATGTCATCGACGGAAATGTCCGAAGGGAGGAGACCACATGATGAAAAACCAAGAATCTCCCCTAAGATTTCTGCCGTGAGAACTATAGGAGTTCCCAAGACAGTTGTCTCAATGGAGTGGCTGGCATCGTACTGGCCTCGAACACGATTGGCATAGAACAATTTCACGAGGCGAGGATACGGTTTGGGATTGGCCTTGGGGTCGTATCGGATATAATCAAGAAGACCACTATAGGACAGAAGATCAGCAAGGCCGAGAAAATCAGAGAACTGAACGTAATGCTCTAACAACAGTGGACAATGCTCTATACGGTTGTACGCTACGAGACACTGAGGGTCATCGCGGCACAACGATATGTCTACACCGCTGACTGGCATAGGAACTTTACCCTTAGCCTTACGGGTCTTCGGAGGAGGAGTGGGTTCCCTAGTAGGCTCATCCTCAGGCACAAATTCAGAGTCGGAATCGGGAGGAGTAGCCGGAGTGTGAAGTATGGGCTTTTTGGGCAAATTCTTTCCGGGTTTAAGAGTCGCCGACCTTTGCTTCTTCAGAGGAGGCGAAGAGGGGGAAGCTTGGGTAGATTTGGCACGGTGCTTGGGCTTAGGTGGATTCCTAGGGTTGGACGGCCCTACGGTCATAGGAGAAGCCCCGGAAGAGGCGATAGGAATTCTCGTCTTTGCCATGGTCGAGGCACGACGAGAGCAAGCAAGTAATCACGGAGGATCAACAACCCTAAGCACACAACCCTAACACACAAGCCCTAAGATGAAAACAACTTAAATCCGAAACCCTAGAATACCTAGGAGGAGAAATCGAACCCTAGGGCAAGAAATCGACCTAGGAGAGGGAGGGAGATACCTAGGAGATGGAGTCGACGGCAGTGGACGGCGGGGATGGCCGGAGATAAGGCCGGAGTCGACGGAATTTGAAGGGGCTCGATCGGGGTTTGGGGGTTTTTCGGCTGGAGAAGAGGAGAAGACCGACTAATAATGAAATTAGTCGAATCAAAATGAGTATAAGTCGGTCTGGAATCAAAAAGACACAAATGCCCTAACACACTTAGTCGGTCACAGTTCAAGTACTGACCGACTAGATTACGATCTAGTCGGTCGGTCACTGAGCTTGAACCGACTAAGTCGAAACAGAGGCAAACAGTGAATTTCTAGGGCAAGAATTAGTCGGTCGCAGTATATTCACTGACCGACTAGTTTTCAATCTAGTCGGTCGGAAAGTGTACTGTGACCGACTAACGAAAGAAAATGATAGGAGTTAGATATAGGCTTGATTTAGTCGGTCTGAGTTCATTTGCTGACCGACTAGATGAGCATCTAGTCGGTTGACAAGTGAACTTAGACCGACTAGAGGAGTCCAAAAATTGATAATTGATTTCTCTTCACAAACCACTTGGATGAAACATCAAAACTCACTCATTAGTCATGTAAATTACCCCATAAAACGTCGAAATCTTAAATACGACTTTCAAATACGAATTCGATCATAAATTCAAATATATCACATAAAATTCCCAAAAATTCAATTAATCTAGCATGAACAAAATATCACGAAATCGAATAGCATGCAAGATAATTGAATGAAATATGAATCCTATATCTCGGATTCACCCATAATCCCCAATTCTCGACCCAACCGCACAAAGGAGTCCTCCTTTAGGGGTTTCGTGAAAATATCGGCGATTTGCTTTTGGGTTTCAACGTACACTAATATGATGTCCTTTTTAGCAACATGATCATCTAAGAAATGGTGTCGGACATCTATGTGTTTTGATCGGGAATGGTGCACCGGATTCTTTGAAAGACAGATAGCACTTTGGTTATCCACCATGATAGGGCTAGTATCACAGTGAATACCAAAATCCTTCAAAGTGTGTCTCATCCAAAGAACCTGGGCACAAGCGGCACCGGCGGCAATATATTCCGCCTCGGTGGTTGAAAGTGATACGGAATTTTGCTTCTTGGAAAACCAAGAGACAAGAGAATTTCCTAGAAAATGGCAAGTGCCACTAGTACTTTTCCTGTCGGATTTGCATCCCGCATAATCGGCATCACTGTATGAGACTAACTCATACGTGCTAGATTTCGGATAAAGTAATCCAAAATCTAAAGTGTAACTTAGATAACGGAAAATACGCTTTACCGCTACTAAGTGAGACTCCTTAGGCAGAGACTGATAACGAGCACAAATGCATACGGCAAACATAATATCGGGCCTACTTGCGGTAAGATAAAGTAAGCTACCTATCATACCTTGATATAGACGAATGTCTACATCCTTACCACCCGTATCCTTGTCGAGATGCGTAGTCATGCTCATTGGAGTCTTTTTCCCGGAAGCACTTTCCATTCCAAATCGCTTAAGCAACTCCACCGTATACTTCGTTTGGTGGATGAAGATTGCATCGTTCATTTGGCGAATTTGGAGACCTAGGAAATATTTGAGTTCGCCCATGTGGCTCATCTCAAATTGTTCCTTCATAACATTAGAAAACTCTTCGCAAAGAGTGAAGTTAGTAGCACCGAAAATGATATCATCAACATAAATTTGAACTAATAAAATATCATTATTCGCATGCTTAACAAAAAGTGTAGAATCGGCTTCGCCCATTTTAAAATTCAAATCCAAAAGAAAATTCTTTAGGCGATCATACCAAGCTCGAGGAGCTTGTCTCAAACCATAAAGAGCTTTCTTTAGTTTAAAAACATGATTTGGAAATTTTTCATTTATGAAGCCCGGAGGTTGAGAAACGTAAACTTCCTCAACGACATCTCCGTTTAAAAATGCACTTTTAACATCCATTTGAAATAACTTAAAATTTTTATGGCATGCATAAGACAATAAAAGTCTAATTGATTCTAATCTAGCTACCGGAGCGAAGGATTCTTCGAAATCGATACCTTCCTCTTGGCGATAGCCTTGAGCAACTAACCGAGCTTTGTTCCGGATGACGACTTGATTTTCGTCGGATTTGTTCTTGAAGATCCACTTTGTCCCTATGACGGCGTGGTTCTTCGATGGCAAAGGAACAAGCTCCCATACCTCATTCCTCTCGAATTGAATGAGTTCCTCCTCCATGGCAAGGATCCAAGCACTATCTTCGCAAGCTTCAACTATATTCTTTGGCTCTATTGATGAGACAAAGGCACTATTGGCGAAGTGGTGGACTTGCGATCTCGTCTTGACACTATCATGAATATTGCCAATTACTTGCTCATGGGGATGGTCACGAACCGAATGAAGCCGTTTGGGAATACCTTGATCACTAGGAACATTCTCAACAACTTCATTAGTTGGGTTAGTCTCAATAGAATCAATAGAATCATTAGACTTAGAATTATCAAACGAATCACATAAAACATCCAAAGAATCATTATCATTTGAAATTCTAGTTGGAACAAATCCTTCATTAAATGAGACATGAAGCGACTCCTCGATCGTTGAGGTTCGTTTGTTGAATATCCGGTAGGCTTTGCTACGCGTAGAATATCCAACAAAAATCCCTTCATCGGATCTTGGATCGAATTTGTCCAAACTACCATATGTGTTCTTAATAAAACATTTCGAACCAAAAACACGAAAATGTTTAACTTGAGGCAACCTACCAAACAACAATTCATAACAAGTTTGTTTAGTGTCGGGCCTCAAAAGTATTCTATTAAACACATAGCAAGCGGTGTGTACCGCTTCCGCCCAAAATTGATGGCCAAGTTGGCTATCATCAAGCATAGTGCGAGCACACTCCACTAGCGTCCTATTCTTTCTCTCAACTACACCATTTTGAGGAGGTGCACGAGGGAAAGAGAAGGTGTGAGTAATACCAACTTCATCACAAAATGTCTCAAAAGACTCATTCTCAAATTCACCTCTATGATCACTACGAATAGTGACAATGGTGGTTCCTAAGAGATTTTGTACTTTCTTAACAAAAATTGTGAAGTTTTCAAAAGTTTCATTTTTATTACACAATGAAAATACCCAAGTAAATCTTGAATAGTCATCTACGATGACAAGTCCATACCTTGCATTTCCTAAGGAAGCTACTCTAGTTGGCCCAAATAAGTCTAGATGTAATAGCTCTAGTGGCCGTTTAGTAGAGATGCTTTTCTTAGGTTTAAATGAAGATTTAGGAAGCTTGCCACGTTGACAACAATCACAAAAACTTTTCTTTTCAAAAACAAGCTTCGGAAAACCTTTAATAGAATTTAATTTCGAAAGCTTATAAAGTGTTCCAAAGTTCACATGTCCAAAGCGTCGATGCCATAAGTGTTGTTCACTTGTGTTGGCAACGAGACATTGTTCATATGACTTAGGAAGATCCAAAATATAAATGTCTTTATGACGAGTTCCGGAAAATAATAATTTATCATTATCTTTTCTTAAAATATGACACAATCCTTTCGCAAAACTAACTTTGTAACCTTTGTCACAAAGTTGGCTTATTGAAATAAGATTATGATTTAAACCACTAACAAGATAAACATCACTAATTAAGGGTTTAGATGGGTTACCGACTTTACCAACACCTATGATGGTTCCGCTCTCGTTGCCTCCAAATACGACGCGGTTTCCATTCGCAAGGGGAACCACTCCGGAGAGCAATCGAGCGTCACTCGTCATGTGTTTTGAACACCCGCTATCGAGTATCCAATTCCCTTTGGAGCTAAATTTAAATTTGTTGCTCCTCTTCTTTTTCTTCTCCTTGAGTACCTAAAGATAGAAACTTTCATATCATGGTACCCAAGGTCTTTGGGTCCAAGGGATTAGACCTTTGGAAGCCAAGTCCAAGTGGACTTAGACTTCCCCACATAATTCTTACTATGCACAACATCCGAAAAATAAGCATTCATATACATTTGTTTTTCGTCCATGCTTGTGTCCTTTGGGCTCCAAATAGTGAAAATTTTGGGAGCCATCATCCTATTGGGTGCATGCATGCGACGTTGATTTCTACGTGATGCATGTTGTGGATAGGCATACGGGACATGATGGAATGGTGCACGACGAGAATTATTCATATGATGAGGTGGGTGTACATATGCATGTGTGGGAACACGTGCGTGAGGGTGTCTCACATGGTGTGCACGTGCCCGAGAATGTGTTGCATAAAAATCATCATATGTGTGAGCCGGTGGAGTAGGACGTGTGTTCCTACGTGGCATGGTATTGGTGTACATATAAGCATGCCCCTTCTTTGGAGGTCCACCCGAAGTGGGTTTCTTTCCAAAAGAGGGCGTGGACGAGGTGGAAGCACCATTGGTAGATGAACTACCAATAGAGTGTTTGCTACCACTCGTAGAGTCACCGGAAGTTGGCCTAACAAAGGTAGTGGCCGCTTTGGATGGACATCCCATCGTATACCCCAAACCAATGTGGTGATTGGCCGGAAGTAAGTCACTTAGGATTTTATCCAAATGGTCCTTACCTTTGTTGAATTTGTTAATTCGGCCCAATGTGTCCTCATATTTCTCTTTGAGAGAACGCAAAGAAGTATCCAAAGTGGATATTTGCGATGTGAGCACATAAACACGAGATTTAAGATTCTCGTTCTCAATACTCAAAGTCGAGTTTTGAGAAGTTAAATCCGCTATCTCATGTTCTTCCGCATCCTCAATGCTAACATGTTCAAGTTTAGATTTGAGATTTACAATCTCATTTCTTAACTCTTCAACAACGGTGTCGTTGTTGGTGATGATATTCTTAGGCGATGTTTGAATGCTAGCTAGGTCATCTTTTACCTTAGTATATCTATTTACTAACTTAGTGTATTTTGACCAAAGTTGAGAGTTAGCATTTCTAAGATCATCCATCGATACCTCATCGCTTTCGTCATCACTATCATCGGAAGAGGAGGATCCTTGATCGTGCTCCTCTCTTGCCATGAAACACATGTGCGCTTGCTCCACGTGTTCATCGTCCGACTCACCGCTTGAAGAATCATCGGAGTCGGTGAAGGTAGCTCCGACAAGTCCCTTCTTGTTTCCTTTTGTGTACTTCTTGGACTTGTCATACTTTGGCGCCTTCCACTTCTCCTTTTGCTTATTGAGGGGACACTCCGCTTTCATGTGTCCTGGCTTATTGCACTTGAAACACAAAGGAGAGGAAGAGGCGTTATAAGAACCAAATTTACCTTTGGTCTTGAAGTTACCTTTTCGGAAGAAACGGTTGAACTTCTTGGCCATGAGTGCCATGGACTCCAAGTCCAACTCGTTTTCCGAGTCTTCATCATCGGTTGATGTGGATGTGGATGGAGCGGCTTTGAAGGCAATAGCCTTTTTCTTTGGCTCGTCTTGCTTTAGATAAGACTTCATCTTTTCTTGCAATTTGAGCTTGCTATCCTTGCGTACCTCGTACGACATTAAAGTACCCATTAGTTGAACTACGGTGTACTTATTCATGTCATTACCTTCCTCGATGGAGAAGGTGCGTTTCTCCCAAGAAGAAGGAAGTCCTTCGATAAGCTTTGAGCACTTCTCCTTTTGAGTGTAGGACTTGCCGAGGGCCTCTAACTCGTTTATTATGTCAACGAAGCGAGCGTAATATTCTTTCATCTTCTCGCCCTGTTGCATATGAAACATTTCGTAATCTTTGTTTACGACTACGAGTTTAGAGTCTCTTACCCGACTCGTCCCTTCATGTAGAATGAGGAGGGAGTTCCAAATTTGATATGCACTCTTACATGTGCATATCTTATTGAAGTCCTCGGGCTCCAATGCGCATTGCAAGGCGTTCATTGCCTTGGCATTGCTTACCTCCGCGGCGACCTTCGCGGTTGTCCATTTCTCAAAGTCTTCTTCTTCGGGCTCGATGTACTCCTTCATTGTAGTCCTCCATAAGGATGCACTTCGGAGGAAGGTTTCCATCCGACATTTCCAGTACCCGTAGTTAGTACCGTTGAAGAATGGAGGCCTCGTAGAGGAATGTCCTTCCATCACCGAAGATGATCCTTCACGGTTCCTGAAGGTGTCATAGTTGGAAGGTGGACGCACGGTCTTGTTGTCGTTGGCAGACATAGCTGAGTATCTGGCTCTGATACCAAATGTAATGCCCTACCAGCTACTGCACAAGTACTAGAGGGGGGGTGAATAGTACTTTAAAATAATAAGGAGTATAATTCCAAATTAAATTGCAAACAACTACCAAATCAATTTGCGGAAGCTTAAATTGAATGACAACAATTAAATTAACAATGCAAACAAACGATGTTAATGGGTTCGGATCCACCCAAGTCTCCCCGACTTGTTCCCGGTGATCCTACGTCCCAACCACCCGGATCCCCTCCGGATACTTGAGTTAGAAACCCTAACTCAAGATTTCCACTATGAATATCTTGTGAAAAACCTTCACAAGATCAAATCATACATGCAATAGCAAACGTGAATCCCACAACCCGGGATCACAATCTTCTCTCACAACCGAGAGAATCACAAGCAATATAAATGAGTTATATTGAAATAAACAAATCTTACCACAAAATCCTATACCTTGAGTTTTTCTTACCCAAATGGTGAAATGAAGGATTTGAGGAAGATGAAGTCACCAAGACCTAGCACCAAGGAAATGACCAGCAATCGGTGCCTAGGAATGATTTGGAGACTTGGATCAAGCAATAGCTTGAAGAGCTCACCAAGAACAAGCTTCTCTCTAGATCTAGAAATGAGAGAGAATGGGTTTCTTGTGAGGAAGAGAGTTTTAGATTTGAGGGAGAATGGCTATCTCTTTAGAACTCAATGAATCTCTTAATGGCAGCTCTAACCTAGATAGAAATGACCTAGGTTCGTATTTATAGGGTCCCATAAAAACAAGTTAGGTCATTCACCAACGGATAGAAATCTGTGAGAATTAGTCGGTCAAAGAACAATCACTGACCGACTAGTTCATCAACTAGTCGGTCAGTCAAACAACGTGGACCGACTAAGTGTAGATCTGAGAAGAGATAGAATTTCAGACCTAGAAATCTAGTCGGTCCAAGAAGACTTTCTGACCGACTAGTTTCACAACTAGTCGGTCAGTCAGTGAACGTAGACCGACTAAGAGGCAAAATGAACTAGTCTGAATGCAAGTTGACTTAGTCGGTCCAAGAACAAAAGTTGACCGACTAGATTGTCAACTAGTCGGTCACCAAACGTTCTTAGACCGACTAACGATAAACAGTAGCTTAGGAGAATTTTAGCATGAACAGTAAGTCACAGCTAGTCGGTCAAAGAAGCATCACTGACCGACTAGTTCACAAACTAGTCGGTCGGTGAGTCAACGTAGACCGACTAACTGTAAACAGTAAAGTCCAAGAAATTAAGGAATCAAACTAGTCGGTCCAAGAACAGTTGCCGACCGACTAGATCACCATCTAGTCAGTCAGTACTTGTTCTTGTACCAACTAACATGCACATACAAATCCGAATCGAAGCGCGACGCTTCGAGGAAGTTATAATGAACTTGTGCAAGGATCCTAGAGCTACGAAATGAGCGTAATGAAGATAGAAACGTAAGATATACTCAAGGCTTAACATTCTATATATCGAAGCTAAAAGACTATAAATAAAACCTTAATAAACGGTCTTTGAGAGCTTCGATTGAATCTTGATATCTTCCAAAGCATCGCAAGAGCTTCAACGAAGCTTTAGGCATGAATATGAGCTTTGGAAAGTGTTGAGATGTCGCTTTGAATGTTCTCGTGAAATTGGCGACGATCTCCAATAATGCGCTCACAAATTGGTAGTTCATGGATTATTTATGTTTGCTCATCATCAAAACCAAATCCGGGGAGTCCAATATTCAACACTTACCTCTTACTCGTCCTCGAGGAAGATAAGTAGAGAGACAAACTCGGGAGATGAAAACAAAGAAATGAAATGAAAAAGAAAGAACACGAGGTGGAAGGGGTCGCTAGATTATTCTTTCAGATCTTAAGCCATAAGCTACACATCACGATAACTTGGAAAATACGAATCACATGCTATAAGAATTTCAAATCTTACTTAAACATGGTACTGCAAGCTTTTAATAACAACAAGAGGGACTTTCTAAACTCATACAATCAATTCATATCCACATCACACATTTCATAGAATTTAATATACGAATGTTAGCGATGCACTTTTCAATCAAGAGTTATAACAAAAGCATATAAGAATCACACCAAGCATGCAATAGAGAATGAAATAAGAGACATGTTATTCACATTTTCATATCAATTCATAAGAAATCTCCATAGCTAAAGTATTCGCTAAGTCTCAGTATTATCAAACTTCCCCATTCGTCCACCTCTCCACTCTAATGTCGTACTCACTAATATGGTCAAATGAATTCACCCCCCCAAGCTTAGCTTGAGGCATCACATCTAAAGGAATATGATAGTGGAAAATGGGATTTTTGCCTTGGTTTTTCCAAGTATTTTGTGGCTCCAATAATGAGATAGAGAAATATCTTTCTTTTTCTTTTTGAACTTTTTGTTTCTCATTTTTCTTTTTTGTAGGAGCAATATGATTTGTATTTTTGGTTTTTGGCTCCTTTTTGGTTTTTTGGACTTTTGGAGTAACCTTTTTCTTTTGTAGGGATTTTTGGGAAATAGATGCGATATAAGTAGCTTTAGGAGGTGAACTCAAGTGACATGTAGAGAATAAAAAGATATATGTGGAGAAAGAAATAATGTAACACTCGGTTCACTTTAAGATATGCACAAATGGTTCAATAAAATAATACATCAACTAAACTTATATGTAAGAACGGATATTCTCAATCATTTCAATAAATAGCGAAGTCAAGCAGTAAAGCGCACAATCATATCAAGCATGCAACATGAGGCGAATAAGACCATAAGGCAGATGCTTCCGTTATACAATTGATGCGTGAATCTTGGTGCACTTCCAATAAAATCATACTAAACACTAATCCATATATTCAGTTTCAATGAATACTGACCGGCGCCCCGTTTACGGTATGGGCGCGGTGTCGTTTACCGCAAGTTTCACGGTTAGTGTAGGGTGCGGGAATATCGAACTCAGGGAGGCAAGGTTGTGCTTGGGTCAGGTAGGACCTAAATCACCCCGAGGGGCGAGCTAGCCCGAATCGGTGGATGGTTGTCACGAAAGGAAATAAAAGCGTAAGAACGAAAAGAAAGTAAACCCGGGACTTTGGTTTCCAACCCGACGAGAGACTCTCGCCGACGCGGCCTACGGGTATGGATAGCGATCGGGATTAGGGTCTAATGGTGGGACGTTGCCTCTAAAAGTGGTACCGGCGTCCCATGGGCCCGATATTCCGGTCGGTGCCCAGGATGATACACCGGACTTCCCGGATTCGATCAGTGGGCACTCCCGTGTCCATAAACACTGATCGATCCCGGGAGCACTAAGCCCGCAACGATAACTCCCAACGTCTCATCCTGCCGCTCCCGCGTGCTAGGATTCGACGTCTACGCTAAGGGTGTGAGCTATGGCTAGGGAGTCAACCGCCAAGTTTATTCCCCCTTGGCCCGACGGTCAAAGGCGGTCTTTTTCCCGCCGATGACAATGAAACACCCCGCGTAACCGTTAGATTCCTACTCCCTATCGATTTCCTAACCCTACGGACGCATCGGGAAGAGCCCCCGAAGGGGTTTCCACCAAAATCCCAGATTTGGGAACTACTCACAAAAATTCATGAAAAAGCAATCTAAATGAAATTTAACCGTTAGAATCGTAATCGGACAATTGCAATGCGGAAGTAATAGAGTCATAAAGATAATACTAAAATTTGAGAAAGATCTGAAAACTTACAAAAGAGTAACAATTACAGCCGTCACAAGGAAATAAAACAGTAGAAAAACAGCAACTCCCGTTTCTGGAACCCTAGGGGTTCTATATATAGGCCGTCGCATCAACCGATCGGTTGACAAGTCAACCGATCGGTTGATCCGTTACAAATAAATATCAGAAAATGGCGAGTTTTCACCCGATCACATGAACCGATCGGGTGAGTTCTTGAGCGACCGGTTGGATCTTGGAGCGGTCGGGTGAATCGGCCGGTTGAACGCCCGTGTCTTCAGCTCATCTTCTTCAGCTACAGATGAACCGATCGGGTGGAGAGTCACCCGATCGGTTGGAATTCTGCTCGAGAAAACAGAGAACAGCCGCCCGCAGAACCGGTCTGTGAACCGGTCGGGTGACTTCTTTGTGAGCTGCGGTAGCGACCGGTTGGTGCACGCGTGCATCACCCGATCGGTTGGAGATGACCAACCGACCGGGTGAGGGGCTGAAAGATGAATACTTCACCGTTTGACCCCCTGGATCACGCGTGACTTCTCCCGTTGCTCCGGGGACTTGGGATATCATCATTAAACGTCCCCTACGTGGTCAATCCCCTGCAATCATGGACAAACAAAGAAAAGTGAAAGAAAACGGGAAAACATACGAAAACGAATAAGAGACGGCGGAAAAACACGGAGAAACACAAAAGAAAACGTGCGTGAATATATGAAATATAGACGCACGTCAAAATCCCCCAAGCTGAACTCTTCCTCGTCCTCGAGGAAGACGAGTGAGAGTAGGAGCTCGGAAGGGAAAAATAGAGAGGAAGAAAGAAAAAGAAAACTCTAAGCCCTAGATCGCCCATCAGAGCCATCAAAATCAAAAACGACACACCAAGCAAGCAAACGCCAAATCTCACCACTAAACCTAGGAAAGCGAGTCCAAATAAGTGTCGTGGGTCCACGCGGTGAAGCGCGAGTGAGCGTGGTCGTGTGCTAGCAAATGGTGAAGCTTTCTACGATGTGCAATGAGGCTCGATATACACAAATCCAAGAAATGACCCAAAATATCGATCCGAATTGAATTAAGCGGCGGATATAAGCTCAAGCATGCATGAGAAGAGTGGGAATAGAAGCGTATCATGCATCGGGGACTCCACAACTAGGGTTAAGGAAATCACGCCACTATAGCCTAGATACTAGCTAAATAGCTCCTAAGCCAAGTGTTTTTGATAACGACGGGGGTTGAGATGATGCGGAGAAGAACACTCGGTGCAAATTCTCGCCTTCCCTTTATTCTCGGCAAGTAGGAAAATATTCACACGGGAATTTTTTTTTGCGTTTTGGGTATTTGCATATTTTTTTGGCTTTTTGGCTATACAATCTTTTTCTTTTCTTTTCTTTTTGTGTTTTCCATTTCTTTTCTCCCATTTTTTTTTGGATTTTTGGGTTTTCGGCTATACACTTGTGTACTCTCCCAAGTGGGAGAACGGTACACGACGAGGGGATTTGCACCAAGTAAAACAAAAAAAGAAGTCGAAATCTAAACACTCGGGCAAAGGCGACTATTCTTGCTAAATAGAGCTAAGGCTAAATGGGCTATCCTAGTCCTTAGTTGTGGAATCCCGACGCATGCGAAATGAAGTATGCGATATATATATAGCATGCATATAGAAGCAGACATTAGAAGCAAATACCGCATATTCAATATCGAAGCATGATAATCTAGGGGTCATTCCGGGACAGGTATATAAAGTAAAATCACAAAGCAGAAGCACACCAAATGCTAGTCACGACACACGACTCACAAAAAGCTAAGTGGACCCACGATGCGTGAAATGCAAGAGGACTCGAAATCCTAGGGTTAGTGAGTGCGATTGTCGGTGCAGTGCTAGGTGTGTGTGTGACTTTGTGGCGATTCATCAAAGGATTCATTTCTAGGAGAAAGAGCTAAAGAAAGAAGGAAAAAGAAAAAAGAAAAACACGATGGAAAACGACTCAAATAACGTAGAAAGACAACACAAATGACGCACACAGTGCGACTCCCCCAAGCTGAAGTTTGCATTGCCCTCAATGCAATATGAGTGAGTACGGGAGGGCAATGAAAATGGGGGGGAAATACGCACAGACACGAAAAGAAATGAAAACGAGGAAAACACACAGATGAAACTAAAAAAAGAAAGAAAGATCAAAATCAAAATCAAACAATACGAAAAATAAAAATAAAATAAAATAAAATCACACGACACGACACTCAAAAAGTGAAAAGCAAGCACACACACAAAAATGAGAAAAACAAACAAAACACGACAGCGCACCAAAACAGACGTCCCCCAAGCTAGACCAGAAAGTGCTAGCGAAATGATATGATCAATAAAATCCGGATATGTGCAAGGGGGCGTCAAAAACAAAAGAGGCGAAATCAGAAAGCAGCAGAAGGTGAGTCCTCGTCCTCCTCGGAAGAGGGTGTGGATGGGTGGTCGGGGGAGGCAGGGGGTGTGCTGAGAAGTGGGGAATGAGGTGAAGGTATAGGGGCAGTGGTGGTGTGAACAATGGGAGGAGTGTCGGTGGTGGTGGGTGGTGGTGGTAGGAAGGCGATCAAGGCTGTGGTGAGAGGAATAGAAATGGAGGAAGTAGATGTGGTGGTGACGGTAGTGGGAGGTGGTGGGAGGGATCTGGAGCGTACCGGCAATTTCCTCCGGCGCACGTATGGAGTGACGGAGGAGGATGGAGGTAGCGTGAGTGCGGTGGAAGTGGTCGGGAGGGGTGAAGTGGATGCCGGGATGGGATGTGAAGAGGGAGGAGAAGAATGTGGTGAGGGGGGTGATGGATGTGGAGAAGCATGGGTGGGTGGAGGAGAAGATCGCCTGGGTGGTGAAGGTGGAGGTGGTCCGTGGATATGAGTAAGAAGGCGGAGAATGGCGGCCACGTTCCTCTCAAGTGCGATGAAACATGGGTGAGTAAGAAAGGAGGATGGTGATGGGTCCGAGGAAACAGAGGACATGGCGAGCTCACGAAGGGCAGCGACCTCCCTCTCAAGCCCCAGACGGGCATATACCTGACGGCGACCAAAAGATGTAGACTGACGCGAGGCAGAGGTGGTGCCGCCAGGTAAGGTCGAAGAGGTACCGGCGGCAGTGGTCATGCCGGCACAGGAGACAAGGCCAGAAATGGCCGCAAGGAGGTGCTCAGACGTGATCGGTCCCGGAGCAGAAACAGGACGACTCGGGCCAGCCCCTAAGTCTCCCCCAGACGCAGGGATATCCTGCTCGCCTAAGTGGGCGGCAGGGGACGATGATCTGCGGGCGCCTGCGGGAAGGAAAGGAAGATTCAACCCCGCAAAGAAGTCGGGATCAGGAGGGAAAGTCCAATCTCCCACGAGAGCAATGGTCATGCGAGCGGGGTTGGGCAGAATGGTGTAAGGGGCTGGGGGGTGGCCATAATGAAATATGAAGCGGCCATCCGAGCGGGGCTTTATCATGTGGATGTGCCGCAGGACATCAATATCGAGATGTGAGGGTCCTGCGGCAGCTGGAAGATTATTGGGGATGGTGATATTGAATTGGGCGTGAGAGCATATGATCGTGATGATGCCCCCACAACAGAACTTCCCCTTCCCGGCCCGGCTGATCTCGAGTAGCTTGTAAACAAGCCAATCGCTGCTATGAATTGGGACGGTAGGGGCCCTGAAGCTGACTCCATCATCATCCCGGACATAAGGAAAAGTCATGGCCCAAAGGATAAAAAGGTCTGGGATAGTCACAGTACCAGACTCGTCCCTAGGAAAGAATGCAGATGAAATGATCCTGTGGGCTAAACGAAACACGGGATGAATGATGGAGGAGGCCTTGGCCCTTCCTCGGGGGTAATCACGGATCAAAGTGAGACGGAACCAGAATTGATCGACATCAAACTCGGGCGTGTACCCGTAGTGTCGGATGGAATCATCCCCGAGATTGGGGAAACCAAATATAGCGTTAATCGTGCTCAGATTCGTGGTGACACTACGGTTACGCACCCTGAATTTAATGATCAACCCGGACTCCCAAGTGAGTGTGGAGAGGAATTCGAGTGTGAGTGCCGGGTAGGATACTGCATGAGCATTAAGAAAGGCCAACCATCCTAAGTTAGCGAAAAGAGATTCGACCTCGGTGAAGACACCGAGATCGACAAGTGTACGTGCGTGCGGGAACTTAGTGGATAGATGCCCTCGAGCATCAAGCCTACGGTAAAAATCTTTGTGCTCCTGGTTCCGAAAAATATACCCGTGCGGGCCCAACATTGGGTCCACAGGGGGGACAACAGGCGGAGGAGGGCCAAGTGTAAGTGCTTGTGTACGGGAAGGGGGGCGTGTTTGTTTTCGTCTTTTTCGAGACGGCTCCTCTTCCCGCATGATACCCTTCCCCTTATCCTTATCTTTAGCCATGTGTGTGAGTGTGAGCAAGAATTAGTGCAAAAATCGTGGATGCACACTAACACAAACAAACGAGCAAACACAATAAGTAGGGCAAATGTATAAAATAAGCTTAGGAGCGAGTTTACCCAATTGCAGTGGTGGAGCTTGCTCGTTGATGTCCCCACACTGCTCAGCGAGAGAAGTTTGGAGCCGCGGCGAACTCCTTCGGCAATAATTTTCGAAACAGGGGTGGTTTGGGGGAAAATTAGGTCAAAATCTCGGAATGGGAGGAGAGAGAGGGTGTAGATGATGGAGGGGTTGATGAAGGAGGTGGAGAGTGGGAGTAATGGAGGAGTAGAGGGCGTGGGGGAGTGAAGATCGGTTGTTGGCGAAGAGGGGAAGGCGAAACGACGACGGATTTTGGGGGTTTTTGTGATCGGGCGAGATGGAAACGAGCGGGTGTCGGGGGGGGGGGGGGGGGGGGGTTTATATAGGGTTTTAAGTCGAACTGATCGGGTGACTTGTCACCCGATCGGTTGACGGTTAGGTCAAAAATTTTGCCAAAGAAATGCTACAGGCGAACCGATCGGTTGACTTTTCAACCGACCGGTTGGCCGCTCCACACAATTTTCCCGAGAACTTAGGGCTGCTCACCTGGTCGTGTCAACCGATCGTGCATGAACTCAACCGATCGGTTGATATTCCCCAAAAATTTCCGAAAGTTCTTCTCGCTGCACCCGGTCTTCCACCCAGTCTCTTCATTACTCAACCGATCGGTTCATTCGGGGACAGATCTCGGCATGTATCTGATACATCCCAACCGATCGGGTGAGTTATCACCCGATCGGTTGGGGCTTGTTTCCTGCAAAAACCAAGAAATTTGATTAAGTCCCCGAACGGATGTTCTCGCGGCTGATTTTATTTATAGAAATAGATAAAATAAAGTAAAAAATAACGCTAAAAATTTGAGAAAAAGTTTAGAACATGGGTTGCCTCCCATGAAGCGCACTTGTTTAACGTCGTTGGCTCGACGCCCGCAAGAGATGCTCATGGTGGCTGATACGGGTGATGCCCAAACTTAGGCATCTCTTCCTTGTTGGAGCTGAAGGTGCTCGAGGTAGTCAGCGGCTGGAAAAATACTTGCTCGACCACCCTCCCTTTGTTCTTGAGATCCGTGGGCTTTTCCTTGGTGTTGGCGCTTTCCGCCATCTTCTTCAGGATTCGGACCTCGTCTTTAGTGAGGTCCGTGAGCTCTTTCCCTGTTCTCCTCACAGGAGGAACCTTGGGGAACCCGGGAGGGGTCGTTCTCGCTGCACTCGGTCTTCCAGCAGCTTCTTTGTCTTCGGGCCTTCTTCATCTTCAGAATTCCCCAAGTCATCGGGGGGGTTTCTCAGGAGAATCTCCCAGGAGCTCTCCTCTACAGCCTTTTCTTCTTCTATCTCAAGTAAATTACACCGGAGGTCATCAGGAGGGTCGGGGTGCTTCATGGATAGTCCCAGGTCAAACTCAACTTTCTCTCCGCTGACGTTCATGGAGAGTTTTCCGTTCTTCACATCTATAAGAACGCCAGCAGTGGCCATGAAAGGCCGTCCCAGGATAATGGGGGTGTGTGCGTCTTCGGGCATGTCCATGACTACAAAGTCCACAGGCACATGCACCCCTCTCACATTCACAGGGAGATCATCAACAATTCCCACCGGATATTTGACCGACCGGTCAGCTAGTTGTAGGGTCATCCCGGTGGGCTCCAAATCACCCATTCCTATCCTTCTGTACATCGACAAGGGCATCAAGCTAACACTCGCTCCTAAATCGACGAGTGCACGATTAATCTTCACAGCCCCGATCGTGCAAGGAATAGAGAAGCTCCCCGGGTCCTTGAGCTTCGGCGGGTTATCCCTCTGAATAAGAGCGCTACATTCCGCCGTCAGCACCACTTTCTCTTTTCTTGCCCCTTTGGTCACCAAATCTTTTAAGAATTTTGCATAGGAGGGGATTGTTTCGATTGCCTCCAAGAAGGGGATTTGCAGGCTTAGGTCCTTGACCATGGCGAAGAACTTCCCATATTTCTCATCAATTTTCGCCTGAGCCAACCGTTGTGGAAATGGCACAACGGGTTTATACACTCTTGGGCTCTCTTCCTCTTTCTTCTTCTCTTCTTCAGACACTCCCTCCGGAGTCATGGGATTTGATGACGAAGCACCGGTGTCATTTAATTTTTCAGTCGGTCTCTCAACGACCAATGGTGCTTCCGGGTTGCTAGGGGGCACTCTAGTAGGAATTTATGTCCCGCTTCTCAGAATGATAGCGGACACATTCGCGTGCTCGTGCACGAGTGCCGATGTTTGTGTTGCTCCCCTCGGGTTCACCTCCGGTTGTGGCGGCAATTGGTTTTGTGACCTTGCAAGGTTCGCCACCTGTAACCCCAGCTGGGTTACTTGGTCCGTGAGGGTCCGCTGGCCCATTTCCAGCTTTTGGTTGATCCTCTCCTGGTTGGTAATATATTGAGTCAAGAGAGACTCAACCGGAGAGACGGCCCTCTGTTGGCCATACTGCTGCTGCTGGAACGGCTGCTGATTCCTGGGAGCGTAAGTTTGTTGCTGAGGTTGTTGCTGAAGCGGTTGCAGCTGACCCTGATTCTGCGGTGGTCTAGCCGACTGATAAATTTGTTGCTGCGGCTGCTGAGGCGGCGGGGGCTGAAATGGTGGCCGGTAACTGAAATTCGGGTGGTTCCGGTTGTTGGGAGAGTAGGCCGGGTTGGAATTTGTCCTTGGCGGATATGGCGCATTCCCCGTGGGGTTGTAAAATAGTGCGCTCGCCTGATCCAACGGTGGTGAGATGTCACCACCGTCGAATTCCCCAAGGAATTCGGACTCTACAGCAGAAACTTGCTGTGTACTGGCCCCACCGGCTCCTACCATCAGTGCGGAGATCTGGGTCGAAAGCAAGTCAAACTTGCTTGAAAGTTTGTCGACGTCCTCGACTCTGTGTATACCCCCAGTTCTTGGTGTGGCTCTCTCGTCACACCACCGCTCATTGTTGGATGCCATATTTTCCAGAATATTCCCGGCATCTTCCTCGCTTCGAGACATGAAGGAACCCCCAGCTGCGGTGTCCATAGAAGATTTAAGGTCATCCCTCAACCCATTGTAGAACAGATTGATAATCTGCCACTTCGGAAGCTCACGGTGAGGGCATCTTCTTTGCATCTCTTTATATCTCGTCCAAGCTTCATGCAAGGACTCGTGGCTGGCCTGGGAGAAGGAGGAGATTTCACTCCTCAACTTCATGGTCTTCCCCGGAGGAAAGAACTTCGTCAGAAAAGCGTTGGACAGCTTCTCCCAGGTGTTGAAAGTGTTGGGGTCCTTCCCCCTTAACCATTGCTTGGCTTTGTCCCGCAAAGAGAAGGGGAACAGCTTCAGACGGATAGCCTCTGTAGTTACACCATTAATTCGGAAGGTGTCACACTTCTCCAAGAAGGAGTCCAGGTGCTCTATCGGGCTCTCCATGGGCGCACCCGCAAACTGGTCCTGCTGGATCCATGTCACTAGAGTCGGCTTCAGCTCAAAGCTTTGGGCCGCAATAGCTGGAGATCGGATGGCGGAAGTTGACTCGATGGAGGGCATCGAGTACTCCAGCAGAGACTTGTGAGGTGGGGTGTTCTCCTCCATGGATTCGGGATCTTCTCTTCTTCGCTTCTCGACGGCCAAACGCCTAAGGGTGGCGTTAATCTCTGGATCGAGGGGAATCAAGTCGTCAAGACTCCTTGAACTCCTGCGCATGAAAAACAACAAACACCCGTGAAGCGACAAGTGGGAAAGAAACAGATAAAATAAGAAATAAAAATAAGAAAAACAAAAAGAAAAAGAAAAAAAAGGAGAATGCGAAAATTATCGCGAGGTAGGGATGTGAGCTAGACACGAGGGTTCAAGAGATCCTAAAATATCAAGCACGTTGCCTCCCCGGCAACGGCGCCATAAACTTGACCGGCGCCCCGTTTACGGTATGGGCGCGGTGTCGTTTACCGCAAGTTTCACGGTTAGTGTAGGGTGCGGGAATATCGAACTCAGGGAGGCGAGGTTGTGCTTGGGTCAGGTAGGACCTAAATCACCCCGAGGGGCGAGCTAGCCCGAATCGGTGGATGGTTGTCACGAAAGGAAATAAAAGCGTAAGAATGAAAAGAAAGTAAACCCGGGACTTTGGTTTCCAACCCGACGAGAGACTCTCGCCGACGCGGCCTACGGGTATGGATAGCGATCGGGATTAGGGTCTAATGGTGGGACGTTGCCTCTAAAAGTGGTACCGGCGTCCCATGGGCCCGATATTCCGGTCGGTGCCCAGGATGATACACCGGACTTCCCGGATTCGATCAGTGGGCACTCCCGTGTCCATAAACACTGATCGATCCCGGGAGCACTAAGCCCGCAACGATAACTCCCAACATCTCATCCTGCCGCTCCCGCGTGCTAGGATTCGACGTCTACGCTAAGGGTGTGAGCTATGGCTAGGGAGTCAACCGCCAAGTTTATTCCCCCTTGGCCCGACGGTCAAAGGCGGTCTTTTTCCCGCCGATGACAATGAAACACCCCGCGTAACCGTTAGATTCCTACTCCCTATCGATTTCCTAACCCTACGGACGCATCGGGAAGAGCCCCCGAAGGGGTTTCCACCAAAATCCCAGATTTGGGAACTACTCACAAAAATTCATGAAAAAGCAATCTAAATGAAATTTAACCGTTAGAATCGTAATCGGACAATTGCAATGCGGAAGTAATAGAGTCATAAAGATAATACTAAAATTTGAGAAAGATCTGAAAACTTACAAAAGAGTAACAATTACAGCCGTCACAAGGAAATAAAACAGTAGAAAAACAGCAACTCTCGTTTCTGGAACCCTAGGGGTTCTATATATATGCCGTCGCATCAACCGATCGGTTGACAAGTCAACCGATCGGTTGATCCGTTACAAATAAATATCAGAAAACGGCAAGTTTTCACCCGATCACATGAACCGATCGGGTGAGTTCTTGAGCGACCGGTTGGATCTTGGAGCGGTCGGGTGAATCGGCCGGTTGAACGCCCGTGTCTTCAGCTCATCTTCTTCAGCTACAGATGAACCGATCGGGTGAGAGTCACCCGATCGGTTGGAATTCTGCTCGAGAAAGCAGAGAACAGCCGCCCACAGAACCGGTCTGTGAACCGGTCGGGTGACTTCTTTGTGAGCTGCGGTAGCGACCGGTTGGTGCACGCGTGCATCACCCGATCGGTTGGAGATGACCAACCGACCGGGTGAGGGGCTGAAAGATGAATACTTCGCCGTTTGACCCCCTGGATCACGCGTGACTTCTCCCGTTGCTCCGGGGACTTGGGATATCATCATTAAACGTCCCCTACGTGGTCAATCCCCTGCAATCATGGACAAACAAAGAAAAGTGAAAGAAAACGGGAAAACATACGAAAACGAATAAGAGACGGCGGAAAAACACGGAGAAACACAAAAGAAAACGTGCGTGAATATATGAAATATAGACGCACGTCAAATACCATGCAATTACTTAGAGGAGTTATCAAAAGAAATAGATTTGCAAGCACATGTTAATAGCAAGACTATAGAATACTCTAAGTAGCATGACAATGAATAATAAGCATCGTGATGGTTGCTAAAGCAATAAGAGATATCATCATACGAAATTCATCTAGCGGAAGAAGAGAAAATGAAAATAAAGAAATAAAAATAAAATAGAGGAAAGAAAAGAAAAACAAGCATACAATATGATGCATGAACACACATAAAAGGAAAATAAGATGGAAAAATAAAAAAAGATGATGCAAAAATTTTGAAAAATTCTAAAATCCTAAAAATAGAGTAAAAATACAACTAAATGGCATGGAAATGCACTCCCCTAAAATTAAACTTCACATTGTCCTCAATGTGATCATAATGGAAGAATATAAGGAACAACGATAATAATAAGGGGTGAATGAAAATTGATGAAATGAATGACATGAAATCCTAATGCAACTACATGCAAATACAATGATGCATAAGAGCGCTTTCCCCCAAGCTGATGCCAAACAATCCTATTCAAATGACTCGATCAAAAATGTTACGGCTTTGCAAAGGGTGATCAGGTCAAATGAATAAGAAAGTGAGTATTCACTTGAAAGAAATGCTCGATGGTGGTGAGCAAAAGGATGTGGCGTATCAAAATATGAAGAGGGCAATTAATATATATAATTGGTTTGGGGTGTAAAAGATTTTTGTTGCCGTCATATGAGGTGATATTTATTCAAGCAAATCTATACGGTCCTCTCACTGTCGAGAGGATTCGTGTTTATTTAAAGCATAAAATTTTACATTACTGGATTGATATCACCTATAGCAAAAGGCGGATCCAGTATCTTTGTCGGTGCAGGCAACTGCTCCAATTGTTCCTTCCGTGGCTCCGCCAAGCGCGTGTGTCCACGAACACCAACGAACTCCAGCAATGCATCCTCCAGCATTCCCTTAAGGACTCCACCTATACCCTACAGAGAATAGGATGCATCAGTTCCCTACAAAAAACTCACCCTCATAATAAAAGTATCCCAAAGAGGATCGTCTATAGAAATATATGAAATAAATAGTGGTGGACGATACTTCCCTGGAAATAATTCATTATCCTCTTGTGCTTTGATAGCTATCTCCGTGGTGTCCTCTCTCAGCTGCTCAGGTAAATTTGGATCATAGGTATGGACCTCTTCGATAGGCTCGTCAAACTGTGACACGTCCAAGCATACCTCCGGTCCATAATCGTATGTGTGCTGCAAAAGGTATGACGTGTCAAAAATATCTGAATCAAAATAAATATCAAATGGAATACATGATTTAGAAATAGAGTGGGTAAAAATATCTCCCTGAGTGGGAGCAGTAAGCTCTGTGAGATAGTCATTGACGTCAGTGGAAGGATGAGGCGGCTGCGGGAGCTCTAATGGTGGAGGATAGTGCTCGGGATCCTCATGAATGGCTGTGTCCTCGTCCCGATGCACGACCTCCTCGGTGATAAGCTCTGGCTCTGTGTGTAAGGCCTCCTCGTCAGTATGCTCTGGCTCGACAGGGTGCTCTTTTGCCTTCTCATCAACTATCAATATAGGCTCTCTCTGGAATGGTGATGCAGGCTGCTTATGTGTGTCAACTTGTCGGGATGTATCATGTGGAGGGGAATGCCTGCAAGCAATCCAAAAATATAGTCTATCCCCCTCAAGACTGGCATGGATGTCCTCCTCAATTGTTCCTGCAGCTGAAACACGGTTCATAACAAAATCTGCAAATCATAGCTCAAATGCATCACCTGCTGTAATGCTCTCTGAACCGGCGAACCTCATTGACTCCAAGAGGCCCTCCAATAATCTCTGAAATGCGTCCTCCTCTGGCTGCACATATGACTCAATTTCTTCTTCCTCCACTGCCTCTTCGTCCATCCATTCTTTATATGCAATTGCTGTATCGTAGGATGTGGGATCGACGACGGCACATTCTGGCTCTGGTAATATGACTGGCAATGCTTCTTGCCCATAATATGAAGAAGCAGAACTGATATCTTTGGAAATATCTGTAACCTTAAGCATGAGCACATTCATTTTAAGTTCACTCTTCACTCATTCCAATTGAAGATCGCCCTTGTCAAGCCCGGCTTGTATTTCAACTTGGTGTGCATGCATCTCATCAAAAAAGTATTCTCCTGTCTGAGCACTCTGATCAAAATAGTATTCTCCCATCTGAGCACTCTGATCATAATAGTTTTCTCCCATCGGAGCACTCTAATCATAATAGTATTCTCCCATCTGAGCACTCTGATCAAAATCTGTGGTCCACGTAGTATAATCCATAGCACCTGATTAACAAAGATAAATACCTGGAGAAAAATATCAGTGGCACAAAAGAATATAGAAATGATAATAATGGTGGTGGGGGTGAAAATTCCCTTTTGTTAAAATTTTTTTTTCCGTAGTCTAATCAACCTAATTATGACAAATTGGCACCCAACGGGAAACACCTCCCCGGTAACGGTGCCAAAAACTTGATCGGCCTCTGATGTACACCCGAAGAATGATTGTAGTTTTACTGCAAGCGTACGGTCAAGTGACGAGCGGGTATCGAACACGAGGAGGTGGTGTTGGTTCCAATCTATCCTAGGTTGGATCGACTACGAATGTTTTATTGGTGGAGATGGGTATGGTATGATGTAATGACAATGGTGATGGATGTCGGTGTCAGTGATAGAGATGTTGGTCAAATATCGATTCAAATACACTATAATAAAAGTGTCTAGGGCTAGGGAATTCCCACTACGGATCGTCATACATCATTGTAAATAGTGAATCCCAATATTACTAGACTAGTGTCGAGGTGAACTAGTCGTAACAGAATAGAGAACCAAGCTCATGCTCTCGCGCTATTGCCGGTCTATAGCAACCTAGATTAGGGCCCACTCTCGTGCAAATTCTAACCTAAGCCACTAGCATGAAGATCGACATCATCGTCCAATCTCACCTCGAGCCCACTCTCGTGCAAACTCGAGTTACGACCTAGATTGTAATAGCTCGTATTCGTCCAATCTCTTGCAAACGAATATGGGTATAGATTTATAATAAAAATCCTAGCTTTGGTCTAATCTATTGCAAACCAAGTCTAGAGAATCTCGATTATAAACCTAAATCGAATATCTAGGCCTTCCCATCGATCAGAATCCCATCTCTTGCAAACTCCAAACCAATGGAAATTCCTAGCTATCCGTAATAAATCAATCACAATCTAACCTTCTAGCAATTCTAGCAATATAGAAATTCATTCTTCACAATTCAGAAATTAAATCCATATGGTTCATCCCTATGCCCGAGAACAACAATCAACCAAGCATAGCAACAACGATATAGAAATCAATATGAGACATGCTTGCATATGAAAAGATAGCAAAATCAAAGATTCAAATAATAAGAACAAAGATACTTAGCTTTGATGAAGAACTTCAATCCAATTACAAGCTTTTAGATCCAAAAGGGGGCCTAGGGCATGGCCTAACCTCTGAAATAATCCCTAAGAAAACATAATGGGACTCTCTCTAATGTCGGCTACAACCCTCTTATATAGCCCCCAAAAAACCCTACCAAAAACCCCTAAAAACCCTCTGAAACCCGCGCCCAAAATAAATTCTGCGCGTAACTTAAGTTCTGGGGCAGCAGCGACTCGGCCGAGTGGAAAGCTCACTCGGCCGAGTGAGAATTCCTGCAGAAACTCCAGAAAACAGCACTCTGTCAAAAACTGTCAAAAACTGGTCACTCGGCCGAGTGGAAAAATCACTCGGCCGAGTGAAAGTGTCACTCGGCTGAGTGACACTGATACGCAAATTCCAGCACTGCAACACCATCTTGTAGAAATTCTCTAGATTTCATCTGACCTCTGATTAGCACGTTCTTGGCGGCGTTGGAACTGTAATAAAGTCTATTATCCATAAAAATATGAGAAAAATAATTTGACCACTGGAATGATAGAAAATTTCAAAAGAGTAGGAGGCTGTCTGAAAATCTGGGCGCTCGTGTCATCGGCATCACTCGGCCGAGTGAGATTCTTCACTCGGTCGAGTGGACTTATCTACTCGGCCGAGTAGGGTCTTCTGATGTTCTCACAAAATTCCAGAGAGTCGGCTTAGATTTCTTTCAGAAGTCCTGACTCGCTCGGGCGAGTGTCGATCTCTACTCGGCCGAGTGGATGTAACCACTCGGCCGAGTGCATTGTGGCACAAGATCTCTTCATATCAGTTGTACTCGGCCGAATACGCTTCTTCACTCGGCCGAGTGGGCTATGTTACTCAGCCGAGTGGCCTATTTCTGGAGTCAACTCTTTTTCTCGTCGCCTCTTCATCGATTCTATCTATTTCCTTCTTCTTCCACTCATCATCCAACACAGTTAGCTTCTTGATAGGGCCATAGGCGATGCTCCGGTACATGTGCAAGTCCTTTAAGCTCATTTTTGCTCCCGATTGCTCTATATTTCCCGAAATCCGACAAAAACAAGAAATAGTGAAAAGTAACGCGATATCGTCGAATACTCGTGAAAATCACAATATGAGCAATCGAAATGGCGTGAAAACATGCAGAAAAAGGTGTAAAATATGGAGTGATCAGTAAGCCATACTCTAGCCTTGAGCAGGTACGAAAGATCTTAAGGGCACTGCCAAGCTTGTTCAGGCCTAAAGTCACGGCTATTCAAGAAGCTAAGGATTTATCAACGATGAGAGTAGAGGACTTAATAGGCAACCTGATGTCCCACGAGCTTGAGCTGTAACGTATAGAAGCTAGAGAGAAACCTGAAGAAAAAGCCAAAGCTCCCACACCATTAGCTCTTCAAGCTAACGATGGCGATCTTGATGAGGAGCAAGCTCTAATGGTCAGAAACTTCAGAAGATACATTCAGACTGACCAAGGAAGAGCTGAGATGGAAAAAAGGTGTACACGTTCCAATAAGTTTTATTCTGATAGAATTTCCTCTGAGCAGAAATCTACTAATAAAATGGAATGTTTTAAATGTAGGATGAAAGGACACATGATGAGGAACTGCCCACAACATACAACAAATATTGCAGAGAAGAAAGAAAAATCAAAAGTGCTAACATGGGACATGGACAGTGAAGCTGAGGATGAGGATGAGGAGCATGAAGCCCACTCTGTCATGTGCTTAATGGGCAAACACAATGAGGTAAATTCTTTCTCTAAAGCTGAGCTTTTGAATATTTGCAAAGGTATGCAAGCTAAAATAGATGAGCTAGAATCTACCATAGATGATTATAGAGAGGGAAACTTTGAATCGCAATAAGAAAACTATGACTTTTCTAAAGAAATTGATAAACTTAATGAAGAACTTGTTGCATGTAACTCCACCATTAATATGCTGAAAATGAAGAAAGCTAGCTAGCCTGAAAAAGATGATTGTCTCTCTTGTCCCTCGTTGTTAAAAAATATTAGCATGTATAAGCAAGATTTGATAAAGCTTGAAATTGAAAATGAATTGCTTACTGAAAAGATTAACATGTTAAATCTTGAACTTAAGGAAAGAATGAGTGATTTTGAAAAGAAAGAAGAGGAAAACAAGCGAGCTTTCATAAGTAAATGCACTTTGATTGTGAATGAAAATGCGCATTTGAAATCCAAAGTCGCTAGTCTAGAATTGTCATTATAGAAATTTTCTATTGAAAAACAAAATTTGGACATTATTCTTGGAAAGCAACTTTATGGCACTAATAGGCGAGGACTAGGATATGGTCTTAAAAATGTTGAAAAATCAAAATATAGAACAGTTCACATTGAACTAACAAAGGTTGGAAATTTTCATGCAATGACCTACATGTGGTTGCGTTGGTCATATCTCTTATTATTGCAAACATAGGAACACGAACATTAAGGTTAAGCAAATATGGGTTCCTAAAGATTTGATGACTAACGTGAGTGGACCTTGTTGGACTTCAAGGTCACACTTAACACCTTTCATGTAGGTGGGATGGAGATTTGGCAAGGAGCACTGATCTTAAAGCCTCATTATTTTAGCTCCTTTGTCAAATGGCGATGCGAATGTATATTTCTTTCCCCCTCTTTGCATTCATTGCATACCTTCATAGTTTTGTGTGTGTGCTTGATTTAATTTTTTTTGTTTGTGTACTTGTTTGTTTGCTTTTTAGGTTTGTTTTAGTTCTTTATAAAAGAGAAAAAAATTTAAAAACCAAAAATAAAAAAAATTGTGCTTAATGAATACCTCTTTATGATTCATTATAAGTGGTATTTGTCGAATGTTCATTCATATTCTTTGTAGAAATCATTGTATTATTATTATAGCTACATGCACATGTTAGAATCCGTTTAGTAGCCATGACATGCTTCATGAAATGATTAATTTGATTTCTACACCTACATGTGCACTTCCACGAATACTAAACTTGTTGTACTTTTGGAGATTCTTTTTATGAATATTGGAAAGTGTATGTAGGATGAATAAAAACTGAATTATCTAAGGGATATGATGTGTATTGTCATGAATAAAAATTGAGCACGAAAAGAAATGAATATGAAAAAAATTACATAAAAATTGCTCCGTATGTAAAATGGATACAATTCATGGCAAGTACACTACCCATGAGTATCCAACATATGCTTTATGGGTAATCTTTAGTGTTGGGGTATATTACTCGTCAAGCAATACCAACCCAACATCTAAGAGTCCTTTTAGGCTATGTTTTGGGGGTTGGTAACTTGAACTCAATTTTAATGAGGTGGGAAAAATCAATGAAATTCATGTTAATTGGAAAATGTGGATTGTTTTGGTTGATGTTCAAAATTGAATCTCCCTTTGTACTTCAATGTTTATATTGTCACACTTACACATTGGTGGTTGAGTCTAAATTATGATTTTCAATGAATTTGAATTGTGTACTTTATGGAAAATGACATGCAAGTGCTAAATATAATTTATAATGCTCTATTTTTGCATGTGCTATTGTTTTGACTTCAGTAGTCCACTTTTGATGATAACAAAGGGGAGAAAAGTGTTGAAAAGATTTGGTACTACTATTGGAAATAATATGGTATTATTGGTTGAAGGGGGAGCTTGAAAATACATGAATAGGGGGAGCTTGGAAAGAGGGGGAGCATGCTTTTCATCATTGCTATATTGTGTGGATGCTAGTAATGCTTGAATCTTATTTGTCATTGTATGCATTACATCTTTTATCACACTTCACACACGCACATTTACACGTGCATTTATTTGCTCAAATCTTTTATGGATTTGTCATCATCAAAAGGGGGAGATTGTTGGAAGCAACTATCTAGGATCTCTAGTTTGATGATAACAAACGTCTATAAATTATTTAACGTGTGTGCTAAGTGTGTTTCAGGAATGGTAAAAGCATTAATCTTTAAAGAGCTGATTAAGTCAATGTATGGAGGAATTGCTAATTACATAGCAATAGGACTTGGTCAACATGGAGAGAGATGGAGCCGATTTGACTCCAAGGAGGATTTGATCAAATCAATTAGCAAGATATGCTACTATCCAATTCCTATTCAAACACCATAATCAAATCCTCCCAAAATCCCAACTAGTATCCCATTCAAATCTCAAATTGGTTGGCAACCCATATCTCTAAGGATTCTCTCTCTATATTCTCCTATTGCCGAAATCTCCTTGAAGAACTTATGTAGCCGCAACCCAAAGGAACTCCTCCATGCAGCAAAACCCTAGCTAGCCCATATATAACCTTTTATCTTCTAGGGCTTCAAGGAGTGCGGCCAACAAAGTATTTCCCAAGGGGACTCACAAAAAAAAGCTTCCATGAAAAACATCATCTTGCCGCAACCTTCCCAATAACAAAGCAAGCCAAAAACTCCAGGCCAAAGTCTTGTTCTCCTTCACAAAAGTACTCCACGTCCAAGCAAGCAAAGATCACCTTCATCTTCAAACCGTTACTGTGAAGCTTGTTGCATCCATCGGAGGAGAGCTAGCTGACGTAGATCTACAAGACGTCGACCTGTGCCGTTCGAAGCCAGTGCTGCCACCACAGTCAGAGTGCTTCCATTGAGTCGCCGTTGAGTTATCGACGAAGTTGAAGCGTCGGAGGATCAAGCTGCCACCATGAAGATTTTCATCGACGAAGACGACGCATCGTCGCTGCTCGAGTCGCCATCGAAGGGAATTGATCGGAGAAGTTGAGCTCTCCACAGAAAGATGAGTTTGTCGCCGTCGAATCCACCATAAAGCTGTCGAGAACTAAAGGAGATCACCATCAAGAGAGTGCCGCATCAACTTAAGTAAGGCATCGCACCATCGTCGATCAAAAACAACCCACTGCCTTCATCATCGTCTTCCGCCGTCATCTGCTCACTGTCGAAGGAGAGCAGTCAGAGAAGACCACGAATCTGCCGTCGATGTTGAGTCCCATCTGAGAACCCACCACCAGAGAGCCATACGATGTGAGGAGCTGTCGGAGACCACCGTCGAGAAGCTGCCGCTGCACGATACCCTGCCGTCGAGGAGAAGAAGATGCTGTCGAAGTCGGAGCCATCGAGTGGTCGGAGAAACATGGAGCCCACGCCATCGAAATTGAGTTGACTGGAGTCGGAGAGTCACCGTAGAAGTCAGGCGAAGTCGAAGTCATTCGAAGCTACATGCCCTAATTCGAGGAGAGGACGATGTGCTGACGTGAGAACGAAAGAACGAAGCGATTGAAATTTTGCTGACGTGGAAGTTTGATTAAGGGAATTGCTGTGCACATAGACCGTATAATATTAAGTTTTGAACTAGATTTCTATACGCATATACCAGAGTGCTTTCAAAGTTTGACGAGCTACACACTGAGATCCAGGAGCAGATCGAGACACCGTTTGCGTCAGACTGGAGCTGATGACGTGTTGATTGACAGAGATGACTACACAGACACGAACTGAGCATTTCTAAACTCTTTACTCTCTATATTCGTGCATTAGTGTATCGATCTCTGTAGGAGAAACTTTACCGTTACTTGTGATTTTGGGGACTTGACGAGTTGGGGCTCGTCAAGGGTGAGAGCATCTGACTAGGTTGATAGTGTAGAGCACGCGGGAGTGCGTACGAGCTAGGTGAGAGTTGAGTTGGGGCTCTTAACTCATTGTAGTTGTACAGTGATTACTTATCTATCTAGTAGCTACTTTCAGGGCTATAGTAGGTCGTGGGGACGACCGAACCTGGGTATATCTGTGCGTACTCTGTGATTGCAGTTTATTTACTGTGCATGTGCTTATAACTGCATGTGATTGTTCGTGGGTTGCACGAATATTTTTATTAGCCTATTCAACCCCCCTCTAGGCTACGATCCAGATCCAACAGAAGGTGCCTTCAAAGAGGCAGATCATGGGGGCAGAGGAAGTGAACGTTGATGGGGAGCGAACGTGGGATGATTCCTATAAAGGGATTCGAGGGGCGACAGAGAAAGAGATATCTTCCTGGATACCGAGAGAAGGAGGTATTCTACACAAGACCTTATTTTCCACTTTATATTCTCTCCCATAACTCGGTCTGAGGACCCGCGTATTGGCCACCCTGTAAGCCATACCGATCTCACCGAGTATCTTTCAGATCTGATCTGACTTAGGCATCGGTGGGGACTTGGCCATAACCAAGGTCCGGCCCCTCTGATGAGCTTCCTCGTCTGTCCAGGCTAAGCAGATCCAGTGATGATCGCTCCTTATTTTACACCTTTTTTCTGCATGTTTTCATGTCATTTCGATCGCCCATATTGCGGTTTTCACGATTATTCGACGATATCACGCTGCTTTTCACTATTTCTTGTTTTTGTCGGATTTCAGGAAATATGGAGCGATCTGGAGCGAAAATGAGATCAAAGGACTTTCATGCACACCCGAGCGTCGCCCACAGCCTTATTTAGGAGCTAGCAACGCTAGATGATGGATGGAAGAGGAAGAAGTTCGATAGAATGGAAGAGGAGGCGAGGAGGAGAAGAAAAGAGCCCAGAAATAGCTCACTCGGCCGACTAGAGCATTCATTCGGCCGAGTGAAGGAGAGCGTTCGGCCGAGTGAAACGGATACATGATTACCGATTTTCAAAGTTCACTCGGCCGACCAAGAAAACCCACTCGGCCGAATGGAGAAGCCCACTCGCCCAAGTGGAACAGGGGTTTTCTACCGAAAATCGTCTGAGTTACTGGAATTTGGAGAAATCCATCGACCGAGCAAGAAAGCTCACTCGGCCGAATGAAGAAGTCCACTCGCCCGAGTGTGACAGGGTGACAGACCCCCAAAACCCCTTATTTCTCTGCTTTATTGGGTTTGTCACACGACCGAGTGACATGTTCCACTCGGCCGAGTAGCGCAGTCTGACTGTGTTGCAAATTAGGGTTTTTGGCTGTGCCAGGGGAAAATCTGTCAGGAATTTCTGGACGATTTTCACTTGTATTTAAGGCTAGTTTTATTCCTAGTTTTAGGAGAGACTTGAAGTTAATTTTAACGGCTATTCCTATTGTAATTCTCAGCTGGAGATCAAAGCCGCGCAATTTGGTTTGTTCTTTCTATCTAAATTTCTAGTTTTTATGAATTGTTTTCTCTCTACAATGAATTGTGCTATGATCTTATTTGTTAACTCTGAGATTACTATGATGAATTGTGAGTAGTTTCGTCATTCTAGGGTATGGGGATGAATCCTATAGATCCGATCTTAGAATTGTGATGAATGAATTGAATCGTTGCTAGGATTGATAAAAGGTTAGGATATGATTGATTTATTACGGATAGCTAGGAATTTCCATCGATTGGAGTTTGCAAGAGATTGGATCTCAATCGATGGGAAGGCCTAGATATTCAATTTAGGTTTATAATTGAGATTCTCTAGATTTGGTTTGCAAGAGATTGGACCAAAGCTAGGATTTTTATTATAAATCTATAGTAATATTCGTTTGCAAGAGATTGGACAAATACGAACTACCCTAACCTAGATCGTAGCTCGAGTTTGCACGAGAGTGGGCTCGAGGTGCGATTGGACGATGATGTAAATCTTCATGCTAGTGGCTTAGGTTAGGGTTTGCACGAGAGTAAGCTCTAATCTAGGTTGCTATAGACCGACAATAGCGCGAGAGTGTGAGCTTGGTTCTATATTCAATTACGACTAGTTCACCTTAATTCAAGCCTTGCAACATTGAGATTCATGATCCACAAGAATAAGTGATGATCCGTAGTGGGGTTTTCCTAGCCCTAGACGGATTTCCTAGCCCTAGACGCTTTTATTATATAGAATTCTACTTGTTATTTGAACGACAGTGACATTATTATCCAAACCATTCTATTCTACCATCAATAGCAGGTGATCAAGATAGAGTACTATCAATTGTCCTCCCTGTGTTCAATACCCACTCGCCACTTCACCGTGCCCTTGCGGTAAGACTACAGTTGTTTTCCGGGTGTATATCTGGGCGTGATCAAGTTTTTGGCGCCGTTGTCGGGGATGCCGCTTGTATTCGATTTTGTTCATCCGGTTATATCTCATCTTCTATCTTTCTTTTATTTCTTTTTGATCTTATTTGATGCTTAAATTGACGTGCTCTTCCAGATTTTCCAATAGAATCTTAAGCAGGTAACATGGGAGACACGATGATGAGAACAGATTCTATCCCGCGAGATGATGATTCCTTTGCAACTCTTCTAAAAAAAACTTATTGATGAGGTTCGATCAACAGGGGCTTTGGCCATCGACATTGAGGACCCCATTGAACAACTATTTGCTAGCTTTGTAATTGATCAAATCTCTACGGAAGGGACAATCGAGTGCAACATTAAAGTCGACGTAAGGGACGATAATTTATACTTTGAAGGTAGCGAAGCATGCACCGAAGAGGTCTGTACTTTTGAATAGTCCATTTGGCATGCCGGGGTTCAGGGAAGTACACTTGACGATCCCCTCTTCAACATTTATGAACGCATTGACCTATCTCTTGATTTCAGGTGTGAACCAGAGGAAAATGGTAGTCCCATCGAGTCAGAGCAGAGTTGTGCAGTATCCAATCCGATGCACCCTCCTCACGAAGGAGCGAATCTGAGCCGACGTACGAGACCCTACCCTCCGAGGGGGAACTGAACTCAGAGGTGATCGAAGACGCCCTGCTTTCACAGGAAGAGGAAATAGGGGGTACATCGCCCCCTGAGGTAGAACTGAAATAATTACCTCCTAATCTAAGGTATGCTTTCTTGGGAGATATACTGACCTATCCGGTGATTGTTAATGCCAACCTCGACCACCACCAGCTTGAGAGACTTTTAAATGTCCTTAGGAGCCATAGGGACGTCCTAGGCTACACCACCTCTGACCTCAAGGGAATAAGCCTTAGGCTTTGTACACACAGAATCCACCTGGAAAACACTGAGGCCACCTCCATAGAGCCTCTAAGGCGGTTAAATCCTAACATGAAGGAGGTGGTGAAGAAGGAGATCCTCAAAGTGCTTGAAGCCGATATCATTTATCCTATTTCTGACAGCAGATGGGTTAGCCCTATTCATGTCGTTCCTAAAAAGGGGGGATAACCGTAATAAAAATGATAAGGGAAAGCCTATATCCACACGCACCATCGCAGGATGGTGGATGTGTATTGATTACAAGAAATTGAATAAAGCCACCCGTAAAGATCATTACCCACTGCCCTTTATTGACCAAATGCTAGAACGCCTGGCTAAACATAAATTCTTTTGCTATTTGGATGGGTATTCGGGATTCTTTCAGGTTCCCTTACATGAAGATGACCAAGAAAAGACTACTTTTACGTGTCCTTATGGAACATATGCTTACCGTAGAATGCCTTTCGGACTTTTTAATGCCCCCGCCACCTTTCAAAGGTGCATGACGTCCATCTTTTCTGATTATATTGAAAACATCATGGAAGTCTTCATGGACGATTTTTCTGTCTATGGTAGCGAATTTGACTCATGTTTGGCCAATCTTACTAAAGTTCTTAAAAGATGCCAACAAAATAATCTTATTCTTAACTGGGAGAAATACCATTTTATGGTCACTGAGGGGATAGTTCATGGGCATCTTGTCTCATCCAGAGGGATCAAGGTTGATAAGGCGAAAATTGAGGTAATCGAAAAACTTCCTCCTCCTATTATTGTTAAGGGCATTAGGGGATTTCTTGGTCATGCGGGATTTTACCGCCGCTTTATCAAAGGCTTCACCTTAATTGCCTGTCCTCTTACAGCTTTACTAGCTAAAGATGCTCCATTTGTTTTTTCAGGAGATTGCTTGCAAGCTTTTAATACGCTGAAGGAAGCCCTCATTTCTGCCCCAATCATACAACCGCCTGACTGGAATCTTCCTTTCGAGCTAATGTGCGACGCAAGTGACCAAGCAATTGTGGTGGTGCTAGGACAAAGAAAGGACAAAGAGCTTCATGCAATATTTTATGCAAGCAAAACTCTGGACGAGGCACAAAGGAATTACACTACCACTGAAAAGTGTTAGATATGGACGACATGTATACACCCATGAGGGAATGTATGAGGGTCTATGGACCTCAGATGTCGCGTACATGAAAGCATGTGCGAAGGGAACCTTTTTATGTGTGAAAAGGACCACTCGATAAGTGAAAAAAGTCACTTTATAAGTGCATAAAGGCACTTGATAAGTGCATAAGGAAGAGGATAAGGAATGGTGTTAATATAGGCTAATAAGCTTATAAGTAGATATTTCCTACAATAACTACCCCCTTGGCCTATAAATAGGACCCAAGGGTAAGGCTTTAAGGCTAATACTTCATGCCATAAGTTTGCATAAGGAAACTTATTCTTCCTCTTCTCCCTTCCATTAAGTTCTTCTTCCAAAGGTAGATTTAGACGGTGAAACGCTGCTTTGATCCTCTGTGAAAAAGTACCGACTGTTGTGGCGAATCCAAGGGCCAAGTTCAAAGTCTATAGCAAAGCGTACGCTAACGTAAGTCTCTTCTCTCTTTCGATCCTCTATCATCTTATGATGGGATCCTACATTGGTATCAGAGCCACACGGGTTCGACCCGGTCTCACCCATGAATGACACGTTGTCTCTTTCACGAATGAGTTTCCTTCCATTATGGATATGGTAGGAGCGCATCGTGACAGAGAGAATGCAAAAGTTGTTCTTTTCACGTTAGGGTCTTTTGCCATTACGTATATGGCAGGAACTCTCCGTGACGGGAAGAACTGACAGTTCATCTCGTCAAACTCGCACTCCTCATGGATGCTGAGTCTCCATTCAATAGGGAATGGGCACTCTCTTCATGTAGAGCGTGAAGTTTGCGGCCTTGAAAGTGTGTTATTTTTTTTGGCACACGGCCATTAAAGCATAACCACTTTCTCGATGAACGGGTGTCTCATCAGAGAAGATGGTGGTTACAAAACTTCTCATCGGAGAAGAAGATTGCCATGGAAGGGCATGGTGAATTGTCACCATGTAGTATGGCAATAGCATATCTCTTTGGTGCATGATCACCATGGCCATAAGGGTCATGGTGGCTATGCACCCCCCTTCCCATTGGGGAAGGGGTTGGCTTCGGCCAATGACAACCAAGACCACCCCCTATAGGGGGGTGGGTGTGTGCGGCCGGACTCCAAGGAGGCCGGCCGGCCGGCCCTGGCCTTTGCCAGGGCCAAGGCCGGCCCTGGCAGAGGCCAGGGCAGAGGTGCCCTGGCCTCTGCCAGGGCCGGCCTTGGCCCTGGCCTGGCCTCGGCCAGGGTAGAGGCGGCCCTGGCCTCGGCCAGGGCCAGGCCGGCCCTGGCAGAGGCCAGGGCCAGGCCAGGCCAGCCCTGGCAGAGGCCAGGGCTAGGGCTAGGGCCAGGCCGGCCCTGGCAGAGGCCAGGGCCAGGCCGGGGAGCCCTACGGTGCCGGCGGCCTCGGCCTCGGCCACCTGGATGGCCGGCCCCTACGGTGCCGGAGACAGTTGCCTGAGGCAAAGTCCCCTGAAGGGGCGGAGGGCCTGGATCCCTACGGGGGGGGGGAGTCCGGTCTTGGCACGACCATGGCTCGACCCCGGTAATGGCCGGGCAGGCCACTAGCTCCCGCTGCAAAATACGTTTTCAAAATACGTTTTCAAAATCGCTTTTCCGCTGCAAGTACTATAAGAGTACTATTGTTTGATAAGTGATGGGGAAATATTGAAAGTTGTTCTAGATGGTGATTGGAATCGTAATGACCTTTCCGATTCTAGAGCAACATCTTCAATATTTTTCGAAAGTAACTTATCAAATGTAAAATTTATGCAATGTTTTTGATCGAACTCTTTTTTATGTATTTTACAGCATTTTAAAGCTAAAATGTCTTCCACTACTAAGAACATCGTCGTTGAGTTGAACAAAGGTGAAAAACTCAACGGTGATAATTACAAACTATGGTTCATGAAGATACAATATGTTCTAAAGGAGCAAGATGTGCTCGAAACTCTGACGAACATAATGATTGAACCTGAGTTAGGCACTACGGCCCAACACAGAAGAGACAAGGAAGCTTTCGATGCTTGGTCTCGGAAGAACAAAATTGCTCGCATTACGTTGTTGTCAAGTATGGCTGACGACATAATGCGAATCTTCCGAGAATATGACCTAGCTATGGACATATGGTCCAAGCTAGAGGAGAAGTTTGGTGGCACCTCGGTGACCAAACTTCACTCTTTAACTATAAAATTCGATTCGTACAAAAAACGTCCATATCATTCCATGGGAATGCATCTGCGACACTTGGCGAATCTTATTTCAGAGTTAAAGGATGCATGTCATATTATCACTGATGAGCAACAAATCCAAGCGGTCATACGTTCCCTACCAATCGAATGGGACAACATGAAGATGCATCTCACTCATAATGAGAGCATCAAGAACTTCAACGATGTTTCTAAGCACCTCGAGTTAGAGGAAGAGCGGCTTGCGGCCGCCAAGCCAAGTACAGAAGTGCACATGGTTTCTAGTTCCTCACACGGGTGAAAGAAACGTAAACATCACTCGAAGTTTGCTTATGAGTATAAAAAGCAACCAGTGTCTACCAAGAAACCCAAACAAAAGGGTGGGAACAAGAAATGGCCTAAGAAGAAGGACTTGAAGAAGATCAAGTGCTTCAAGTGCAACAAGTTAGGTCACTTTTCCCATTCATGTGCGGATGGAGGTGACAAGGTAACTTGTAAAAATACTAGTTACATATGTGTTTCTAGTTCAATATTTCTTGTAGAATCTAATCCCTTTTGGATAATTGATTCAGGTGCCACCGACCACATAGCAAGGGACTGACGGTCCTTCGCGGAGTATCACCGGATACCCCAAGTAACGAAGTGGATATATGTAGGAAACAACACACGTGTTGAAGTGAAAGGCGTTGGGACGTGCAAGCTCGTCTTGGACAACGGTCGCACTATCTTACTTCATGATGTTCTCTTCGCTCCGGATATTCGAAGGAATATCATATCTGTGGTCATCTTAATGGGTCTTGGTTATAGTTGGTTCTTTCATAATTGTAATGTGGATCTGTCTTGTAATAATTCTTTAATTGGTTCTGGGTATGTTTTTAAAGGATTCATTGAATTGAGTACGATGTACGATTCCTCAAATTTTAATGAAAATTTCCTTGTTACAAATTCTTCGATTTATGAGTCAGATGTAATTTGTTGGCACGCAAGGCTTGGTCACATTGGACCAACACGTATGGATAGACTTGCCAAACGTGGCCTTCTATCCAATGTTTCAAAGGTCGAAATGTCGACTTGCGAACATTGTCTTGTAGGGAAATCTTGTCGCAAGCCATTTGGAACTGGCACAAGGGCCGAGGTTCCATTACAACTCATCCATTCGGACATATGTGGTCCGATGAATGTCAAGACAAGACGCGGAAAGTCCTACTTCATCACTTTTATTGATGACTTCACCCGATTCGGACATATCTATTTGATATCCCACAAAAATGAAGCATTAACCTGCTTTAAAAACTATATGAGTTTAGTGGAAAATCAATTAGATCGCAAGATTAAGGTCTTGCGAACCGATAGAGGCGGTGAATATCAATCAGCAAGTTTTAAGGAACTTTGTGATGAAAAGGGCATAGTCCATCAAGTAACTATGTCTTATACTCCGCAACAAAATGGTGTTGCTGAAAGGAGGAATAGGACTTTAATGGAAATGGTCTGTTCAATGATGGCGCAAGCTAACTTGCCAATCACCTTTTGGGGTGATGCATTATTGACGGCTGCTTTCATCTTGAACCGCGTACCCTCGAAATCAGTTAGCTCCACTCCTTATGAGTTGTGGAACCAAAGGTCTCCTGACTTAAGCATTATAAAACCTTGGGGGTGTGCATCCTATGCACATATTTCCTCCCATAAGTATGGCAAACTTGGGCCAAGGGGGAGGAAATGTATCTTTATACGATACGCAGAAAACTCCAAAGGTTATGTTTTTATTGGTCAGGAAGACAATGGAGGACTGAATGAATTTGAGTCGAGGGATGTTACTTTCTTGGAAAATGAGTTTCCAAGACAGGGCGAGATAAGTCAGGACTTATCTCTATTTGAGATTTATGATCAAGAAGGATTACCTCATTCGAGTGGGAGAATTCTTGGTGAAGACGAAAATACATTTCAACCTTTACCAATGGATGATACGAATGATGCGAATCCTATTCCATATTGGAATAATGATTCAAGTGGGAGCAATTCTAACCACATTCCAAGTGGGAGTATTATTAGAACTGATCCAAATTCGAGTCAACAAGGACTTGAAGAATCTCAAATACGACGTAGTAGTCGTACAAGGTTAGCTCCTCTAAGATTTGAGGATGAATTCCCAAAAACCTTTGTGACTTTACTACAAGAAGATGACGAGCATGCTACTTTCAAACAGGCTGTATCATGCCCTGCAAAAGACAAATGGATGTAAGCGATGAAGGAGGAATTAGAATCTATAAAAATTAACCGAGTCTGGGACTTGGTTGACTTACCCAGAGGACATAGAGCTATTGGGAACAAATGGGTTCTTTAGATCAAGCATAAGGCTGATGGTTCTATAGACAGATATAAAGCTCGCCTTGTCACGAAAGGTTTTACGCAACATGAAGGGATAGACTACGAAGAGACCTTCTCACCTGTTGTTCGTTTTACCTCTATTCGCTTGATTCTGGCTTTGGTAGCTTGCTTAGACCTCGAATTACATCAAATGGATGTAAAGACTGCCTTTCTCAATGGAGAATTGGACGAGGAGATCTATATGGAACAACCAACAGGGTTTGTAAAAGAAGGAAACGAACATAAGGTTTGTAAACTTCGTAAGTCCATATATGGTCATAAACAATCCTCGCGGCAATGGTATATACGATTTCAAGAAGTTGTCTTATCAAATGGTTTTACCATGCTTGATGAAGATAACTGTGTATATATCAAGAGGATCAAAAGCAAGTATGTTATTATCTCTATATATATAGATGACATTTTAATAGCCGGTAATGACAAGGGCTTTGTGATGGATATCAAGGCTTGGCTTTCATCAGTATTTGAGATGAAAGACATGGGAGAAGCCGCATATATCCTTGGAGTTAAGATTTCAAGGAATCGTTCGAAGAAACTTCTTTCTCTTTCACAAGAGATTTATATAAAGAAGGTTCTAGAACGTTTTAATATGCAGGACTGTAAGTCCATTGATACTCCTATAAGCAAATGCGATAATTTATGTCTAAAGATGTGTCCAAAAAACAAAAAAGAAAAGGAAATTATGGAAAAAGTTCCATATTCCAGTGCAGTTGGTAGTCTTATGTATGCTATGATGTGTACAAGACCGAACATCTGTTTTGCCGTTGGAATGGTAAGTCGTTACCAATCCAATCCAGGGCAAGCACACTGGAAAGCAGTTAAGAGGATAATGCGTTATCTTAAAGGGACTGCGGACTATGCTTTATGCTATCAAGGAGATACCTTGAGGCTCGAAGGCTACACTGATGCTGATTGGGTGGGTGATCTCGATGAGCGACGATCAACCTCAGGATATGTTTTTCTACTCGGATCTGGTGCAATATCCTGGAGTAGCAAGAAGCAATCCTGCATCGCACTTTCAACTATGGAAGCCGAATTTGTAGCATTTAGCATGGCGGTCCAAGAAGCTTTTTGGCTTAGGAGGTTCTTAGACAAGCTAATTGATGCAAGTGACTCAGGTGCTGTACCAATATACAGTGACAGTCAAGCATCTATTGCCTATGTCAAAGATCCAAACTTCCATTGTAAGACCAAACACATTGATATCCGCTACAAATTTGCAAAAGACCATGATAAGAACAAGAAGGTAGACATTAGGTACATATCTACGCATGAGATGATAGCGGATCCGCTTACGAAGGTGATCCCCAGAGATGTGTTTTACAAACACTTATCATCTGAAGGATTGCGTAAGAGCTGAGTTGTATCAATGTATATTCCCATGTCGATGAAAGATCAAATTTAATAAAAGAATAAGTTCTTTTCGACATTGCATATGAGTTACTTGAAAATGTTTGTGTACATTTCTTTTAATCTCAGCTATATTTTCTAGTATGTCGGACAGATTGAGGTTGGCTCTTTCACATGAGCAACCGCCTTTCTTCTATCATACGGATAAGATAAAGATGAGACCTGTTTAAAGTCAAAATCGTCAGACGGATGATTTAGAGTCACGACTTAAGCAAAAATGGTCGTATGAAAGATCTGCATCATATGGATGCTTACAAAAGATCTAAGAGGATTTTTGAAATCTTATCTGTCTTATGTAGGATGTTGACGTGCGTTTATATATCATATATTTGCGCACGTTTTCTTCCGTGTTTTTCCGTATTTTACCGCCGTCTTATATTCGTTTTCTCGTGTTTTCTTTCACTTTTCCGTGTTTTCCGTATTTTGCAGGAGTTTACTGGCATAGGGGACATAAAACGACGATATCGCAAGTCCCCGGAGCAACGTGAGGAGTCACGCGTGATCCAGGGGGTCAAACGACGATGATACCATCTTTCAGCCCCTCACCCGATCGGTTGGTCATCTTTAACCGATCGGGTGATGCACGCGTGCACCACCCGGACGCAGCTTGGAGCTCACAAGAAGTCACCCGGCCGGTTCGTAGGCCGGTTCAAAAGCCCAAAGCTCTCTGGAATTCAAAGCTGATTGCCAACCGATCGGGTGACATTCACCCGATCGGTTCATCTGTAGCTGAATCTCCAAAGCCAAGACACGAAGATCCAACCGGTCTCCTCACCCGATGGCACCAAGATCCAACCGGTCACATCCATGCTTCAACCGACCGGTTCATCCTGACCGGGCAAAGTCCCGCATCTCACTGCCAAAGTTTGAAGCAGATCACCCGATCGGTTGACTTGTCAACCGATCGGGTGATATCAATTTCTATATATAGAACCCTAGGTTTCCCAGAAACGGGAGTTGGTTATTTTTTACTGTTTTCTTCATTTCGTGACGGCTGTAATTTCCCAGTTTTTGTAAGTTTTCAGATCTTTGTCAAACTTAAGTATTATCTTAATTGCTTTACTACCATTGCATTTCTATTGTCTGATCATGATTTTTACGGTCGATTTCTGTTTAGATCGCCTTTTACTAAATATGCGTGAGTAGTTCCCAAATCTGGGATTTTGGCAGAAACCCCTTCGTGGGCTCTTCCCGATGTGTCCATAGGTCTAGGAAATCGATAGGGATTAGGAATCTAACGGTGACACGGGGTGTTTTATTGTCATCGACGGGAAAAAGACCGCCTTTGACCGTTGGGCCAAGGGGGAATAAACTTAGCAGTTGACTCCCTAGCCATAGCTCACGCCCTTAGCGTAGACGCCGAATCCTAGCGCGCGGGTACGACAGGACGAGACGTTGGGAGTTATCGTTGCGATCTTAGTGCTCCCGAAGTCGATCAGTGTTAATGGACACGGGAGTGCCCACTGATCGAACCCGGGAAGTCCGGCGTATCATCCTGGGCACCGACCGGAATATCGGGCCCATGGGACACTGGTACCACTCTTAGAGGCAACGTCTCACCATTAGACCATAATTCCGATCGCTATCCTACCCGTTGGCCGTATCGGCGAGAATCGCACGATAGGGTGGAAACCAAAGTCCCGGGTTTTTCCTTTATATTGTCTATACCTTGCTTTCCATTTACCGTGACAAACCCTCATTCGATCTGGGCTAGCTCTCCAATGGGGTGAATTTGATCCTCTTTGACACAAGTACATCCACGCCTCCCTGAGTTCGACCCCCAAGCCACACAACAACACCGTGCGCTTGCGGTTACAAATATTTAATTCTCACACCCCCAATCGTATTATTGCACACATATAGCACGCACATGCGGGGGACGTCAAGCTTTATGGCACCGTTGCCGAGGAGGTAACATGCTTGTTATTTTAGGATTTCATGAACCCTTGTGTCTAGCTCTCATCCCTACCTCGCGATAATTTTCACATTCTTGTTTTTCCTTTTTATTTTCTTATTTTTATTTTTATTTCTTATCTTATCTGTTTCTTTCTCACTTTTCGCTTCACGGGTGTTTGTTGTTTTTCATGCGTAGGAGTTCAAGAAGTCTCAACGACTTGATCCCCGTTGATCCAGAGATAAATGCCACCCTAAGGAGTTTGGCCGCCGAGAAGTGAAGAAGAGAGGATCCTGAAGCCATGGGGGAGAACACCCCGCCTCACAAGTCCCTGCTGGAGTACTCGATGCCATCTATCGAGTCCACCTCCGCCATCCGTCCTCCAGCTATTACGGCCCAAAGCTTCGAGCTTAAGCCATCTTTGGTGACGTGGATCCAGCAGGATCAATTTTCGGGTGCACCCATGGAGAGCCCGATTGAACACTTAGACTCCTTCTTGGAGAAATGTGACACCTTCCGGATAAACGGTGTCACAACTGAGGCGATCCGACTGAAGCTGTTCCCCTTCTCGCTGCGAGATAAAGCCAAGCTGTGGCTTAGGGGGAAGGACCCGAATACATTCAACACCTGGGAGAAGCTCTCAAATGCTTTCCTGACGAAGTTCTTTCCCCCGGGGAAGACCATGAAGCTGAGGAGTGAGATCTCCTCCTTTTCCCAGGCCAGCCACGAGTCCTTGCATGAAGCTTGGATGAGATACAAGGAGATGCAGCGAAGATGTCCCCACCATGAGCTCCCCAAGTGGCAGATTATAAATCTGTTCTATAATGGGTTGAGGGACGATTTAAAATATTCCATGGACACCGCGACTAGAGGGTCGTTTATGTCGAGAAGTGAAGAAGATGCCGGACAGATTCTTGAAAATATGGCATCCAACAATGAGTGGTGGTATGACGAGAGAGCCACACCCAGATCTGAGGGCATCCATAGGGTCGAGGACGTCGACAAATTGTCAAGCAAGTTTGACTTGCTGTCAACCCAGATCTCCGCATTGATGGTAGGCACCGGTAGCTCCGGTTCACAATAGATTGCTGCGGTGAAATCCGAAGTTTTTGGAGAGTTCGACGGTGGTGACATCTCACCACCGTTGGATCAGGCGAGCGCATTATTTTACAATCCTACAGGGAATGCGCCTTTTCCACCAAGAACCAACTCTAACCCGGGTTACTCTCCAAACAACCGGAATCATCCGAACCTTAGTTACCGGGCACCATATCAGCAGCCGACTCAGCAGTAACAACAATAGATATATCAGCCAGCTAGGCCCCAGCAGCAGTTTCAGCAGCAATAATTTCAGCAGCAACAACCTCCACAACAGTACCAGCAGTACACTCCAAGGAATCAACAGCCCACCCAGTAACAATATGGCCAGCAGAGGGCCATCTCTCCTGTTGAGTCCCTCTTGACTCAATACATCGCCAACCAGGAGAAGATAAATCTGAAGCTGGAGATGGAACAGAGAGTGCTCACTGATTAGGTGACCCAGCCGGGGTTGCAAGTGGCGAACCTTCAGAGACCGCAGAATCTATTACCGCCACAGCCTGAGGTGAACCCGAGGGGGGTAAATCGGACCTTGGCGCTCACGCATGAGCATGAGAATGTGTCCGCCATCGTCTTGAGGAGCGGAACACAAATACCCATGAGATTTCCCCCCAAAGGACCGGAAGCACCGTTGGTCGTGGAACGACCAATTGAGAAATTAAATGACGATGATGCTTCGTCACCCAAGCCAACTACTCCGGAGGGAGTTCATAGAGAGGAGAAGAAGAAGGATGAGGAAGGGAACCTCAGAGTATTCAAGCCCATTGTGCCTTTCCCACAACGGCTTGCCCAAGCCAAGATTGATGAGAAGTATGTCAAATTCTTTGCCATGGTGAAAGATCTGAGCTTACAAATCCCCTTCCTCGAGGCCATCGAGACAATTCCCTCATATGCCAAATTTCTGAAGGACTTGGTGACACGGGGATCCAGAAAGGATAAGGTCGTATTAACAGCGGAGTGCAGCGCCCTCATTCAGTGCGCAAATCCGCCCAAGCTCAAAGACCAGGAAGTTTCTCCATCCCTTGCTCTATTGGGGTAGTGCGAATTCAGAGGGCACTCGTCGATCTAGGAGCGAGTGTCAGCTTAATGCCCCTATCGTTGTACAAGAGAATAGGGATGGGAGACTTGGAGCCCATCGGCATGACATTACAACTTGTTGACCGTTCGGTCAAGTACCCGGTGGGAGTGGTAGACGACCTCTCCGTCGATGTGAGAGGAGTACAAGTACCGGTTGATTTTGTGGTGATGGACATGCCGGAAGATAAGCACACCCCTATTATACTTGGACGACCATTTATGGCAACCGCCGGAGTTTTGATAGACGTGAAGAATGGGAAGCTTTCCCTCAATGTCGGCCAAGAAAAAGTCGAATTCGATTTAGGGTTGTCGATGAAGCATCCCTATCCTCCGGATGATCCTAGTATCAATGCGCTGGAGCTGGAAGAAGAGAGAGCTACGGAGGCAAGCTCTTGGGAAATTCTCTCGAGAAATCCCCCCGACCACTTGGGAGACCTTGGAGAGCAAGTTGGCTCCCCAAAGAAAGAAGTTGCTGATGAGGCGGTCGCGCGACATGTGATCCCTCTGGGATTCCCTAAGGCTCCTCCTACGAGGAGAAAGGGGAAAGAGCCCATGGACCTCACCGGTGATGAGGTCCGAATCCTGAAAAAGATGGCGATAGACGCCAATTTGAGGGAGAAGCCCCCGGACCCCGTCGACAAAGGGAGAGTGGTCGAGCAAATTCTCTTTCGCCACCGACTGCAACAAAGGGAGAAGCTGAAACGATGCCAAATTTTGGGCATCACCCGTATCGCCCACCATGAACATCATCAACGGGCGTCGAGCCAACGACGTTAAACAAAGGCGCTTCATGGGAGGCAACCCATGCTCTACACCCTTTGTTTCCATTTTTAGAACTATTTTTTTACTTTATTTTATCTATTTTTATAAATAAATCCAGCCGCAACAACTTCCGTTGTGGAACTTAGGCGATTTGTGGGTTTTTGCAGGAAACAAGGCCCCAACCGATTGGTTGATAACTCAACCGATCGGTTGGGATGTATCAGCTAACGGCCGTGTCTGCCACTAAATGAACCGACCGGGTGAGGAAAGAAGAGACCGGTTGGCAGACCGGGTGACCTGGGATAAACTCTCGGGAAAGTTTCAAAATTTGTCAACCGATCGGGTGACAAGAAGCGAGACCGGTTGAGGGACCGGGTGAGAACCCCTAAATTCTCGGGAAAATGTGTGGAGCGGTCACCCGATCGGTTGACATGTCAACCGATCGGGTCACCTGTAGCAACTCTTCAGCCGAAATTTTCGACAACTAAGTCAACCGATCGGGTGACAACTCACCCGACCGGTTCGACTTAAAACCTATAAATACCCCCCGACCCACCCGTTCACATCGCCTCGCACGATCGCTTTCTTCACCGTCAATTCGCCTTCTTTCCTCTCCCAACGGCCAGAAACTCTACTCCCACGCCCTCCAATCCTCAATTAGCCTCTCTCTCCACCTCCCCCTTCCATCTCTCCATCTCTTTCTCTCTTCCCCTCTCCTATTTCGCAATTTTCTAGCCCTAATCCGCAATATCCACCCCCACTTTCGAATTTTTTGCTGAAGAAGAGTGCCGCGGCTCCACACTTCTCCCATTGCATGGCATTGGGTTAACTACAAGCGAAGAACTCGAATCTCTGCTGTGTAACTTCGCTCCACTTCTCAAATTTCAATTTTTACCCGAGATATTTAATTTGCTTGATTGTTCGTGTGTGTGCACATCGATATTATTTTACACTCATTTGCATCACTCACACGCACACATGGCCCGGGATAGAGATAAGGGGAAGGGTATCATGCGGGAGGAGGAACCGTCTCGAAAGAGACGGAAACAAACACGTACTCCTCCCCGCACACGTGAACTGACACTAGCCCCTCCCCCACCTATTATCCCCCTGAGGACCCAATGTTGGGCCCGCATGGGTACCTATTTAGGAACCAAGAGCAGAAAGACTTTTATCGTAGACTAGATGCTCGGGGGCATCTTTCGACCAAGTTCGTCCACGCCCAATCGCTTATCGACCTCGGCGTCTTCACCGAGGTCGAGACTCTTTTTGCTAACTTAGGTTGGTTGGCCTTCCTGAATGCCTCTGCGGTATCCTACCCGTCACTCACCCTAGAATTTCTTTCCTCACTCGTGTGTGAGTCGGGGTCGACTGTCATTTTCCGGGTGCGTAACAAAACCATCCGCACCAACCTGGATACGATCAATCGTATATTTGGTTTCCCTATTCTAGGGAATGACGCTATCCGACACTACGGATACCCCTCGGAATTTGACGTCGATAACTTTTGGTTCCGCCTCACCATACTCCCTCGCTATCCCCGAGGTAAGGCCAAGGCCTCCTCCATCATCCATCCAATATTTCGTCTGGCCCATAGGATCATATCCTCCGCATTTTTCCCCAGGGAGGAGTCAGGCACCGTGACTATCCCTGATCTTTTTATTCTCTGGGCCATGACTTTCCCCTTTGTTCGTGATGATGATGGGATTAGCTTTAGGGCCCTGACTGTCCCTGTCCATGCTGGCGATTGGCTTGTTTACAAGCTTCTCGAGATTAGCAGGGCCGGGAAGGGCAAGATCTGTTGTGGGGGAATTATCACTATTATTGCTTCTTACCCCCAGTTTAATATCCTCATCCCCCGTGGTCTTCCCATCGCCGCAGGAACCTCACGTCTAGATCTTGACGTCCTGCGACACATTCATATAATTAAACCACGCACCGATGGTCGTTTCGAATTCAATTACGGCCACCCCCTCGCCCCTACACCATTCTCCTCAACCCAGCTCGCATGACTGTTGCTATCGTGGCGGATTGGACTTTTCCGCCCGATCTCAAGTTTCTAGCAGGGTTGCACCTTCCTTTCTTTCCCCTGGACGCACGCAGACCACCTTCCCCTGCCGCCCACTTAGGCGAGCAGGATATTCCTGCATCCCGGGGAGATATCGGGGCTGGCCCGAGTCACCCTGTTTCTGCTCCTGGCCCTATCCCTTCAGTGAGCCTTTCTCAGGCCACCTTAGGCCTTCTGTCCAGTGCCCGCATGACCACTGCCACCGGCACTACTTCCACATCACTTGCCGGCACCACTTCCGCTTCACGTCAGTCCACTTCCTTTGGTCGCCGCCAGGTCTTTGCCTGTCTTGCTCTCGAGAGGGAGGTCGCAGCCCTTCGTGATCTTGCCACGTCCTCTGTCCCCTCGGACCCATCACCATCCTCCTTTCTCACTCACCCATGTTTCCTCGCATTTGAGAGGAACGTGGCCGCCATCCTTCGTCTTCTCACCCACATCCACGGACCACCACCACCCACACCACACCCCTCACCACCACCTTCACCACCTCGACGATCTTCTCCTCCACCCTCACACACATCCCCACCTCCGTCACCTCCCCCATCCCATACATCCCCACCTCCTTCACCCCCACCTAGGCGATCATCTCCCCCACCCACATCTATTCCCATCCTCGTATCCACTTCTCCTCTCACGACCACTTCTGTCGCCCCTCCACCACCTCCTCCCTCCTCCACCGTCACTGGATATGTACGCAGCAAGAAATTGCAGGTACGCTCCAAATCTCTTCCACCGCCACCCACTACCGTCACCATCACGTCTTCTCCCCCCATTTCTATCCCTTCTACCACCGCCTTGATCGCCGTACTTCCACCACCACCCACCACCACCGACACTCTACCCATCGTTCACACCACCACTGCACATATTCCCCCACCTATGTCCCCACTTCTCCGCACACCCCCGCATCCCCCGACCACCCAGCCACACCCTCTTCCGAGGAGGGCGAGGATTCCCCTTCTGCTACTTTTTGATTTCCTTTTTGTTTATTGACATCCCCCTTGCATATCTCTGCATTTTCACGATCATATCATTTTGCTAGCACTGTCACGTCTAGCTTTGGGGAAGTCAACTTTTTTCTGTGTGCTGTCGTGTTTTATTCTTTCTTTGTGTGTTTGCTTATCCGTCGTGTCGTGTGAATTTTTATTTATTTCTTTTATTTTTATTTTTATTTTTATTTTTATTTTTACTTTCTGTTTTTATGTCGTGTGGTGTGATTTTTATATCTTTATTTCTTATTTTCATTTTCGTTTGTTTGATTCTCTTTTCTTTCGTGTGTTTTTATGTCTGTGCGTACCCCCCATATTCATTGCCCTCCCGTATTTAATTCTATTGCATTGAGGGCAATGCAAGCTTCAGCTTGGGGGAGTCGCACTTTGTGCGTCATTTGAGTCTTTCTTTTTCGTTTTTGTGTCATTTTCATCGTGTTTTAAATTTTTCTTTTCTTCTTTTTATCTCTTTCACCTAGAGATGAACCCTATGATGAATTGCCACAAAATCACACACACCTAGCATGGCATCGATAATCACACTCACTAGCCCTAGGATATCGAGTCCTCTTGCATTTCATGCATCGTGGGTCCACTTAGCTTTTTGTGAGTCGTGTGTCGTGTGTCGTGCCTAGCTGTTTGGTGTGCTTCTACTTTGTGATTTTGTTTTATATACCTGTCCAAGAATGACCCCTAGATTATCATGCTTCGATTTGAATATGCGGTATTTGTTTCCCCTGTTTGCTTCTGCATGCTATATATGTATAGCGTGTACTTCAATTCGCATGTGTCGGGATTCCACAATTAAGGACTAGGATAACCCATTTAGCCCATGCTCTAATTAGCGAGAATATGTTCCTTTGCCCAAGTGTTTAGATTCCGATTTTTTTTGTTTTACTTGGTGCAAATCCCCTCGTCGTGTACCGTTCTCCCACTTGGGAGAGTACACATGTGTATAGCCAAAAACCCAAAAATCCAAAAAAAAGAGAAAAGAAAAGAAAAACCCAAAAAGAAGAGAAAAGAAAAGAAAGAAAAAAAAATTGTGTAGCCAAAAATCCAAAAAAATATACAAATACCCAAAACCCAAAAAATTCTCGTGTGAATATCTTTTCGTACTTGCCGAGAATAAAGGGAAGGCGAGAATTTGCACAGAGTGTTCTACTCCACATCATCTCAACCCCCCATCGGTTTCGAAAACACTTGGCTTAGGAACTTTTTAGCTATTATCTAGGCTTTAGTGTGGTGATTTCCTTAACCCTAGTTGTGGAGTCCCTGACGCATGATATGTTTCGATTCTCTCTCTATTCTCATGCATGCTTGAACTATATATTCACCGCTTTATTCAATTCGAATTGATATTTGGGTCATTTCCTGGATTTGTGTATATCGAGCTTTATCGCACATCGTAGATAGTGACACCGTCTGCTAGCACACGACCACACTCACTAGCACTTCACCGTGTGGGCCCACGGCACCTGTCTGGACTCGTATTCCTTGGTTTAGTGATGTGATTTGGCGTTTGCTTGCTTGGTGTGTCGTTTTTTATTTTGTTGGCCCTGACGGGTGATTTAGGATATAGAGTTTTCTTTTTCTCTCTTTCTCTTTATTTTCCCTCTCCGAGCTCCTACTCTCACTCGTCTTCCTCGAGGACGAGGAAGAGTTTAGCTTGGGGGATTTTGACGTGCGTTTATATTTCATATATTTGCGCACGTTTTCTTCCGTGTTTTTTCGTATTTTACCACCGTCTTATATTCGTTTTCTCGTGTTTTCTTGTTTTCTTTCACTTTTCCGTGTTTTCCGTATTTTGCAGGAGTTTACTGGCATAGGGGACATAAAACGACGATATCGCAAGTCCCCGGAGCAACGTGAGGAGTCACGCGTGATCCAGGGGGTCAAACGACGATGATACCATCTTTCAGCCCCTCACCCGATCGGTTGGTCATCTTCAACCGATCGGGTGATGCACGCGTGCACCACCCGGACGCAGCTTGGAGCTCACAAGAAGTCACCCGACCGGTTCGTAGGCCGGTTCAAAAGCCCAAAGTTCTCTGGAATTCGAAGTTGATTGCCAACCGATCGGGTGACATTCACCTGATCGGTTCATCTGTAGCTGAATCTCCAAAGCCAAGACACAAAGATCCAACCGGTCTCATCACCCGATGGCACCAAGATCCAACCGGTCACATCCATGCTTCAACCGACCGGTTCATCCTGACCAGGTGAAGTCCCGCATCTCACTGCCAAAGTTTGAAGCAGATCACCCGATCGGTTGACTTGTCAACCGATCGGGTGATATCAATTTTTATATATAGAACCCTAGGTTTCCCAGAAACGGGAGTTGGTTATTTTTTACCGTTTTCTTCATTTCGTGACGGCTGTAATTTCCCAGTTTTTGTAAGTTTTCAGATCTTTGTCAAACTTTAGTATTATCTTAATTGCTTTACTACCATTGCATTTCTATTGTCTGATCATGATTTTTACGGTCGATTTCTGTTTAGATCGCCTTTTACTAAATATGTGTGAGTAGTTCCCAAATCTGGGATTTTGGCGGAAACCCCTTCGTGGGCTCTTCCCGATGCGTCCATAGGTCTAGGAAATCGATAGGGATTAGGAATCTAACGGTTAAGCGGGGTGTTTTATTGTCATCGGGGGGAAAAAGACCGCCTTTGACCGTTGGGCCAAGGGGGAATAAACTTGGCGGTTGACTCCCTAGCCATAGCTCACGCCCTTAGCGTAGACGCCGAATCCTAGCGCGCGGGTGCGGCAGGACGAGACGTTGGGAGTTATCGTTGCGAGCTTAGTGCTCCAGGAGTCGATCAGTGTTAATGGACACGGGAGTGCCCACTGATCGAACCCGGGAAGTCCGGCTTATCATCCTGGGCATCGACCGGAATATCGGGCCCATGGGACGCTGGTACCACTCTTAGAGGCAACGTCTCACCATTAGACCCTAATTCCGATCGCTATCCTACCCGTAGGCCGTATCGATGAGAATCGCACGATAGGGTGGAAACCAAAGTCCCGGGTTTTTCCTTTATATTGTCTATACCTTTCTTTCCATTTACCGTAACAAACCCTCATTCGATCCGGGCTAGCTCGCCCATGGGGTGAATTTGATCCTCTTTGACACAAGCACATCCACGCCTCCCTGAGTTCGACCCCCAAGCCACAATACAACACCGTGCGCTTGCGGTTACAAATATTTAATTCTCACGCCCCCAATCGTATTATTGCACACATATAGCACGCACATGCGGGGGACGTCAGATGTGGGTCCAGGATATTAATGAGTAGTAAAAGGGACTCAAAGTCAGACATTGTGGTGTCTGATCATCATCCTTACAACATCATTAAGACATACGCTCCCTGGGAAAGGAGTGATGTTGTAATACGTATTCATACTACGTATGCATTTGGCCTTTGGGTTAGAATAATAATTTTGTTTACTATTATGTGAGACCCAAAGACCACATGGGTCTTAAACTTCTTACCCTTATGGACTCTAATTGGTTCGTTTAGATTTGACTGGGTGATCGCTGTCTTAGCATGTTGCTTATGGATTATGGTCAATTCGGTCCGGCGGGGCATGTTAGAAAAGCGAGTCAAGTCAAGATCAAAAGGATCTCAAGAAGAGGAAGATTAATTTCATATTCACATTTGGACTTTAGAGATTCAAAGCTGGCCAGCCAATTGTAATCCAGATGTGATTCAATTGTTGAATATAAAGTATAAGAAATGTGAAGAAATAATCTAGGGTAAAAGCATGCGTTGATCTACTCAACTTTGCACCACAAGGAGTGTTGTGTATCTCTAACAAGTGCACAACAGTGGACTCTATGCGCATGACGGTCACACGGTCTATTTCTCAGTAAGATAAAAAGAAGAACTAAAGGAAAAGATGTTTCCTTACAATCCCCTCATGTGTGAGTGGGAGATGTTGGATATGGACGACATGTATACACCCATGAGGGAATGTATGAGGGTCTATGGACCTCAGATGTCGCGTACATGAAAGCATGTGCGAAGGGAACCTTTTTATGTGTGAAAAGGACCACTCGATAAGTGAAAAAGTCACTTTATAAGTGCATAAAGGCACTTGATAAGTGCATAAGGAAGAGGATAAGGAATGGTGTTAATATAGGCTAATAATCTTATAAGTAGTTATTTCCTACAATAACTACCCCCTTGGCCTATAAATAGGACCCAAGGGTAAGGCTTTAAGGCTAATCCTTCATGCCATAAGTTTGCATAAGGCAACTTATTCTTCCGCTTTTCCCTTCCATTAAGTTCTTCTTCCAAAGGTAGATTTAGACGGTGAAACGCTGCTTTGATCCTCTGTGACAAAGTACCGACTGTTGTGGCGAATCCAAGGGCAAAGTTCAGAGACTATAGCGAAGCGTACGCTAACGTAAGTCTCTTCTCTCTTTCGATCCTCTATCATATTATGATGGGATCCTACAAAAAGGAGCTCTTGGCGGTTGTCTACTCAATTGAAAAATGTCGCACTTACATCCTTGGATGCAAAGTGATTGTGCACACCGATCATGCAGCATTGAAGTACCTGTTAAGCAAAAAGGAGGCCAAGCCAAGGCTAATAAGATGGATACTACTATTGAAAGAATTTGACTTGGAAATCAGAGACACGAAAGGCATGGACAACATTGTGGCGGATCACTTGTCTAGGATTGTTCATGACAAAAGGGAAGATAGTCTACCGATTGATGACACTTCTGCTGACGAGAGGCTATTCACCATCAAACCCGGAGAGGTGCCTTGGTATACGGATTATGTGAACTATAACGGCCGACATTTTCTAGGCGTATTATTGTGTGTGCCCGTATTTTCGTTTGAACCATCCGAATATTTTTGTGCGCGAGTTCTTTTGTGCGTCGACGCGAGCGTGTATCTGGTTTTCATTTACCATATCACTATTAACTGACTATCAAGTTTAACTAATTACCTTAACCTAATTATCTCACTAATTACAAAATTGCTATTCACCTTTAACTTTCACTAATTACGTCATTTTTTTAATAATCACACTTTACTAACTTACTTATTTACCTTAACTAAAAAGAGTTAATTAAACTTTTTACCATTGGAAGAAAATATTTCCCTAACAAATTAAACCCATATTGAATCCCACCTCTTCTATTGGTGAGATCCAACATATGCATTGAAACTTCTCCCCACATCCAGCTCTCTCCCGTCGATGTGTCTTCCCCTCTTTTATTATAACAGTAACCCAACAACAGCAGAGGAGGAACCAACAGTCTTCTTCCTCCTCTTCTCCTGCAAACAACCAACCTGAAACCTCCTCTTCCCCTGCAAAGTTCTCCAAGCCAAAACAAACAGGCAGAAATCCAAATCAAACCAATCCCTCAAACAACAACCCACTTCCCCAACAAATTTCACAGAACCAAATTCTACAAATCAGCCCCCAAGATCATTCAGCCTCCAACAAACCAGATTTCAGATTCAAACAACCAAGAAACCCATTTCAGATCCAAAACAGCTTTTGATTCAACCCAAAACATCTCTCAAGCAAACCACTTCAGATCCATTGCAAAATTCAAAGGAAGAAATCAAAACAATGGAAATCTGAAACCAAAACCAACTTCATCTTCAACCAAACCCTCTTTCTCCTCCCTCTCCCTAGGCCGACACCTCCACCCTTCACCCTCACCTGAAGCCGTGCGCCGTCGCCCAGAACCGCCGAGCTCCGACCATCCCCCTATGCGCCCAGGCCGCCGGACCTCCAGGAGCGCACGCCGCCGCTGTGAGGAGCCGCTGATCACAGGGAGCACGCCATCACGTGCGCGTCTCCAGTTGAAGCCGTCGCCATCGCCTGGCCGGAGCCGCCCCCTGACCGCCGACACCACCTCTCCCGTGTGACGTGAGTTTTCCTTAAGCCTTCCCCTTGCATTTCCTTTTGCCTACAACTTTGATTAAAAGAAAAAGAAAAGAATGAAACAAAGAACAGACGGGAAAGATAGGAGACGGGGGGGATTGAATAAAAAGAAGATAATATTACAGCCTTGTTTTTTTAATAAAGAAAGAGAGAGAACTAGCCTTGTTAATAGAATGGTATTAAAAAATGAAAGAGATAAAGGGACAGTTGTATTAAGGAGAAAGAGTTGTTTTAAAAATTTAAATGATGAAGTGGCAGCCTTGTTTTAATGTGTATGCAGTATAATGGGGGGACATTTGTATTAAGGAGAGAGAGAGAGAGAGAGAAAGAGTTTTAGAGGGTTTTTATTAAATTAGTTGTGTAAGGGGGTACGTGTAGAGTATGTGAACCCATTGTAGTCATGTTAACATTACAATTAGCTTAGTGTAATTAACTAATGGGTTAGTTAGTGTTAATCTAATTTTAAATGATAATTTATTAAGTAATTTCAGCTAACTAGTAATTGTAATTAATGTTGGGTTAATAATATAACATGGAATAAGACGTATCATGTTAGTGTAACACAATATAGGCATCACCCTAGCCAGGGCACCCGATAAAATTAGAGAAACCAGTTTAGAGATTATTTTAACATAGTGTTTATTCACGAAAAATCTAACTCAGTGAATTAATTAACTGAAACATAGAACCGAAAATACCGACACGTAATACCCGTCGAGACGAACCCACGACAACCGATACCACCGGAAACAGGCAAGTGAAACTTGCACAGTAACTTGTTTAGGCCATGTTTTAGGCCATTTTGTAAAATTGCGTAAAAGAGACTAAGCGGTGAAATGATAGTCGCCTAGACGTCCTTATTAGATCTAGCTTGACAACGAAGCTAGATCCGACACTTTTATCATGCTTTCATTCATGCTGCCATGTCACGTTTAATTTCACTTAACGGTGCGCACTTTAACTGCTCATTGCCATGTCATGTCATGCATCAAAATGTCTCATCGTGATTGCGTAGCACACGCTACAATAATTGTAACTATTGAGGCTAGGCACCTAAGTTGTGTGCACAACCCTATGCCATATTGAAAAACACTGCCTGACTCGTGATCCAGAAGCAAGCGCAATGTTGTTGGGAAACCAAAGCTCGATACACGTAGAGGGGTAGGGTTAAGTGACCACTCAGCGTAGAAGTGTGCACGTACAGCCACTTCAGCTGTAAGGCGTAAACTCTGGGATTGGGGTAGGGTTCAGCGAATACTCAGCGTAGAAGTATGCCAGATCATTAACTTCAGCTGTAAGGCGTAAACCCTGTGCATAGTGTGAATGCATGTTTTCATCGTGAAATCGTGATATCTTGTTTTGTAGCTTTTGCTACAACATGTCGTGCAAATGTTAACTTTCATGTTCATCTTAAACTGCTACATTCATGCTCATGTTTAAACTGCTGCATTCATTAAATAACATGTCATGTCATCTCTATTATTTTAGAACTGCTAGTTGTACCTTTTTGCTCTTATGTTTCCTTGCACAAAAGTCTCCCTTCCTTTTGGAGACTTTTGCTGACATGTGCCCTTTTCTCTTTGGGTGTCACAAGTCAGGTTTAGAGACAGAGTCAGTTACAAGAGACGAGCAGTTCATTGACGCTGAGTTTGAGGTCCCTGCACAGACTGAGTTCAAGGACACTGGTGACCAGTTCTAGACTCACTTGGAGTCTCTTTTAGTAGTTGTTTTCCAGTAGTTGCTGATTAGGTTTCGGTACGTAGCACCCATCTCTTTGTTTTGTTTGGCCATGCTTTAGGTCTATTGTTCAGACTTTGTACTTGGTGAGTCTTTCTGTGATGTTTGGGATTGGATGTTGTTGGTGGATGTTTTCTTATCTGCTTTCTATTTATCATTGTTGTTGTTTCGTCGCGATGCAAGGACCTGTAATTTGTATTTATTCACAGACGCTTATCGGACTGCAGCCTCACAGCTCCAGTTTTGAGCGGACTTTCTCACGTCTCGCCTTCCGTACTTGGAAAGCGGGGCATGATAGGTTTTAGTAGTGGCCCATACAGGTCTTCTCTTTGCATTTGCAAAATATCGGAACAACAATGATGATAACAACATCCATTTAAATATTCGGAACATTCAAGTCATGAATTGAGTCTAATCTGAACATTTCCTTGTCTTAGATGGCGAGGAGACGCATCGTCCGAGCTGGTAGTGGATCTGGAGTTGGTGGTGGAACAAGACACGGTGAGGATGCTGATAGAGAACCCACCACGATGTAGATGATGAGGATGATGCAGCAGATGATGCACGTGCAGCAGGGCATGCTTCAAAATGCCCCTCGCTTCGAGCCAGGAGCGAAGCAGTTTCAGTAGCTGGGCCCAATGTACTTCACTGGGTCAGAAGGACCATTAGATGCGGATGAATGGATGAAGAACAGGAGGATAATCTGCTTCTCTCGAAGGTTGACCCGGCCGGATGGGTTGACTTGGTAAAGAAGCAACTGAAGGACAATGCCCACAGTTGGTGGGAGTCAGAAGAGCATATGTTAGTGAAGCCTATCCCATGGGCCACCTTCAAGGCGAGATTTGATGAGGAGTATTTTCCTCGAGCTGCCAGGAGAGAGCTGAAGCAGCAATTTATCAATTTGTAGTAGGGGAATCTGACGGTGGATCAGTACCACCAAGAGTTCACCAGACTGAGCCGCTTTGCGCTAAAATTAGTTCAGACCGCTGAAGATCGAGCTCAGAGATTCTTGCAGGGTTTATCCTTGGAGCTGCAGAGTCTGATGCCCTCTTTGGACTTAGACTCTTACAAGAAGTTGTTGATAGCTGACAAGAGGCAGGAGCTGATTGCCAATCAGAGGATAGGGCAGTATTCAGGTGCTGTGAGGAGGCCTATGGAGCAGGCTAGAGCTGTGGTTAGGCATAGGTTCAAGCCTAATCAGTCCGTGCAGTTTAAGAGGCCAGGTGGGCCTAGTCTGAAACTGTGCCATTTTTGTGGCAAGGCTGGTCATGTGAAGGAGTAGTGCAGGAGGTTCTTGGGCCAGTGCTTGATTTGTGGCGATGCTACACATTCAATGAAGGATTGTCGGCATGCCAATCAACTGCGAAAGGCACCAGTCGGAGTTCAGCAGCAGAGTGCTCCAGTGGCTGCCGGACGTGGAGCACCTCTCATTCCCCAGAAGCAGGCTTTCTAGCAGGCCGTTCAGCCTAGAAGGCAAGCCTTCACGATGATTGCAGTAGAGGCGGAGACTGAGGATGGGGTTATTGCAGGTAACCCTCAAACTAGTCTTTACTTTTCATTAGTTGAACATGCATGTTAGAATGGACCTTGTTTGCTAGAATAGGGTTTGATTGTTAGTTTGTTTGTTAGGGATTATTCTTGTTTGTGCTTGTCCCGCTCAGGTTCTCTTCGACTCCGGTGCATCCATGTGCATCTTATCCCGAAGTTTCGTGGACAAGCATTCTCTTTCGACTTTCCCTCTTTCCAAGAGTTGGGATATCGCTATGGGGAATGGTGTGATCTTGGTATCTCTTGATTGTCAATCTTGTCCCCTGGTTGTCTATGGACTCGAGCTTTATGCCGATTTTATCGTTCAAGACATTACCAATTATGACGCCGTTCTCGGGATGGATTGGTTTAGTTGTTTCTTCGCTATGATCGACTGTTGGCAGAAGAAGGATGGTTCGCATCGGATGTGCGTGGACTACAGAGAGTTGAATGCCGTCACCATCAAGAATAGGTATCCGTTGCCGCAGATAGACGACATTTTTTTTGATTATCTTGGAGGATCGAGGGTATTCTCTAAACTGGATCTCAGGAGCGGATATCACCAGTTGAGGGTGAAAAAGGATGATGTGCAGAAGACAGCGTTCAGAACGAAGTATGGACTCTACGAGTTTGTGGTTATGCCTTTTGGTGTGACCAACGCACCCGCAGTTTTCATGAAACTGATGAACCTGATATTTTACGACTTCTTAGATAAGTTCTTCGTTATCTTTATTGACGACATCTTGATCTATTCGAAGTCAGAAGAGGAGCATGCTGAGCACTTGAGGTCAGTTCTGGAGACTTTGAGGAAGCATCGTTTATATGCGAAGTATTCCAAGTGCGAGTTTTGGATGGATAGAGTTGCCTTTCTTGGACATATGGTGTCAGGAGATGGCATAGCCGTAGATCCGGAGAAGATCAAGGCTATCAGAGAGTGGTCGACTCCGCAGACAGTGTCTGAGATCAGGAGTTTTCTTGGGCTAGCAGGATATTATCGGCGTTTCATCAAGGATTTCTCTCGGATTGTCGAGCCGATGACTAGACTGACGAGGAAGGATATACCATTTGTTTTGTCCAATGCTTGTGAGGAGGCTTTTTCTATTCTAAAGGAGAGATTGACGTCTGCACCTGTTCTAGCTGTGCCCGATCGGAGTGGAGGTTGCAGCAGGATTTCTGTGAGTCAGGTATTGGGATTGTGCTTCCTGGAGAGGTTTCATTGTTGATGTGTATACAGATACATTCGACGATCGTGGATCGGATCAAGGCAGGTCAGGCTGGAGATCCGAAGCTGAGGAAGATCCATGAGCAGGTAGAAGCTGGTCTGCGGACTGACTTTCTGATTCATGAGGATGGCTCGCTGAGGTATGGAGCCAGAGTTTGTGTGCCAACTGGAGATGTTAGAGATTGTTGAGGCACATAGTTCGTCGTATTCTGTACATCCTGGTGGCACCAAGATGTACACGTGCCTTTGCTTGAACTACTGGTGGCATGGCATGAAGCGGAGTGTGGCACGGAGCGTTGCCAAGTGTTTGGTATGTCAGCAGGTTAAGGCGAAGCATCAGCGTACATTAGGGTTGCTACAACCGCTTCCGATTCCAGAGTGGAAGTGGCAACACATCACTATGGATTTCGTGACTGGACTACCTCGGAGTCCGAAGCAGAATGAAGCGATTTGGGTAATCGTAGACCGATTGACCAAATCTGCACACTTTATTCCTTTTCGAGTAGGACAGTCGACGGAAACGCTAGCAAGAAGATACATGGAGGTAAATTCTTTTACTCTCCATTCTATTCCCTTTCCCTGTTTAGATAGTGATGTAACGTGAATCGTGCAGGAGATTGTGCGACTTCACGGAGTCCCCGTGAGTATCGTGTCGAATAGAGACACGAGATTCACGTCTCAGTGTAGGCAGAGTCTGCAGAAGACTTTGGGTACGAGTCTGAGTTTCAGTACCAAGTACCATCCGCAGACAGATGGCCAATCCAAGAGGACGATTCAGATTTTGGAGGACATGCTGAGAGCGTGCATGTTGGACTTCAAGGGTTCATGGGAGGATCATCTGCACCTGTTGGAGTTCTCCTATAACAATAGCTATCAGGCGACCTTTTGCAACTCTCTACGGGAGGAAATGTCGATCGCCACTGAGTTGGGATGACGTAGGTGATAGAGAGCTCTTGGGACCAGAAATTATAGTGGAAGCAGTTGATATTGTGCGAGATATTAGAGACAAGATTCGGATCACCCATGACCGTTATAAGCATTGGGCAGATGCTAAACGGTGTCCTCTAGATTTTCAGCTGAGAGATCATATGTTCCTGAAGATCTCACCGAATCGAGGAGTGATTCGATTTGGGAAGAGGGGCAAGCTTAGTCCGAGATTTATTTGACCTTTCGATGTGCTAGAGCGAGTTGGAGAGGTAGCTTATCGCTTATCTTTGCCATCGTCCTTAGAGGGAGTTCATGACGTCTTCCATGTGTCCCACCTCTGTCGTTATATCAGCAACCCTTCTCATGCTGTAGACTACTCTGAGATTACAGTTCGACCAGATCTGACGTACGAACATCAACCAGTGGAGATCCTAGATCGATGCTAGAATGTCTTCAGGAACAGGATTGTTGATCTAGTGAGAGTGATGTGGTGTCGTGACTCGCCAGGAGAGTCTACCTGCGAGCGGGAGGAAGAGATATGGGAGCATTTTCCATATTTATTCCCTACTCTTTAGTGGATAAGAATTCCGAGGACGGAATTTTTCATAAGGTGGGTAGAATGTAACGTCCGATATTTTCTAGGCGTATTATTGTGTGTGCCCGTATTTTCGTTTGAACCATCCGAATATTTTTTTGCGCGAGTTCTTTTGTGCGTCGACGCGAGCACGTATCCGTTTTTCATTTACCATATCACCGTTAACCGACTATCAAGTTTAACTAATTACCTTAACCTAATTATCTCACTAATTACAAAATTGCTAATCACCTTTAACTTTCATTAATTACGTCATTTATTTTAATAATCACACTTTACTAAATTACTTATTTACCTTAACTAAAAAGAGTTAATTAAACTTTTTACCATTGGAATAAAATCTTTCCCTAACAAATTAAACCCATATTGAATCCCACCTCTTCTATTGGTGAGATCCAACATATGCATTGAAACTTCTCCCCACATCCAGCTCTCTCCCGTCGATGTGTCTTCCCCTCTGACATTATAACAGTAACCCAACAAAAGCAGAGGAGGAACCAACAGTCTCCTTCCTCATCTTCTCCTGCAAACAACCAACCTGAAACCTCCTCTTCCCCTGCAAAGTTCTCCAAGACAAAACAAACAGGCAGAAATCCAAATCAAACCAATCCCTCAAACATCAAACCACTTCCCAAAAAAATTCCATAGAACCAAATTCTACAAATCATCCCCCAAAATCATTCAGCCTCCAACAAACCAGATTTCAGATTCAAACAACCAAGAAACCCACTTCAGATCCAAAACAGCTTTTTATTCAACCCAAAACAACCCTCAAGCGAACCGCTTTAGATCCATTGCAAAATTCAGAGGAAGAAATCAAAACGATGGAAATCTGAAACCAAAACCAACTTCATCTTCAACCAAACCCTCTTTCTCCTCCCTCTCCCTAGGCCGACACCTCCACCCTTCACCCTCGCCTGAAGCCGTGCGCCGCCGCCCAGAACCGCCGAGCTCTGACCATCCCCATATGCGCCCAGGCCGCCGGACCTCCAGGAGCGCGCGCCGTCGTTATGAGGAGCCGCTGATCGCCGGAGCACGCCACCGCGTGCGCGTCTCCAGCTGAAGCTGCCGCCGTCGCCTGGCCAGAGCCGCCCCCTGACCGCCGACGCCACCTCTCCTGTGCGCCGTGAGTTTTTCCCAAGCCTTCCCCTTGCGTTTCCTTTTGCCTACAACTTTGATTAAAAGAAAAAAAAGAATGAAACAAAGAACAGACGGGAAAGAGAGGAGACGGGGGGGAAGAGTATTGAATAAAAATAAGATAAGATGACAAACTTGTTTTTTTAATAAAGAAAGAGAGAGAACTAGCCTTGTTAATAGAATGGTATTAAAAAATGAAAGAGAGAAAGGGACAGTTGTATTAAGGAGAAAGAGTTGTTTTAAAAATTTAAATGATGAAGTGGCAGCCTTGTTTTAATGTGTATGAAGTATAAAGGGGGGACAGTTGTATTAAGGAGAGAGAGAGAAAGAGTTTTAGAGGGTTTTTATTAAATTAGTTATGTAAGGGGGTAGGTGTAGAGTAATGGGTTAGTTAGTGTTAATCTAATTTTAAATGATAATTTATTAAGTAATTTCAGCTAACTAGTAATTGTAATTAATGTTGGGTTAATAATATAACATGGAATAAGGCTTATCATTTTAGTGTAACACAATATAGGCATGACCCTAGCCAGGGCACCAGATAAAATTAGACGAACCCGTTTTAGAGATTATTTTAATATATTGTTTATTCACGAAAAATCTAATTCGGTGAATTGATTAACTGAAACAGAGAACCGGAAATACCGACATGTAATACCCGTCGAGACGAACCCACGACAACCGATACCACCGGAAATAGGCAAGTGAAACTTGCACAGTAACTTGTCTAGGCCATGTTTTAGGCCATTGTAAAATTGCGTAAAGGAGACTAGGCGGTGAAATGATAGTCGCCTAGACGCCCTTACTAGATCTAGCTTGACAACGAAGCTAGATCTGACACTTTTACCATGCTTTCATTCATGCTGACATGTCACGTTTAATTTCACTTAACGGTACGCACTTTAACTGCTCATTGTCATGTCATGTCGTGCATCAAAATGTTTCATCGTGATTACGTAGCACATGCTACAATAATTGTAACTATTGAGGCTAGGCACCTGCTTTGTGGGCACAACCCTATGCCATATTGAAAAACACTTCCTGGCTCGTGATCCAGAAGCGAGCGTAATGTTGTTGGGAAACCAAAGCTCGATACATGTGGAGGGGTAGGGTTAAGCGACCACTCAGCATAGAAGTGTGCCCGTACAGCCACTTCAGCTGTAAGGTGTAAAATCTGGAATTGAGGTAGGGTTAAGTGACCACTCAGCGTAGAAGTATGCCAGATCAACAATTTCAGCTGTAAGGCGTAAACCCTGTGCACAGTGTGAATGCATGTTTTCATCTGAAATCATGATATATTATTTTGTAGCTTTTGCTACAACATGTCGTGCAAATGTTAACTTTCATGTTCATCTTAAACTGCTACATTCATGCTCATGTTTAAACTGCTGCATTCATTAAATAATATGTCATGTCATCTCTATTATTTTAGAACGACTAGTTGTACCTTTTTGCTCTTATGTTTCCTTGCACAAAAGTCGCCCTTCCTTTTGGAGACTTTTGCTGACATGTGCCCTTTTCTCTTTGGGTGTCACATGTCAGGTTTAGAGACAGAGTTAGTTACAGGGGACGAGCAGTTCGTTGACGCTGAGTTTGAGGTCCCTGCACATACTGAGTTCGAGGACACTGGTGACCAGTTCTAGACTCACTTAGAGTCTCTTTTAGTAGTTGTTTTCCAGTAGTTGCGGATTACGTTTCGGTGTGTAGCACCGATCTCTTTGTTTTGTTTGGCCATGCTTTAGGTCTATTGTTCAGACTTTGTACTTGGTGACTTTTTCTGTGATGTTTGGGATATTTTGTTGGATGTTGTTGGTGGATGTTTTCTTATCTGCTTTCTATTTATCATTGTTGTTCTTTCGTCGCGATGCAAGGACCTGCAATTTGTATTTATTCACAGACGCTTATCGGACTACAGCTTCACAGCTCCAGTTCTGAGCGGACCTTCTCACGTCTTGCCTTTCATACTTGGGAAGCGGGGCATGACATGAACTATTTGGCATGCGGGATAAAACCATGCGGGATGGCCACACAACAAAAAAGGAGGTTCATGCACGAAGTCCGCAACTATTTCTGGGAAGACTTGTATCTCTTCAAGATATGCAAGGATGGGATTATACGGAGGTGTGTTTCAAATGAAGAGGCCACATCTATCATTTCTCATTGCCATGATATGCCTTGTGGGGGACATCACGCCGCCTCCAAAACTACCGCGAAGATATTGCAGTGCGGGTTCTTTTGGCCGACCATGTTCAAAGACACACATGACTTCGTCAAGTATTGCGATAGATGCCAACGGACGGGAACCATATCCAAACAGAACGAGATGCCAATGAAACCCATTTTGGAAATTGAGCTATTTGATTGTTGGGGAGTGGATTTCATGGGGCCTTTTCCATCAAGTAAAGGAAACAAGTATATTCTATTGGCAGTTGACTACGTCTCGAAATGGGTAGAGGCCATTGCAACCCCAACCAATGATGCGAGGGTGGTATCCAAATTCTTTCAGCAAAACATATTCTCGCGCTTTGGAGTTCCATAAACTTTGATAAGCGATGGAGGAAGCCATTTTATAGAAAGCAAGTTCGAGGCCATGCTAAAGAAGTATGTGGTGAACCATAGAATCGGTATGGCATACCATCCTCAGACGAGTGGACAAGTGGAAGTGTCAAACTGGGAAATTAAACAAATTCTAGAGAAGACCGTCGATAGATCTAGGAAGGATTGGTCCATGAAATTGAATGATGCGCTATGGGCATATTGCATAGCCTTTCGCACTCCCATTGGAACCACCCCATACCGGCTTGTTTATGGAAAAGCTTGTCATTTGTCGGTAGAGTTGGAACATCGTGCATAATGGGAAATCAAGACCTTGAATTATGAATACAAGAGCACGTCATTGCACCGACTCCTAGACATCAATGAGCTTGACGAGATTAGACGGGATGCTTACGAGAGCTCTAGGATTTACAAGGAAAGAACTAGAATCCTCCATGACGTACGCATCACCGTTACGGACTTCAAGGTCAGAGACAAGGTCCTATTATTCAACTCTAGACTCCGACTCTTTCCCGAAAAGCTAAGTTCGCGATGGTCCGAACCCTTTACCATTAGGCACATATAACCGGGAGGAGCCTTTGAGTTGGAGGGAAAAGACGGTGTCACATTTAAGGTAAATGGTCAAAGGCTCAAGCATTATTCAGAGGGAGCCCCTACCGGTGAAGTGAATAGCATATACCTAATCAAGGGTTGGTCCCAAGATTTCTCGTACCTCCTCGACGAGGTGATTGACGATGCCATGCCATTTGCCATCGGAGCCAAGCACGATGACGGCCTCGAAGATGGCCAACTTACTAAAGATGGCGAGATAATTGGAGACCCGTCAGACCCTCTTACGGATGAGGAGAAGGATGACGTTGATGTCGTCAACATTAGAGAGCTATGCAAGCTGCTACGGCGAAGCATATGAAGAAAGCCTCACCGGACAACAAATCTTCGCCGCCGGCCAAAAAAAAGAATGTCAAAAGCTCAAGCCTGGGGGACTCATCCCCCCTACTACCCATGATGAAGGGGAGCCGAGGAACTCCGATGAAAATCAACAACTAAACCCAAGCAGCCTTCCCGACAAGTTTGACGCGCGCATCTCACATGCGCCAAACATCGGGCTTTAAACGCGTATTTTAAGGGGTCGAGCTCAAGACCTTAAATGAGCACTTGTCGGAAGGCAACCTGACGGTTCTATCTTATTTATTTGAATTTTTCCTTTTATTTTTGTTTTAGATCTTTATTAGTGTTTAGAGTCAAGTGTCGAAGAAAAACCTGACAACGGGCAATATTTTTCATTGCAGGAGGTGGAGAATATGTAACCATATGAATGGAGGATGACCATGGCAAAGGAGAGTGCTCCAGGAATGTGTACAGGCTTCAGGAGAAGGAAGAAACTGACGGGGAGAAGAAAATCAGAAAGTGGAGCAAAAACAGAGAGTTGGAGCTGAAAATAGCAGCCCACTCGGCCTAGTGAAATTTTCATTCAGCCAAGTGAAGACCTTGCTCGGCCGAGCAGAGTACTAATCAGGGAAAATTTTAAAAACCAATCTATGTCATTTATATGCCACTCGGCCGAGTGACTTTGTCACTCGCCCGAGTGAATCAGACACTTTCAGCACTTGAAAAGCTTTGAGCGGCCTTGCCACTCGGGCGAGTGACTTTGGTCTACTTTCCCGAGTGAGAAGTGTCGTTCGGCCGAGTCGGTACTTCCACAATAATTTTCGAAAACTTTTAAAACTGAGCCACTCAACTGAACAGACACACCACTCGGCCGAGTGACCTATCTTATATATTCGACAGCTAGCGACCAAAAATCACAAAATTCCCAAATTTCCTTAGATTTCACCCGAGCCTTTCCCAATTCCCCGAGCACCCCTTTGTTCGCCCGAGCCGCACCGACCCTCCGCACGAGTCGGCAACCCCACGCCGTCGTCCCCGCCCTCTGACCGCCGCCGTCGGTGACCAGACCGCCGCCGGCCATCCCCCATTTCACCCAATTATTTTTCTTTTCTCCATTTCCCCATTTCGTAAGCCCCATTCAGCCCCAAATCGAAATTAATCTCTATACATATCTATCACTCTTGATTTTACCCCATATATATTGATATCCATTGCTAATTTGTCAATTTGTGTTTCAGGACAGCTTGGGGGAGAATCAAGGGCTGATTCGGAGCTTCTCGGAGGAGGCGTTTCTCCTCTCACTTCCACCGCTAGCATTCGCGTCATGCTCGGGTACACTCTCTCCTTTTATATAGCACTTTGCATCGGGTAGGCACATCTCACGGCACACATGCCTCCACGGAATAGATCATGCTCGCGGGCGCCCGCCTCGAAGCGGAAGAGGACTATCGATCCTGGCTCTTCCTCCACTAGAGCAGAGTCCCCGCCACCTAGCCCACCTCCACCAACACTTCCGCTCCTACCGCACCTATTCAACCCCCACCGACACAGGCCGTCCCCGCTTTCGACACAATGGGGATCACTTTCCGAGACGACGCATAGCACGTCCGATTTAAGAGGATCTCCCATCGTTCGATCGTACCCTCTAGGTTTGCACACATTGCAGATTTTGAGTGCCTAAGGGTGTTTGAGGGCATGCTCCAGTTGTATGACAACGTGGGGTGGCGTGACTTTCTGTCGATGTCGGTGGACACCTACATCCGGTCGACACTCGAGGTTCTTAGTTCTATCCGTAAGAGTCCTGAGGGTTGCTCTTTCCGATTGATGGATCGTGAGTGCGAGGTCACCCTCGACATGCTCCGAGCCTATTTTCAGTGGCCCCCCGTCCCGAGCTCCGACCGAGCTTACAGTCCCACGCACATCCCCCCCATTGTCATTCAACACTCACGCCTTCTGGACACTTATCACAGGATCACTTCTCGCCTTTGGCCCTAGTCGGGCCAAGGCCTCCGCTATACTCCACCCATGCCTTCGCATTGCACAGTGCCTTATGGCGACCAATTTCCTAGCGAGGTATGAGCCGGGGACGATGTCGACGCCTGAGCTCTACATGCTCTACGTGATGACTCGAGCGAGAGCCTTCGAGGTAGGTGGAGACGTCTTACTCCCCACCGTTCAGATTGACATTGCTAGTTGGTACCTAGACCGCATCATTATCTCTGTTGGCGCCAGGACGCCTATCTGTTGCGGCGGTCTGATTACCTTTATGGCTCCTATGTGCGGAGTAGACCTCCCAGCTGGCTTGATGTGACCCCCGGGCCCTACTTCCCTTTCCATTGATGTTATGGCCTGCATGAGGATGTTGCGTCCTTATGGTCAGTTCCACTGGGTCTGGCGACACGGTCCATTTGGCGCAGATTACATGGTGCTTCCGAGCCCCGCTCGGACCCATATTGGACCCACAGGAGGGGTGTGGATTCCAGCGATGTACCTCCTCATCCCAGCTGCTAGAGCCTGAGGGCGCTCAGTAGGAGCCCCTCCTTCCACCTCGGGACTCGGAGATCCCTCAGCCTGCACCTGATTTCACCGCTCCTCCCGACACTTCTGTCCACACTTCTGTCAGTGTCGGGAGCACACTTGCTGAGTCCACCACCACCATCACCTCTGTGTCCCTGGCCATTGATCCCATTTCATGAGTTTTAAGAGCGCCCCCACCACTATTCTTGAGAGAGGTGAGCCTTCTTTTATTTCTGCAGTCGAGACCCTGTCCACTCTATATTTCTCGACCCATGGGGAGTCATTCTCTGTTGACTTCACGGCCTCCCCAGTCATCGACACTACCGTATTCATTGCCATTGTCTTCACCGAGAGTGTCGTGACGTCTGTCCCCATTTCTGTGTCAGCGACCTCTCTGCCCTTCTCGCCCTCTGTCACCGCTTCTGTTTCTACCGCTGCTCACACTTCTGAGAGCATTCCTGCGTCTCGGCCTCCCACGAGGCTGAGCATCTTTTTGTGAGTACAGTACCACAGACCCATCCTGTAGTGGCACCACTAGTCTACGGTGGACGTGCTAGGCAGCCCCGATCACCACCTGTTCGACCCTCTGTCCCACCTCCACCGACCCCCTAGTTTAGCACCTGCGTGCTCTAGAGGAGGGTTATCAATGGGCTCAGAGGAGATTTCCGGGCCCTCTCTGCTACCGTTAGCACTGTGCAGTCTCACGTCGCTCTACTCCCTGGTATTCAGGCTAGCCTGAACCCGCTTCTTGCGCGACTGTCACAGCCTTCTCAGCCTGCCGCTACTGGTCCCTTCTCACAGCAGACTCCACCACCACCTCCACCACAGGATGGTGCTGGTGCTCCACCACCTGCCTAGGTACACACTTGATGCCGCCCATATTTTTGCCGCTGCTATGATTGATGCTATCTTTTCTGCTGATTTTGCACCCCTCCTCCACGCACATTTTGGTCACTTTTTGCTCATAGGTATTTTTCGGCCAGTTATATTGCACCGTCTTGATCTCTGCATGCATCATTTGCATATCCATCTCATTTTCTTCTATTTTCATACTTTATCATGCATGCACCCTCACCCCTACCTATATCATATCTCTCCGTGTGCCACACCTTGCACATTGAGGACACTGTGCAGTATAACATGTGGGAGTGAGTGTCTCACGCACTTTTAATTTTCTTCATTCTTATTTTTATTTTTCCACCTTTCTTTATTTTACACTTGTTTTCATCCACTTTTTCATTTTTTCTCATGCATCATGTTTTCTTATTTTTTTGTGCTGCATCTGTATAGTAGTTCTTATTTTTCTTTTATCCTTATTTCTTTTATCCCTTTTTGCTAGAGATGAATTCTCTGTGATGACGATGACCTGGAGCTAGTTTACTTTTATATGCATATTCTCTTGTCATGCCATCGCTTTTATTTCAGATATCATATGCTATACTTTGCAGTGTATTCGAGAACAGTAAGCTGCACCTTCATTATATGAATGTGAATGAAATTCTACCGTTAGCTGAGTCTGATGATTTATATTGTATACTTTTCATAGAAAATACACCAAGCTTCACGCATTGATTCCCTATATTTGGAGTACTGCGTTGTTGTCTGCTATCACTTCTTTTTGCATGAAAATTGTACACTTCACTTTCAGGTTGATTGAATGTATGCCATCTTGATATGACTGGATTAGTTTACTTCTGAAATCAAACTGAGTAGATAACATTACTCTGTTGAAAGTTACCATGCACATTCTAAAGAGTGAATTGAGCGTTGCATATTTTTCTTTCTCCACATATCTTGAACATCATTTCTATACTTAAAATCATTGGTGAATCTCCCTTTAGCAAACCTTGTATCGGCATCTTTCCCTTGCTATAAATTCTATGCTCCAACACCCCAAAATCAAAAAAAGAAAAAAAATTACATGTATATCTCTCTATCTTTTGATTTGGGATTGTTATTGTGTATATGAGTTACAAAAAAAAGAAAAAGAAAAAAAGAGAAAAAAAAAAGAAAAAAGAGAGAAAAAGAAATACAAAAAAGAAGTTCATACACTATCCCATTTCTTTCTTTCTTTCTTCCCTCTTTTATTTTCATTTTTCTTGGAGCTTCAAAAATGGGGAAAAGTTGTATTGTTTCATTTGATGCCACCACGCTTATAGATAAGCTTGGAGGAGAGGATCCAATGATGTGTGAGAGAGTGACTACTTGTCTGTGCATGACAACCTAAGCTAGGTAATTTTCTATACTCAGGGAGATTACTGGAAGTATTACGAAGTCCACGAGTTGGAATTTGGTATGCATCTCATGAAAACCACTTCTTTCTATTCTTATTGCTCCATATTGTGTGATACTTCTTATACTCCAAATAGAAAGTGATCAATTGAAAAGTGTGCAATCTATGATTATGTATATTACTTTAGATGCCTCAGACGATGCTAATTCTAGAAAGATTTCATATTTCATATCGCTTTGATATTCTTGGGTTTCTATATCGAATGCACATTCATATATGATCATGATATCGAGATAAAAGTCTTTGGCATGTTTTTATTCATTGTATGCTATTTGAGTAAGCAGCTACACGTCCCGAGAAAATGATCTAGTACCTCCCTCCTCGTTTTCTTTTCCATCTTCCTTTCCTTTTTCCTTATTTTTACCCGCCGGGTTCGCCTTTTTACTCATCTTCCTCGAGAATGAGTAAGAGGTAAGCTTGGGGATTTTGATCGCTCCTTATTTTATACCTTTTTTCTACATGTTTTCATGTCATTTCGATCGCCCATATTTCGTTTTTCACGATTATTCGACGATATCGCGTTGCTTTTCACTATTTCTTGTTTTTGTCTGATTTCAGAAAATATGGAGCGATCTGGAGCGAAAATAAGATCAAGGGACTTTCATACACACCAGAGCGTCGCCCACGTCCTTATTGGGGAACTAGCATTGCTAGATGATGGGCGGAAGAGGAAGAAGTTCCATAGAATGGACGAGGAGGCGAGGAGGAGAAGAAAAGAGCCTAGAAACAGCTCACTCGGCCGACCAGAGCATTCATTTGGCCGAGTGAAGGACATCGTTCGATCGAGTGAAACAGATACATGATTGCCGATTTTCAAAGTTCACTCGGTCGACCAAGAAAACCCACTCGACCGAATGGAGAAGCCCACTCGCCTGAGTGGAACAAGGGTTTCTCCCGAAAATCGTCTGAGTTACTGGAATTTGGAGAAAATCCACTCGGCCGAGCAAGAAAGCTCACTCGACCGAATGAAGAAGTTCACTCGCCCGAGTGTGACAGAGTGACAGACCCCGAAACCCCTTATTTCTCTGTTTTTCATTGGGTTTGTCACTCGGCCGAGTGACATGTTCCACTCGGCCGAGTAGCGCAGTCCGACTGTGTCGCGAATTAGGGTTTTTGGCTGCGCCAGGGGCAAATCTGTCAGGAATTTCTGGACGATTTTGACTTGTATTTAAGGCTAGTTTTATTCCTAGTTTTAGGATAGACTTGAAGTTAATTTTGACGGCGATTCCTATTGTAATTCTCAGCTGGAGATTAAAGACGTGCAATTTGGTTTGTTCTTTCTATCTAATTTCTAGTTTTTATGAATTGTTTTCTCTCTACATTGAATTGTGCTATGATCTTATTTGTTAATTCGGAGATTACTATGATGAATTGTGAGTAGTTTCGTCGTTCTAGGGCATGGGGATGAACCCTATGGACCCAATCTTAGAATTGTGATGAATGAATTGAATCGTTGCTAGGATTGATAAAAGGTTAGATTGTGATTGATTTATTACGGATAGTTAGGAATTTCCATCGATTGGTGTTTGCAAAAGATTGGAGCTCAATCGATGGGAAGGCCTAGATATTCGATTTAGGTTTATAATCGAGATTCTCTAGATTTGGTTTGCAAGAGATTTGACCAAAGCTAGGATTTTTATTATAAATCTATACTAATATTCGTTTGCAAGAGATTGGACGAATACAAACTATCAAAACCTAGATCGTAGCTCGAGTTTGCACGAGAGTGGGCTCGAGGTGCGATTGGACGAAGATGTCGATCTTCATGCTAGTGGCTTAGGTTAGGCTTTGCACGAGAGTGGGCCCTAATCTAGGTTGCTATAGACCGGAAATAGCGCGAGAGTGTGAGCTTGGTTCTATATTCAGTTACGACTAGTTCACCTTAATTCAAACCTTGCAATATTGAGATTCGTGATCCACAAGAATAAGTGACGATCCGTAGTGGGGATTTCCTAGCCCTAGACGCTTTTATTATATAGAATTCTACTTGTTATTTGAACGACAGTGTCATTATTATCCAAACCATTCTATTCTACCATCAATAGCTAGGTGATCAATATAGAGTACTGTCAATTGTCCTCCCTGAGTTCGATACCCGCTCGCCACTTCACCGTGTGCTTGCGGTAAGACTAGAGTCATTTTCCAGGTGTATATCCGGGCATGATCAAGCGACGCCGAGGCTACTCCTCAGCGCCCCTACGTCCAAGGCTGAGCATCCCCAGCAACGAGCCGGCTCGCCCTTACCGCATCGAGGACCACGCTTCGCCGAGGCTACCCTTCGGCAAGTTGACGTGAGGATCCGATCTTCCCTCATCGGGCAATCACATACCTGACCAAACCCGGGGGTCCCACGTGTCACCTTGACCACGTTGACCCCCGTCCTCTAATCAACAATTCAGCGGTGAGGTGAGAAAACACCCGTAAACACTTTCTAATCAGATTAGGTTCTCAAGGTACCATGATGTTGAGATTTTAGGACCTTTCAACTTATGTCTCATATCTTTTAATTAACTTCTTATGCTCCTCATCCATTAATTTAAATTCCAATTCTAAATATTGATTCTTGGGAAATATATCCGCAAACAATGGAGGAAAAAATTTTCTCCACTACCGATGCATTACCTTCACAAGCTACTTATTAGGGATATCCCATTTATAAGATGAGGTAATATTCCCAAGGCCTATGGCCATGACTTTGATGAAAATTACTTTAAGGATGCAGAATAATCCCTCTCGTGATATTGAAGCCCTAAAGAATCCCATCCTTTGATAGCCTGTCTCCTTTGCCCCCCCCCCCCCCCCCCCCCATACTGTTGGGTATCTATTCTTAATAACCAAAAGGATTTAATGTAGAAAAGGTGACACCTGATCCATTGGATCAGGTGCTTAGACACAAAAAAAAGTGGGAAGTACAAGTCCCCACATGGGCTTGTGCTCGTGGAGCCCCACCTTTTTGTATCTTGCACCGGATCCAATGGATCAGATACAACCTGCTCTACATTAATCCCTAAATAAAAACTAAGTTACCTTTTAAGTATTAGAAGACAATATTGTATCCTCCCCAGCTTTCTCCATGTATAATGCTTATGAAAATGAGTGAATATGTTTCTATGGTGCTACAGAGGTAGGTGTGTACATAAAATGTATAGCTTTCGGGCTTAGATTCCCAGTACATCCTTTTGTATCAGTGATCTTACCTTTCCTTGGGGTCTTGGTCTAATAACTCGTGCCTAGTTCTATTGGTGCCATAGTAGCCTTCTGCTTCCTCCTTAAGAAGCATGATAACAAATTAAGGTTGTTTTGTTACTTAACCCACCCCTTTGAGTCTTAAGTGTACTTCATTTCTTGTCAAAAGCATCTAATTAATGGGTTTTCAACACCCAACAAAATTAGAAGAATGCCTGCATCTTCATTACTTAGCCTAAGCTCTTAATATTTCCCATCTTCTGGAAGGATGTTGAGCCTAAATTCTTAACACCATTGGAGTTAGATTTTACGGACGAGAACTGACTCAATATTTGAAATATCTCCCTAAGAAGGAGTGTCATATTCAGATTCTCTCAGATTAAGAGACCATTGTAAACGGGCTCGATAACCTAAATGAGGTAAGCTTGACACCTGCTTTGGTAGGTTGAATCTCGTTGACTTGTTTTGACTCTAACTTTCTAGTATAGTCATAAGCTGTTTTTTTATGCATCAAAATCCCCATTGCATAGTGAAGGTGGAGCCATATCTTTGATGTGTTGCAGTTGGGAATTAAAGGCATGTGCCTTTGTTTTCCTTGGAGCAACCGACAGCCAAAAGGGAATTGAAGGCTGTGGTCCTTTGTTTACTTTCGGCAACAGACAAGGAAAAAAGCCAGGGCTCCTCTCAATTTGTTTTCCAGAGAGACCCAGACAGAGTGTCCTAAACATAGAGCCAAAAACAAGAGAAGCTGCTCTTATTTTTCCCGAGAGCCGAGAGTAAGAGTTGCTCGGCTGCCATTTCTTTTGGGAGAGCCAAGTGTTCTTGGATCTGAAATTGAAGAGGGAAAGAATGTCACGCCCCACTTCCCAAAATGGACGGAAGCGAAACGTGACGAGGCCCGCTTAGGTCAGAGCTGAGAAGCTCGGACCCAATAAGCGTCTGTAGAGGTACCATTTTAAAAGAATTTCAGGTTCTTGCATTATTATAGTTCGAAACAACAGAAAGTACGGAAAGAAAGTTGCATTCATTAAATTAGAGATATGATATCCAACGAGTACAAATCTAAAAAGAAGCCTAAACGTTGGCAACAAACTATCTAAGAGAAAACTGAAAGTAGTAACCTCTGAAAGTGGCGACTAAAAGACCTCAAGGTCTGGTCCTTGTCAGGTACGTACTCTGGTGACGACGTCCTCGGCTCCACGTACTCCAGTGAGTCTGCCTCGTCCACAAACTCTGGGTCAACACCTGACGTACAGCACCAAAAGAAGGAACTGTACGTCAGGTCAGGTCTACAAAAAGGGCTAGACCAAACTGCAAGTGTACTGAACTATTAGACAACGTTTTACTGGTTGATTAGCATGCTGAGGTTACAACAAGGTAGCAAAAGAAGTACGTAGCAGGAAAGTAAAGCGTAGCAGGCAGTAGCCATAGCGTGTGCTACCGACTACGGGACTAACCTAAAGGTGTCAGGACAAAACGAAGACAGACAAGACAGGTAGGACACGGCACGACACGGCACGACACGACACGACACGAAGGGTTCACGCCTTACGGTTCGAGGGGGATCAGACCCTCTCACCGTGCGCACGCTCAACCCTACCCCAAAACCCCAGAACTCAGGACAGGAAGCACGGAGATCACTTTCGCAAGGAAAGCACCTGAAACGCCCGTAGGCTTTTTGTAGCACGGAGATCACTCCCGCAAGGAGAGCATCTGAAACGCCCGAAGGCTTTTTATAGCACGGAGATCACTCCCGCAAGGAGAGCATCTGAAACGCCCGAAGGCTTTTTGTAGCACGGAGATCACTCCCGCAAGGAGAGCATCTGAAACGCCCGAAGGCTTTTTGTAGCACGGAGATCACTCCCGCAAGGAGAGCATCTGAAACGCCCGAAGGCTTTTTGTTGTAACACAGTTACAAGACAGGACCAGTGTGGATAACATTGACAAGACACGACCAGTGTACGGGAGAGTTATTCCAGGGTGTCCACACACACGCACACACATGATAGCCCTACAGCATCAAAGTTGTTGTTGTCAGGCTCAGACTTCGTCGTCAAGTCTGAGCCGTCAGGAGTCGTCCCGGACGCTATCATTTCACGTCCGGTTCTATACATTCACAGTCTAACAGTTCTAGCAACCTAAGACCAAAGCACGGTCAAAAACGCAAGTGGGTACACTTGCCTGAAACGGCGAGTGCGTCGTCCTCTCGAAGCGTCTCGTCCAAGCGTCTCGTCCAAGCATCTCGTCCGCAGAAGTCCGTCTGAAATATCGCCACGGCGACGATGTCAGGTCTCAAATTCATCAAATCCTATTAGGGTTCGTTTCTAGGTTTTCGGGACTATCCTATTCGTCAAAAGTCACTTTTTGATGTATCAGCCTAATCGACGATCTATCCTATGTGCACAGTCAAATTAGTCCGTTCGTCGATTTTCTATGTTCGTACAACGTTTTACAGGAGCTGGAAAGTAAATTTAGTTCAATTTTTCGGTTTTTAGTTTAGGGTTCAGTCAGCTATTGTGTGGGTTTCTACGAGTTTCGGGGAACTAACCTAAACCGGAGTTTGTCGTAGAATGGATGTCGTGTCTGATCGGAGAACTCCTCAGCTTCAGATCTGGTCCTCGCACGATTCTCCAAAAGTTCGAACTTGCGACGAAGGCCTACGACGTGTCGCAACGTCGTAGACGGCAAATCCGCGAAGTAGCACGTCCAAGTGGGGCCCACAGCAGTGCTAGGGGTCCAAGGGGGCCCACAACACCTCAGGAGCACTTGGGGGGCCCACCACAGAAGTTGGTGTGGGAGAAATGATGTTGCGACGAAGTTCGGTCGGTCGGACTTGGTCGGTGCGGAGGTTCCTCTCGGTCAGACCGAGAGGGGCTCTCGGTCGTGCACGTTGCAGCGCAGCGGGGTCGGGAGCTTGGGCGGTGCGAGGGATTTTGTCGGTCAGACCGACAGATCCCGTCGGTCGCAGCGGGCGGGCCAAGTTGCAACGTTGCAACTTGCAACGAGGCGGAGCGGAGAGCGGGTGCGGGGCGGCCTCTCGGTCTCAGCGGGCGAAGCCACCGGTCAGGCGCTTGGCGATGCGGAGCGGAGCGGTGCGGGCGGCTGTGCGAGGAAGTCTCTCGGTCAGACCGAGAGAGAGCCTCGGTCGGAGCGGGCGACAGCGGGGGGGGGGGGGGCGATGCAGCGGGCGATGCAAGCGGCGATGCGGGGGCTTGCTCCGGTCGTGCAAGGGGATTTGCGGGGGAGAGCTCCGGTCGTGCACGTTGCGATCGTCGCAACGTTGCGACGAACGTCGGGAAGGGGTTTTTGACGGCTAGGGTTTGTGTGGCTGCGAAAATAACCTAGCCTAGGGTTTATTTAAATAGAAAAGAGTTAGGGTTAGGGTTTGGGTTAAGAAAAACGTAATTAAAATAATTAAAATAATTAATATAATTTAAAATTGCTCTCCTCTCCCTCACGCAAGATAGGTGCGGCCAAAAATTCTAAAATTTGGTCTAAAAATTCTTTAATACGTTATTATAATATTGGAATTTTTTTGTAATTAAAACTTTTATAAAAATAGGTTTTAAAATTATTTAAAACTTTCAAAAAAATGGAAAATAGGTCAAATTAAGTGCAAAAATTGTAAAATAATTCTGGGGTGTTCGGGACGACTAAAGAAAGAGCGTGGAGAAGACGGATCTAAATTTCGACGTCGAGGGACGAAACTAAAAATAGAAACGTCTCGCGTCAAAACAGAAAGTCGCGACGTCACGTCAAATAAGTTAGTATCGCGGAAGAACGACTCGAGATATGTCGTTCCAAAGTCGTTTCGCAATCTAATACTTTCAGAGACGATCACGACGACATATCACACAAAAACGTTCAAAAACAAATAAAGTCTAAAATAAACACGTGCACGATCAAAAGCACGTGCACGAAGAAGGTTCGATAGAAACAGGCCGTTACATTCTACCCACCTTAGAAATGATTCCGCCCTCGGAATCACTCACACTAGTAATAATTTCCCATATAACCTTATACCCGCGACTATCATATCTACTCAAAAAAGATTTCTAATCCTGTAACTTCGAACAACATTTCTCAATAATTCCTCATAATCCATCTTTCCACTGGGCAAAGCCACGATTAAACTCACCTCCTAATTATATAGATCCATCATTACCGTTCCAATTTCCAACTCCAAGTTCTCATAAAAAAATAATGATAATCATCTTCTCAATAATATCTTTTAAATTTCTAAATCTTTTCCCATCATTAATAAATCTCCAAAAATGAGATTCTAGTCATCCACCAATCCAAGACAAAAACATTTGTCTATCCTGTAATACCTTCACCAATCAGCAATCGTCGTGTCTTCAATACATTCTCGTCATATCTCCCCATAAATTCATCCACCAAATAATTTGATCTGCCAGAATTACCCCTCATCCTACTCACTATAACTAATCCCAACTAACATTAAGTCCGACTGCCTAATCATCCATTTACCTCCACACGTCGTGTTATTCTCAAAGTCTTCTCACGTCAATTCATCAATCCGTCTCAATGGTAATATAAGCTCTACTCAATCTCATGATCACCCTAACTCATACTATTCTCCGCAGTTACTCCTATCTACTACCCGTCTAAGCCTCAAGTCTGATAAGTTATCATCTCCTCGCATATAATTTCATTCAAACAGAATTCTCCATTGAGTCCACCACACTTCGGTTTTATAAATAAGTCTGAGACAGTTCATTCTTTTCATCCAAAAAAATATTCTAATCCATCATCCTTGTGTTCCCAAAATCAATTAATCATTGCCATAATAAAACTCATCTCACTCCAAGCCTACCTGCAAACAAAAATCCTATAACGATAATAGCTAGCCCCAATTAATATAACAACCATAAACATGAAAATTTTGTTTAAGTGAGAAAGAAGAGAAGAGAAAGAGAGAATTAAGGCCAAAGAAATATTTTAAAACATTTGGGGAAAAACGTGTGGTGTTGCGGTAATGGATGAGGGAGGTTAAGTGATTTGTGATCTTGTGAGCTAGTTTTAAAACTTTAAAGATTTGGTTTTAAAAAAACAAAGTTTTGATATGATTCACATACAACCAAGATAAACCATTCATTAAAACTCAGTCTAAGGATCTGCCTGCGATGACACCATTCATATAAGTATGAATACCGTCATTCAGACAACTTCCAGCTTACCATGGTTAACACTGAGTACACATTCAAGACACAGGAGACAAACATCAGGATCCTAAAGATGACACACTCATACAGGTCTACACACTCTACCTATACTCAGGCACTGCAACGACATCACCTACCAGAGGGCCTACTCCTAAACTGGAGTTAGCATGGATAACTACAAGGTCTAATGTCTAGATAAAAGAAGGAAAGAAAACTAAATCAAAAGCGGAACGAAATAAGATCGGAAGGAACGAGTTCAAATAAGGCAAGATAAGGAGGTAGTTGGTTGGGTGGTAAACGATTGTTTTGCAAATGAAAATGAATTTAAACAAAGGTTCTTGAAGTATGAGCACGATGAACATAGAGATGTTTATATGTAAGAAATTTAAAATCCCCCTTTGTTTTAGAAAAATATTCTAAAGCACGTACGTAAATGGTTAAAATAAATTTCGTAGGTAGAAAAATGATATATTGAATTCCCGAAATGATAACAAGGTTTTAAAACTAAAATTCGATGGATACTGATTCGAAAATAAGTACGAGGTCGTAACTTAAAACTTTTACGACCGAAAGGTTTCAAAATTTGCGAAAGAATTTTAACTTAACCGAAAATAAGAAATTTTAAATAATTAATAAAAGTTTTCAAAGAAGTCAAATTCGGCGGAGAATTTAATAATGAATTTCGAAAATACTTTTAAAGGAAGCAGGTTTTGGGAAAGGGGAAATTTTGAAAATAAATACAAGATAGTAGAAATATATTGTGTAGTTTATAAAAGTAATATATATATTTTGGAAACAAGGCAAATAATGCGAGATATTGACTTAAAACATTTACGTCCAAGAAAGCTCCAAGTCAATTAAAAGTTTTAACTCGATCCAAAACAACAAATTTTAAATATATAATATAGGGGTTTTCAAAGAAATCAAGCCAGAACGAAAACTTAATAAGGAAAGTCGAAAATAATTTTAGAGGAGGTAGAATTGGTCGAGGAAGGGATTCGAAAGATCGATGATGATCATTAGGAAACGATCACGAGAATCGAGAGAAAGGAAAAATGATCGCATGAAGATTACGCGTAAGATATGAATCGTGAAGAGCTACGATGGGACTCTATGGTCGATAGCACAAAATTTGTAAGGATCAGAGGGATGCTAGAGGACAAGGGTTCTAATCATCGGGTCGTCTAAAGATATAGGATAACTCGGCTCTAAGACTTCCTAATGAGTTAGAATATAATCAGGATCTAAAGAGAAGGTTCCTAAGAGAATCGAGGTTACGTTCTGCTGGGCCCGAAGTCGATGGATCCGAGCGAAAGACAAAAGGAGAAGGACTCTAGAAATTCTAGCACGATCGGGGTCAAATGGGGGATGCTAAGGTAGTCTGGGATGAGGACGACTAAATCTTAACCAAGGCATCCGACTATCAACCTGGGACGACTACCTAAGTCTTCCTACTATCTAAGACTGGGAAACTAATTCAGACTGGTACGTGGATATCAAATGAATGCGGTACTTTTATTGTTCCGAACTTTTGCAAGACCTGCATGGGCCACCACTAAAACTTGTCACGCCCCGCTTCCCAAAATGGACGGAAGCGAAACGTGACGAGGCCCGCTTAGGCCAGAGCTGAGAAGCTCGGACCCAATAAGCGTCTGTAGAGGTACCATTTTAAAAGAATTTCAGGTTCTTGCATTATTATAGTTCGAAACAACAGAGAGTACGGAAAGAAAGTTGCATTCATTAAATTAGAGATATGATATCCAACGAGTACAAATCTAAAAAGAAGCCTAAACGTTGGCAACAAACTATCTAAGAGAAAACTGAAAGTAGTAACCTCTGAAAGTGGCGACTAAAAGACCTCAAGGTCTGGTCCTTGTCCGGTACGTACTCTGGTGACGACGTCCTCGGCTCCACGTACTCCAGTGAGTCTGCCTCGTCCACGAACTCTGGGTCAACACCTGACGTACAGCACCAAAAGAAGGAACTGTACGTCAGGTCAGGTCTACAAAAAGGGTTAGACCAAACTGCAAGTGTACTGAACTATTAGACAACGTTTTACTGGTTGATTAGCATGCTGAGGTTACAACAAGGTAGCAAAAGAAGTACGTAGCAGGAAAGTAAAGCGTAGCAGGCAGTAGCCGTAGCGTGTGCTACCGACTACGGGACTAACCTAAAGGTGTCAGGACAAAATGAAGACAGACAAGACAGGTAGGACACGACACGGCACGACACGACACGACACGAAGGGTTCACACCTTACGGTTCGAGGGGGATCAGACCCTCTCACCGTGCGCACGCTCAACCCTACCCCAAAACCCCAGAACTCAGGACAGGAAGCACGGAGATCACTTTCGTAAGGAAAGCACCTGAAACGCCCGTAGGCTTTTTGTAGCACGGAGATCACTCCCGCAAGGAGAGCATCTGAAACGCCCGAAGGCTTTTTATAGCACGGAGATCACTCCCGCAAGGAGAGCATCTGAAACGCCCGAAGGCTTTTTGTAGCACGGAGATCACTCCCGCAAGGAGAGCATCTGAAACGCCCGAAGGCTTTTTGTAGCACGGAGATCACTCCCGCAAGGAGAGCATCTGAAACGCCCGAAGGCTTTTTGTTGTAACACAGTGACAAGACACGACCAGTGTGGATAACAGTGACAAGACACGACCAGTGTACGGGAGAGTTATTCTAGGGTGTCCACACACACGCACACACATGATAGCCCTACAGCATCAAAGTTGTTGTTGTCCGGCTCAGACTTCGTCGTCAAGTCTGAGCCGTCAGGAGTCGTCCCGGACGCTATCATTTCACGTCCGGTTCTATACATTCACAGTCTAACAGTTCTAGCAACCTAAGACCAAAGCACGGTCAAAAACGCAAGTGGGTACACTTGCCTGAAACGGCGAGTGCGTCGTCCTCTCGAAGCGTCTCGTCCAAGCGTCTCGTCCAAGCGTCTCGTCCGCAGAAGTCCGTCTGAAATATCGCCACGGCGACGATGTCAGGTCTCAAATTCATCAAATCCTATTAGGGTTCGTTTCTAGGTTTTCGGGACTATCCTATTCGTCAAAAGTCACTTTTTGATGTATCAGCCTAATCGACGATCTATCCTATGTGCACAGTCAAATTAGTCCGTTCGTCGATTTTCTATGTTCGTACAACGTTTTACAGGAGCTGGAAAGTAAATTTAGTTCAAGTTGTCCGTTTTTAGTTTAGGGTTCAGTCAGCTATTGTGGGGGTTTCTACGAGTTTCGGGGAACTAACCTGAACCGGAGTTTGTCGTAGAATGGATGTCGTGTCTGATCGGAGAACTCCTCAGCTTCAGATCTGGTCCTTGCACGATTCTCCAAAAGTTTGAACTTGCGACGAAGGCCTACGACGTGTCGCAACGTCGTAGACGGCAAATCCGCGAAGTAGCACGTCCAAGTGGGGCCAACAGCAGTGCTAGGGGTCCAAGGGGGCCCACAACACCTCAGGAGCACTTGGGGGGCCCACCACAGAAGTTGGTGTGGGAGAAATGATGTTGTGACGAAGTTCGGTCGGTCGGACTTGGTCGGTGCGGGGGTTCCTCTCGGTCAGACCGAGAGGGGCTCTCGGTCGTGCACGTTGCAGCGCAGCGGGGTCGGGAGCTTGGGCGGTGCGAGGGATTTTGTCGGTCAGACCGACAGACCCCGTCGGTCGCAGCGGGCGGGCCAAGTTGCAACGTTGCAACTTGCAACGAGGCGGAGCGGAGAGCGGGTGCGTGGCGGCCTCTCGGTCGCAGCGGGCGAAGCCACCGGTCGGGCGCTTGGCGATGCGGAGCGGAGCGGTGCGGGCGGCTGTGCGAGGAAGTCTCTCGGTCAGACCGAGAGAGAGCCTCGGTCGGAGCGGGCGACAGCGGGGGGGGGGCGATGCAACGGGCGCTGCAAGCGGCGATGCGGGGGCTTGCTCCGGTCGTGCAAGGGGATTTGCGGGGGAGAGCTCCGGTCGTGCACGTTGCGATCGTCGCAACGTTGCGACGAACGTCGGGTAGGGGTTTTTGACGGCTAGGGTTTGTGTGGCTGCGAAAATAACCTAGCCTAGGGTTTATTTAAATAGAAAAGAGTTAGTGTTAGGGTTTGGGTTAAGAAAAACGTAATTAAAATAATTAAAATAATTAATATAATTTAAAATTGCTCTCCTCTCCCTCACGCAAGATGGGTGCGGCCAAAAATTCTAAAATTTGGTCTAAAAATTCTTTAATACGTTATTATAATATATGAATTTTTTTGTAATTAAAACTTTTATAAAAATAGGTTTTAAAATTATTTAAAACTTTCAAAAAAAATGGAAAATAGGTCAAATTAAGTCCAAAAATTGTAAAATAATTCTGGGGTGTTCGAGACGACTAAAGAAAGAGCGTGGAGAAGACGGATCTAAATTTCGATGTCGAGGGACGAAACTAGAAATAGAAACATCTCGCGTCAAAACAGAAAGTCGCGACGTCACGTCAAATAAGTTAGTATCGCGGAAGAACGACTCGAGATATGTCGTTCCAAAGTCGTTTCGCAATCTAATACTTTCAGAGACGATCACGACGACATATCACACAAAAACGTTCAAAAACAAATAAAGTCTAAAATAAACACGTGCACGATCAAAAGCACGTGCACGAAGAAGGTACGATAGAAACAGGCCGTTACAAGGAAAGCTAGGGAGCTTCTTCTTGTGTGAGATCAATGGTGAGTGTCTTGCTTTTTCCTCTAGCTTGTAGATCTTGAGTCCCTTGGGTAGCTTTCCTAGTTTGGAGCTATATTACCAAGGAGTGATCTAGCTAGTTGTGGGATTGGTCCCTTGAGGAGCTCTACATGTTGTAGGGGCTTTGTTATCAAGGATTTCAACTTGGTTGAGAGTATGTGAGCTTGGTGAGAGATCTAGGATTAGGTCTTGTTGCTTGGAGCTATTCTCTCATTGTGGAGGAAGAAGAAGATGTAGTCGGTGTATGCCTTGCTTGTGGAGAAAGAAGAAGATGGGGTCGGTGTATGCCTTGCTTGTGGTGAAAGAAGAAGATGGGTCGGTGTATGCCTTGCTTGATCAGTAGTGGAACTGGGTGCATTGGATGATGGATGTAGTTTGTTCGCAATCGAACCAGGGTAAATCTCTGCGTCTCTTTTGTGTTGCTTTCTTTATTTTGTATTATATTCGTGTACCTACGTATATCTGTCGTAAGATCGTTAAGAGGGTTGTTTGATGGTGACAATTTTCTTTTGTGCCCGCGATGTGTTTGGTTTTGTGCCTAGGTGACATCTCGGTGGAATTCGGGCTTAGGATTGTTTGGCCACCGTTTCCGCGCATTGTAGGTAGTGTTGTGTATCTAGCCTAAGTCTTAGAGAGGTGCATGGGGATCCAACTAGTGGTATCAGAGCTTTCGGTTTGCGAAGAAGTGTAGTTCCGCGATGACGCCTTGTTCATGTGAGGAAACGGCCGGGTGTTCATACGAAGTAGAGAGGCTAAATGGCCGGGACAACTATGGTCCGTGACGACAAAAGATGGTGGCTTTATTGAAGCACCATAGAGTTTACGATGCCATATATGATACGGGCATGCCATGTAAGGCAACGACGTATGATAAGCGATTGATGGAGCTAAAAACCCTCGGTGAGATAATGCAATCCTTGGAGGATGAGATCCTTCGGCAATTTGCCGATGTTGATATTGTGAGCAAACTATGGAGGATGTTTGAAGCTCGGTACTTGACCAAGACACCAACTGGACCAAGGTTGCAATTGTGGCAACGCTTCTATACTCACAGGATGAAAATGGGAAAACCTCGTTATGGAACCATGCTGGTAAGATGGACCGTATAATAATTGTAACGACTGGTTTTCATGTATCTGGATTATTTATATTATATATATATGTTTTGGTGGATTTTCTCCTTATGCGTGGTTTTCGTCTCCGTAGCTTTCACTTTCGATCGTTTCGTCGTGATTTTCTAGCTTCTTCCTTAGAATCATCGATTTTGGAGTAAGTCATTCATGACGGGCTTCATATCGGTCATATCTTATTGTTAGATCAAGCCTAGGAGTCTTAGGAATCGATCCCGGAGCTTCGCGCTCCATTTCAGAACTTTCTATGCACGTTAGCCGGTATAAGAAGGGGAACCGACCGACTAGATGACGATTTAGTCTGTCGGCAAAACTTCATGGACAGACTAGTTGGCTTTGTTAATTACTCAGGAGTTACTGTTTATCGTTAGTCGGTCTAAGAATATTTGTCGACCGACTAGGTTGCAAACTAGTCGGTCAGCAATCGTTCTTTAACCGACTAGCTCTATGATCATTTTTGATACCAAGTACTATTCATTCTTAGTCGATCTAAGAACGTTCGTCGACCGACTAGATGAGAAACTAGTCGGTCAGTAGTTGTTCTTTGACCGACTAAATCTAAATCCTATTTTGTACATGAGTTACTGTTTACACTTAGTCGGTCTGCGTTGGTCAACCGACCGACAAGTTCACAAACTAGTCGGTCAGTGGTTGCTCTTTGACCGACTAATCAGTGTTAAAACCCTAATTTCTGGGCAGCCACCAGCACTTCCTATTTAAACCCCTCAAACGTTTTCTTTTCTTCTTTCATTTCTCATGAGCCTCCTTCTTCCCCAAATCATCATCCATCTAACCCTATCCCTTCTCCTTCATCAAGAGCCCATCCCCCTCTCCATTTTGGCCGGCCACCACCTCTAGATCGCCGGAAAACCCCCAAAAACCCCATTTAATCCATTTTCTCCAGATTTTCCCCATCATTTCAGATCTGAACCCTAGGTTCCCCGGATCGTTTCTTCCATTGCCGTGCTTGCTCGGCGTCATTCTTCCGCTCCGATACGGTAATAAATCGATCTCTTAATATTCTCATAACCCGTTGTGTTTTTGTGAAACCCTAATAAAACTAGGTTGGATGTTGTTCTAATATTGTTTTGCCATGGCAGCGATCTCATCTCCGTAGTTAGCATTTGTGTGACGGCCTCGTTGATCGTCATCCTCGGTGCTAGGCAAGTGAAACTTGCCACTTAGGGTTTTAGGCCATGTCTTAGGCCATTTGCTTGTTGTAGGCGTAAAAGAGACTAGGCGACGAAATGATACTCGCCTAGGCGCAATTTTAGGAACTAGCTTGACAACGAAGCTAGATCCGACATTTATCAAGTTGCATAACTACCATGTCATGTTTAATTTCCATTAACGGTACGTGAATTAATTGTCATGTCATTGCATTCTTTAAGTGTTCCCGTGATTGCGTAGCTCCGCTACACCTTGTGAAATGATTGAGGCTAGGTGCACCCCTATGCCAAATGAAATACGCTCCTGGGTTGTGATCCAGGAAACGAGCTCTTGTGCGAGGCAACCCTGGCTCATTTACTGAGCTCGTGTATAGGGACCCTGGCTCGTTTACACGTGGGTTTTGGGGTAAGAGTTAAGCGGCCATTCAACTGGGAGTCTGCCCGATCAGCAACTGCAGTTGTAAGGCGTAAACTCTGGGTTCTGGGGTAGTGTTAAGTGGCCAATCAGTGTGAACGTCCAACAGTTCAGCTGTAAGACGTAAACATCTACAAACAACTTGAAACGTGACTAGTGAAAAGATTGAGATTGTTAGTAGCTTGGATACTCTTGGCATACCTTGATAAATTGTTCTCTTGCACTTATTGTTTCACCATGTCTTACTTGTGCACTCATACCATAACTGCCATGTCATGCATACTATAACTGCTAGGTTGTTAGTTTACCTTACTTTCAGTTTCCTTGCCCAAGTCTTTTAAACTTGCTGACATGTGCCCCTTTACTCTTTTGGGTGACACATGTTAGATCCTGAGCCTGGGTTCATTGTAGAGGACGAGGTGTTTGCGGACGCCGAGCCCGAGCCTGTGTTTGGCGAGGAGTACGTGGACACTGGGGACCAGTCCTAGTGTCTTCGTTGAGCTTTCCCCTTTTTGTTTTAGACTGCTGTAGTTGTCGGTGCGTAGCACCTATACTTTGTTATGTTTGTCCTTGTTGGCCTTGTTCTGGGCCTTTAGACTCTTTCTTTTAGCCTGGTGGCTTTTCTGGATATTGAACTTAAATTTTAATTTTGGACAAATTCTGAGATTTGAGATTTTATTTCTGTCTCCCCTTGTGTTATTATTGTTGTTCCGTTTGTGGTTACAGGGACCTGCTTATGTTTTATTGATGCTTATCGGGTTTGGGGCTTCACAGCTCCACTCTCGTATGGTCCTTTTCATGCATCGCCTCCATTTTAGGGAAGCATGGCGTGACAAGTTTTGTTGGTGGCCCATGCAGGTCCTTTTCTGTAACTGCGATTATCAGAATGACGATAATAATATTAGAATGTCCAATAAACTAAGTTCGACATCCGAGTCATAAGCTATGAGTCTAATTTGTTTCGTTTTCTGTGTCATTAAATGGCAGGAAGGCGATTCACCCGTGGTGGAGGTAGTGGTGCGCCCCCTCATGACGAGGAGCCTGAGCGGGAACCCACCAATGGAGAGATGATGCGGATGATGCTTCATATGATGCAAGTGCAGCGTGCTCCTGCAAGTCCAGAATGCTCCAGGTGCTCGAGCTGCTCGGGCAATCCAGGATGCCCCTCGCTCCGAGCCGGGAGCGAAGCAATTTCGGGAGCTGGGTCCTGCTTATTTTGATGGGTCTGAGGGTCCTCTGGCTGCCGATGAGTGGATTCGGAACATAGAGGATAATTTGAAGATGGCCAAGATCACCCCGGCTGGATGGGTTGATTTGGCGAAGAGGCAACTCAAGGATAATGCTCGGAACTGGTGGGATGCGGAAGAGAAGATACTGGTGGAGCCGATAGCTTGGGCTACCTTTAAGTCCAGGTTTGATGAGGAGTTCTTTCCGAAGGCTGCTAGGAAGGAGATGCTGCAGATTTTTATTGATCTGAAGCAAGGGAGCTTGACGGTGGACCTGTACCACCAAGAGTTCACTAGGCTGAGTCGGTTCGCACCGAAGATGGTGCAGGATGCTGATGAGAGGGCTCAGAGGTTCCTGCAGGGGCTTGCTTTGGAGCTTCAGAGTTTTGTGTCTTCCTATGATCTGGACTCTTATCAGAAGGTTCTGGTCGCTGCGAGGAGGCAGGAGCTGAACCTGAGTCAGAGGAGGGGACATGTTTCTGGTGCTGGGAAGAGGCCTATGGAGCAGGCCAGGGCGGTGGTTTGGCCTGGTGTCAAGCATAATCAGCCAGCTCAGTTCAAGAGGCCAGGAGGGCCTAATCAGAAGACTTGCCATTTCTGCGGCAAGCCTGGCCACATCAAGGATCAGTGTAGGAAGTTTCTGGGCCAGTGTTTGGTTTGTGGTGATGCTTCTCATGTCGCGAAGGATTGTCGATATGCGAATCAGCTGCAGAGGGCACCTGTTGCAGCACAGCCGTTACAGCATAGAGTGCATGTTCCTGCCGGTCGTGGAGCAGCTTTTGTCCCTCAGAGGCAGGCTTTTCAGCAGGCTTTTCAGCCGAGGAGGCAGGCTTTTCTGATGACCGCTGTGGAGAGCGAGGCTGTGGATGAGGTTATCACAGGTAACTCTCCTTCTAGCTGTTCCTTTCTTATTTGGCTTTGTTTGTTAGATTATGTTGTTTGCTTGAACATGATTGTTCGCTAGACTAGGGCTTGATTGTTAGACTGTTTGTAGGTGTGATTTTGGTGTGCACATTTCCTGCACGAGTCCTCTTTGACTCTGGTGCATCGATGTGCATTATTTCTCGGAGCTTCGTGGAGAAGCATTCCTTGTCGACGTCCCCTCTTTTCAAGAGTTGGAATATCGTTACAGGGAATGGCGTGGTCTCGGTGCATCTTGGTTGCAATTCTTACCCGTTGGTGGTCTGTGGACATGAACTTTACGCTGATTTCATTGTCCACGACATCATCAACTATGATGCTGTCCTTGGGATGGATTGGCTTGTGAGCTTCTGTGCTACGATCGACTGTCGGAGGAAGAAGGTGGTGTTCGAGATTCCCAGACATCCAGTATTTGAGTTCAGCCGAATTAGCAGTTCGCTTGGTCCGGTAAGATTTCAGGCCAGGCCGGTGGAGGTTGTGGCTATGCAGATGGAGCTGGAGAGGCCAGTGGTTGTGCGGGACTTTGATGACGTCTTCCCCGAGGAGATGTATGGTTTGCCACCTGATCGAGCTCTAGAATTTTCTATTGACCTTGTTCCGGGAGCGCAACCGATTTCGAAGGCGCCATATCGTATGGCACCCGCTGAGTTGGAGGAATTGCGGAAGCAGCTGGATGAGCTTTTGCAGAAGGGTTATGTCAATCCTAGTGTGTCTCCGTGGGGAGCACCGGTGCTGCTGCTGAGGAAGAAGGATGGTTCGCGTCGCATGTGCGTGGACTATCGGGAGTTGAATGCGGTGACCATCAAGAATAAATACCCGTTGCCTCGCATTGATGATATTTTTGATCAGCTTGGAGGTTCAAGGGTGTTTTCGAAGTTGGATCTGAGGAGTGGTTATCATCAGTTGAAGGTGAAGAAGGATGATGTTTCGAAGACAGCGTTCAGGACGAAGTATGGACACTACGAGTTTGTGGTTATGCCTTTCGGTGTAACCAATGCACCCGCAGTTTTCATGAATCTGATGAACCTGATTTTCTACGACTTTTTAGATAAGTTTTTCGTTATCTTTATTGACGATATTCTGATCTATTCGAAGTCGGAGGAGGAGCATGCCTTGCACTTGAGGACGGTGTTGGAGATTTTGAGGAAGCATCGGTTGTATGCTAAGTTTTCGAAGTGCGAGTTTTGGCTGGACAGAGTTGCTTTTCTCGGGCATGTGGTGACTGGAGATGGTATTTCAGTGGATCCCGAGAAGATTAGGGCCATCAGAGAGTGGCCTGTTCCGCAGTCAGCGTCTGAGATCAGGAGTTTCCTTGGACTGGCTGGTTACTATCGGCGTTTCATTAAGGACTTTTCCCGTATTGCTGAGCCGATGACCAGATTGACGGGGAAGGATGTACCTTTTGTTTGGTAGTGATTGTGAGAATGCTTTTGGTGTTCTGAGGGAGAGATTGACGACTGCCCCCATTCTTGCTGTGCCTGATCGCAGCGGTGGATTTGAGAACTTTTGCGATGCTTCTGGCAAGGGTCTCGGTTGTGTTTTGCATCAACACGGGCATGTTGTGGCGTATGCTTCACGTCAGCTCAAGGTTCATGAGAAGAATTACCCGACGCATGACTTGGAGTTGGCTGCTGTTGTGTTTGTGCTCAAGATTTGGAGGCACTTCCTGCTGAGTGAGAAAGTGAAGATCTTCACCGATCACAAAAGCTTGAAGTTTATTTTCACTCAGAAGGAGCTCAACATGCTACAGCGTCGATGGTTGGAGCTCATGGCAGATTATGAGATTGATTTGCAGTATCACCCTGGCAAGGTGAATGTGGTTCCTGATGCGCTGAGTAGGCTTCCAGCGGTGATGATTTTGACTTCCCAGTGGAGACTGCAGTAGGATTTTTGCGAGTCTGGTGTGGAGATTGTTCTTCCAGGGGAGGATTCTTCGTTGATGTGTATGCATGTACAGTTGACGATCGTGGATCGGATCAAGGCTGGCCAGGCTGAGGATCCGAAGCTGGTGAAGATTCGGGAGCAGGTGGAAGCCGGTCTGCGGACTGACTTTTTGATTCATGAGGATGGCTCGCTAAGGTTTGGAGCCAGGTTGTGTGTGCCAGCTGGGTATCAAGAGTTCGCCGTATTAGAGAGGAGTTGATGGTGGAGGCACACAGTTCGCCGTATTCTATGCATCCTGGTGGGACCTAGATGTACAAGGATCTTCGTCTGAATTTTTGGTGGCATGGTATGAAGAGGAGTGTGGCTCGGAGTGTAGCCAAGTGTTTGGTTTGCCAGCAAGTGAAGGCGGAGCATCGGTGTACGGCAGGGTTGCTACAACCTCTTCCGATTCCGGAGTGGAAATGGCAACACATCACTATGGATTTCGTGACTGGACTACCTTGGAGTCCGAAGCAGAATGACGCCATTTGGGTGATCGTAGATCGATTGATCAAATCCACGCACTTTATTCCATTCCGAGTGGGACAGTCCACTGAGGCGCTAGCGAGGAGATATATGGAGGTAAATTCTTTTGCTCTCCGTTTTTATTTCCTTTTTCCTAGTTTAGATAGTGATGTAATGTGAATCGTGCAGGAGGTCGTGTGACTTCACGGAGTCCCTGTGAGTATCGTGTCGGACAGAGACACGAGGTTCACATCTCAGTTTTGGCAGAGTTTGCAGAAGAGTTTGGGTACGCGTCTGAGTTTCAGCACAGCGTACCATCTGCAGACGGATGGCCAGTCCGAGAGGACGATTCAGATCTTGGAGGACATGCTGAGGGCGTGCATGTTGGATTTCAAGGGTTTGTGGGAGGACCATCTGCATCTGGTAGAGTTTTCCTACAACAACAGCTTCCAGGCGAGTATTGGCATGGCGCCTTTTGACGCGCTGTATGGGAGGAAATGTCGATCGCCATTGAGTTGGGATGACGTTGGTGATCGGGAGTTGTTGGGACCTGAGATGATTGTGGAGGCCGTGGATGTTGTCAGGAACATTCGGGAGAGGTTGAGGATTGCTCAGGACCGTTTTAAGCATTGGGCGGAGCTAAACGTCGTCCTTTGGAGTTTCAGCCGGGCGATCATGTGTTTCTGAAGATTTCCCTGAATCGTGGTGTGATTCGCTTTGGGAAGCGAGGGAAGTTGATCCCGCGATACATTGGACCGTTTGACATTCTGGAGAAAGTTGGCGAGGTAGCCTACCGCTTAGCCTTGCCACCATCTTTGGAAGGAGTTCACAATGTTTTCCATGTGTCGCAGCTTCGTCGATACATTAGCGACCCGTCTCATGCTGTGGATTTCTCGGAGATTACCGTTCGCCCTGATAAGACGTATGACCAGCAGCCAGTGCAGATTCTGGACAGGCGTCAGAAGTCACTTCGGAACAAGGTTGTCAATCTTGTGAGGGTGATGTGGCGACACGGCTCGCCTGGAGAGTCTACTTGGGAGAATGAGGATGAGATGCGAGAGCGTTTCAAACTTTTGTTTCCGGACACGTGAGTGTTGGGAAATTCCGAGGACGGAATTTTTCTTAAGTTGGGGAGGATGTAACGACTGGTTTTCATGTATCTAGATTATTTATATTATATATATATGTTTTGGTGGATTTTCTCCTTATGCGTGGTTTTCGTCTCCGTAGCTTTCACTTTCGATCGTTTCGTCGTGATTTTCTAGCTTCTTCCTTAGAATCGTCGATTTTGGAGTAATTCATTCGTGACGGGCTTCATATCGTTCATATCTTATTGTTAGATCAAGCCTAGGAGTCTTAGGAATCGATCCCGGAGATTCGCGCTCCATTTCAGAACTTTCTATGCACGTTAGTCGGTACAAGAAGGGGAACCGACCGACTAGATGACGATTTAGTCGATCGGCAAACCTTCATAGACCGACTAATTGGCTTTGTTAATTACTCAGGAGTTACTGTTTATCGTTAGTCGGTCTAAGAACATTTGTCGACCGACTAGGTTGCAAACTAGTCGGTCAGCAATCGTTCTTTAACCGACTAGCTCTATGATCATTTTTGATACCAAGTACTATTCATTCTTAGTCGGTCTAAGAACGTTCATCGACCGACTAGATGAGAAACTAGTCGGTCAGTAGTTGTTATTTGACCGACTAAATCTAAATCCTATTTTGTACCGGAGTTACTGTTTACACTTAGTCGGTCTGCGTTGGTCAACCGACCGACTAGTTCACAAACTAGTCGGTCAGTGGTTGCTCTATGACCGACTAATCAGTGTTAAAACCCTAATTTCTGGGCAGCCGCCAGCACTTCCTATTTAAACACCTCAAACGTTTTCTTTTCTTCTTTCATTTCTCCTGAACCTCCTTCTTCCCCAAATCATCATCCATCTAACCCTAGCCCTCCTCCTTCATCAAGAGCCCATCCCCCTCTCTATTTTGGCCGGCCACCACCTCTAGATCGCCGGAAAACCCCCAAAAACCCCCCTTTAATCCATTTTCTCCCGATTTCCCCCATCATTTTAGATCAGAACCCTAGGTTCCCCGGATCGTTTCTTCCATTGCCGTGCTTGCTCGGCGTCATTCTTCCGCTCCGATACGGTAATAAATCGATCTCTTAATATTCTCATAACCCGTTGTGTTTTTGTGAAACCCTAATAAAACTAGGTTGGATGTTGTTCTAATATTGTTTTGCCATGGCAGCGATCTCATCTCCGTAGTTAGCATTTGTGTGACGGCCTCGTTGATCGTCATCCTCGGTGCTAGGCAAGTGAAACTTGCCACTTAAGGTTTTAGGCCATGTCTTAGGCCATTTGCTTGTTGTAGGCATAAAAGAGACTAGGCGACGAAATGATACTCGCCTAGGCGCAATTTTAGGAACTAGCTTGACAACGAAGCTAGATCCGACATTTATCATGTTGCATAACTACCATGTCATGTTTAATTTCCATTAACGGTACGCGAATTAATTGTCATGTCATTGCATTCTTTAAGTGTTCCCGTGATTGCGTAGCTCCGCTACACCTTGTGAAATGATTGAGGCTAGGTGCACCCCTATGCCAAATGAAATACGCTCCTGGGTTGTGATCCAGGAAATGAGCTCTTGTGTGGGGCAACCCTGGCTCATTTACTGAGCTCGTGTACAGGGACCCTGTCTCATTTACATGTGGGTTTTGGGGGTAAGAGTTAAGCGGCCATTCAACTGGGAGTCTGCCCGATCAGCAACTGCAGTTGTAAGGCGTAAACTCTGGGTTCTGGGGTAGTGTTAAGCGGCCAATCAGTGTGAACGTCCAACAGTTCAGCTGTAAGGCGTAAACATCTACAAACAACTTGAAACGTGACTAGTGAAAAGATTGAGATTGTTAGTAGCTTGGCTACTCTTGGCATACCTTGATAAATTGTTCTCTTGCACTTATTGTTTCACCATGGCTTACTTGTGCACTCATACCATAACTGCCATGTCATGCATACTATAACTGCTAGGTTGTTAGTTTACCTTACTTTCAGTTTCCTTGCCCAAGTCTTTTAAACTTGCTGACATGTGCCCCTTTACTCTTTTGGGTGACACATGTTAGATCCTGAGCCTGAGTTCATTGTAGGGGACGAGGTGTTTGCGGATGCCGAGCCCGAGCCTGTGTTTGGCGAGGAGTACGTGGACACTGGGGACCAGTCCTAGTGTCTTCGTTGAGCTTTCCCCTTTTTGTTTTAGACTGCTGTAGTTGTCGGTGCGCAGCACATATACTTTGTTATGTTTGTCCTTGTTGGCCTTGTTCTGGGCCTTTAGACTCTTTCTTTTAGCCTGGTGGCTTTTCTGTATGTTGAACTTAAATTTTAATGTTGGACAAATTCTGAGATTTGAGATTTTATTTCTGTCTCCCCTTGTGTTATTATTGTTGTTCCGTTTGTGGTTACATGGACCTACTTATGTTTTATTGACGCTTATCGGGTTTGGGGCTTCACAGCTCCACTCTCGTGCGGACCTTTTCATACCTCGCCTCCATTTTAGGGAAGCGGGGTGTGACAGTAATAGACCTACAGAATTGGAGAGTGTGATAGAGAACGAGCAACATGCCATGTCACTACTTTGTTCTCTTACTCCGGTGTATTCCAAATTTGTAGGCTCGATGTTAAATGGCCGAGACTGACTCACGTTGGATGGGGTGAAGTTCGCATTGAATACAGAGGATCTCCAAAGTTTGGTGTTAGGTGACACCAATGGTTATGAGGTGTCCAATGTCATCAGAGGTCGCCAAGAGGGTGGACCCACTCCAAGATCCAAGACGGGCCGTTCCAAGAGTCGGAATCGACATCGGTCCAAGTCAGGGGACCGCGGTGACAACAAATGCTTTCTATGGAAGGAAAGAAGGCAGTGGAAGAGGGATTGTCCTAGGTTGAAAGCAAGGACATCGATTGGAGTTGTGGAAGAGGTTGCTCAGAGTTCGACTCATGTTGGAGCACGAGACGGGATGTTTTCTGACGAGGATGATTGCTCGGTGTTTACGGCATACTCTGTGGGAGAAGCACAATGTTCGTGGCTATTGGACTTGGGGGTGCTCATTCCATATGACTCCAGATCAGAGTGCATTCGGCTCATACAATCCATGCATTAGAGAGAAGATTCTCATGGGGAATGGTATGGAGTGCGAGCAAGTTGGGAGTGGCACGGTCAGAGTCAGGATGCACGATGGTATTGTCCACTTGTTTGATGGCGTCAGACATGTTCCTGATCTTTGCAATGGCCTGATATCGATAGGAGCTTTGATCGGGATGGGCTACATGGTAGTGATCGAGGAGGATCTACTGCGTATTTCCTGAGGATGCTTGGTTGTCATGAGGGGGAAAAGCGTGGTAACTTGTACGCGCTCGATGGGCACACAGTAGTGGGCGAGATTGGCAGATCACAGGAGTCCGAGAGTGGAGATCCAGCGAGAATGTTGTTGGATATTGGACTCCCCGGATTTGGTTTTGGATGATGAACAAACATAAATATATTGTGAACTAACAATTTGTGAGCACAGTTATGGAGATCGTCGCCAAATTCACTTGAACATCCAAAGCGACGTCTCGAGACTTCTCAAAGCATGTGATCGTATGCCTAAAGCTTCGTTGAAGCTTTTGGACCATTTTAGAAGTCATGAAGATTCGATTGAAGCTTTTGAAGACGGTATCGTCAAGTTTTATTTATAGTCTTTTAAGCTTCTTTCGTAGAATGTTAAGCCTTGAGTAGGTCTTACGTTTTAATCTTCATAACACTCCTATCTTAGACATAGGATCTTAGTAGAAGTCTATACTAACTTTCTCGAAGCATCGCGCTTCGTTTCGTGACTTCTTGTACATGTTAGTTGGTTCAAGAAGAAGAACCAACCGACTAGATGGTGATCTAGTCGGTTGGCAATCCTTCTTTGACCGACTAGTTTGCCTTCTCAATTTCTAGCTCTTTACTGTTTACAGTTAGTCGGTCTATGTTGACTCACCGATCGACTAGTTTGTGAACTAGTCGGTCAGTGATGCTTCTTAAATCGACTAGTTGAGCTTTCCCTGTACATGCCAATTTGAGCCTGAGCTACTGTTTATAATTAGTCGGTCTGTGTTCATTGATCGACCGACTAGTTGATGAACTAGTCGGTCAACTTTTCTTCTTGGACCGACTATTTTAGTTTTCCTGTACATGCAAATTTTCACCTAACTTACTGTTTATCGTTAGTCGGTCTATGCACATTTGGCGACCGACTAGTTGATGAACTAGTCGATCAACATTTGTTCTTGGACCGACTAAATCAATTTGTGCTCAGACTTCAGTTTTATCTCTTAGTCGGTCTCAGTTGAGTAACCGACCGACTAGTTGTGAAACTAGTCGGTCAACTACTCTTCTTGGACCGACTAGTTCCTTTTGTCTGAACTTCGACCTATTCCATGTTCACTCATTACTCGGTCTACGTTGATTGACCGACCGACTAGTTGATGAACTAGTCGGTCGGTGGTTGTTCTTTGACCGACTAGTTGCGATCAGAATAGATCCGTTGGAGCTTTAATTGAAACGTTTTTCTCTCTCTCTTTCCTCTAACCTATATATACTTGTTGAGCTGCATTCATTGCACTCAAGGCTGATATTAAGACAAGTTTAGAGATCAAAGAGAAATCATTCTTCTCATTTAAAGCTCAATCATTTCCCTCTCAAGAATCTCTTCCTCATTCATTTCAAAACAGAGATTCATTGATTGAGAGCCTTCCAAGCCAAGTGCTTGATCCCAGGTCACCATCAACCTCATAGCTCTCCATAGCTGGTCTACATTTTGGAGCTAGGGTTTGGTGCCTCTTCATCTTCCTCAAAATCATCTTTGCCATAATTCGTAAGTATATTCAAGGCATAGGTATTTTGTGGTAAGCTATTTCATTTCAATTTACTTTGATATTGTAAGTGATTCGCTCTCGGTTGTGAGAGTGTGTTTGTGATCCCGGGTTGTGGGAGTCACAATTATCATTTGTGTATGATTTGACTTGTGGAGGTTTTTCACAAGTATTTCATAGTGAAAATCTTGAGTTAGGGTTTCTAACTCAAGTATCCGGAGGGGATCCGGGTGGTTGGGAGGTAGGATCACCGGGAACAAGTCGGGGAGACTTAGGTGGATCCGAACCCAGTAATATCGTTTGTTTGCGATTGTTTATTTGTTGTCAATTATTCACTATTCCGCATTTCCGCATTAATTGGTAGAGTTTGCAAGGTAATTAGGAATTAGCCTCTTAATTATTTTAAAGTACTATTCACCCCCCTCTAGTACTTGTGCAGTAGCTTAGCAGGGCATTACATTTGGTATCAGAGCCAAGTCTATAGCTATGTCTGCCAACGACAACAAGACCGTTCGTCCACCTTCCGACTATAGCACCTTCAAGAATCGTGAAGGAGCTTCTTCGGTAATGGAAGGACATTCCTCAACGAGGCCTCCATTCTTCAACGGTACCAACTACGGGTACTGGAAATGCCGGATGGAAACTTTCCTCCGGAGTGCTTCACTATGGAGGACCACAATGAAGGAGTATGTCGAGCCCGCCGAAGAAGATTTCGAGAAATGGCCAACCGCGGAGGTCGCCGCAGTGGTAAGCAATGCCAAGGCAATGAATGCCTTGCAATGCGCATTGGAGCCCGAGGACTTCAATAAGATATGCACATGTAAGAGTGCATATCAAATTTGGAACTCCCTCCTCATCTTACATGAAGGGACTAGTAGGGTAAGAGACTCTAAACTTGTTGTGGTTAATAAAGATTACGAGATGTTTCATATGCTACAGGGTGAGAAGATGAAGGAGTATTATGCTCGCTTCGTCGACATCATAAACGAGTTAGAGGCTCTCGGCAAAACCTACACCCAAAAGGAGAAATGTTCGAAGCTTATTGAAGGACTTCCTTCTAGTAGGGAAAAGCGTACCTTCGCCATCGAGGAAGGTAACGATATGAACAAGTATACCGTAGTTCAGTTAAGGGGTACTTTAATGTCATACGAGGTACACAAGGATAGAAAGTTGAAGTTGCAGGAAAAGATGAAGTCTTACCTACAACAAGACGAGCCAAAGAAGAAGGCTATTGCTTTCAAGGCCGCTCCATCTACTTCCACATCAACCGATGATGAGAACTCGGAAGATGAGTTGGACTTGGAGTCCATGGCACTCATGGCCAAGAAGTTCAACCGGTTCTTCCGGAAAGGTAACTTCAAAAACAAATCGAAGTTCAATTCTTCTAACGCCTCCTCTTCTTTGTGCTTTAAATGCAACAAGCCAGGACATATGAAAGCGGAGTGTCCTCTAAACAAGCAAAAGGAGAAGTGGAAGGCGCCAAAGTTCGACAAGTCCAAGAAGTACAAGAAAGGAAACAAAAAGGGGCTTGTCGGGACTTTCACCGACTCCGATGATTCCTCAAGCGGAGAGTCGGATGATGAGCAAGTGGAGCAAGCACACATGTGCTTCATGGCTAGAGAGGAAAATGAACAAGGATCTTCCTCCGATGATAGCGACAACGAAGGCGATGAGGTAACTATGGATGACCTTAGGAATGCTAATTCTCAATTGTGGTCTAAGTACACTAAATTAGTAAATAGGTATACTAAAGTAAAAGATGACTTAGCTAGCATTCAAACCTCGCCTAAAACTATCATCACCAACAACGACACCGTTGTTGAAGGGTTGAGGAATGAGATTGTTAATCTCAAGACTCAACTTGAACATGTTAGCATTGAGGATCCGGAGGAACACAAGATAGCGGATTTGACTTCTCAAAACTCGACTTTGAGTATTGAGAATGAGAATCTTAAATCTCGCGTTTATGTGTGACGTGCGTTTATATTTCATATATTCGCGCACGTTTTCTTCCGTGTTTTTCCGTATTTTACCGCCGTCTTTTATTCGTTCTCTCGTGTTTTCTTGTATTTTCTTGTTTTCTTTCACTTTTCCATATTTTCTGTGTTTTGCAGGAGTTTGCTGGCATTTGGGACGTAAAACGATGATATCATGTGTCCCCAGAGCAACGGGAGGAGTCACGCATGGTCCAGGAGGTCATACGCCAAAGAATTCATCTTTCAGCCCCTCACCCGGTTGGTTGGTCAGCTCCAACCGATCGGGTGATGCACGCGTGCACCACCCGGTCTCTACCGCAGCTCACAAAGAAGTCACCCGACCGGTTCGCAGACCGGTCAGCGGGGGCTGTTCTCTTTTTTATCGAAGCAAAACGCCAACCGATCGGGTGACTCTCACCCGATCAGTTCATCTGTAGCTGATGTTGAAGAGCTGAAGACACGGGCGTCCAACCGATCGCTTCACCCGACGGCTCCAAGATCCAACCGGTCACCCCAAGAACTCAACCGACCGGTTCATCTGACCGGGTGAAGCTCCGCCGTTTTCTGTTTACTATTTGTAACGGATCACCCGATCGGTTGACTTGTCAACCGATCGGGTGGTGCTTTTCCTGCGGGTTTGGACCCGAACCATTAGGGTTTCGAAGTGGGGCTATAAATACTCGAAGTTGGCCGACTGAAGAGAGATCTCTTCTCAGTTTTAGGGCTTTTTCCCCTTTCTCTTGTGAGCTTTAGGTTAGATTAGATTAGGTCTTTTTGTTTAATAAGTCTTGTATGGGATCAACGATTCACTCAAGATAAGTATTCTCCTCTCTTTTTCTCCATTATTTGTATTGTGTTTATTTTGCTTGATGGTGAAAGTTTGTGTGTCTTTTGTGTTGTTGGTTTTTATGTTATTCACCATTGAGTAGTTTCGATGAACCCTAATACGGGTTAGGGTAGGATTGATGCTTGGAAATTTACATTAGACTTGGTTGCATGGCACGTGTTCGATGAAATGTGTCAATGGGGATTTCTAGCAATCTGGGTCCAATTCGTACGGCAACACACTAGATGTGTTGGGGGTTGGGGTCCGGTGCTTGTCCTGTCAAGATCCGCTTCGATGTATTGCTAGAAATCACATTTGACTTATTTGGCCATTAGGGTTACACGGGGGTGTTTCATTGTCATTGGCGGGAGAAAGACCTCCTCTGACCGTCGGGCCAAGGGGGAATAAACTTGGCGGTTGACTCCCTAGCCATAGCTCACGCCCCTTGTGTAGACATCGAGTCCCAGCTCGCGGGAGCGGCTTGGACGAAGTGTTGGGAGTTATCATTGTGACCTTAATGCTCCCGGTTGCGGAAGGTGTTTATGGACACGGGAGTGCCCACCGTCCGGAACCGGGTAGGCCTAGCGTGCTTGGCACCGACCGGAATATCGGGCCATGGACGCTAGGTACCACCTTTTGGGGCAATGTCTCACCCTGGATCAAGTCAAATGCCTAGGGTCATGAATGCTCTAGCCCGTGTTAGCGGGGATTCATTTCGTGTCTTTTTCATTTCTTCCTTTTATTTCTACACTTCACCCATATTATCCGCGTAGCTAGCACACAACCCAGGCGAGGCTAGTAGCCACTCAAGCCATCCACCTCCCTGTGTTCGATATACCCGCACCCTACACTAACCGTGCACTTGTGGTAAAACGACACCGCGCCCATACCGTAAACAGGGCGCCGGTCAAGTTTTTGGCGCCGTTGCCGGGGAGGCGTTCGGTTTGATATTAGCTTAGCTTGGGTTCGTTAGACTACGCATAAAAACACAAAAAAAAAATTTCTTTTTCTTTTTTTAAAAAAAATATATTCAATAACCAAGAAATTTTTACCCCACCATTATATTATCTTTTTGTTATTCTCTTGTACTATTGACGCTCCTCTCTAGTTTTCTTATTTTTGTTGTCCAGGTATCTTTGATATTGCCATGTGGAGATCAGATTTCGATGCTCAGATGAGAGGCTACAATCCCTATTCATTTTTGGTTTGTGAGACTTGTGGGATGGCGGGGCACGTGTATTATGATTGCCCATATACGCTTGAGAGCCTCCCCCCACTCCAAGGCCAAACATTTTCCCACAACCTTAGCCCAAACACCCCCCGTCCATTTCCTCAACCTTATATCCCTCCACAAACACAAGAAGAATCAAGCCTCGTGTCTCTCCTTGAAAGTGCCATGTTTAACCAAGGCCAAATATTACAAAACTTAATGGTACCAATCACCGAGCCGACACCGAGGAGAGGGGATGAAGGAGAGGATATACCCACTTTCATGGTTGAGACCACCATGCCATCGGCCACCATAGACACATCTCAAGCCGATACCCCATTTTTCCATCACTACCACTTGGATGACGAAGCATTTTTTGATGATGATAGTGAGGATGGGGAGATTTCTCTAGGATCTGTGGGAGAGACTTTTCATCTTTACCTGGATACCCCATATGAGTCCTATGAGAGCACCGAGGAGACCAAAGAGCTTATGCATACCGGCGAGGAGGATGTACGTGAGGACGACGACACCACGACCACATACGAGTGGTCCGCTCCACATCCACCTCCACAGCCATCTCTGTCACAGCTTCCTCCTTGGTCGGTGGTCAACCATGAGGATGTCATTCAGGACATCGGGCAGATAGAGGAGCAGGAGCATATCATCGAGGAGGATGTGCATGAGGGTTTGGATACGATCGTCCACTTAATGGAGCTCGAGCCACATCTACCTCTACCGTCACGCTCCACTTCTTCTGCGGCTGAGCATCTACTTGAGCATATTGCCCCTATTCAGGGAGATTTTCATACTCACTCTCACTCCACATTTGAGTCTCGCTTTTCACGTCATATTTCCTTAGACTCATATATATTTGACACATCATATCTCTCACAGGACACAGGATCGACTTCCCTTGAGGTATGCTGCGGTGTGTCACCACCTGGAGAGCAACTTCACATGGAGAGCGGGGATTTGATCGTCGCTAGCACAGAGGATAGAATACCATTTCCAGGGAGTGTTCGCCACATTTCATATATTTTACCATCATTTACCGGTGACTATCTCTGGGATACTTTTATTTTGGGGAAAGATTTTTTGCCATGGACTAATGCACCTCGTCCTTTGCAGGTCGCAGGTGGACACCTACGAGGGATGCTTGGAGGTGCATTGCTTGGGTCCATTGGCACACGTGGCACATCGCTTCTAGCGGAGCCACAGAAGGAGCAGTTAGAGCAGCTACCTGCCCCACTCCAGATCTTGGATCCGCCTATGCTCAGGTGTATCTAAATCCAGTAGTGTAAAAATTTACCGCTTTCTAGTTTAGATTTGAATAATCTCGTCTCCTCTCATTAGCGAGGGGAGCGTATCTAGGATTTGCTTTTGCATCTTAATAACCCTTCATGTCGTGCCCTTCTATCATTTCACCCCATATCCTCTTACGAGGAGAACGAAACTGTCTCTCCTGCATTCTGATATCTTTCTTTTCCGATTTCCCCTAGCATATTTATGCATCTCATTGATCATATCATTTTGCTAGCATTGTCATGTTCAGCTTGGGGGAAATCGACTTTTGTGTGCATGTTTTCGTGTGTCGTTGTCGTGTGTTTGTGTTTTTGAGTCTTTCGTTGCGTTTTATATCTTTTATTCTGTATGTTTCTTTTTCTTTATTTTCCAGTTTCGTTCGTGTATTTTTCGTGTTTTTCTTTTTTTTTTGTGTCGGTGCGTAACTCCCCCCCATTTCCATTGCCCTCCCGTATTCACTACTATTGCATTGAGGATAATGCAAGTTTCAGCTTGGGGGAGTCGCACTTCGTGCGTCATTTGTCTCTTTTTCTTCGTTATTTGAGTCGTTTTTCTCCGTGATTTTCTTTTTCTTTTTCTTTCTTTTCTTCTATTTATCTCTTTCTCCTAGAGATGAACCCTATGATGAATTACCACGAAAATCACACGCACACTTAGCATAGCTTTGATAATCACATTCACTAACCCTAGGAAGCCGAGTCCATTGCATTTCATGCTTCGTGGGTCCACTTTGCTTTTATGTGAGTCGTGTGTCGTGTCTAGCGTATAGTGTGCTTCTACTTTGTGATGTTGATTTATATACCTACCCTTGGTTGACCCCTAGATTATTATGCTTCGATATTGAATATGCGGTATTTGCTTCTAATGTCTGCTTCTATATGCATGCTATATATATATCGCATACTTCATTTCGCATGCGTCGGGATTCCACAACTAAGGACTAGGATAGCCCATTTAGCCTGAGCTCTATTTAGCAAGAATAGTCGCCTTTGCCCGAGTGTTTAGATTCCGATTTCTTTTTTGTTTTACTTGGTGCAAGTCCCCTCGTCGTGTACCGTTCTCCCACTTGGGAGAGTACACATGTATATATCCCAATATCCAAAAATCCAAAAAAGGAGAAAAGAAAAGAAAAACCCAAAAAGAAAAGAAAAGAAAAATTTTGTATAGCCCAAAATCCAAAAAAATACAAATACCCAAAACCGAAAAAAATTCCAGTGTGAATATTTTTTCCTACTTGCCGAGAATAAAGGGAAGGCGAGAATTTGCACCGAGTGTTCTTCTCCACATCATCTCAACCCCCGTCGTTATCGAAAACACTTGGCTTAGGAACTTTTTAGCAATAATCTAGGCTTTAGTGTGGTGATTTCCTTAACCCTAGTTGTGGAGTCCCTGACGCATGATATGTTTCGATTCTCTCTCTATTCTCATGCATGCTTGAACCATATATTCACTGCTTAATTCAATTCGAATCGATATTTGGGTCATATCTTGGATTTGTGTATATCGAGCTTTATTGTACAATGTAGATAGTGATACCGTTTGCTAGCACACGACCACGCTCACTCGCGCTTCACCGCGTGGGCCCACAGCACTTCTTTGGACTCACATTCCTTGGTTTAGTGTTGTGTTTTGTCGTATGCTTGCTTCGTATGGCGTGTTTGATTTTGTTGGCCCTTATGGGCGATCTAGGATATAGAGTTCTCTTTTTCTCTCCTTCTCTCTATTTTCTCCCTCCGAGCTCCTACTCTCACTCGTCTTCCTCGAGGACGAGGAAGAGTTCAGCTTGGGGGATTTTTGACGTGCGTTTATATTTCATATATTCGCGCACGTTTTCTTCCGTGTTTTTCCGTATTTTACCGCCGTCTTTTATTCGTTCTCTCGTGTTTTCTTGTATTTTCTTGTTTTCTTTCACTTTTCCATATTTTCTGTGTTTTGCAGGAGTTTGCTGGCATTTGGGACGCAAAACGATGATATCATGTGTCCCCAGAGCAACGGGAGGAGTCACGCGTGGTCCAGGAGGTCATACGCCAAAGAATTCATCTTTTAGCCCCTCACCCGGTCGGTTGGTCAGCTCCAACCGATCGGGTGATGCACGCGTGCACCACCCGGTCTCTACCGCAGCTCACAAAGAAGTCACCCGACCGGTTCGCAGACCGGTTCAGCGGGGGCTGTTCTCTGTTTTCTCGAAGCAAAACGCCAACCGATCGGGTGACTCTCACCCGATCGGTTCATCTGTAGCTGATGTTGAAGAGCTGAAGACACGGGCGTCCAACCGATCGCTTCACCCGACGGCTCCAAGATCCAACCGGTCACCCCAAGAACTCAACCGACCGGTTCATCTGACCGGGTGAAGCTCCGCCGTTTTCTGTTTACTATTTGTAACGGATCACCCGATCGGTTGACTTGTCAACCGATCGGGTGGCGCTTTTCCTGCGGGTTTGGACCCGAACCATTAGGGTTTCGAAGTGGGGCTATAAATACTCGAAGTTGGCCAACTGAAGAGAGATCTCTTCTCAGTTTTTAGGGCTTTTTCCCCTTTCTCTTGTGAGCTTTAGGTAAGATTAGATTAGGTCTTTTTGTTTAATAAGTCTTGTATGGGATCAACGATTCATTCAAGATAAGTATTCTCCTCTCTTTTTCTCCATTATTTGTATTGTGTTTATTTTGCTTGATGGTGAAAGTTTGTGTGTCTTTTGTGTTGTTGGTTTTTATGTTATTCACCATTGAGTAGTTTCGATGAACCCTAATACGGGTTAGGGTAGGATTGATGCTTGGAAATTTACATTAGACTTGGTTGCATGGCACGTGTTCGATGAAATGTGTCAATGGGGATTTCTAGCAATCTGGGTCCAATTCGTACGGCAACACACTAGATGTGTTGGGGGTTGGGGTCCGGTGCTTGTCCTGTCAAGATCCGCTTCGATGTATTGCTAGAAATCACATTTGACTTATTTGGCCATTAGGGTTACACGGGGGTGTTTCATTGTCATTGGCGGGAGAAAGACCGCCTCTGACCGTCGGGCCAAGGGGGAATAAACTTGGCGTTTGACTCCCTAGCCATAGCTCACGCCCCTTGTGTAGACATCGAGTCCCAGCTCGCGGGAGCGGCTTGGACGAAGTGTTGGGAGTTATCATTGTGACCTTAATGCTCCCGGTTGCGGAAGGTGTTTATGGACACGGGAGTGCCCACCGTCCGGAACCGGGTAGGCCTAGCGTGCTTGGCACCGACCGGAATATCGGGCCATGGATGCTAGGTACCACCTTTTGGGGCAATGTCTCACCCTGGATCAAGTCAAATGCCTAGTGTCATGAATGCTCTAGCCCGTGTTAGCGGGGATTCATTTCGTGTCTTTTTCATTTCTTCCTTTTATTTCTACACTTCACCCATATTATCTGCGTAGCTAGCACACAACCCAGGCGAGGCTAGTAGCCACTCAAGCCATCCACCTCCCTGTGTTCGATATACCCGCACCCTACACTAACCGTGCACTTGCGGTAAAACGACACCGCGCCCATACCGTAAACGGGGCGCCGGTCAATGTGCTCACATCGCAAGTATCCACTTTGGATGCTTCTATGCGTTCTCTCACCGAGAAATATGAGAACACATTAGGCCGAATTAATAAATTCAATAAGGGTAAGGACCATTTGGATAAAATCCTAAGTGACTTACTTTCGGCCAATCACCACATTGGCTTGGGGTATACGATGGGAAGTTCATCCAAATCGACCACTACTTTTGTTAGGACAACTTCCGGTGACTCAACGAGTGGTAGCAAACACTCTATTGGTAGTTCATCTACCAATGGTGCTTCCACCTCGTCCACACCCTCTTTCGGAAAGAAACCCACTTTGGGTGGACCTCCAAAGAAGGGCCATGCCTACATGTATACCAATACTATGCCACGTAGGAACGCACGTCCTACTCCACCGGCTTACACATATGATGATTTCTATGCTACACGTTCACGGCCACGTGCACGCAATGTGAGACACCCTCATGCACGTGTTCCTCCACATGCACATGTACACCCACATCATCGTACGAATAATAATCCACATGCACCATTCCATCATGTTCCTTATGCCTATCCACGTCATGCTTCACGTAGAAACAAACAACGCATGCATGCACCCAATAGGATGAGGGCTCCCAAAATATTCACAATTTGGAGCCCAAAGGACACAAGCATGGATGAAAAACAAGTTTACATGAATGCTTATTTTTCGGATGTTGTGGATAATGTTAATTATGTGGGGAAGTCTAAGTCCAATTGGACTTGGCTTCCAAAGGTCTAATCTTTTGGACCCAATGACCTTGGGTACCATGATATGAAATTTTCTATCTTTAGGTACTCAAGGAAAAGAAAAAGAAAAGGAGCAACAAATTTAAATTTAGCTCCAAAGGAAATTGGATACTCGATAGCGGGTGTTCAAAACACATGACGGGTGACGCTCAATTGCTCTCCGGAGTGGTTTTCATTGCTAATGGAAATCGCGTCGTCTTTGGAGGCAACGAGAGCGGAACCATCATAGGTGTTGGTAAAGTGGGTAATCCTTCTAAACCCATTATATGTGATGTTTACCTTGTTAAAGGATTAAACCACAATCTCATTTAAATAAGTCAACTTTGTGACAAAGGTTACAAAGTTAGCTTTGCGAAAGGAATGTGCCATATTTTAAGAAAAGATAATAATGAATTATTGTTTTCCGGCACACGCCATAAGGATATATACATCCTAGATCTTCCAAGATCACATGAACAATGTCTTATTGCCAACACAAGTGAACAACACTTATGGCATCGACGTTTTGGTCATGTGAACTTTGGAACACTATTTAAGCTTTCCAAGTTAAACTCTATTAGAGGCTTCCCTAAGCTAATCTTTCAAAAGAAAAGCTTTTGTGACTCGTGTCAACGAGGCAAGCTTCCAAAATCGTCGTTTAAACCTAAGAAAAGCATTTCGTCTAAGCGGCCACTAGAACTATTACATCTAGATTTATTTGGGCCAACTAGAGTTGCTTCATTAGGAAATGCACGATATGGACTTGTCATCGTTGATGACTTTTCTAGGTTTACTTGGGTATTTTCATTATGTAATAAAAATGAAGCTTTTGAAAACTTCACAATTTTTGTTAAGAAAATACAAAATCTCTTAGGAACCACCATTGTCACTATTCGTAGTGATCATGGAGGTGAATTTGAGAATGAGTCTTTTGAGACATTTTGTGATGAAGTTGGTATTACACACATCTTTTCATTCCCTCGTGCACCTCCTCAAAATGGTGTTGTTGAGAGAAAGAATAGGACGCTAGTGGAGTGTGTCGCACTATGCTTGATGATAGCCAACTTGGCCATCAATTTAGGGCGGAAGCGGTACACACCGCTTGCTATGTGTTTAATAGAATACTTTTGAGGCCCGGCATTAAACAAACTTGTTATGAATTGTTGTTTGGTAGGTTGCCTCAAGTTAAACATTTTCGTGTTTTTGGTTCAAAATGTTTTGTTAAGAACGCGTATGGTAGTTTGGACAAATTCGATCCAAGATCCGATGAGGGGATTTTTGTTGGGTATTCCTCACGTAGCAAAGCCTACTGGATATACAACAAACGAACCTCAACGATCGAGGAATCACTTCATGTTTCATTTAATGAAGGATTTGTTCCAACGAGAATTACTAATGATGATGACTCTATGGATGTCTTATGTGATTCAATTGGTAATTCTAACTCTATTAATTCTATTGATTCTATTGATACTAACCCGACTAATGAAGTTGTTGAGAATGTTCCTAGTGATCAAGGAATTCCCAGACGGCTTCATACCGTTCGTGACCATCCTCATGAGCAAGTCATTGGCAATATCCATGATAGTGTCAAGACGAGATCTCAAGTCAACCACTTCGCTCATTGTGCCTTTGCCTCCTCGATTGAGCCAACGAATGTTAATGAAGCTTGCGAAGATAGTGCTTGGATCTTAGCCATGGAGGAGGAACTCATTCAATTCGAGAGGAATGAGGTTTGGGAGCTTGTTCCATTGCCATCGAAGAACCACACCATCATAGGGACAAAGTGGATCTTCAAGAACAAGACCGACGAAAACCAAGTCGTCGTCCAGAACAAAGCTCGGTTAGTAGCTCAAGGCTATCGGCAAGAGGAAGGTATCGATTTCGAAGAATCCTTTGCTCCGGTAGCTAGATTAGAATCAATTAGATTACTATTATCTTTTGCATGCCATAAGGATTTTAAATTATTTCAAATGGATGTAAAAAGTGCATTTTTAAACGGAGATGTTGTTGAGGAAGTTTATGTTTCTCAACCTCAGGATTTTATAAATGAAAAATTTTCAAATCATGTTTTTAAACTTAAGAAAGCTCTTTACGGTTTGAGACAAGCTCCTCGAGCTTGGTATGACCGTCTAAAGAATTTTCTTTTGGATTTAGGTTTTAAAATGGGAGAAGTTGATTCCACATTATTTGTTAAGTATTCGAATAATGATATAATTTTAGTTCAAATTTATGTTGATGATATCATTTTCGGTGCTACTAACTTTGCTCTTTGCGAAGAGTTTTCTAATGTGATGAAGGATCAATTTGAGATGAGCCACATGGGTGAGCTCAAATATTTTTTAGGTCTCCAAATTCGCCAAATGAACGATGCAATCTTCATCCACCAAACGAAGTATACGGTGGAGTTGCTAAAGCGATTTGGAATGGAGAATGCCTCCGGGAAAAAGACTCTAATGAGCACGACTACACATCTTGATAAAGATGCGGGCGGAAAAGATGTAGACATTCGTCTATATCGAGGTATGATAGGCAGTTTACTTTACCTTACCGCAAGTAGGCCCGATATTATGTTTGCCGTATGCGTGTGTGCTCGTTATCAGTCTCAACCTAAGGAGTCTCACTTAGTAGCGGTAAAGCGTATTTTCCGTTATTTAAGTTATACACTTGATTTTGGATTACTTTATCCAAAATCTAGCATGTATGAGTTAATCTCATATAGTGACGCAGATTATGCGGGATGCAAATCCGACAGGAAAAGTACTAGTGGCACTTGCCATTTTATAGGAAATTCTCTTGTCTCTTGGTTTTCCAAGAAGCAGAATTCCGTATCACTTTCAACCACCGAGGCGGAATATATTGCCGTCGGTGCCATGTGTGCTCAAGTTCTTTGGATGAGACACACACTTAAAGACTTTGGTATAAACTGTGATACTTGCCCTATCATGGTTGACAACCAAAGTGCAATATGTCTTTCCAAGAACCCGGTACACCATTCCCGTTCGAAACACATAGATGTCCGACACCATTTCTTAGATGATCATGTTGCTAAAAAGGACATCATTTTAGTGTACGTTGAAACTCAGAAGCAAATCGCCGATATTTTCACGAAACCCCTAAAGGAGGACTCCTTTGTGCGGTTGCGTCGAGAATTGGGGATTATGGGTGAATCCGAGATTTAGGATTCATATGTTTTTCAATAATCTTGCATGCTATTCAATTCTTTATATTTGCTCATGCTAGATTAATTGAAATTTTCTGGATTTTTGTTGAATTTTCAGAATTTTCGCTCGATTTGTGCGTAATCGTCAAATTTCAGATTTTTGATGTTTAATGGGGTAGTATAATGATTAATGAGAGTATTTTGATGTTTCATCCAAGTGTGATTAGGAGAGAAATCAAAATCTCAAAATTTTCAATTTTTGAACTCTCTTAGTCGGTCCAAGTTCAATGGCCGACCGACTAGATTCAGTTCTAGTCGGTCAGCGAATGAGCTTAGACCGACTAAATCTTGTCAGGGAAATAAGTTTCAGTTACTGTTTACAACTAGTCGGTTCAAGCTCATTGACCGACCGACTAGATCGTGATCTAGTCGGTCAGTGCTTGAACTGTGACCGACTAGTTGTGACGGGGACGGTTTTGTCTTTTCGAATTCCAGTCGATTTAACTCAGCCCCCGACCGACTATTCTCATTTCTAGCCGGTTCTCTCCCCACTCTCAGCCAAATTTCCACTGAGCCCGTTCATCTCCTCCGTCGTGTCCGGCCTGTTTCCGGCCATCCCCACCGTCGCCGTCCGTCGACCCTCCTCCTAGGTGATCTCTCCTCCCTCTCCTAGCTGTCTAGGGTTAATTTTCAGCTCTTAGGGTTAGGGTTTCTAGTTATTTCGATTTCTAGGGTTTGTGCCTAGGGTTATCTCGTTTGATTGCGACGTGTTGTGCCGCGCTTATGGTTCGTACACGTATTCCGATCACTCCCTCTGGCCCTTCGCCTATGACTGTCGATTCGCCACCCTCTGACCCCCCGCAACCTACACGAACCCCTCCGAAACGCCGTCCGAAAACCACCCAACCCTCTTCGTCTTCGCCTCCTCTTAATCGTAAGGGGACGGTGACTTCGAAACCCCGTGCCCAATCTCAGCCCAAGCCTAAGCCAGTGACTTTTCGTGCTCCCACTCCACCCGGTGCTTCGGATTCCGACACCGAGTATAGATCCGAGACTGAGACTCGTAGGGAACCCTCACCTCCTCTTAGGCAGCCTGAGTCTAGCTCACGACCCCGTACTCGTCATCCTAAGGGAAAGGCTCCGATGCTGGTTGGCGGTGTCGATATTTCGTTGTGTCGCGACGACCCTATGTGTCTCGTGGCTTACAATCATATCGAACACTGCCCGCTGCTTCTGGAGCATTTCGTTCAGTTTAGTGACTTCCTTGGCCTCTGTAACGGCATGTTTCTATCATACTTTCTTCGTGCTCGTGCTTTTGACCGTGCACGTATTTATTTTAGACCTTGCCTGTTTTTGAACACTTTTGTGTGATATGTCGTTGTGAACGTCTCTGAGAGTATTAAATTGTGGAGCTATCTTGGAACGACTTTTCTCGAGACGATCTCCCACGATTAGATCTTATATGAAGTGACGTCACGATTTCCAGTTTTGACGTGAGACGATTCTATTTTTAGTTTCGTCTCTCGACGTCGAAATTTAGATTCGTCTTCTTCACTCTCTTTCTTTCGTCGTCTCGATCACCCCATAATTATTTTACAATTTTTAGACTTAATTTGACCTATTTTCCATTTTTGAGAAAGCTTTAAATAATTTTAAAACCTACTTTTATAAGAATTTAAATTACAATAAAATTCCTATTTAAAACTAACACTTTAAATAATTTTTGACCAAAATTATAGCTATTTTGGCCGCACACTTTTTGTGTGAGGGAGAGAAGAGGGTTTTATTCTTACATAAACCTTTTAAATTATTTTTATTAATCCCCTAAACCCTAGACCTAGCCCTAACCCTCATTACTATTTATATTAACCCTAGGAAAGCTTATTTTCGCAGCCACCCAAGCCCTAGCCGCCGTTTCCTCTCCCAAAGCTCACGCACCCTCAGCAGCCGCAACAGCCTCGCAGCCGCTCGGCCAGACCGAGAGCTCCCATCGGTCTGACCGAGAGCTCTCCCCGCACCCCGCGCTCCACTCCGCAACGTTGCAGTTGCAACGTTGCAACGCCCCGCCCTCCGCAGCGACCGACAGCCGCTCCCGCGATCTCCTTGTCGCGACCGACCCCGCTCCCCGCATCACCGCTTGCAGCGCTCCGCTGCAAGCTCCGCATCGCTGCAGCCCCGCACCCAAATGCTCGACCGATGGAATCCCCCGCAGCAGCCCGCCGTGACCGATGCCCCCGCTCCGCAGTGTGCTCCGCAGCATTGCGATCGACGCTGCGGTGAGTTCTCTCGGTCTGACCGAGAGAAATCCCCGCAGCGGCTCGGTCTGACCGAGCGACGTTCGTCACAACGTCGCTTCTTCCACTCCAACTGCTGCCGTGGGTCCCCCAAGTTCTTCAGAGGTGTTGTGGGTCCCCCATCGACCCCTAGCACTGCTGTGGGCCCCACTTGGGTGTGCTACTTCGAGGATTTACCGTCTACGATGTTGCGACACGTCGTATGCCATCGTCGCAAGTATAGCTCTTGGGATTTCGTGCGTGGACCAGAATTGAAGCCGAGGAGTTCCCACGCTGTTCGAACGTTATTTTTATCTGCACCAGACTCCGGTAAAGGTTGGTCCCCCAAACTCGTAGAAACCCCCATAATAGCTGATTGAACCCTAAATTAAAAATCGTCAAACTGAACTAAAGTTTATTTTCCAGCACCAGTAAAACGTTGTACGAACATAGAAAATCGACGAACGGACTTTGTTGACTGTGCACATAGGATAGATCGTCGATTAGGCTGAAACATAAAAAAAAGTGATTATTGACGAATAGGATAGTCCCGAAAACCTAGAAACGAAACCTAATAGGATTTGATGAAGTTGAGACCTGACATCGTCGTCGTGGCGATATTTCAGACGGACTTCCGCGGACGAGACGCTTGGACGAGACGCTTCGAGAGGACGACACACTCGCCATCACAGGCAAGTGTATCCACTTGCACTTTTGGCCGTGCTTAGGCCCTAGTTGGTTAGAATTGTTAACTGTGAACAAATAGAACCGGACGTGAAATGATAGCGTCCGGGACGACTCCTGACGGCTCAGACTTGACGACGAAGTCTGAGCCTGACAACAACAACTTTTGATGATGTAGGGCTATCATGTGTGTGCGTGTGTGTGGACACCCTAGAATAATCCTTCCTGTCTTGTCACGTCCTGTCCCGTCTTGCACAGCCCGCTGGGCAATAGGGCACTCTCCGAGTGATCCCTTGTACTGATTCACAGCCTGCGGGCAATAGGGCACTCTCCAAGTTAGAGAGAGTGATCCCTTGTACTAATACACAGCCCGAGGGAAATAGGGCACTCTCCAAGCTAGAGAGAGTGATCCATTATTCTGATTCTCAGCCTGCGGGCAATAGGGCACTCGCCAAGCTAGAGCGAGTGATCCCTTGTACTGGTGTCATGTCTTGTCTTGTCTTGGGGTTTGGGGTTGGGTTGAGCGTGCGCACGGCAAGAGGGTCTGATCCCCCTCGAACCGTAAGGCGTGAACCCTTTCGTGTCTCACTTGTCTTGTCCTGCCTTGTTTCCGTCATGTCCCGACTTGTCTTGACACCTGTAGGTTAGTCCCGTAGTTGGTAGCACACGCTACGACTACTACTTGTTGCGCTTTACTTTCCTGCTGCGTTACTTCTGTTTGTTACTCAGTTATAACTCCAGCATGCTAATCAACCAGTAAACCGTTGTCTAAAAGTTGATACACTTGCAGTTTGGTCTAACCCTTTTTGTAGACCTGACCTGACGTACAGTTCCTTCTTTTGGTGATGTACGTCAGGTGTTGAGCCAGAGTACGTCGACGAGGCAGACTTACTGGAGTACGTGGAGCCAAGGACATCGTCACCAGAGTACGTGCCTGACAAGGACCAGACCTTGAGGTCTTTTAGTCGCCACTTCAGAGGTTACTACTTTCAGCTTTCTTTTAGATAGTTTGTTGCCACGCTTAGGCTTCTTTTTAGACTTTGTACTTGTTGGATATCATATCTCTAATTTAATGAATGCAACTTCCTTTCCGTACTTTCTGTTGTTTCGAACTATAATAATGCAAGAACCTGAAAATCGTTTAAAATGGTACCTCTACAGACGCTTATTGGGTCCGAGCTTCTCAGCTCTGGCCTAAGCGGGCCTTGTCACGCTTCGCCTCCGTCCATTTTGGGAAGCGGGGCGTGACAGGTTTTAGTGGTGGCCCATGCAGGTCTTGCAAGAGTTCGGAACAATAAAAGTACCGCATTCATTTAATATCCACGTACAAGTCAGAACTAGTTTTCCAGACTTAGATAGTAGGAAGACTTAGGTAGATGTCCCAATTTGACAGTCTGACGCCTTGGTTAGGAATTAGTCGCCCTCGTCCTAGAATACCTTAGCGGCCCACTTGGATCTGACCAAATTAGATTTCTAGAGTCCTTCTTTTAGTTTAGTCGCTCGCCCAGCTCCATCGACTTCGGGCCCAGCGGAACATAACCTTGATTCTCTTAGGAACCTTATCTTTAGATCCCGAATATAAACCAGCTCATTAGGAAGTCTTAGAGCTGAGTTATCCTAATCTTTAGATGACCCGATGATTAGGACCCCTGACTTCTAGCGTCCCTCTGATCATTACACTTTTGTGTTATTGACCGTAATGTTCCATCGTAGCTCTTCACGATCTGTATCATACACGTATTCTCCTTGAAATCTTTTCCTGTCTCCCGATTCACGTGATCGTTTCCTGACGATTATCGTAGATCCTTCGAATCTTTCTCTTTGCCAATTTTGCCTCTTTTAAAAGTATTTTCGAAATTCCTTATTTAGTTTCTTCGCTCAGCTTAATTTCTTGAAAACCCAAATACTATATATTTCAAAATTATTGTTTTCGGTTGAGTTAAAATTCTTTCGCTAATCTTGAAACCTCCCTGGTCGTAAAATTATTTTATTATCTCGTACCTGTTTTCAAATCGACATTTTCATGTCTCAGTTCTAAACCTCGTTATTAATTCTTTAATTCTATATATATAAATATTACTTTTCTAAACTACAAAATTTTATTACTAATCATTCACCGCACGTACTTTTATAATATTTTCTAAACCAAAGAGAACTTTAAATTCTTCTCGTATATGTATAAACCGCCCTATGTTCATCGTGCTCATACTTCAAGAATCCTTGTTCAAGACTTACTTTCATCTACAAAACAATCGCTACCTCATCCTACTTTTATTTCTTTTATTTCTTGTTTTCGAAACTCATTATTAAATTTTTCGCTCGGTTTAACTCCCTTGAAAACCCTTTTTATATATATATTTAAAATTTCTTGCTTTTCGGATGAAAGTTTCCTTCTGAGACTTTGAAATCTCCTTAGTCGTCAATTTGCAAGTTACTATCTGGAAATTATTTCAAATCGGTATCTTTCATATTTTCATTTTTAAAACCGTGTTAACATTTTGATAATTCAATTTATATTTTTCTGGGCTACGAGATCTATTTCTAAATCACTTACAGTGCATACTTTTTTTTAAAATATTTTCTGGACTAGGGTGAACTTCAATTATTTTATTATTATTATTATATCTGTTCTATGTTCCTCGTGACCACATTTCAAAATCTTTGTGTAAACTTATTTTCATTTGCAAAACAATCGTTTTCTCCCCTACCCATCCATTCATTCGTCTTACTTTTTCCAAAATCTTAAAATTCTACCATCTGCTCACTTCCTCCATATTTTTTCTCTATATAAAAGTATATGATACCATATTCTACATGTAATTCTCCTGTCATCAATCTAATTATTTTGAAGAATACTTTGTCTCATCCAACCAACTATCTCCTTACACCCGTCTTATTTGAACTCGTTCTTTCCGATCTTATTTCGTTCCGCTTTTGATTTAGTTTTCCTTCCTTCTTTTATCTAGACATTAGTCCTTGTAGTTGTCAATGTGGTCTCCGGTTTAGGAGTAGGCCCTTTGGTAGGTGATGTCGTCGTGGTGCATGAGTTTAGGTAGAGTGTGTAGACCCGTATGAATGTGTGTTCTTTAGGATCCCGATGATTGCCTTTTGTGTCTTGAATGTGTACTCAGTGTTAACCATGGTATGCTGAAAGTTGTCTGGATGACGGTATTCATACTTATATGAATGGTGTCATTGCAGGCAGTTCTTTAGACTTAGTTTTAGTTTTAATGAATGGTTTATCTTGGCTGTATGTGACTGTATCAAAACTTTGTTTTCTTTTAAACCAAATCTTTAAAGTTTTTAAAACTAGCTCACACGATCACAAATCACTTAACCTCCCTCATCCATTACCGCAACACCACACGTATTTTCCAAATGTTTTAAAATATTTCTTTGGCCTTAAGTCTCTCTTTCTCTTCTCTTCTTTCTCCCTTAAACAAAAAAATTTTCGTGTTTATAGTTGTTATATTAATTGGGACTAGCTATTATCGTTATAGGATTTTGTTTGCAGGTAGGCTTGGAGTGAGATGAGTTTTATTATGTCAATGATTAATTGATTTTGGGAACACAAGGATGATGGATTAGAATATCTTTTGGATGAAAGAATGAACTGTCCAAGACTTATTTATAATACCGATGTGAGACGTACTCAATGGAGAATTCTGGTTGACTGAGATTTTATGCGTGAAGATGAGAACTTATCAGAATTGAGGTTTAGACGAATGGTAGATAGGGATGGCTACAGAGTATGATAGGAGTTAGGGTGATCATGAGATGGAGTAGAGCTTTTAATAGCATCGAGACTTGATTGTTGAGTTGACGTGAGAAGACATTGGGAGTAACACGACGTGTTGAGATAAATGGATGGTTAGGTTGTCGGATTTAATATTGGTTGAAAATAATATAATAAGTAGGAGGAGATGTGATTTTGATAGTTCAATTATTTGGCGGATAAATTTATGGGAAGATATGACACGGAATGTATTGAGGACACGGCGATTGTTGATTTGTAAAGGTGTTATGAGGTAGACAGAGTTGTTGTCTTCGATTGGTGATTGAGTAGAACATCATTTTAGCAATTGATTAATATTGGGAGAGATCGAGAGTTTAAAAGATTTTTTTGGGCAATGATGATTAATGGAGAGGTATGGTATGAGAAGATGATTATTATCCGTTTATGAGAACTTGGAATTGAAAATTTGAACTGTAGTGATGGGCCTATAGCTAAGTATTAGGAGGTGAGCTGGTCATGGCATTGTCCAGTAAGAAGATGGGTTATGATGGATTATTTGAGGAACGGGGTTGAAGTCATAGGAATTAGAGATTGTTATGGAGAAGATGAGAGTGGTAGGCTTAAGTACTTATAGATATTATTATTATTATTATTATTATTATTATAAGTGATTTCGAGGGCGGAATCATTTCTAAGGTGGGTAGAATGTAACGGCCTGTTTCTATCATACTTTCTTCGTACACGTGCTTTTGACCGTGCACGTATTTATTTTAGACCTTGCCTGTTTTTTTGAACACTTTTGTGTGATATGTCGTTGTGATCGTCTCTGAGAGTATTAAATTGTGGAGCTATCTTGGAACGACTTTTCTCGAGTCGATCTCCCACGATTAGATCTTATATGAAGTGACGTCACGATTTCCAGTTTTGACGTGAGATGATCCTATTTTTAGTTTCGTCTCTCGACGTCGAAATTTAGATCCGTCTTCTTCACACTCTCTCTCTTTCGTCGTCTTGATCACCCCATAATTATTTTACAATTTTTAGACTTAATTTGACCTATTTTCCATTTTTGAGAAAACTTTAAATAATTTTAAAACCTACTTTTATAAGTATTTAAATTACAATAAAATTCCTGTTTAAAACTAACACTTTAAATAATTTTTGACCAAAATTATAGCTATTTTGTCCGCACACTTTTTGTGTGAGGGAGAGGAGAGGGTTTTATTCTTAAATAAACCTTTTAAATTATTTTTATTAATCCCCTAAACCATAGACCTAGCCTTAACCCTCATTACTATTTATATTAACCCTAGGAAAGCTTATTTTTGCAGCCACCCAAGCCCTAGCCGCCGTTTCCTCTCCCAAAGCTCACGCACCCTCAACAGCCGCAACAGCCTCGCATCCGCTCGGCCAGACCGAGAGCTCCCATCGATCTGACCGAGAGCTCTCCCCGCACCCCGCGCTCCGCTCCGCAACGTTGCAGTTGCAACGTTGCAACGCCCCGCCCTCCGCAGCGACCGACAGCCGCTCCCGCGATCTCCTTGTCGCGACCGACCCCGCTCCCCGCATCGCCGCTTGCAGCGCTCCACTGCAAGCTCTGCATCGCTGCAGCCCCGCACCCAAGTGCACGACCGATGGAATCCCCCGCAACGGCCCACCGTGACCGATGCCCCCGCTCCGCAGCGTGCTCCGCAGCATTGCGATCGACGCTGCGGTGAGTTCTCTCGGTCTAACCGAGAGAAACCCCCGCAGCGGCTCGGTCTGACTGAGCGACGTTCGTCGTAACGTCGCTTCTTCCACACCAACTGCTGCCGTGGGTCCCCCAAGTTCTCCAGAGGTGTTGTGGGTCCCCCATCGACCCCTAGCACTGCTGTGGGCCCCACTTGGGTGTGCTACTTCAAGGATTTGCCGTCTACGACGTTGCGACACGTTGTATGCCATCGTCGCAAGTATAGCTCTTGGGATTTCGTGCGTGGACCAGAATTGAAGCCGAGGAGTTCCCACGCTGTTCGAACGTTATTTTTATCTGCACCAGACTCCGGTAAAGGTTGGTCCCCCAAACTCGTAGAAACCCCCACAATAGCTGATTGAACCCTAAATTAAAAATCGTCAAACTGAACTAAAGTTTATTTTCCAGCACCAGTAAAACGTTGTACGAACATAGAAAATCGACGAACGGACTAATTTGACTGTGCACATAGGATAGATCGTCGATTAGGTTGAAACATCAATATTGTGACTTTTGACGATTAGGATAGTCCCGAAAACCTAGAAACGAAACCTAATATGATTTGATGAACTTGAGACCTGACATCGTCGCCGTGGCGATATTTCAGACGGACTTCCGCGGACGAGACGCTTGGACGAGACGCTTCGAGAGGACGACACACTCGCCATCGCAGGCAAGTGTATCCACTTGCACTTTTGGCCGTGCTTAGGCCCTAGTTGGTTAGAATTGTTAACTGTGAACAAATAGAACCGGACGTGAAATGATAGCGTCCGGGACCACTCCTGACGGCTCAGACTTGACGACGAAGTCTGAGCCTGAAAACAACAACTTTTGATGATGTAAGGCTATCATGTGTGTGCGTGTGTGTGGACACCCTAGAATAACCCTTCCTGTCTTGTCACGTCCCGTCCCGTCTTGCACAGCCCGCTGGGCAATAGGGCACTCTCCGAGTGATCCCTTGTACTGATTCACAGCCTGCGGGCAATAGGGCACTCTCCAAGTTAGAGAGAGTGATCCCTTGTACTGATACACAGCCCGAGGGCAATAGGGCACTCTCCAAGCTAGAGAGAGTGATCCCTTGTACTGATTCTCAGCCTGCGGGCAATAGGGCACTCGCCAAGCTAGAGCGAGTGATCCCTTGTACTGGTGTCATGTCTTGTCTTGTCTTGGGGTTTGGGGTTGGGTTGAGCGTGCGCACGGCAAGAGGGTCTGATCCCCCTCGAACCGTAAGGCGTGAACCCTTTCGTGTCTCACTTGTCTTGTCCTGCCTTGTTTCCGTCACGTCCCGACTTGTCTTGACACCTGTAGGTTAGTCCCGTAGTTGGTAGCACACGCTATGACTACTACTTGTTGCGCTTTACTTTCCTGCTGCGTTACTTCTGTTTGTTACTCAGTTATAACCCCAGCATACTAATCAACCAGTAAACCGTTGTCTAAAAGTTGATACACTTGCAGTTTGGTCAAACCCTTTTTGTAGACCTGACCTGACGTACAGTTCCTTCTTTTGGTGTTGTACGTCAGGTGTTGAGCCAGAGTACGTCGACGAGGCAGACTTACTGGAGTACGTGGAGCCAAGGACGTCGTCACCAGAGTACGTGCCTGACAAGGACCAGACCTTGAGGTCTTTTAGTCGCCACTTCAGAGGTTACTACTTTCAGCTTTCTTTTAGATAGTTTGTTGCCATGCTTAGGCTTCTTTTTAGACTTTGTACTTGTTGGATATCATATCTCTAATTTAATGAATGCAACTTCCTTTCCGTACTTTCTGTTGTTTCGAACTATAATAATGAAAGAACCTGAAAATCGTTTAAAATGGTACCTCTACAGACGCTTATTGGGTCCGAGCTTCTCAGCTCTGGCTTAAGCGGGCCTTGTCACGCTTCGCCTCCGTCCATTTTGGGAAGCGGGGCGTGACAGCCTCGTAGATCTTCTGTCGTCTTCCGGTCTTCTCGATTACCTTCGATATGACCCGAAGGCGAACCCACACCCTTTCCCTCGCCTCGTGAAGCTCTTCTATGCCAATAGGATTCGTGCTCAGTATGACGAGTCCCACTCGATTGAGACGACTGTTTTGGTGACTCAGATAGTCCTCACGACAGAAATCTTAGGATAGGTTTTGGGTATCTCCTCGTCTGGCCTTCTACCGTCTGACATTTCTGTTGATGACATATCGTCACTTGATCAGGTCGTGCTTTCTCAGATTTTCCTCGAGATTCCTCCCGCCATGATTGGTGTTCCCTCCAAGTCCTTCAAGCCTATTGCCTGGGTCCTGAATTTGATTCTAAAGTCGTGCTTGCTTCCCAAGTACGGCTCCTCCTCTTTGCCGTCCCAGCCTTTCTTGAAGTTGATCTATGTTATTTTCATGGGGAGCTCGATTAACTGGGCTCGCATTATACTCGATAAGATGGATTCTTTCGAGTGTATTCGTAATTCCACGAAGTCGGCTCATATCCCATTCCCGTGCCTTTTGACCCTTGTGTTTCGCCACTTCCGTGTCACACTTCCTCCTGACGATGAGCGTCCACTTGGTCCTCCTCTAAACGCGACGGCCGTCAATAAGTCTCTTGCGGTGCTCCGTCACGTTTAGAGGACGACACCTTCAGCGTCAGCGTCTACTTCTGCCTCAGCTGCTCCCTCTTCCACTCTTGCCGAGGTCATTCGTGCTGTGCGACGTTTAGAGTCTCATCAGGCTCGTTCTGAGGAGATTCTCTGCCGTATCGCTCATCACCTTGATATTGAGATCCCCCCGTCATTTTCTGATGAGGAGGAGTTGGATGAGGAGGATATTGAGGATCTTGTTCGTGTTTCCACTCGTGCCCCCGAGGGTACTTCTGGTGATGCTGCTGCTGCTTCGTCTGCTGGTGCCTCCGAGAGCACACCTGTTGCCACCGCTCCTGTGGTGGATGCTCTGACTGGTGCTCCCGAGGCCACTACTGTTGCTACTCCAGAGGTTACCACTTCTGTCGCTCCTGTGGACACTACTAATGACCCGGTGACCACCTCCACTCCTGCAGAGCCTGCTACTGCGGCAGATCCTGCCACTTCCTCTTGAGCTTCCTTGAGGACTCTCCGATGCTCCTTGGATGATATGTCTAGTGTGAGAGAGTTTGGGTAGGATAGAGTGGGGTTCTGAATGATTTTGACATTTTGATGTATTTTGTTGTACCTTCATATATTTTGGTGTATTCTGATGATGATATATATGTGATATGATGTTGTATCTTTTGTGCTTCGATCGTTGGATCGCATTTTGTATGTTGACGGATGTATCTTTTGATGTACTCATGCTTTATATATATATATATATATACATCGATGTTGACATTTCATTATCTTGTGCACATTTAACTTTTTATATGTCTCTGATGTTTGATTTCGTCGCTCGACGATATTAACTTGGTTAAATAGAATTCATTTTATGAAAACATAGAATTGTTTTCCATGCACTAAATTACCCAAGAATGTTGATATTGGAGAGTATATTCCATAACTCAATTTGTAAAATTAATTCGAGTTTTGATGATTTTATTTATCGTTTTTCGCCTTTGGTCTCATTGACACGCCTTGATTTAATTCGTATTTCCCTTTGGTGTCATTTAGACCGTGGTCGTATTCTACGACTCACATGCTTTTATTTGAAGCCATTGTTGTTGTCGTTGATCTCCTCCCGCTCTTTTTGCTAATGCCAAAGGGGGAGAGATATAATAATGACATGTGCTAAATGATAATTTAAGCATTTTTTTCCAATAATCTAATTTGATATGTTAGATTTAGGGGGAGTTAAGATATAAAAATTGGATTTCAAATCCGATATTTCAATAATGGATTCTCATTTTTATACTTTACTCGTCTGCTTGATGCGTATTATTATTATTCATTTTCGAATTAACGTGTCATCAATACAGGGGGAGTAAGTAAATTACATTTGAATCATTATTTTTTATTATTATTTATGTTGGTTTGTCATCACCAAAAAGGGGGAGAATGTTGGATATTGGACTCCCCGGATTTGGTTTTGGATGATGAACAAACATAAATATATTGTGAACTAACAATTTGTGAGCGCAGTTATGGAGATCGTCGCCAAATTCACTTGAACATCCAAAGCGACGTCTCGAGACTTCTCAAAGCATGTGATCGTATGCCTGAAGCTTCGCTGAAGCTTTTGGACCATTTTAGAAGTCATGAAGATTTGATTGAAGCTTTTGAAGACGGTATCATCAAGTTTTATTTATAATCTTTTAAGCTTCTTTCATAGAATATTAAGCCTTGAGTAGGTCTTACGTTTTAATCTTCATAACACTCCTATCTTAGACATAGGATCTTAGTAGAAGTCCATACTAACTTTTCCGAAGCATCGCGATTCGTTTCGTGACTTCTTGTGCATGTTAGTTGGTTCAAGAAGAAGAACCAACCGACTAGATGGTGATCTAGTCGGTCGGCAATCCTTCTTTGACCGACTAGTTTGTTGAGTATTGATTCCCCAGATTTGGTTTTGGATGATGAGCAAACATAAATATCGTATACTAACTGTTTGTGAGCGCATTTATGGAGATCGTCGCCAAAAGAATACGTACATCAAAAGCGACTTCTCAAAACTTCTCAATACGCGTGATCATGTGCCTGAGGCTTCGTTGAAGCTCAAGGAGTTTTATTGAAGTCAAGAAGAATGAAGATTGAAGCTTTGAGGACGGTTCGTCAATGTATTATTTATTGTCTTCTAGCTTCATAGTTTAGAATGTTAAGCCTTGAGTAGGACTTACATTATTATCTTCATTTCGCTCATATCTTAGAGCTAGGATTATCATAGAAGCCATTAGAAACTTTCCCGAAGCCAATCGCTTCTTCCCTCGGCTTCTAGTGCATGTTAGTTGGTTCAAGAAGAGTCACCAACCGACTAGATGACGATCTAGTCGGTCGGCAACTCTACATGAACCGACTAGATGCCTTGCTTAATTCAGCTCATTCCATGTTGATCAATTAGTCGGTCAAAGAAGGTTCACCGACCGACTAGATGACGATCTAGCCGGTCAGGAGTCCTTCTCAGACCGACTAGTTGTGTACAGTCATTTTCAGCCTAAGCTACTGTTTCGAGTTAGTCGGTCAAAGAACGTTTGTCGACCGACTAGTTCAGAAACTAGTCGGTCAGCATTTGTTCTTAAACCGACTAAGTCTACTTGAAGTCAGCCTATTCTATTTCGACGTTAGTCGGTCAAAGAACATTCACCGACCGACTAGTTGTGAAACTAGTCGGTCGGCAAGTCTTCTTAGACCGACTAGTTGTCTTTGTCTGTACTTCGACCTTTTGGCTGTTCAACCGTTAGTCGGTCTACGTTGTATCACCGACCGACTAGTTGATGAACTAGTCGGTCAGTGATCCTTCTTTGACCGACTAGTCTAGTTCAGAATACAGCCGTTGGGAACTTTTCCAACACGATTTTTCTTGCCTCTATAAATACAAACTTGATTCGTTTGAGGCAAGGTTAGAGGTCCATTATCAAAGTATTTTCAGACCTAAGAGAAAAGTTTTCTCAAGCTAATTCCAAGCTCTCTCTTTCTCACAAGAATCTCTCCCTTCACTCCTTGAGCCAATATCCTCAAGAGAGATTCTCTCCATTGTGAGCCATTCAAGCCAAGGGCTTTGAATCCAAGGACACCAACCTCATCCTAGCCACCTATTGCTGTCCATCTTGGTGGAGCTAAGGCTTGGTGTCATCATTTTCCCCAAAATCCTTCTTGCCCTAATATTTGGTAAGTTATACTCAAGGCTAGGATTTTGTGGTAGGTGTTCTTTATTTCATTTCAATCGTTATTTGAATTGTGTCTCTCGGTTGTGAGAGAGGGTGTGATCCCGGTTTGTGGGAGTCACATGTCAGTTGTATGATTTGGTCTTGTGAAGGTGTTTCACAAGAATTTCATAGTGCTAAATCTTGAGTTAGGGTTTCTAACTCAAGTATCCGGAGGGGATCCGGGTGGTTGGGACGTAGGATCACCGGGAACAAGTCGGGGAGACTTGGGTGGATCCGAACCCAGTAATATTGTTTTGTTTGCGTTTGCCTAATTCTTGTTGATTGTTTATTATTCCGCAATTGTCGTTTGTTCATTGCACAATAGTTAGGAATTAGCCTCTTAATTATTTTAAGTACTATTCACCCCCCCCCCCCCCTCTAGTATGTGTGCAGTAGCTCCACAGGGCACTACAATTGGTATCAGAGCCAAGGTTAAAGCTACAAGGTCAAAGCTATGACAAACAACGACTACAATGTCTTCAAGGATCGTCAAGGAGCCTCTTCAGTCTTGGAAGGGCTATCCTCAATCAGGCCTCCTCACTTCAACGGTACCAACTATGGGTACTGGAAATGCCGGATGGAAACCTTCCTTCGGAGCGCTTCACTATGGAGAGCCGTATTGACGGAATATGTCGAGCCCGAACAAGAATTCACGAAGTGGACTCCCGCGGAGGTCGCCGCGGAGGTAAGCAATGCCAAGGCAATGAACGCCTTGCAATGCGCTTTGGAGCCCGAGGATTTCAATAAGATATGCACATGTAAGAGTGCATATCAAGTATGGAACTCCCTCCTCATCTTGCATGAAGGGACAAGTAGGGTAAGAGATTCCAAACTTGTTGTTGTTAAAAAAGATTTCGAATTATTTCACATGCATCAGGGTGAGAAGATGAAAGAGTATTATGCTCGATTCGTTGACATTACCAACGAATTAGAGGCTCTTGGGAAGACCTACACCCAAAAGGAGAAAGTCTCGAAGATAATCGATGGACTTCCTTCTTGTTGGGAGAAGCGTACCTTCGCCATCGAGGAAGGTAATGACATGAAAACTTACACTGTCACACAACTAATGGGTACCTTGATGTCATACGAGGTACGCAAGGATAGCAAGCTCATGATGAAAGAAAAGATGAAGTCGTACTTGAAGCAAGACGAGCCAAGGAAAAAGGCGATTGCGTACAAGGCCGCTCCATCTATCGATGATGATGAATCGGAAGAAGAATCGGAAGACGAGGTGGACATAGAATCCATTGCACGTATGGCAAAGGAGTTCTACCGATGCTTCCGAAAAGGTAAGTTGAAAAGTAAATCAAAGTTTATTTCGACTAATGCTTCTACTCCCATGTGTTATAAATGCAATAAGCCAGGACATATCAAGCTGGATTGTCCTCTCTACAAACACAAGGGGAAGTGGAAGGCATCCAAGCACGACAAGTCAAGAAAGCACAAGAAAGGACTTATCGGGACTTTCACCGACTCCGAGGACTCCTCTAGTGGAGAGTCGGACGATGAAAGAGTGGAGAAAGCACACACGTGCTTCATGGGAAAGGAGGTTCGTGATCAAGAGACCTCCTCCGATGAAAGCGAGGATGGAAGCGAGGATGAAGGCGATGAGGTAACCATGGATGAACTTAGATTATCCAACGAACAACTTTGGAATAAGTTTTCTAATTTGGCAACTAGGTTTAATAAGACTAAAAATGAGCTAGATAGTCTTAAAAACTTGCCTAAGCCTTTCATCGTCAACAACGACACTGTTGTTGAAGAGTTGAGAAATGAGATTGTAAATCTCAAATCTCAACTTGAGCATGTTCATATCGAGGATTCGGATGAACATGTGATAGCGGATTTGACGTCTCAAAACTCAACTTTAAGTATTGAGAACAAAAATCTCAAGTCACGTGTTTGTGCACTCGCATCGCAAGTGTCCACTTTGGATGCTTCTTTGCATTCTCTCACCGAGGAGCATGAGCGCACATTAGGCCGAATTGATGAATTCAATAAAGGTAAGGGCCATTTGGATAACATCCTAAATGAATTACCTCCGGCCAATCATCACATTGGTTTGGGGTATAAGATGGGAGAATCATCCAAATCGTCCGGCACCTTTGTTAGGCCATCTCCTGATGCTTCTACTAGTGGAAGTAAACACGTCATGGGTAGTTCCCCTACCAATGGTGCTTCCGCTAGGAACACACCCCCATTTGGAAAGAAACCCACTTTGGGTGGACCTCCAAAGAGGGGTCATGCTTTCATGTATGCCATGCCACGTAGGAACACACATCTTATCCCACAAGTTAGCACATATGATGATTTCTATGCTCCGCATCCACGGGCACGTGCACACCATGTGAGACACACTCATGCACGTGTTCCTCCACATTCATATGCTCATCCTCATTTTCATATGAATAATTACCATCATGCACCTTTGCATCATGTACCATATGCCTATCCACAACATGCATCACGTAGAAATCAACAACGTATGCATGCTCCCAATAGGACTAGGGCTCCCAAAATCTACACCATTTAGAGCCCAAAGGACACAAACATGAATGAAAAACAAGTGTATATGAATTCTTATTTTATGAATGTCGTTCATAATGATAATTATGTGGGGAAGTCTAAGTCCAATTGGACTTGGCTTCCAAAAGTCTAATTTCTTAGGCCCCAATGTTCATGGCTACCATGGAATGACATTTTACCTTTAGGTACTCAAGGATAAGAGAAGGAGCATCAAATCAAATTTTTAGATCCATATTAAGTTTTTCTAGGTTCAATCCAACGTGGGATACCAACCCTACCAACTCCGTGATTTGCAAGGATTTTCTCTCAAATGGAGTTGTTGGTGCTTAAGTGATGCACCAAAGTAGGGGGAGCTTAATGTTGTAAGTATACTCTTACTTTTGATTTACATTGGTATCCATGTGTGTTTAATGCATCCATTGGTAGATTATATTACGATTGGTATCATTTTGTGTCATTTAGTATGCTAGATTTGCTTATGCCATTGTTCTATGATGTTCTGTCTATTTTTGGCATAACACTTTTGCTACTTTTGGTATTTTCATTGGATGTATTTGTCTCTGATGTTGATTTCGTCGTTCGACAATTTTATTTTGGTTAAATAGAATTCTTTCTATGGAAACATAGAATTGTTTTCCATGCACTCTATTTAACTAAGAATGTTGAGATTGGAGAGTATGTTCCAAAACTCAATACGTGAACTTGATTTGAGTTTTGATGATTCCGGTTTTCGATTTTCGCCTATGGCTTAATGATTTCGTATTTCGATTTTCGCCCATGGTTTGATTATTTCGGTTTTCGATTTTCGCCCATGGTTTGATGATTTCGGTTTTTCGATTTTCGCCTATGGCTTGGTGATTTCGTTTTTCGATTTTCGCATATGGTTTGATGATTTCGTTTTACGATTTTCGACTATGGTCTCATTGGCACGCTTTGCTTTTATTCGGTATTTTACGTTTGATATTCTACATTGGTGTTATTTGGACCATGGTCGTATTCTTCGACTCTCGTGCTTTATTTTTTAGCCATTGGTTTTGTCGTTGATCTCCTCCCGCTCTTTTTGCTAATGCCAAAGGGGGAGAGATATAATAATGACAATGTGCTAATTGATAATTCAACGTAATTCACCGTGAATCTAGTTTGATATGTTAGATTCAGGGGGAGTGAAGATATAAAAATGGATTTAGATCCTATATGTCAATAATTGGTTCATATTTTATATTTCCCTCGTCTGCTTGATGAGTATGATTAATATTTAATACGAGACTAACGTGTCATCAATGCAGGGGGGGTAAGTAAATTTCAATTGAATTATCATTATTGATTATTATTTATGTTGGTATGTCATCACCAAAAAGGGGGAGAATGTTGAGTATTGATTCCCCAGATTTGGTTTTGGATGATGAGCAAACATAAATATCGTATGCTAACTGTTTGTGAGCGCAGTTATGGAGATCGTCGCCAAAAGAATACGTACATCAAAAGCGACTTCTCAAACCTTCTCAATACGCGTGATCATGTGCCTGAGGCTTCGTTGAAGCTCAAGGAGTTTTATTGAAGTCAATAAGAATGAAGATTGAAGCTTTGAAGACGGTTCGTCAATGTATTATTTATTGTCTTCTAGCTTCATAGTTTAGAATGTTAAGCCTTGAGTAGGACTTACATTATTATCTTCATTTCGCTCATATCTTAGAGCTAGGATTATCATAGAAGCCATTAGAAACTTTCCCGAAGCCTATCGCTTCTTCCCTCGGCTTCTAGTGCATGTTAGTTGGTTCAAGAAGAGTCACCAACCGACTAGATGACGATCTAGTCGGTCGGGAACTCTACATGAACCGACTAGATGCCTTGCTTAATTCAGCTCATTCCATGTTGATCAATTAGTCGGTCAAAGAAGGTTCACCGACCGACTAGATGACGATCTAGTCGGTCAGGAGTCCTTCTCAGACCGACTAGTTGTGTACAGTCATTTTCAGCCTAAGCTACTGCTTCGAGTTAGTCGGTCAAAGAACGTTTGTCGACCGACTAGTTCAGAAACTAGTCGATCAGCATTTGTTCTTAAATCGACTAAGTCTACTTGAAGTCAGCCTATTCTATTTCGACGTTAGTCGGTCAAAGAACATTCATCGACCGACTAGTTGTGAAACTAGTCGGTCGGCAAGTCTTCTTAGACCGACTAGTTGTCTTTGCCTGTACTTCGACCTTTTGGCTGTTCAACCGTTAGTCGGTCTACGTTGTATCACCGACCGACTAGTTGATGAACTAGTCGGTCAGTGATCCTTCTTTGATCGACTAGTCTGGTTCAGAATAGAGCCGTTGGGAACTTCTCCAACACGATTTTCCTTGCATCTATAAATACAAACTTGATTCGTTTGAGGCAAGGTTAGAGGTCCATTATCCAAGTATTTTCAGACCTAAGAGAAGATTTTTCTCAAGCTAATTCCAAGCTCTCTCTTTCTCACAAGAATCTCTCCATTCCCTCCTTGAGCCAATATCCTCAAGAGAGATTCTCTCCATTGTTAGCCATTCAAGCCAAGGGCTTTGAATCCAAGGACACCAACCTCATCCTATCCACCTATTGCTGTCCATCTTGGTGGAGCTAGGGCTTGGTGTCATCATCTTCCCCAAAATCCTTCTTGCCCTAATATTTGGTAAGTTATACTCAAGGCATAGGATTTTGTGGTAAGTGTTCTTTATTTCATTTCAATCGTTATTTGAATTGTGTCTCTCGGTTGTGAGAGAGGGTGTGATCCCGGTTTGTGGGAGTCACATGTCAGTTGTATGATTTGGTCTTGTGAAGGTGTTTCACAAGAATTTCATAGTGCTAAATCTTGAGTTAGGGTTTCTAACTCAAGTATCCGGAGGGGATCCGGGTGGTTGGGACGTAGGATCACCGGGAACAAGTCGGGGAGACTTGGGTGGATCCGAACCTAGTAATATTGTTTTGTTTGTGTTTGCCTAATTCTTGTTGATTGTTTATTATTCCGTAATTGTCGTTTGTTCATTGCACAATAGTTAGGAATTAGCCTCTTAATTATTTTAAGTACTATTCACCCCCCCCCCCTCTAGTACGTGTGCAGTAGCTCCACAGGGCACTACATAGTTTGCCTTCTCAATTTCTAGCTCTTTACTGTTTACAGTTAGTCGGTCTATGTTGACTCACCGACCGACTAGTTTTTGAACTAGTCGGTCAGTGATGCTTCTTAGACCGACTAGTTGATCTTTCCCTGTACATGCCAATTTGAGCCTGAGCTACTGTTTATAATTAGTCGGTCTGTGTTCATTGATCGACCGACTAGTTGATGAACTAGTCGGCCAACTTTCCTTCTTGGACCGACTAGTTTAGTTTTCCTGTACATGCAAATTTTCACCTAACTTACTGTTTATCGTTAGTCGGTCTATGCACATTTGGCGACCGACTAGTTGATGAACTAGTCGGTCAACATTTGTTCTTGGACCGACTAAATCAATTTGTGCTCAGACTTCAGTTTTATCTCTTAGTCGGTCTCAGTTGAGTAACCGACCGACTAGTTGTGAAACTAGTCGGTCAGCTACTCTTCTTGGACCGACTAGTTCCTTTTGTCTGAACTTCGACCTATTCCCTGTTCACTCATTAGTCGGTCTACGTTGATTGACCGACCGACTAGTTGATGAACTAGTCGGTCGGTGGTTGTTCTTTGACCGACTAGTTGCGATCAGAATAGATCCGTTGGAGCTTTAATTGAAACGTTTTTCTCTCTCTCTTTCCTCTAACCTATATATACTTGTTGAGCTGCATTCATTGCACTCAAGGCTGATATTAAGACAAGTTTAGATATCAAAGAGAAATCATTCTTCTCATTTAAAGCTCATTCATTTCCCTCTCAAGAATCTCTTCCTCATTCATTTCAAAAGAGAGATTCATTGATTGAGAGCCTTCCAAGCCAAGTGCTTGATCCTATATCACCATCAACCTCATAGCTCTCCATAGCTGGTCTACATCTTGGAGCTAGGGTTTGATGCCTCTTCATCTTCCTCAAAATCCTCGTTGCCCTAATTCGTAAGTATATTCAAGGCATAGGTATTTTGTGGTAAGCTATTTCATTTCAATTTACTTTGATATTGTAAGTGATTCGCTCTCGGTTGTGAGAGTGTGTTTGTGATCCCGGGTTGTGGGAGTCACAATTATCATTTGTGTATGATTTGACTTGTGGATGTTTTTCCCAAGTATTTCATAGTGGAAATCTTGAGTTAGGGTTTCTAACTCAAGTATCCGGAGGGGATCCGGGTGGTTGGGAGGTAGGATCACGGGAACAAGTCGGGGAGACTTGGGTGGATCCGAACCCAGTAATATCGTTTGTTTGTGATTGTTTATTTGTTGTCGATTATTCACTATTCCGCATTTCGGCATTAATTGGTAGAGTTTGCAAGGTAATTAGGAATTAGCCTCTTAATTATTTTAAAGTACTATTCACCCCCCCCCTCCTAGTACTTGTGCAGTAGCTTAGCAGGGCATTACAAATGTGGCATCTCAGATTGGGGCATGCTGATAAGCAGAGTCTTGACATTCTTTAGAGGAGGAGTGTGTTTGAAGGTGATCATGGGCTTGAGTCTTGCAGTGACTGTGGTGCAGAGCGGCCGAGGCAAATACAGTTTGGGACAGCTGTCAGACACAGTAAGGAGCCCCTAGAGTGCGTCTACGTTGGCATATGAGGTCCATGTCCAGTTCCTTCTCTGGAAGGCGCGAGGTACTTCGCGGCCTTCATAGATGACTTCTCGAGGAAAGTCATGGTTACACTCATGGGATCTCAGGAGGAGATCCATGTGAAGGTGCGGCTATGGAGGAGCATAGTTGAGAGGCAGATGGGTAGACCCGTAGGAGAGATTCGTACCAACGACATAGAGATACATGATGTTTGCAAGTCAGAGGGGATTGCGTGCCGATACACCATTTCTGATAGAGACCCTCACGGTGGTGTAGCAGACAGTATGATCAGGATGTTGATAGAGAAGACACGGAGGCTATTGAGACCATCAGGCCTTCCAAGGAAATTATGGGCAGAGACCCTTGCTACTGCGGCATACCTTATTAACCGAACACCGTCACTAGCTGCATGTAGTTCTATTTCCAAGGAGTTATGTGTTGAGTATTGGACTTCTCCCTACTTGGTGTTAATGATGAGCAAACATAAATACTTGTGACTAATCCCCTATGTTGCAGTTAATCCATTGCCTAAGCTTATTATGAAGATCAACTAGCAATGGATGACTCGCAAACGTCATTGAAGGCAAATGATATGAATTGGATGATTGTAGATTGATGATTGAAGCTCCGTAAAGACTTCAAGCTCATACGATGGAAAGAAGAGATTATTCGTCAATGTAATTTTTCTTTTATATCTTTTAGTATGTAGCTTAGAAGTAGAACTTTGATGGAGCACTCCCACACATCTACATTCTGTCATAAGACACCTTTAGACTTTTGTCCTTTGATTCCAATTCAATTCTATTTTGTTTGTGCTAGGATTGTTTATAACAGCCGACTGCTTAACAGTTTACAGTCGCATGCCTCAACAACAGTCGACTGTGTTTTGTTCTACAGTCGCCTGTTATGCACAGAATATTACAATGTAGTTTTGGGCCTTCTCTGATTATTTTGCACAGGCTACTGTTGAACGATTCACAGGCGCCTGTCCTAGTGACATTCGACTGTGAATTGTACATCCGTCGCCTATCTCTCCTTGCCCAAACTCTGTTTGATCTGATTTCTACGGCCAGTCGACTTATGTTGTATATACAGTTGACTGTCTATTAGATCAGTTGACTGTCTATGCTGCAACAGTCGCCTGTCTGTAAGTCTTTTCTTTGACTCAGCTCTCTGGAAATTTCTCTTGACTTTGACAGTCATTGCAAAATCCTTCAAGCTTTCATTTTCCAAAGATCAAAGCTCTCAAATCCAAAGCCCTAAGTATTTCCAAATCTTGTTCTCTTGCTCTCCAACCTAGAACCAAAGATTGATCTTCTAGGCATTTGGTGCGGTCAAGAGAAAGGGCTTTCTCCTCTCTTCCAAGAGAGTTCTTCAACACACCTCACACTTCTCCTTCAAGTTCTACTTCAAGGCATAGGTGATTGTAAGTGTTGCTTTCATATTTCATAACTTTCGTTATTTGAATTGTGCTCTCGGTTGTGAGAGTGGTTTTGATTGCTCCCTGGTTGTGGGAGTCAAGGACATCGATTGTATTCGATTGCACTTGTAGGGTTGCTACAAGTGGGCTATAAGGAAACCTCAAGTTAGGGTTCTAACTTGAGTATCCGGTGGTATCCGGGTGGTAGGGACGTAGGATTACCAGGAACAAGTCGGGAGTTGACTTGGGTAATCCGAACCCTTGAAACATATCTGCGTTTGCGTGTGTTTCTCTTTGGGTTGTTTTTCTATTCCGCACTATTTGTTGGATTGCATTTTATTTGGCGTAAATTCCTTTTAAATTTGCATAAACACTATTCAACCCCCCTTCTAGTGTTTTCCCCATAGACAGGGTCCTTACAATTGGTATCAGAGCGCAAGGTTTCTTCTATGGCATCCAACAAGAACAACGTTCCTCCGCCGCCTTCGTACAACAATCACGACCGTGATGGAGCGTCCACTCTTTTCAAAGGTCAATCTACGGTTCGTCCTCCACGTTTCAATGGTACTAATTTTGGCTATTGAAAGTGTAGGGTGGAGACATTCCTTAGGAGTGCTTCTCTTTGGAGAACTCTCCACAAGGAGTATGTCGAGCCCGCCGAAGATGACTTCGAGAAATGGACGTCTTCCGAGAAGTCCGCCGAAGTCAACAACGCTAAAGTAATGAAAGCTCTTCATTGTGCGTTGGACCCGAATGAGTTCAACAAGATATGCACATGTAAGAGTGCATATCAAATTTGGAACCATCTCATCGTTACCTACGAGGGAACGAATAAGGTAAAGCTTTCAAAGTTATATGTTGACGTACAAAACTTCGACTTGTTTCACATGCAGGAAAATGAGAGCATTGCGTCGATGTACGGACGGTTTACCGACCTCACAAATGAATTGGAAGCCCTTGGCCAAATCTACACCAAACCTGAAAAGGTAAGGAAGATCATCATGGGGATGACCTCCAAATGGGAAAGAAGAGCAATCGCCATTGAGGAGGTCAATGACTTGAATAATTACACCGTGGTGAATCTCATCGGGACTCTTATGTCTTACGAAGTAAGACGGGATAACCGATTGAAGATTCGAGCCATGATGAATCCCTCGGATGCCAAGAAGAAAGCTTTGGCATTCAACGCCAATTCATCATCATCCAAAAGTGATGAATCCGAGAATGAGATGAATTTGGGTGATATGGCCCAAATGACGAAGAAGCTCCAACGCTTCTTCCGCAAAGGTAAATTTTCCTCAAACATACATTTTGAGTCTACTAATGTTACTTCCTCTCTTTGTTATAAGTGTAATAAGCCAGTGCACATCAAGAGGGATTGCCCAATGCTAAACAACAAAGAAAAATGGAAGGCACCAAAGTACCACAAGTCCGACAAGAACAAGAGAGACAAGAAGAAAGGACTCGTAGGTACCTTTGATGACTCAAGTGATGACTCATCAAGCGATTCCGATGATGAGAAGGGTGAGAGCGCCCACATGTGTTTCATGGCACTTGAAGACCCACTCTCGGATGAGAGTGACTCCGACACGGATGACACCGAGGTAACAATGGATGAACTTCGTATAGCTAATGAAGAACTATTTAGCAATCTTTAATGCTTAGATACACTAGCTTAAAGAAATCAAATGTTAGCAAGTCATCCATTCCATGCATTATCAACAATGACACCATTGTTGATACTTTAACTCTTGAGAAAGCAAACTTAGCTTCTCAAAATGTCACATTGAGAGATAAGGTGAATTACCTCAAATCTCAGCTAGATCAAACACATCCCAAGGATAATAGTGATCTAGCTACACGTCACACACAATTGGGTTTAGAGAATGACTCTCTTAAAACCCAAGTGCACGAGCTCAAAGCATGGGTGTCCACCTTGGATACCAATATTTCTTCTTTAAAGGAGAAATTCGAGCTCATGTCCTCCCGTATTGTGAGATTCAGTAAGGGAAAAGGACAATTGGATGATTTGCTTGCAAATCAATTTCCGGCCACACATCGTGTTGGCCTTGGATTTGTAAAAGCAAATGCATCTAATGCTCGCACCTCCTATAGTGGTGTCACTATAGATTTTGTAAGTTCTTCCTCCTGTGCATCCACAAGTGGTGTCAAAGACACTATAGGTAGCAATCCTACCAAGAATGTCACCACATCACCCTCTCTTCCTTTTGGCAGGAAACCCACTAAGGGTGGAAACCAAAAGAAAGGCCATGCTTTTATGTACACTAACATTCATCCACGTAGGAAACATCCTACTTCACAAGTGGATAATCATGACACATTTTATGCTCCGCACCCACGGACACGTACACAACCACACATGAGAAATACTCATGTACGTGCTCCTACACACCCGTATGCTCATACGCATCATTCCTTCATGTATGCTCATCCTCCACATGTCATGCATGATCCTTATGTTTCATATAATATGCATGTTCCCAAGCATACATATCATTCTAGAATGTACAATGCATATCCTCCACCGCATATCTATGCTAAAAATCATGTTCCTAACAAGCATGCACCACAAAGAAATCCAACTCATATGCATGCAACTAGGAATAGGACTCCCAAGATGTACACTATTTGGGGTCCTAAGAACACTAGTCTAAATGTTAGGAATGCTTATGTTGATTCCTACTTTCATGATGTAATTAGAAATAGTAACTATGTTGGGAAGCGGAGGTCCACTTGGACTTGGCTTCCAAAGGGCTAATCCCCTTGGACCCAACAAACATTGGGTACCATAAGCTTATGGTATATTATATAGGTACCCAAGAGAAAGAAGAAGAGCAATAAATGCCTTATTAGCTCTAAAGGGAAAGGATGGATTCTTGATAGCGGTTGCTCCAAACTCATGACGGGAGATCCCTCATTACTCTCCGAAGTGATTAGCATCAAAGATGATGCAACGGTCACTTTTAGAGGTAATCAAAAGGGAACCATCATTGGAGTAGGTATCGTTGGTAATCCTTCCAAACCTCTAATTACTAATGTTTATCTTGTTAGTGGTTTATGTCACAATCTCATTTTCATTAGTCAACTTTGTGACAAAGGTTACAAGGTTAACTTTGGAGAAGGATTGTGTACTATTGTTGATTGTGATTCAAATGCTTTATTTTCCGGTATTGGGCGTAAAAATATTTATTATTTGAGCTTGCCTAAAACCGTAGAACATTGCTTAGTTGCTAACACAAGTGAACAACTATTATGGCATCGCCGTTTTGGTCATGTTCACTTCAAGCACTTATATAAGTTAGCTAAGCATGATCTAGTCAAAGGTTTTCCTAAGATTGTTTTTAATAAGAAAAACTTTTGTGATTCATGTCAAAGAGGTAAACTAAGTAAATCTTCATTTAAGCTTAAAGAAGGGATTACTTCTAAGAGGCCCCTAGAACTTCTACATCTAGATTTATTTGGGCCAACTAGAACCGCTTTTTTAGGTAAGGCTCATTATGGACTAGTTGTCGTTGACGACTTTTCTAGATTTACTTGGGTTTCATTCTTAACTAATAAGAATGAAGCTCATGAAGAGTTTACCAAATTTGCAAAGAAGATTCAGAATCTTTTAGGATCCACCATTATCACTATTCGTAGTGATCATGGAGGAGAATTTGAGAACGAATCTTTTGCTAAGTTTTGTGATGACTCTGGGATAACTCATAACTTTTCCTTTCCTTGTGCTCCACCACAAAATGGTGTTGTAGAAAGAAAGAATAGGACTCTTATTGAGTGTGCTCGCACTATGCTCCATGATAGTCATTTAGGACTACAATTTTGGGCAGAAGCGGTGCACACGGCATGTTATGTGCTCAATAGGATTCTAGTGAGACCCCGAACAAACAAAACCTGTTTTGAGTTGTTTTATGATAAAAAGCCTCAAGTGAAATATTTTCGTGTTTTTGGTACGAAATGTTTTATAAAGAACACCTTTGGTAATTTAGACAAATTCGAGCCAAGATCCGATGAATGAATTTTTGTTGGATATTTCACACGTAGCAAAGCATACCGTATATACAACAAAACTTCTTCAACGATTGAGGAATCACTTCATGTATCGTTTTATGAAGATTTTGATTTTCCTCATGTTGATGATGATAATGTAAAGATTCTTTGTGACTCTCTTAATAATGTTAAAATTAATGATAATATTGTTGAGACTAACACTTCTAACGAAGTTGTTGAAGTTGTTCCTAGTGATCCAGGTATACCCAAAGCGTACCCGACCGTTCGCAACCATCCCCATAACCAAATTATTAGAGATATTGGTGTGGGTGTTCGAACGAGATTAAGAATTGAAGAATTCTCTTATTGCGCATTTGTCTCTACCATTGAGCCAAAGAACATCCAAGAAGCTTGTGAGGATAGCTCTTGGATAGTGGCAATGGAAGAAGAATTAATGCAATTTGAGAGAAACGAAGTTTGGGAACTTGTACCTCTTCCAAGTGGTCACCAAGTTATTGGGACCAAATGGATCTTCAAGAACAAGACAGATGAAAACGAGGTAATCACACGGAACAAAGCAAGGTTAGTAGCTCAAGGCTACCAGCAAGAGGAAGGTATTGATTTCGAAGAATCTTTTGCCCCCGTAGCTAGATTAGAAGCTATTAGGTTGCTTTTATCTTTTGCATCCCATAAGAATTTTAAATTATTTCAAATGGATGTTAAAAGTGCATTTTTAAATGGGTTTGTCAATGAAAAAGTCTATGTTTCTCAACCTCCCGGTTTTATTCATGAAAAATTTCCAAACCATGTTTTCAAACTTAAGAAAGCGTTGTATGGACTGAGACAAGCTCCTAGAGCTTGGTATGATCGTCTTAAGACCTTTCTTTTGAATTTAGGTTTTAAAATGGGAGAGGTTGATTCTACGCTCTTCATTAAAGATTATGAAAATGACATTCTTTTGATTCAAGTTTATGTAGATGATATTATTTTCGGTTCTACTAACTTTAATCTTTGTCAAGAATTTTCCAAGTCTATGAAGGATGAGTTTGAGATGAGCCACATGGGAGAGCTCACCTACTTCCTTGGATTGCAAATTCGACAAATGGAGAATGGCACATTCATACATCAGACAAAGTACACAGGGGAGCTTATTAAGCGATTCGGGATGGAATGGTCTTCGTGCAAAAGGACTCCCATGAGTACTACTACTCATCTACACAAGGATGAAAACGGAAAAGATGTAGACGTTCATCTATATCGAGATATGATCGGTAGCTTACTTTACTTAACCGCTTGTAGGCCTGATATCATGTTTTCCGTATGTCTTTGTGCTAGATATCAAGCAAGACCTAAGGAGTCACACTTGATTGCGGTTAAACGAATATTTTGTTATCTCAATCAATCCCTAGATTATGGGTTACTCTACCCTAAGTCTAGCACATATAAGTTAATCTCATATAGTGATGCCGACTTTGTCGGATGCAAGTCCGACAGGAAAAGTACTAGTGGCACATGCCATTTCTTCGGAAATTCCTTAGTTTCTTGGTTTTCTAAGAAACAGGATTCGGTGTCATTGTCCACGATGGAAGCGGAATATATTGCCGCGGGTCTTGCATGTGCACAAGTTCTTTGGATGAGACACACTCTTAGTGACTATGGTGTCAACTGTGATACTTGCCCTATCATGGTTGATAATCAAAGTGCTATTTGTCTTTCCAAGAATCCGGTACACCATTACCATACCAAACACATAGATGTGAGACACCATTTTATAAATGATCATGTAGCTAAGAAGGACATCATCTTAGAGTACATTGAAACCCAAAAACAAATTGTCGATATCTTCACTAAACCTCTTAAAGAAGACTCATTTGTGAGGTTGCGTGGAGAATTGGGAATTATGGGTGAATCTGAAATCTAGAAGCTCAATCTTTCATGTTATAACTCCTTATTGAGCTCATATCTTTTTGATTGTCTTTCTTCATGTGCTTTATTGTTTTATGAGCTTAAGAAAGGCAATTGTGACTTATTTGATTTCATGAGTTTTTGAGTTTGATTGGAGTAATTTGTGTTTCAATGGATTTATTGTTTTCATAATGTTTTTACGATGTATTTGTGATTAGAGTATAGGTCCTAGGGTGAGTGTTCTTATTCTCTGAAATTCTATCTCACTGTGCACTTTTGGACCAGGACTGACGACTGTTTTCTTTCAACAGTCGACTGCCCTACTCTATCTCCTCTGTATGAAATTTGGTATCTTTCGCACAGCCGAGTGATGACTGTTTTACAGTCGACTGTTAATTTAACAGGTGACTGTATTTTAGTCATCAGGCGACTGTACTCTCTGACGAATTTTTTTTACAATGTTCTCTGTTATTTTTTGAGAACTGCATTAATTCTCGGCCAGCCGACTATTGAGTATTTGTCAGTCGACTGTCCAGTGGACAGGCGACTGCATGTTACTTGCCAGTCGACTGCCCATCTCTGTGAGCTTTATTTTTATTACTTCATCCAGTCGACTGACTTTTATGCCTCAGTCGACTGTCTTATACTGTGTCGGTTCATGTGATTTGATCCGAGCCGTCGATTCTTTGATCCAACGGCTCAGATTCATTTCCCCAATTTTATATTCAGTCTACGCGATCATTTCCCCTCGTCGACTCTCTCTCCTCCGCTTCGACTGTTCAACTTCCCGCTCGTTTTCCTCTCCAAATACGGTCGATCTCGTTTCCATATCCGTCGATCTCGCTCCCTTCGTGCGTCAATTTCAAGCTGTCGTTGCTTTCGTTCTGTCACTCGACTAGGTTTGGTCTCTTCCGCCTATCTTATGATACTTCTAGTTAGGGTTCGTTCGTTGTGTTTCTTGCCCTAGCTCCATGCTCGGTTATGGCTCTTTTCGATCATTTCTTCCCTAATGTCTCTCTCGATTTTCTCAATGAGCCTGTCCCCTCACCGAAGCCTGACCCAACTCCCTCCTCGCCTCAATCTTCTGGAGAACCTCTTCCTGTCAGTGTTCCTTCACCGAAGCCTATTCCTTCGTGCTCGGTCAGTGTTCCCATCCCCTCTTCTCAGCACACTGACAAGACTTCTCGCTCGTCTCAGCCCGTTCCCCGGCTCTGTGATCGTATCACTGTCCTTGAGAATCTCTCCTATTCCATTGACGAGAAGCTCAATCTTTTGTTGGAGCTTCAGTACAAATCTCTAATGCATCAGGGTTTTCCCATCCCTACTGAGCTTCAGGCTATGTTTGCTACCTCTGAGGACACTGCTCCTGCTTGTGTATCTCCTCCTCCTGGCTTCACACCCAAACCCTTTGTGGTTCAGACCTCCGATGCCCAGACTCCACTTCATGTTCCTGCTGAATCATCTGTTGTTCGTGCTTCGTCTTCTAAGAGGAAGACTCATGCCCTTCCTACTCGTCGCTCTGCTCGGCTTGTGTTCAGATCTTCTGGTCGACCGTCGGACCCCTCAGTCATTCATATTGACTGAGGCTGGTGCTGATGCTAATCTGTTCACTCACCTGAAGACCTTGTTTTATTTTGTGTGGTCTGCTTTTGTTTAGGTTGAGTGATTCTTATGATATATTTTGGTGGTGTATGATGGATGATGTTGTCTGCGACTCTTTTATATATGTTTGGTAATACATTTTGATGTCGTCATGATGATGTATTTTTTTGTGATCATGATGTATCTTGTTTGGATGGCCATGTAGATGACCATCCGTTGATGTACTCTGACTATATATATATATATATATATATATATATATATATATATATATATATATATATATATATATATATATGAGGGATCAAATGACCCCCAAAAATAACCCCCTATCAAAAATCCTATGCCCCCTATTTTTTCGGAAGATCCGAACCGTTCATCTTGATCTCCACCCTCTAAATACCCGACCCACTAATTTTCAACCCGATCCCATGTGTTTTACCCGTTCATCCATCCAACACAAATTTAACGGTTTCGCATGAACAGAACTTTTGCGAATGGTTGATGAACGGGCAAAACACATGGGATCGGGTTGAAAATTGGTGGGTCAGGTATTTAGAGGGTGGAGATCAAGATGAACAGTTCGGATCTTCCGAAAAAATGGAGGGCATAGGATTTTTGATAGGGGGTCATTTTAGGGGGTTATTTTTGGGGGTCATTTGATCCCTCCTCATATATATATATATATATATATATATATATATATATATATATATATATATATATATATATATATATATATATATATATATATGATGTTGCACCCTCTCTTGTGTCACACTATGCTATATTGTTTATCTTATCTGTGTGATGTATGATATGTTGTCTCCATGTATGCTTCACTCTCCTTGATGTGCTTTTGAGACAATATATGAATTTGATATTGGTTAATTCATGCTATCTTGTTGTGATGAATTTGTGAAAATTATTTTCATTTCGTATATCTAAAATGTTGATATTGGATTTCCATTCCATTACTCACATGTGTATATGATGAGATTTTATGAGTTTTAATTCGATGTATCTTTATACTCCTTGATTGTTGTTAGTTCGTATTTAGCACTATTATTGTTGTTGTTATTTGCTCCCACCTTTTGGATAATGCCATAGGGGGAGAGAAATAAACATACAAGATTCATAATGGATGTGCTAAGTATGTTCTAACGCTTGAATCTAAGATTTTTGTTGGCTTAGATTCAGGGGGAGTAAGATTATAATGAATAGGGATTTTATTTCCTAGATTTCTTGATTTGAATTCATTCATATCTCACTCATTTGCTTCAATTGCTATGTAGATGCTCTAATATTTGTTGACTAACTTGATTGGCATCTATGTAGGGAGAGTAAGTTTTCATTGCGCACAATTATTTATCTTTTTGTTTATGTTTGTTTGTCATCATCAAAAAGGGGGAGAATGTTGAGTATTGGACTTCTCCCTACTTGGTGTTAATGATGAGCAAACATAAATACTTGTGACTAATCCCCTATTTTGCAGTTAATCCATTGCCTAAGCTTATTATGAAGATCAACTAGCAATGGATGACTCACAAACGTCATTGAAGGCAAATGATATGAATTGGATGATTGTAGATTGATGATTGAAGCTCCGTAAAGACTTCAAGCTCATACGATGGAAAGAAGAGATTATTCGTCAATGTATTTTTTCTTTTATCTCTTCTAGTATGTAGCTTAGAAGTAGAACTTTGATGGAGCACTCCCACACATCTACATTCTGTCATAGGACACCTTTAGACTTTTGTCCTTTGATCCCAATTCAATTCTATTTTGTTTGTGCTAGGATTGTTTATAACAGCCGACTGCTTAACAGTTTACAGTCGCCTGTCTCAACAACAGTCGACTGTGTTTTGTTCTACAGTCGCCTGTTATGCACAGACTATTACAATGTAGTTTTGGGCCTTCTCTGATTATTTCGCACAGGCTACTGTTGAACGATTCACAGGCGCCTGTCCTAGTGACATTCGACTGTGAATTGTACATCCGTCGCCTATCTCTCCTTGCCCAAACTCTGTTTGATCTGATTTCTACGGCCAGTCGACTTATGCTGTATATACAGTTGACTGTCTATGCTGCAACAGTCGCCTGTCTGTAAGTCTTTTCTTTGACTCAGCTCTCTGGAAATTTCTCCTGACTTTGACAGTCGTCTATTTAAGGATATACAGTCGACTGTTCTGATTAACAGTCGACTGTGTTACTTGCATCAGTCGTCTGTCCTGTATCTTGTGAGATTTCTAGTATTTGTATATCTTACTCTTCTCTCGGCCAGTCGCCAGTCGTAGAATATACAGTCGCATGTTGGCTTAACAGACGACTGTCCTTGCTTCATCAGTCGACTGTCTACGTGGTAAGTTACCGTTATGAATTCTCACCTACCCTTGCTGACTGTGCAACAGTCGATTTTGGATTGTTCAACAGTCGACTGTCACGAGTTCAGATTATATCCATTGAGATTTTTCTCACGGATTTCGATTGTGTTTTTGCCTAAACTATTTTGTGGATTTGAGAAAGCTATAAATAGAGCTTCTACTGTTTCATTGGAAGGTTACACACGCATTCATTGCAAAATCCCTCAAGCTTTCATTTTCCAAAGATCAAAGCTCTCAAATCCAAAGCCCTAAGTATTTCCAAATCTTGTTCTCTTGCTCTCCAACCTAGAACCAAAGATTGATCTTCTAGGCATTTGGTGCAGTCAAGAGAAAGGGCTTTCTCCTCTCTTCCAAGAGAGTTCTTCAACACACCTCACACTTCTCCTTCAAGTTCTACTTCAAGGCATAGGTGATTGTAAGTGTTGCTTTCATATTTCATAACTTTCGTTATTTGAATTGTGCTCTCGGTTGTGAGAGTGGTTTTGATTGCTCCCTGGTTGTGGGAGTCAAGGACATCGATTGTATTCGATTGCACTTGTAGTGTTGCTACAAGTGGGCTATAAGGAAACCTCAAGTTAGGGTTCTAACTTGAGTATCCGGTGGTATCCGAATGGTAGGGACGTAGGATTACCGGGAACAAGTCGGGAGTTGACTTGGGTAATCCGAACCCTTGAAACACATCTGCATTTGCGTGTGTTTCTCTTTGGGTCGTTTTTCTATTCCGCACTATTTGTTGGATTGCATTTTATTTGGCGTAAATTCCTTTTAAATTTGCATAAACACTATTCAACCCCCCTTCTAGTGTTTTCCCCATAGACAAGGTCCTTACATTATGGACTGGTAGAGTCGTTGACTTCTCGCACTTGCGTACGTTTGGATGTCCTATATGGCCATACGAGAGGGATGATGTCGAGGTAGGACAATGTGCACATGATTATGTCCTACTCGGGTACGCTGTTGGAGGTGCGAGAGGGTATATGTTATGGTGTCCTAGTACCCGTGAGATGATTGTCAGATGACACGTCATGATTAACGAGTCTGTAGTGCTTAGGGCGGAGCAGACTCATGACGGTATGCAGAGAACAGAGGACAGCCCCGTCCATAGAGAGGATGAGGTGATTATGATTCAGATTCAGGCATGTGCAGATGGACAGGGTGCAGAGTTCATCCGATGTGGTCAGTGTCAGTGACCAGAAGGTATCTCACGATGTAGCTCCAGATTCAGTTCAGTTGGAGGTACAGAGGACAGCGGTCTATGAGGAGGCTTTACAGTCGGTCGTCGTATCGATGAGTCAGTTGCGGTGTGTGAGAAGACAGAGGTCTCTCACAGTTCCAGCATGCACATTATGGGTTCTCTTGAGGAGATCTAGCATGCTGAGGTGTGCAGATTTAGCCTCGAGGTAGAGCCGTCGATCTACGGAGGAGTAGGGCAGTTGGTTTCCGCACCGATGCCAGAGGTTATAGTGGGTAAGGAGACGGATGTCTCTCACATTTCTAGCACACATGAGTTGGTTGCTTCTGAGGAGGACCAGCATGTTGAGGTGTGCAGCTTCAGCTTTAGGGTAGAGAGGTCTTCTGAGAAGCTTGACATCAGAGTAGAGCATTCGATGTGCATGTTAGAGCAGTCTTCACAGTATGGGCACATGCGATATGGCTCTCGTTTGGCTAGGGATAATTTATCAGGCGCATCTTCTAATACTTCGGAGGCCAGACCGATGAAGATACAGAGGAGCAAGGAATTTGATAGCGTGGTGGAGCGTGGAGATTCCCACGGTAGTATAGAGACTGCGATGGTTTTCCCAGATGGAGTTGCCACTAGGGACATGGAGCTGAGAGTTAGGAGGCCACGTATCGAGTGCATTCTCACGGTATATGGAGGAGGCAGAGCCTAGTGGGGTTCCTTCAGTGTGCGCTCATCTCTCACCTTCGGCGAGTTCATCACAAGGCATGGCAGGAGAGGGCGATCTCCAGAGGCTAGATGTTGGTGCGACAGACAGTTTGGCGCTTATGTGTGTGCATTCGTGTCTTGAGTCTTCGGCACAGTCAGTTGAGGCGCTGAGCCGGTGGACGGTGAGTCTTGATGACAGACATCAGCAGACAAAGTGGATACAGACAGCGTATCGATGTGACCCAGCTGGGGTCAGTCTGCAGAGCAGCAGGGATGACATCATGTTTCTTAGAGATGATGGCCATGACAAGCATGAGTTGCTTGTGGACCCGTGGGATGATGATATGGATGTTCATAGATCGACAAAGGGCTCATTGGACGCTGGCACATCGTCATTTAATTCGTTCATGGAGTTTGACCTCGCAGGGTTATCCTCAGAGACAGATGACTTCATTGCAAACATGGCGGTGGACGAGGCGGAGATGCGTGAGGCTAGGCTCAGACGACTTCTGAGATTGGCATGTCTCTCAGAGGATTGAGGCACCAGATGGTGCGACTTCCGATGCACACAATGAAGGTTCACATGTCCGATGGTCAAGGCAAGGGGAGTTCATACACGATGGAGTGCTGGATGTGCTGGAGATTTTGTAGCAAGGTAGAGTGTTATTTTATGCTTCAAAGTCCCCACTGCATAGTGAAGGTGGAGCCATATCTTTGATGTGTTGCTGTTGTGAATTAAAGGCATGTGCCTTTTGACATCCCCTAGTTTTGTGTACTATATGAAGTCAGACGGGGATACCAGGATCAAAATTTGTAACCGCAAGCGCACGGTGTTGTAGTGTGGCTTGGGGGTCGTACATGGGGAGGCGTGTGGTGTGCTTGTGAGCAAACAGGAACCGGATCACCCGGTGGGTGAGCTAGCCCTATCGCTTGGTGGGTTGTCACGATATGAAACTGTGGAAAGATGTAAGATATAAAAAAGTTAACCCAGGACTTTGGTTTCCACCCTATCATGAGTTCTCTCTATTAAGACAGACGGTTAGGAATACGATCGGATTCTAGGGTTTAGTGGTGAGACGTTGCCTCTAAGAGTGATACCTAGCGTCCCATGGGCCCAATATTCCGGTCGATGCCTAGGATGATATGCTAGGTCTACCCATGTTCGGATGGTGGGCATTCTCATGTCCAACACCGACCGACTCCGGGAGCACTAAGCTCGCAACGATTGCTCCCGACATTTCATCCTGCCGTTCCCACGCGCTAGGAATCAATGTCTACGCTAGGGGTGTGAGCTATGGCTAGGGGATCAAACTCCCATTTTATTTTCCCTTGGCTTGACGGTCAGAGGCGGTCTTTATCCGCCAATGACAATAAAACGCCATGCGTAACCATCTAAATCCCTATATCCTATCGAAACCCTAATCCTATGGTCGTTTTAGGGAGAACCCACGAAGGGGCTTCCACTAATGTCCCAGATTAGGAAACTACTCACTAATCATTGCAAAAGATTCAATAACACAAATTTCAGCCATCAAAATTAGAATCAAGCAATAGAATAGAGAAGCAAACGATAGTATTAAGGAAATATTAAAGTATCAAAGCGATCAAAGTTTAATTAGCAGCAGCCAAAATCCCTAAAAAATGCTTAAGAAAAGGGGATTCTCGTTTTCTGGGAAACCTAGGGGTATATATACATTTTGGCAAGATGCCAGGGAATATTCCCATAATAAGACCAAAATAATCGTCCAACCGATCGGTTGAGTCGTTGGACTCTCGAGCTGGGGAAGAATTGCTACAGGTGAACCGATCGGTTGAAATTCGGCTCAAAAAACAGAGAGGACTATGGCATCCAACCGATCACAGAACCGATCGGTTGGGGTCTTCTTCATAGCTTGCTCCTCCTCGCGTCAGATACATGTGCATGAACCAATCGGGTGGGGTCTGTCCACCCGATCGGTTGAGGGCTAATACATGATACACTTTGACGTTTGGCCCTCAGGATCTCGTGTGGCACCTCCTGTTGCTCCGGGGACTCATGATATTTGCTTTATATGATGTGTTTATCGCATGCTTGCTTAGTGTGGTGAGTTGCTTTTCGTTGGCTCTGACGGGTGATCTAGGATTTCCTTTCTTTTTCTGTTTCTTCCTTTTTGTTTTTCCCTCCGAGTTCCTACTCTCACTCGTCTTCCTCGAGGACGAGGAAGGGTTCAGCTTGGGGGATTTTGACTTGCGTTTATAGTTTATATATTCATGCACGCCTTCTCCGTGATTTCTCGTCATTTTCCGTTGTTTCGTATCTATTTCTTTATGATTTTTAGATTCTTTTCACTTTCTTTGTGTTTGCGTGTACTTGCAGGAGATTGCCAGCGCAGGGGACATCTAAACCCAGGAATACGAGTCCATACAAGTGTCGTGGGTCCACGCGGTGAAGCGCAAGTGAGTGAGGTCGTGAGCTAGCAGACGGTGTAACTATCTAAATTGTGCAATAAAGCTCCATATACACATACCCAAGAAATGACCCAAATATCGATTCAATTCGAATTAGCAGTGAATAATAGCTCAAGCATGCATGAGAGTAGAATAAGAATAGAAAACATATCATATGTCGGGGACTCTACTGCTAGAAACTAGCAGTTACACGATCGCCTTGATGATCGCTAGAAATCTCCTATGCCAAGTGTGTTCGAAAACGAAGGGGATTGAGTAGGTGTGGAGTAGAACACTTGGTGCAAATTCTCGCCTTCCCTTTATTCATGGTGGATAGGAGTAATATTCACAACAGGAATTTTATTGGGTTTTGGGTATTTGTATTTTTTGGATCTTTAGCTATACATATTTTTTTCTTTTCTCTCTCTCTCTCTTTTTCTTTTTGAATTTTTCTTCTCTCTTTTTTTTTGGAAGTGGGATAATGAAAAGTGTGCACTCCCCCAAATGGGAGAACGATGCACGACGAGGGGATCTGCACCAAGTAAAATAAAAAAGAATACGAATTCTAAACACTTGGCAAAAGAAAATCAGAACATAAGCAAATGGGTTATCCTAGTCCTATTGGTAGATCTCGACACATGCGATTTGAAGCGTAATATATTGATTCATGCATAAAGAAGCAGGCAGTGGAGGCAAAATACCGCATATTCGAAATTGAAGCATGATAATCTAGGAGTCATCCAAGGATAGGCATATAAAACAAAATCACAACGTAGAAGCACACCAACTAGCTAGTCATAACACACAACTCACATAAAAGCAAAGTGAACCCACTGAGCATAAAATGCAGTATGACTCGGCTTCCTAGGGTTAGTGAAAGTGATTATCGTAGCTAAGCTAAGTGTGTGTATGGTTACATGGTATTTCATCATGTGGGGTCATCTCTAGGAGAGGGAGAATAAAAAAGAAATAAAGAAAAAGAAAAACACGATGAAAACGACTCAAAAATGGGAAAAAGGACCCAACTGACAAAGAAAAGTGAAAAACATGAAAAACACACAAAACAAGACTCAGAAAAAATAAAAAATAAAGAAAACAGATATCGAAACCAACTATACAAAACACATACACACGAACGCACAAAACAAACACACGACAAACGACATGACACGACAACAATCACAAAAAAATTTGATTTCCCCCAAGCTGATCATGACAATGCTAGAAAGAAGATATGATCAAGATGATGCAGAACAAATGGGAGGGAAGTACGCACTAACAAAGAAAAGTGAAAAACATGAAAAACACACAAAACGAGACTCAGAAAAAATAAAAAATAAATAAAATAGATATCAAAACCAACTATACAAAACACATACACACGAACACACAAAACAAACACACGACAAACGACATGACACGACAACAATCACACAAAAAAATTGATTTCCCCCAAGCTGATCATGACAATACTAGAAAGAAGATATGATCAAGATGATGCAGAACAAATGGCTGGAGAAAAATCAGAAAAAGGAAAATCAAGGTGCAGAAGAGGCAGTCTCCTCATCCTCCTCGGAAGTGGCTTGAAGGGCTCGGCATGGAGGCAAATTTTATTCAAAGAAAAGCGATTAATCCTAATATGCTCCTCTCGCTGCCGAGAGGAGACGAGTTTATTCAAGTTTAGACTAGAGAGCCGTAAAATGTTTACATTACTAGATTTAGATACACCTGAGCAAACGGTGGATCTACGATCTGAAGCGGAGCAGGAAGCTGCTCTTCCTGTTCTTTCTATGGCTCCGCCAATGTTCTAGTGCCACGAACACTAACGAACTCTAGCAATGCATCCTCCAGCATTCCCATAAGGACTCCACCTGTACCCTGAGAGAATAGGATGCATCAGTTCACTGCAAAAATTTCACCCTCGTAATAAAAGTATTCCAAAGAGGATCGTCTATAGAAATATACGAAATAAATAGTGGTGGAGGATACTTCCCTGGAAATAATTCAATATCATTTTGTGCCGTGATAGCTATCTCCATGGTGCCATCTCTCAGCTGCTCAGGGAAATATGGATCACAGGTGTGGACTTCCTTGACGGGATCGTTTAGATATGACACATCCGAGCATTCCTCCGATACATAATCGTGCATATGCTGCAAAAGGTACGACGTGTCAAGAATATCTGAATCAAAATTAATATTAAATGAAATACATGATTCAGAAATGGAATGGGCAGAAATATATCCCTGGATGGGAGTAGTAAGCTTTGTGGGATAGTTCTCGGCGTCAGTGGAAGGATGAGGTGGCTGCGGAAGCTCTAATGGAGGAGGGTAGTGCTCAGGATCTCTATGAATGGCCGTGTCCTCGTCTCGATGCATAACCTCCTCGTCGATAAACTCAGGCTCCGCATGTAAGGCCTCCTCACCAACTATCAATGTAGGCTCTCTCTGGGGTGGTGATGCTGGCTGCTCATATGTGTCAACTTGTGGGGATGTATCGTGCGGAGGAGAATGCCCGCAAGCGATCGAAAAATGTAGTCTACCCCTCAAAAGATCAAGACTGACATGGACGTCTTCATCAATCGTACCTGCAGCCGAAACATGGTTCAAACTAAAATCTGCAAAGCGTATCTCAAATGCATCGTCTATTGTAACGCTAGCTGAACCGGTGAACCTCACAGACTCCAAGAGGCCCTCCAATAAGTTCTGAAATGTGTCCTCCTCTGGTGGCACATATGATTCAATTTCTTCTTTCTCCACTGCCTCTTTGTCCATCCACCCTTCATGTGCAATAGCTGTATCGTAGGGTGTGGGATTGACGATGGCACATTCTGGCTCTGGCAATATGACTAGCGATGATTCTTGCCCATAAAAGGAAGAAGCTGAACTGATATCTTTGGAAATCATTGCAGCCTTAGGCATGAGCGCATTGGTTTCAAGGTCTCTTTTCACCGATTCCAATAGAAAATCACTCCTTTCAATCTTGGCTTGCAATTCAATCTGATGTGCAAGCATCTCATCAAGAAGGTGATCTCCCGTCTGAGCGTTCTGATCAAAATCTGTAGTCCACATGGAAGCATGCACCCCATCCAAAAGGTATTCTCCCGTCTGATCACTCTCATCTAAATAATATTGTCCCATCTGAGCACTCTGATCAAAATAGTATTCTTCCATCTGAGCACTTTGATCAAAATCTATGGTCCATGTAATGTAATCCATTATACCTGATCAACAAACATACATACCCGGAGAAAAATATCAGTGGCACAAAAGAATATAGAAATGATAGTAATGGTGGCGAGGGTGAACATTCCCGGTAATAGTCTACAAACTCTCTACAACGAATATGTACAATATATACATGCAAAATTAAAAAGGGTGAAGAATGTGAAATTTATCACGGGGTAAGGATGTGGACTAGTCTCGGGGGTTTACAGGGTCCTAAATAAAACAAGCACGTTGCCTCCCCGGCAACGGCGCTATAAAGCTTGACGTCCCCTAGTTTTGTGTACTATATGAAGTCAGACGGGGATACCAGGATTAAAATTTGTAACTGCAAGCGCACGGTGTTGTAGTGTGGCTTGGGGGTCGAACACGGGGAGGCGTGTGGTGTGCTTGTGATCAAACAGGAATCGGATCACCCGATGGGTGAGGTAGCCCTATCGCTTGATGGGTTGTCATGATATGAAACTACAGAAAGATGTAAGATATAAAAAAGGCAATCCAGGACTTTGGTTTCCACCCTATCATGAGTTCTCTCTATTACGACAGACGGTTAGGAATACGATCGGATTCTAGGGTTTAGTGGTGAGACGTTGCCTCTAAGAGTGATACCTAGAGTCCCATGGGCCCGATATTCCAATCGATGCCCAGGATGATATGCTAGGTCTACCCTGGTTCGTACAGTGGGCATTCCCATGTCCAATACCGACTGACTCTGTTAGCACTAAGCTCGCAACAATTGCTCCCGACATTTTATCCTGCCGTTTCCACGCACTAGAAATCAATGTCTACGCTAGGGGTGTGAGCTATGGCTAGGGGATCAAACTTCCATTTTATTTTCCCTTGGCCCGACGGTCAGAGGCGGTCTTTATCCCGTCAATGACAATAAAACGCCCCGCGTAACCATCTAAATTTCTATATCCTATCGAAACCCTAATCCTATAGTCGTTCTAGGGAGAACCCACGAAGGGGCTTCCACCAATATCCCAGATTAGGAAACTACTCACTAATCATTGCAAAAGATTCAATAACACAAATTTCAGCCATCAAAATTATAATCAAGAAATAGAATAGAGAAGCAAACGATAGTATTAACGCAATATTAAAGTATCAAAGCAATCAAGAAACTTACAAAACAAGTTTAATTAGCAGCAGCCAAAATCCCTAAAAATTGCTTAAGAAAAGGGGAATCTCATTTTCTGGGAAACTTAGGGGTATATATACATTTTGACAAGATGCCAGGGAATATTCCCAGAAGAAGACAAAAATAATCGTTCTACCGATCGGTTGAGTCGTTGGACTCTCGAGGTGGGGAAGAATTGCTTCTTCATCTGCGAAGGAAACAAAAATAATCGTCCTCCGGTGAAAGCATTGCTTCTTCATCTGCGAAGCAGAGGAAGATCAGGGTAAGCATACATAAAGGCTCTCCAGATTCAAACTACCTTGGGGCCAAAAATTCTGGGCGAGCCGATCATCCTGAGTCAAGCTTGCCAGCCGGCGGTACGCCTCGGGCAGCTCCGCCAAAATCTGCGCCTTCACCAGGTCTTCACCGGTTAGCTTCACCCTCTCATTCACTAAAGGGTTCAAACCCCCCCAGTTCGACATCAGCACCGCGTCGACGGGCATCTTGATGAAGACGAAATCATCCATCCACCTACCCGCATCGACCGACATCCCGATGATGAGCTCATGTCCCCTCATCGCACAGACGCAATGATACATCCCCCTCTTCCGAACTACAAAGAAGTGCTAGAACAGCGCCAGTGACGGACTCAGGGAACTGGCGAGACATAGGACGACGAACCCCACCAGTAAGCCCCAGGAGCGGGGTGCCAACGCAAAGATCGACAGCTCTAGGAAATTCAATAGGTAGAGGAGGTAAGGATGGATTGGGAAGCGAAGCCCCTGTTGGGGTTTTGGCGGACCCCCAGAGCTCGGATCCGTATCCGTCCTAAGTCGGACGGACCACGGAGGCACAAAAGCGCAGCGGAAAAACCAGAAATCGTATTTCTACACTAGCTAAACTATTTAGCTAGGCTCTGGGGAGCCAGAACCTAGCCCGATCTATGCCGACTTGGAGTGGGTCTGACCACCCCAAGAAGGATCTACACTAAGCGACTAATTAAAAATTACGCTAAAAAACGCTTAACCACATACCCGGAATCTTGGCCCTGGAGCAGGCAAGATGTACCGCACCGTCTTGAGAAGCTCCTCGTAGCCGAGCCGCGTTGACCCGATCTCCCTGAGCCGCCTCGCACCCTCGCACCGATCCGCCCGAGCCGCTTTCGCCTCCGAGCCGATCACACGCGGTAGAAAGTTTCACTTGAGAAGAACCCGCGTCTTAGACGTCCGGATCAGATCCAAACCCCCTTCGTAGTCGTGCTAGGACTACTCCGGAGAATTGGAAAATTAGAGAGAGAGATTTAGTCGCCGATCGAGCCTGCTCTAAAATTCTGGAGCTACTCGATCGTTGACTGGTGTGTTTTTCAACGAGGAGAGTGCACCCCTATTTATATAGGGAGTGAGCACTCAACTTCTCGTTGCGGGCAATGTGGGACAATCCCCATGAAGAGAAAAACAAATTAAGTCATTTGGCTTAATTTCAACTTTAAAGTTAGCCTTTCACAAAGTCAAACTTTAACGAATTAATTCTCCTCGCATACTAAACTTCAGACACCAAACAAGCTATCAATCAGAAAAGCTTGGAATGGTGAACGCGTAGGAACTGACGGTGACGAATTTCGACTTCGTTTGACCCCTCAAACAATTGCTCAAAGTTTAGCAATTTTCACAAAATTCGTAGCCGTCATTAGGGTTTACAAAAACCCTAATTTGACTTAAGTTGCGGTCGCGCCCGCTAGACTTAGCGGGCGCGCCCGCCCAAGGGGGCAAGGGCGGGCCGCCCGCCCGCTGCTGCAGCGGGCGGGCGCCCGCTGCTGCAGCGGGCGCTGGCCCGCTGCGTGCAGCGGGCCGTGCCCGCTGTGCAGCGGGCCGTGCCCGCTGTGCAGCGGGCCACGCCCGCTGCAGCAGCGGGCGCCCGCCCGCTGCACACAGCGGGCCATGCCCGCTGCTGCAGCGGGTCACGCCCGTTTGCCTTTGCACATGGGCCTTTTGGCCCAGTGGGTCTAACCCACTTCCCCTTGAACTCTTTCTGCGTTTCTGGGCTCGTTTGAGCTCCGATTTGGACGCGGTTTGAACATGTGTTTAGACCGGGATGATCCCGTCATCCAGGTAACCTTTTCCAACAAGTTTGTTCCTACTAAATTCGTTGTAACTAATTTACAACACGTTTAGTCAAAGTTAGCATCTAATGCAACGTTGTGTCCCTATTGCTAATGCGACTAACTTTCACAACTTAACTTGTGAATATCATCAAATGACATTTCTCTCTATTCTATATTCCTATTACTAAGAGACGAGCACTACTCGGTGTGAGACCCTACAGCCTAACCTTACTACAGGTTGGGGCTCGAAACCCCTAGACGACGGTCACTACGAGCAGTAGCTGTCGTCCCTGTTTCAGAGTCATCATAACGTGATCGACCCTTTGACAAAAGTGTCATAGGGTTTGCATTGGCCGTGTCAGTGATGAATTCCGTTAGCTAAAATCTTTTCGTCAAGACTGTGTTATTGTTGGCCTAGGGTATGGTTTACTGTCAACCCTATTAGACAACATTGGTCAGTATACGGCGGTCTTTATTGTATACACGTTGTACTACTTGCAACGTACCCCGGCCGAGGATTAACATAAAGACCGTACTGAGCCTATAACACTAACTTCCCTTTAATGGAAGTGACGAATCCCATCTTAGTCACTTACTCACCTTGTGAGCTTCAGGTGCAACCCAACCTAAGATCTTTCATCAGGACTGGTCCTCGAAGCTAGATCATGGGTCTAAGCTACACCGTCCGCTCACAGGTTGGTACAGATGACTTCAGGTCTTAAGGATCAACTAACCTATCATCACCCTAGAGTTATTAAAGACAGATCATTAAAGTTAACCATTTAATAACTCTAACTTGGTCGTTCAGTGAACTCATTCTCTAATGAGCACCTGTGTCTTGTCTCCGACTTCGCTAAGTCGAATGACTATGAGATCATCATTACCCGAAGGCAAGACGAAGACACAGTGATCTATCCGATGTGTCGATATCCAGTTCTCGACACATCTATGATCACGAACCGTTTAAGACTTACGTTTCTATTCGGTCACTTGCTTACTCATAATCGAGATCTCATCTAGATATGTAAGGACCTAACTATAAGTCTATGGATATTATCTAAGTATATTATTACAAATCTTTTTATACCTAGAATAATACGTACCACATACGGTATGAACAAGACGTATAATCAAGATAAATTACCTTATGGGCACATATCTTCCTACAGCCCCAGCACGAAGGACCGAGCGTAGACCCCAAATTCATTATTCCCGGGCCGACATACCCTCTCCTCGGGCCCAGGGACCCGCACGTCACAGGGTGGACGTGCAAACCGCACCCGAATCTCCCTAATATTAATCCTATCCAACCTAAACTTGATGGCCTCAATCACCCTCGGCACGTCGGTTCGCCACGTCCTCCGTCGCTGAGGCCCCCGCATCCATAACAACCGCTCTTCTTCCACTGGTTCTTCCTCCACCGTCCCGCTACAACTTCCAAACTCAAAACAAGAAGCCATCGATCGAGAGTTTCAAAAGATTACCTCCTAGAGAAGTCGAGCTAAAGAAGCCGACCGGAAGCGGATCTCCGACGAAGACGACGGCGATAGCGTTGGCGAGCGACGGACGGAAGCTGGAAAGCGCGAAGGGAAGTCGAAACCGGGAGAAACGTTCAATCGGTCCTCTCCTTCCCCTACTTATAGCATACATCAGGCCATCCCGACCGTCGACGCGTCGTCATGCGGCGCCCATCAGAGTGCCTCTGACACCTCAGCTGGCGTGACTATCACTTCAGCCACGCGTCACCTTTCCAGTTGCAGAGGCGCTTCGATTTCCCCCGCACTTTCAAAATCGTAATAATGGCTGGCAGGGCGGGAACCCCGAGACTACAGCTGACGCTTCCTAGTGCAGAACAAGATCCCGGCTGCCTTTTTTCCAGAAGGGGGAGGTGATACGTCATCCGAGCCGAGCCGGGCTTCCCCCTCGAACTCGAATGCCGAGGGCAATTGTTACGACCTAATGATCGTGATTGTCCGACCTTCCATCCCAGTCCGCTGAATTCCCAGCCTCCTCGACCCTCCTTTCCAAAGGCCAGCTGGCCCAGCGACAGGGCGCTCCTCGCCCCGACTTCGAGGGCCGCTCGCTTATTTACCCCCAGGCCCGCAGGGCGCCTATCGACCCTAAAGCCTGACACGACTGGGGGAAGGGCGTACTCCGCCTCGGTCGGTGATAAGGGCGCTCTCCGCCACGAACCCAGCAGGTCGCGCCCATTCTCCCCCCAGCTCGTCGAGAACAGAGCACAAGGTGTACGATCGGATCGCTCGTCCTCAGTCAGGGGCGACTCAATGACCCATCTCTACCTCCGCTCCTCGGAGTGCCTCCTCGGAGGCACTCCGACGAAACTTTGGCACATTGGACACGACAAACAACCTAGTACAAGGATGCCACTGACACTTCCGCTGCCCGACCATCTGACAAAGCACCACCTGGCCGTTGCGCCGTCTGGCACTTGGTGCTTTCGGCCCTGACATCCTGACAAAAGCGCCACTGGCCGTTGCGCCGTCTGACAAAAGGATGGCTGACACCCCGGAACCTGACATCTCGTCTGAAGCTTCCGTCGACAGTTGGGCCAGCTCAGCACGCCGAGTCAGCACGCCAGGTCAGCCTCACCTAACCGCCTCCATCAGGTATAAATACCCCTTCGCCTCCAACGGGGCAAGGGTTGGGCAAATTAAGTCTGAATCTTATTACTCACGCACAAGAGCAAAGGTCTTCCATATCTTTGTTCTTCCACATCCGATAGCTCGTCACGTACGGTTGACTCACTCTTAGTCCGACATGCATCCGACCTGCGTGCCTGGCCCCCGCTTTAAGTCCTATTACTAACTTAGGCATCGGAAAGGCTAAGGGTTGGACCCCAAACCGGCCTTTCTGACGAACTGCTCCTTGTGCAGGCCAGCCCGCCGTCTCAGATCGCGCTCTGCTCCCACCTCCGACAGTGCGGTCGCTTAGCAAATCCCCCCAGCGGAATCGATTCCGTGGTCAGCCTTCGTAGTGCGCCCGGCTTCTTTACTACACTAACCACTAGTCAAATAGCCTACCCTAATCCCACCATAAACATAACCACCATGTCCTTGGTTCTCATTAATACAAATTCATTGTAAACGTGTTCTACGCCGCAACAATACGCATGAACGAGAGTTTCCGTATATATGTATTGATATCAATTGTACACGTTTCGGCCTTGGTAGCAAGAGTTGCTCACTAAAGACCATTGTCACATCTGATTTATAGCATCAAAATTTTTTGAGAAATGCTCAAGTTTTTTTAGCAAGGCGTAACAAAATCCATTATCAAAGCGGTATTATCAGATAACCCCTTGCATATCGTTAGAACCATTTCCATTCCCTTGACATTCTCGATGATACAAACCAGCTCATGGGGAATTTTCATTGGAAATGAAATAACAAAATTCGGTGGGTGAGTTTGTTACTAGCCTGCTCCCTGTCAGCCAGTTGCCAATCTAGAACCCTAGTGCCAATCCGACGTAAATTGATGGGACGCAATTAAATAATTTGGTAGTGATTGTCTCCACCAATCACTTTGTGTCACGCTCGGTGCTGTCCAGACCCGACAGTAATTTTGTGCCCACTTTTGCTTGGCGGCCGCCCACCCAACATAATCATCGTGTGGAGGAATTTTGCTCAGTTATGCTACGGTTGGAATCTGGAAACAGTGGGTCACAGTGCGCCGTTTGGCATTGTTAGCCTCCGATTGCCGCCGCCGTCACTGCCGCCGTCGCCGGTACACGATGACGACGACTGCTATTTCGACGCTGACATGTGCGTCTATCCGAACTCGTTTCTATCTGTTTCCTATAATTGCTAATTAAAATTATTTGTACATAGTTATAACTCCATAGCCTTTCAAATTGATTAACAAAAATGAAATCAAGCTTATAGTTTGTAAAATTCAATTCTCTGCAAATTTCGCTCAAGGAGATTGAAAGAGGTTGGTTGTTCTTGCAATTAGTTTGTAACAAATCAAGCATATAGTTTGTAACAGTTGGTTGTCAAAGGTTGTTCTTGCAATTTTGTAAGAAGATTTTAGTGAAAAATCTCAAGTGGTGAGCCTTAGATACTACAGTAGATCTGAAGGATCGAACCAAGATAAAAATCTCATGTGTTTGTGATTTCTTTTTTTTTTTGATATGTTCTCTTTATCATTTGCTAACATCCCTCTATTATGATATGTGCTATATGCACCCCTACTCATAGGGGTGCATATAGATTTCAGGTTCAAAATTTTCTTAAAATGGAAAGAAACAATAATTATTTTACAATCCAATCACTTGTTTTACTAAGTTTGGAAATAAAAAATCCCCACACCCCTATAAGTAGGGGTGTAAAGAGCATAACCCTTTATTATTGACTGCATGAAGCCAATGCTAAGAAGAAGATGATGATGATGATTATATTTTTATATATGCACATACACGTATATTAATGGGAAACTAGTGACACATGATAACAAATGGTCCAAGTGATTTGACATGGCATGTTTCAATTGGCCCAAAAAAAATAGCAAGCATATGTGTTCTATTTGCTTTTATTTTTTCATCGACCAATAGCAACCTCTGGAAGTAGCAAGGAAGCAAATATCCCTACTTGGTTTTTCACCATAAACATCTCAAAATAGAAATCAACACCGTTAGATTTAGATGCGGTCTATTTATCGCAAAATTATCCAGATAAGAAATTTCGGATGATTGCTTGGCCAAAATTCAAGAACTTTAATACCATCAGAATTTTGTGTAAAGAAAAAGTAACATGTGCAGGGTTAAACAGCCGATAGGACTCGTCAATAGTCAGCGGCTAATCAAACACATTTGCACATGATTGTGGGCCAGCGGTGGGCCTTTTCAGTGGGGCCCACTCGGCAAAGAAGAGGAAGAGGCCATTTTGGGCTTGTCTTCTTCAGATCCAGTATCTTAGAAATGTCCCTCCTTTTTGGTGCAAGCGAGCAATCTGGTTGCTTTCAAAATCACAGGCAAAGAGAGTAGCCGATTTTATAACTAGTCAAAAACATCGATTTTGCAACCACTTGATGCATGGGCAAAACACGTCCAAATTAGTTGAAATTTTGTTTGGAGCTAGTTTAGACATGTTAGAAGACATCCAACGGTCGGATTTTCTATTTACATTGTCTAGCTTTAAATTCCACTTGGATGGATCCGCATGTTTGATCCATCCGAATGGATCCTAGTCAACCTATATATATATATATATATATATATATATATATATATATATATATATATATATATATATATATATATATATATATATATATGAGGAGGGATCAAATGACCCCCAAAAATAACCCCCTAAAATGACCCCCTATCAAAAATCCTATGTCCCCCATTTTTTCGGAAGATCCGAACCGTTCATTTTGATCTCCACCCTCTATATACCTTACCCACCAATTTTCAACCCGATCCCATGTGTTTTGCCCGTTCATCCATCCGACCCAAATTTAACGGTTTCGCATGAATAGAACTTTTGCGAATGGTTGATGAACGGGAAAAACACATCGGATCGGATTGAAAATTGGTGGGTAAGGTATATAGAGGGTGGAGATCAAGATGAACGGTTCGGATCTTCCGAAAAAATGGGGGACATAGGATTTTTGATAGGGGGTCATTTTAGGGGGTTATTTTTGGGGGTCATTTGATCCCTCATATATATATATATATATATATATATATATATATATATATATATATATATATATATATATATATATAGGAAAAAGGGGATCCAAGGTGCCTCCTTAGATGAAAATCTAAGGAGGCGCCCCCATTTCCCCCCATCTCTTACAATTTTTTTGGCAATTTTTTTCATGGGGTTGTTGTTTACATCATGGATGATCAACATACCAAATTTCAAGGGATTTCAATACTTTTTGAGCCACCATCTACCCCTTACAACTTCAACGGTTTGAAAACATGTTGAAAACCCCACGAACTTGCAAGGGATAGATGTGGGCTCAAAAAGTATTGGAATCCCTTGAAATTTGGTATGTTGATCATCCATAAGGTGAACAATAAACACATGGAAAAAAAATTTAGAAAAAATGTGTGAGATGGGGGGAAATGGGGGCGCCTCCTTAGATTGAATCTAAGGAGGCACCCTAGGATCCCTTTACCCATATATATATATATATATATATATATATATATATATATATATATATATATATATATATATATATGGTAAAGTGTTCCTAGGGTGACTCCTTAGATTAAATCTAAGGAGTCGCCCCCATTTTCTCCCATCTCCCACAATTTTTTTGGATTTTATTTTTCATAGGATTGTTGGTCACATCATGGATGATCAACATACCAAAAATCAAGTCATTCCAATACTTTAAAAGCCATCATCTATCCCTTGCAACTTCAATGGTCTGAAAACGTGCTGAAAAACCCATAAAGTTGCAAGGGGTAGATGATGGCTTTTTAATGTATTGGAATGACTTGATTTTTGGTATGTTGATCATCCATGATGTGACCAACAATCCTATGAAAAATAAAATCCAAAAAAATTGTGGGAGATGGGAGAAAATGGGGGCGACTCCTTAGATTTAATCTAAGGAGTCACCCTAGGAACACTTTACCCATATATATATATATATATATATATATATATATATATATATATATATATATATATATATATATATATATATATATATATATATATATATATATATATATATCTATATTACATTTGACAGAGTTTTTTGAATCCTAGGGCTGACTAGGACAAGCTGACTAGGACAAAGGGGTAGATAAAAGACGGCCAGGATTTAATCTTGATGAATCGATGGTTGGGATTAAATTTTGGGATGATTGTTTTGTATTTTTAACATTATTAATCTTTTTTCAACCGCCTTGAAGATAGCAACACATTTTGGGGAAGTAAACAAAACTTTTTTTTTGAAGAAAACATAAGGCCAGGCTTTTTGGGGAGAGCTTCCCAAAGCTCTTGCTCTTCCCCAAAATAAAGCAAACATCATTTCCCAAGCAACGCAGCAATCTCTCCCCAAAATAGAGCAAACATCATTTCCCAAGCAACGCAGCAATCCATCGGCATCGCAAGCAAGCAACGCCTGAGCCCTTGGAGAAGCAATCTCGCAAGCAAGAGGCATCATCGCCTGAACCCAAGGAGAAGGAATCGAAAGCAACGCAGCAATCTTGCAAACATCATTTTCTGAGCCCTTGGAGAAGGAATCGCCTGAGCTCTTTCATCTCGACTGAGCTCTTTCATCTCGCAACGCAAGCAAGAGGTACGTAGCATTCTTCTTTCATTGCAACGCATCAATCTCGCAACCGTGTGTTCAGGCGATTCCTGAGCCCTTGGAGAAAGCAACCGTGTGTTCTTTGATGAAGACAAAGGTATTTGTACTTCCACTGAAATAAAAAACCAATTTTTTAATTAAATTTATGAAAATAGACAGTTTTACCCGCTTTCTGCTTTTGGAACGTCGATTGCTTTGTAGGCCCAGTGTAATTTTGATCTCCGGTGCCATCTCCTTCCGTCTTCAACTTCTGCTGTTGCTGCTGATGGCAGAGGCATGTTTGCTTCCCATTTGAAGGCTAGGCTGCATTTGTTTGGATTGGATTGAACTCAATAGTTTGATATCAGCAATTTGATTGGATTGGGAGTTAATATAAGCAGTTTGATTGGAATGAACTCAGAAGTTCAAAAGGCCCGGCTCAATTGAAGGTATATTTTAAAGTTTTCTATATTCTCTTACTTCCATCTTCTCTTAAGATTTGATCTGAATTTTTGATATTACCTTAATGCAATTTTCTGGATTGTTATATTGTGGTTTCTAGCTTAACCCGTTGTGTGCACACCACATGTTTGTTGTAATGCGAAGGTAAACATAAAATTGATTTTTAAGACACACACACATAGAAGAAGTAGAATGACAATCTTTGCACCAATAGGAACTATAAGTTCAGTGTTCATTAACATGATAAGTACTAGGTTCATGTTCATTAACAGGATGCAATATGTTGGTTCTATTATATAATCTTCGAGGGTGAGTCCTTATTTGTACTCCATTGTTGAACTTACATATATTATTTTCTTGCCACTTGCTGGTGACTTTTTATGTCTTTATTTTGTTGTCGTTGCTTACTTTTTTTGGCAGTGAAAAAGTTCAATTTTTGTTTGAATGTCAATAAGCCATTATATCCATTCCAATTGAAGATTGTAATCATTTACAAGATGCATGGGAACACATATTTCTCAACATTGCTATTGAATAAGTTCAGTCTTTGTTTGAATGAACTTACAAGATGCATGAGGTTGATATTTCTCAAAGCAGGCTTTAGCCAAGATATATGAGCTTTTGACACTGATCTAACCATGTGAAATATCATCACAGATGCTTTTGTTTATGTGTACAATGGGAAATATCATCACCAGAGTATATATGGTATGTGTACTCCAAAAACTTAACAGTTTAAAACAATCACCTTCTGGCATTTAATAGTAGTTGATCTTTTAATGGCATGATGTGACTGTTCCTGAGATTGTCACTCATATCTGATGTTTAATTACAAAACCACATATTATTATTTTCTGGGGTGCATATTTTATAGACAGATTTGCAACAAGAATAAATTGAGGTTTAACATTGGTGCATATATGTTGATACTTAATTATTACGATCAGTTTGGAATTAGCAGACTGGAATTCCTCCAAGCTTTTGCATATATCCCATGGTTAGATATGGTATGGTATGTATATATCCCATGGTTAGATATGGTGTGTGTACTACGGGAAATATCTAACCATGGGAAATATCATGATCTGCAAACTAATGACGAAGAACCCTCCAGTATATTGCTATCTCTTGCTAACACATAAATTGGTTGAGATGACCCACATGATCACATGGCTGCTACTTTCTTTTCAGCTAGGTCTTTGCATCTCAAGCTTCTCTACTTTCGTTGTGGGCATCATAATCGAATTAGTTTGCTGTTGGGAAGTCGAGCTGCTCGCTTTGTTTGCTCCGCCGTTGATCCTCATCACTGGAGCTACATACTCTGGCTAAAAGAATGCACTATCAGTATTGAGAGTGAAATATTTATTTGAGGCAACAACAATAGTCGAGCAGGTACACATCTCTAGCCGACACGCAAAATACAGACAATATGGAGTATGTATATAGAAACAAATAATTGAAATACTTCATATGTGAAACTAAATACAGTATATGCAACTCAAAAACTTTATGAGCAAATATAAAGTACAATGACATGTTAAGGCCACCATCGCCAGATACCATAAATCTTGAATATGTTCTAAGGTACTAAACCATAAATCTTGAATATGTTCTACTGGTGAGAAGCTGCAGAGGTTAGTGAAGGGGTTCAAGGGTGCAGAGGTTAGTGTTAGCCTCAGATGTTCCAAGCGTAGTACAGAGAGGAGGAGGAGTTTGAGATGGATATTGGGTTGCCAACTGAGGTGCACCAAGTTGGTCACATAGGATGGGATGGCTCTAAAAATACAGTTCCAGGGCTCATGGCATTCCCTTATTCTCTCTCTCATGGGCAATTTGAGCTTGCAGTTGCTGCACAGACTAATACTGCATCTACTTAAATTTTATTTTCACTGGTTGCATGTATTTTCTTGACTTTTGATGAGGATTTGTGAACTGTATAGAACTGGTCTCAATGTCACCTGTATTCCTCTTTCAATACCATTTGCTTGAAATTCGAGATGCAGATCATATGTTCTCAGCCGGGTGAGAATATCCAAGAAATATTAATTTGAATTTGCAGGTAATTCAGACCCCTTACGCCTGCAGATCATATGTTCTCAAAGCAGGCATCGGCTTTGAATTTGAATTTGCAGGTAACTCGGACCCAAATCCCTCATATGCAGAGCATATGTTCTCAGCTTCCCACGATAGCTCAATATTATAGATGGATTTTTTTTCCAAAACTGGACGAGCTCTCAACGGTCAATAGAATGTGGACAACAATCAAAAGCTGGACAAGTACAAGATCCATCATGTGCTTCGGATGAAGTAATGTCAATCTTTATCTCTAAAATGGTTGATGCTCATCTCTGTGCTTCTTGAGCTCTCGATATCTATTCTCTCTCTCTTAGTTATAGAATTTGATGTAAGGAATCTGCTCATCAGCAACGCGAATGACTCGAGCTCTGTTCTCTTCGATGACGAGTCTAGCCTTTGCCGGAAACCTCAACCATCTTTCATGTCGATCACATGGTCTCATTGGTAGGCAATTGTACATGAATTCTGCCCTAAGGGTTGAACCTTATCTTTCTGCTATCAATTATTTTGAATTGCATTTCACTTATTTTTGCACAAAAAGGGTTATTTTGGTGGTGGTGGGTATGTGGTTAAATAAAATTTGGTGGTGTGTCCCCATCCTATTTGAATCTTCTTTTATTCTTTTTATATTCTTTTTGCTCATATGTTGCATGTTGGATTTTTGCAGGTTGGATCATATGTTATATGTTGAAATTTGGTGGTGTGTGGCTAAATGATTCTTATAGGTGGGATTTTTTCATGTTTTCAATGTTATAAATAATGCAATTAGCTACTTGAAAATGTGTGGTACGTGACACTATGCAGTCTACGTACATATCATGGTTTTTCTTCCCATAGTCCCTCCCTCTGCACAATGTAACAAAATGTGCATTTTGAAAAGTGTTTGATATTGTGTACAATTTATGTGTTTGCTATTGTCTATGGATTCTTTGTTGATTATGGATTTTATGTTGGTTATGATTGCTTTTGAGTTCTGTGTCTGCTATTGACTACAAATTCTCTGCTACCTATGAGTTCTATTTGCCATTGTCTACATGTTCTCTTATACCTATGGGTTCCATGTCTCCTAAAGTGATTTCGTTTTTGTATGATAATCCGGACATAATTGATATTTATGCTCTAGCTAGCTAGAGGGGAAATGTTAGAATTAGAATATGTGTTAGGTATAAAAAATGTTTTGATACAATGTATTACATGCTATGCCTGTCGTAATTAGTGACATGCATGGTAGATCAAAATTTGTTTGTTAGACACGGATGGAAGGAGGCTAATCACTCACTTCTTCGTTATTTTCTCTCTTCTAACATGTTACATTGGGAGAAATATATGTTATTCTGTATATTAATATGATATGAAGTTTGCTTTTGGGCCCATATTATGAGACATCACACATGTCGTTCAGTTAATTATCTGCTTTTTAGGCTTCACCCTTTGCATAACTAATATGATTAACTGGTTGTCATGCCTCACTATCTGTGTGATGCAGGTTGGGGGCATCATGTATACTTTAGCATGATGGCTGATACTCAAAGAAACGGCCAGGTACAACCGGCTACACCGAACCATCTTGCTCTTAATTCGAGGCCAATGGAGATGGAGGTTGTTTCTGTTCCTGTTGATCATCATAATCACTTCAGTATGAGAGACTCCAGTCATATTCTAGACGCCATGGAGTCATGTGGAAGATACTAATTTCACCGCCACTTGCTTTTTTAACATACAAATCTCAGATATCATATCTCTGTAAATAAGTAACCACTCGATGACTTTTTGGTTAGCGACTTGATTGTTTTCTTTGTTTCTATGTAACATTGAAATTCCTTTACACATTGAGATAGTCCTAGAGCATGTTATGCATCATATGTTTCGTTGTAGCTATTTTGGATCAGTTTATTTGTAATATATTTAGTTACAAAATTGCAGCTTGAAGTTTTCTTTTTAAAAAAACAATGTGGTAATATGTTAGGTGGGATTATGTTCTAAGATTTTCCCCGAGTTACTAAATTGGGCCGGCATGGGCTAGCCCAAGCAGTGATGCACCGCCCACTGCTGGGAACTTTGTTCATGACGCTGGGGCCTGTTATTTATGTAGCTAGGACTCAAAAGTGTACACGTGGCGGGCATAGGGCTCACCAACAACTTTGGATGCCATTATTGAATCTCCTCGGTTCTTCTGGGGGTCATCCATCTCAAGGGTAAAATTTTCTCTCTCGAGTCCCAATGTTAAATGTGAACCAACATGACCCTACTACATGTTAAATGCTTTCACATAAAATACCCCTCCGGTGAGCTCACCGCCATCTACCACACGGTCCTCCTCTTGGGGGTGTAAACGGAATGATTAAATTTTTTTAAGCTTAATCTCACGGGACCTACTTACGAGCTAACTGCTTTATCACTCTAATTATTATTGAGTAATGTTTTTGAGCTTAAGTAGGTCAAAAGCCCTTTTCTCGCTCTTATCTCAATGTTGTCACCCCTTCCTAAACTTCTTCCATAACCCGTGGGCACGGTTCATTTAAGATTTTCAACCGCGAAATCTTTGTTCCACAAAAAATTATTTCCACAACCAATACATAAAAGAACACCAAATTAGCGTAAAAATATTTGGTGACAAGGGCGCATTTGGCGTGGGCGTCTTCGGCGTGGAACAATAAATTCAGCGCGGAACAATAAATTCAGCGCGGGTGCCTTCGACACGGAACAATAAATTCACGCGGAACAACAAATTATCGTAGAACAACAAATTTGGTGCAGAACAACAAATTAGCGTAAAAAAATTTAGCGTGTGTCTTTGGTGCGGAATAACAAATTAGCGTAAAAACATTTAGCAGCACGTGCATTTTCGACACGAAACAACAAATTCGGCGAAGACGCCTTCGACACAGAACATCAAATTCACGTAGAACTACAAATTCGGCATGAAGCAACAAATTAGCGTAAAAAATTTAGCGGGCGCCTTCGTTGCGGAACAACAAATTCACGTAGAACAAAAAATTTGTCTCGGAACAACAAATTAGCGTTAAAAAATTTTGCGGGTGCGCTGCAGGCGCTCGCGTCGCAGCTAAATTTTTTAGGTTAATTTGTTGTTTCGCGTCGAAATTATTGTTCTGTGTCGAATGTGTTCTTCCACGCCGAAGGCGCCCGCGCCGAATTTGTTGTTCTACACCGAATTTGTTGTTCCGCACCGAAGGCGTGCACACCGAAGGCGCCTGTGTCGCTAAATATTTTTACGCTAATTTGTTGTTCTTTTAAATTTTGGCTATGAAAATAATTTTTTGGGGAACAAAGATTTCGCGAGAGAAAATCTTAAATGAACCGTGCCCGAGGGCACGGGTTATGACTAGTATATATATATATAATCAATTAATTATGAGTTATGAAACATAGTGGAGTCATACAATAAGCCTTCAATTCCTTGTTTTGGATAGATGCCAAAAAGGAGTCTGTAACATTGGACTCGAAAGAAATGAACACCTTGTTTTGCACAATGGATACCAACAAGTTTAACCGCATATCCACATCAACATCAGTACATCAAATATAGCACACTCTTGAGGTAACACATGAAGCAAACGTACGGTTAAACAATCTAAAATTTCTGTTCTTGTTCATAACTTTGAATTGTTTAAGGTGAAAGAGAAGGAGACAAGCTTGGAGATGTACACTTCATTGATTTAACAAATTTTTATATTGTCTTGGGAAAGAGTTATACACAAACTAAGATGGTCTAAAAGATTCACAATACCTTACTACAGAATGGGAGAATGTAATGAATGGCAATTGAAGAGGTGAACGATCTTTCAACTCTCACCATAGAGGACTTGATCGGGAATCTTATAGCATATGAATTACAAATGGATGATCGCAAGTAAGATAGCGTTCATAATAATAAGAGGGTTGAATTCAACACATTATTCAATACAGACGAATCAAACGACAATGAGGATGACATGACACTTATCATAAGGAAATTTTGGAAGTTTATGAAGCAATGTAAGCAAAAATCTAACAAATTTAAGGTTACTAATGACTCTTTCTTATGTTTCAAATGTAATAAATTAGGGTACATGAAAAAAGGTTGTCCCTTAGTGAAAACATTAATAATTGTAATAAGTTTCAAAAGAATAAGAAGAAGAAAAATTATTGGCCACCACTTAGGATGATAGTAAATCATCATTGTACGAAGAAGAAGATCAACAAAAGAACACACACATATTCTTCATAATACATGAAGATGAGGTAACCTCAAATTTTGATAATGATGACTTATTGATTGCCTTTAATGATTTGTATAATAGATATAAGAAAATAATGGTACTTATAAATTATTGAAAATGAACAAGAATTATTAATAAAGGAGCATGATTCTACTTTATTAAATTATTATAAAATGATTGACATATTTAATGACAAACAAAAACTAGTTTAAAAATAAGAACATAAAAGATGAAAATATTATGTGTAAAAGGAATGCCATGAATTGAATAATAGAATAACTAATTAACAACGCTTATAATTGGCAATCGTTGTTAAAGGTGTGCTATTAAAGGTCCATTTTGTAGTAGTGACTGAACTCAAAAAAGATAATAGAATAACTGAACATAAAAAAGATGCTTCTTAATTAAACTTAAATATGATGACATTGCAAAGAATGCGACTAAATTCAATACAAGTAAAGAAAACTTAAGTTGCTTTCTTATCAATATGTTTCTAATAATAGATTAGGTTTAAGATAAACAAGGGTAATTCAAATGTTAAACATGCATCATCATCATAGAACTCGAATGTTAACAATGGTCCATCTGCCTAGAACATGCATGGTAATTATTCTACATCATCTAAGAACTTACATACTAAACAAATTAAAAAGATTCATGCATATATCTATGGTAGATATTCAACCGACATTAATAATAAAAAGGGTTAATTCATTTGTTTCATATAGAATGCATGATCATCATCATATTGCTAAATCTCAAATGAAAAAAGCATGATAAATCGCATAATATATCAATGTTAATATCTAAAGATGCATGTGCATGTGATAATAATGTTTACATTATAACATTCATGCATAATGTATGGCACTCAAATGATTATATATTTTCAAAGAATGATAAACCAAATCCTACCTAGGTTTGGGTTCTTATAGGCTAATCCAATGGACCCAACTATGAGTGGATACTAATAGGCTTAACTGTTTTCATTCATCCATCCCCTAAAAGAGCAGTGGATACTTGAGAGTAACTATTTCAAGCATATCATGACCGACAATGCCAATATGTTATCATCACTTCAAAGGAACAGCAGTGGAACTGACACCTTTGGAGATAACAACAAACGTCAAGTGATCGACATTGGAATAGTTGGTAAGATCTTTTAATCATTTTTTGAATATATGCTTTTAGTTGGTCTTAAACATAATTTATTAAATATAAACCAATTATGTGACAAAGGTTATAAAATTGTCTTTGAAAAAGATGCATGTGTTATGAACATGGCCAAATGGGCATATTGGGTATCCACCCACATTGTATCCAATAAGAATTATACATATATCTACTATACATTTGACACCTTATTTTGAATTCTATGGCTGACTAGGACAAGATAAAGAGTGGCTAGTTATACATTTGATAGTGTTTTTTTGAATTCTAGGGCTGACTAGGACAAGATAAAAGATGGTTGAGATTTGATCTTGGAAAATTAACGGTTGATATAGATTAATGTAATTTAGATGGGTTCAGCTCAAAAAAACCCTCCAGCACGTTTGGTTTTCTTCGGGTGGTGGGGTCAACTGGCAATAGAAGGGTTAATATTTGGGTAAGGCTGTTTCTCGATCTCCTAGATGAATAAGACCAAATAGCTGGCAATAGAGAGGGTCAAAAATCTGCTGGGTTCCGCTCATGCCTCCTCGCATGCTACCCAAATCTCCTCGACTCCTCCCCACGCCTCCTCGCATTCTACCAATAATCTGCTGGGTTCTGCTTCAGTCTTGATGGGTTCCGCTTCATCATCTTCTCCTCGCAGCACCTCTTGGATCTTTGTGGAGATGTCTCCAACTCCGGCAGCTTCTCAGGCAATCCTTCGCCCTCTGTTCGCTTCTTAGGTCTTCCCATGACTCTCAATTGCTATTAAGAACAAAGAAAACAGAATAGACAAAGAATGGACAATGAACAAATAAAAGAATGAAAAAAGAAAAATGGGAAAAATCTCAGAGAGATTCTGGATTGTATTCAATTTGATAGTTGCCGGAATTGAGCTGGAGTTTTGCCTTTTATGGGCAACACAACGAATTGCAACAACTTCCGTGATTAGCGGAGTCACCCCGAGAATCAGGGAAAGAGACGGCTCTTCAAGCCGTTAGGACATGAGAGCCATCCAACCGCTCGAAGTTGGACGCTGCTGATGAATTCACTTAAAGCTTGGACGGCTCAGATTATTTCCCTATGAACGGTGGATACTCCTCTCGCCCAGCAATCCAACGATCACCCAGCTTTCTTCGTCACCTCAACGGCTAGTTTGGCGGAGCTCGCACCTGATAGCTTCCTGCTGTCCACGGCCATTGCCGGAGTTGCCCCCAAGTCTCTTACAATACCCCCTCCATTTTTCGACCTTGCCTCAAGGTCGAAGGTAGGAAAGCGCTTCACCAGGTCCCAATAGGTCCCCAAGTGGCTTCCTCGATATCACGCTGCTTCAATTTAATGAGAACCTGGGAAATCAAGGCATTACGTTGGCGGATTGTTCTTCTCTCCAATATGAGCTCCGGCTCATCAATTAACTCCTCCACTAAGCTAGGTTGATCAGTCTGTATAACAGCATGGGCTCCTAATTTTCTTTTTAGCTGAGACACATGGAAAACGGAGTGAATCCTAGAGGTAGAGGGCATCTCTAGCTTGTAAGCAACCTCCCCGATTCTCTGTATAACCTTGTAGGGCCCATAATACTTGGGTGATAACTTGTGGGGCTTCCTCATTGCAGCTGTTATTTGTCTGTATGGTTGTAATCGCAAGAACACCCAATCTCCCACCGCAAACTCCCTTTCAGTCCTCCTCCTATCCGCATACTTCTTCATATACTCCCTTGATTTCTTCAAGTTGTCCTTCAGTATCTTCAAGGCCACATCTCTAGAAAATAATTCCTCATCTACCAACTGCACATGGGAAGCATGGGGTATATAGCTGAGTAAGGCTGGGGGTTTTCTTCCATACATTGCTTCATAAGGGGTCACCTGTGTTGGAGATTTCCAAGTTGTGTTGAACCAATATTCTGCCAGAGGCAGCCACCTTACCCACTCCTTGGGTCTATGACTACAAAAACACCTTAAATAGCACTCCAATTGCTTGTTTGCATTTTCAGTCTGCCCATCAGACTGTGGGTGGTAAGATGAGCTCATAGCCAATGTAGTCCCTTGCAAACTGAATAACTCCTTCCAAAATAGACTTGTGAAGATTGGATCCCTGTCACTTACTATAACTGTGGGTAGTCCATGTAGCTTGAAAACTCCATTGAAGAAGACCTAAGCCACTTGCTTAGCAGTAAATGGGTACTTTAGCCCAAAAAAATGTGCTCCCTTGGATAACCTGTCTACCACCACATAAATGGCATTGACCTCACCACATGAGGGTAGCCCAATTATAAAATCCATAGAAATTTCTTCCCAAATCCTCTCTGGCACTGGCAGTGGTTGGAGCAACCCTGGAGGGGCCACATTTTCAGATTTGTTGTGTTGGCATACCTCACATTCCCCTACAAATGTCTTCACATCAGATTTCATTCCCTTCCAATAAAATACTTCTTTCAGCCTATGCCCAGTCCTGATGGCATCAGAGTGGCCTGTGATGGGGGTGCCATGAAACTCATGAATTAGGATTTTCACTACCTCCTTATTCTGATGATTCACCAATATCCTTCCTCTGTAATAGTAGACCCCTTCTACGACTGTATACTTCTCCCTCAAGTTTTCATCCTCTTGCAATTTCTTATCCAGCTCTTTAAAGAACTCATCTCTGCTGACCATATCCTTGATTCCTTGTAACCAATCAGGCTGTACAGCTGATATGTGGCTTAAAGAGTGATCATCCACTTCCAGGGCCTCATCATTCCCCATCTCCCTTGATAAAGCATCTGCCGCAGCATTACTTCTTCCTGGTTTAAATTCCACTGTATAATCAAATTGCTACAACTTAACAAGCCACTTACTTTGTATTCCATGTTGGAGACATTGGTTGAGCAGATGGCTGAGGCTGTGGTGGTCTGTCCTTATCACGAACCTCCTTCCAATTAGATAATGGCTCCACTTTCTGGTTGCTAAAATTAAGGCCAATAGCTCCTTCTCATACGTTGAAAGAAAGAGATTTCTTCCCTTCAATTTAGAGCTCAAATAGGCCAAGGGTCTTCCATCTTGCATCAGGATAGCCCCTATTCCATGCCCAGACGCATCACATTCTACCACAAAATTTTTGCTAAAGTCGGGTAATCCCAACACTGGGGAAGTAACTAATGCATCCTTCAGGTGTTGGAAAGATGCTCTGGCTTCATTGCTCCATGCAAACTCACCCTTCCTTAACATATCAGTCAGTGGCGCTGCTATGCTCCTAAAGCCCTTGACAAATTTCCTATAGTATCCTGCAAGCCCCAGGAACCCACGCAAGGCCTTGACTGTCTTGGGTTCACTCCAATTTACTACGTCTTCAATCTTCTTGGGGTCAGCTGCAACCCCTTGCCCCGATATGACATGGCCTAAATAATCCACCGTCTCCTTTCTGAACTGACACTTGGACAATTTGACGAACAGTTGGCGTGCCTTGAGGATTTCAAATACTTCTTCCAAGTGTACCAGGCGGGATGCGTAGCTGGAGCTGTAGATGAGAATGTCATCAAAAAAAACTAAAACATACTTTCTCAGAACTGACCTGAATATATAATTCAACAACAATTGGAATGTCGAGGGGGCGTTGGTGAGTCCAAATGGCATTACTACAAATTTGTAGTGCCCATCATGGGTTCTGAAAGCTGTTTTGAAGATGTCCTCCTGCTTGACTCTGATTTGATGATACCCCGATCGAAGATCCAATTTGGAGAAGACAACGGCTCCATGTAGATCATCCATCAACTCATCGATGATGGGAATAGGAAATTTATCCTTCACTGTTTGTTGATTAAGAGCTCGGTAGTCGACGCACATTCTCCAAGAACCGTCGGACTTCTTCACCATCACCACCGGAGAGCCGTAAGGACTTGTGCTTGCTCGGATAACACCTGAACTCAGCATCTCTGCAACTTGCTTCTCAATTTCCCCTTCAAAAAATGGGCATGTCTATAAGGTCGTATGCAGACTGGTGTAGCTCCTTCTATTAATGGGATGTTGTGGTCACAGTTCCTTTGAGGTGGCAGCTCCTTAGGTTCCTCAAAGATGGATGAGAACCTGTCAAGAAGTAGCTGCAATTCTGGAGGTTGCCTCTCCACTTTATTTACTCCCCAACAAGCAATGTCCGTTGTAAAGGTGATAGACTTCAGCTGTATGATAAACCCCGCACCTTCCTGTCGTAATGTTTTTCTCATTTGCTTCTCATTAATCACCTGAGACCCTTCCTTAGAGCCTTGCCATGTACACTCTTGGCCCTGGAAGTGAAATCGCATTTGCAGTTTCTTGAAGTTCATGACTATATCATCAAGCTGCTCAAGCCACTGCGCCCCTAGCACAATCTGATTTCCCCCCATAGGCAGCAAAAGAAGATCCAAGGGAACGGTAATTCCTTGACATTTGAGCAACACTCCCTTGCACATGCCAGATCCCTCTATCTTGTCTCCATTGGCAACAACAACCTTGAAACTTTTGGAGCCCTCAATCTCTAACCCCAGAGTTTTGGCCAGCTTGGGATGGATAAAGCTGTGGGTAGACCCTGAGTCAACCAAAACATGCACTGTCTCCCCCCGGATACTGCCTTCCAATCTCAAGGTGTGAGCCACAGCAATCCCACACATTGCTTGCAAGGAGATTGCAGTTGGATCCTCTCCCATTCCTTCAACTCTAGCTTGACTACTCTCATGGTGGTACATAAGTTCCTCCCCATCCATTTCTGGATCATCCTCCCAAACACCCTCCACCATAAACAACTTCTTACACTTGTGATCACGACTCAACTTTTCATCACAAGCAAAGCAGATGTGGTTCTTCCTCTTGAACAATACCTCCTCCGGGGTCAATTTCCTGGATACTGGTGCTGATGTAGTGGGAAGTATTTTCTTAACTCCTTCAGACCAATGTGGGTTTTGGGTAATAGTATTGCCTCCCCTCAACTGGGCTCCCACATTAAATCTGCCAACCTTCTTGGACCAAAGGCATTTTTCCTCAAAATTCTTTGCTAGATGAATGGCCTTGTGAAGAGTTTGGGGTTCAGCTGCAGCTACTTCAAACCGAATCTCCTCCTTAAGCCCTTCAATGAATTTGTCAAGGATGTAGTCATTAGGGAGCCTGTCTAGGAACCCCAAGACCTTCTCCATCTTCTTCAAATACTCACTCACTGTGCTCTCCTGCTTCAGCCTCGCAAACACTTGGAAGGGTTTGCTCATTTTCGGAGGTCCAAACCTGGCTACAATTGCCTTTTTGAAAGTTTCCCACACCATGAATTCATCTATGCTAGATTTAGCCCACTCCGACCATAAGAGAGCATCCTCTTTCAGATAGAAACAACAAATTTTCACCCAGTCTATTTTATCAGTTTTATAATACTCAAAAATTTGTAAGGCCTGGCTCACCCAAGCTACTACTTCTTCCCCTCCTTTATACATAGGAAACTCAGGTCGGATTCCCTTAGGAACGTGATCTCTTGCACCCCCATTATTTCCCCTCCCATTACCATGATAGTCCTCCCTATTGTAGGAAGTTTCTCCTCTTTCCAAATGTGCAAGCCTTTCATAACCATCTGCGAAAGAAATTAGTTGCATCTGAGTTTTGGCGAGATTTTCAATCTTACTTGAGAGTTCCTGAAATTGAGCGCTATTGATAGTCATCTGCTGTTGTAGCTGTTTCTGGACAACACTCCATTGCTGTTTCTGTTCTTATTGAAGCTTTTCCCATTGTTGATGGAAGTGAATCTGAAGGTGATTTTGCTCAGCTTCAAGCCGCATGAACCGTTCAGTCCATGTCTCTTCGCTGATGTGATTATCTTCGTCATCTGATCATTCCTCATAGTCTAGATCATCACCATGGCTCGTCTGGGGCTTTGATACCACTTGTGGAGATGTCTCCAACTCCGGCAGCTTCTCAGGCAATCCTTCGCCCTCCGTTCGCTTCTTAGGTCTTCCCATGACTCTCGATTGCTGTTAAGAACAAAGAAAACAGAATAGACAAAGAATGGACAATGAACAAATAAAAGAATGAAAAAAGAAAAATGGGAAAAATCTCAGAGAGATTCTGGATTGTATTCAATTTGATAGTTGCCGGAATTGAGCTGGAGTTTTGCCTTTTATGGGCAACACAACGAATTGCAACAACTTGCATGATTAGCGGAGTCACCCCGAGAATCAGGGAAAGAGACGGCTCTTCAAGCCGTTAGGACATGAGAGCCATCCAACCGCTCGAAGTTGGATGCTGCTGATGAATTCACTTAAAGCTTGGACGGATCAGATTATTTCCCTACGAACGGTGGATACTCCTCTCACCCAGCAATCCAACGATCACCCAGCTTTCTTCTTGACCTCAACGGCTAGTTTGGCGGAGCTCGCACCTGATAGCTTCCTGCTGTCCACGGCCATCGCCGGAGTTGCCCCCAAGTCTCTTACAATCTTCCTCGCAGCGCCTCTTGGATCTTCCTCGCATGTAACCTTTGATCTTGGATCTTCCTCACAGCTATTTAAATTGTTCTCCTATCTTTCATATTTGATCTTGGATCTTCTTTGATTTGATTTTCCTCGCATGTAATTCATATTTGCATCCTGATTTTCTGTTATTTTTCCTCGCAGGTAACTCATGGTTTTTTAATTAGATGGGTTCCCCTTTTTAATCCTGATTTGAATGAAAGAAATTTTAATAAGAAGCATATGAATAGAAATAACTGTTATGGAAGCAATTTTTAATCCTGTTAATTTGGTATTCATGTTTGTATCAACATATTTGGAAGCAATTTTTAATCCTGTTAATTTGGTATTCATGTTAATTTTTAATCCTGTTAATTTGGTATTCAAAGAAGCTGGTGCATATTTAATATGCATATATTTGGTATAGATGCTGGTGCATATTTACTATGCATATATTTGGTGCTGTGATTATTTTTTGTTTACAATTCAGATTCAATTAGATGCTGTTTAATCCTGTTAATTTGGTATAGATGCTGGTGCATATTTACTATGCATATATTTGGTGCTGTGATGATTTTTTGTTTAAATGATAATTTCTCCCCCTCTCTGTAAATTTCATTTCTTTCCATCACTTGCTTTTGAGTTCTTTCTAGAATTCAGATTCAATTGGATGCAATTTTCCTGATTACATATCCGAATCATAGATCATGTCGACATCCATTAATCATTTCCAACTATTAAGACATTAACCTCTTGCAGACTTCCAATTACTGCTAGGAAAGTAATAAAACCCCAAAGTGTTTAGCTTATGGAAATTTTGTTGTGTGAAGACAGGTAAGATTCTTAACTTGCATAACCTGGGATTTTGAAAAAGATGACTGAAATATATGATGGATCAATCTGTTGTGTGAAAGATGTTAAGCATCATTATCGATTGAAAAGAGCATTGTTTGTCTATCTTGCATGAAATTATCAAGTCTACATAAAAGTATATTAAAACCAAATGCCCACTTGATAATTGCTAAGTATCACTAAATCACATCATATTAGCACAAAATACCTGATAAAATTTATTCGTAATTCTATCAGGAACAAGTACTATTATGCATGTATGATATTCATTAGAACTAACATGTTAAGATGTCTTCAAACCATTTTGATTTTTTGTAAGCTGATTCAACTTGAAAAGTGAATCTATGAAGTCATTTTTACTTTTTAAACATATGACTAAGAATTTGATACAGCAATTTTGTAGAAACTAAACCCTGTAAGGATATCCAAACATGGATAGTGTTACGACTATTTTGACCGGGCCCGGAAGAGCCAAGTCAACGACGACCGGTCAACCGGCCTGCAACGGCCTTGGGGCCTCGGACCCAGAGATCTCACGGGCGGGCCGCGCTTATCCGCCCAAGACAAAAGGCCCAAAAGACTGCCCACTTCCGTAGTGGAGGAAGTCGGGACCCAAATCGAGGAAGCCATCGCCAAGTATGGCAACCGCCCAGTGTCATCATGATCCGCCAATTCTGGCAGCCACCTTCATGGCTCGCCAAATATGGCAACCGACTTCATGGCCATCACTCCTCAATAATGGCGGCCACATTCAATGCCATCACTCCACCTTCATGGAATTTATCCCTCCATAAAGCATGACAATGATGGGGGTCAACAGGGCCCATTAACACGACCTCATCAATAGCGACCATGATGTCTCATCATGGCCCATTACTCTGGGACTCGCCTATATGAAGAGGGGGGAGGCATCATCACCAGGGGCCGGATCTGGACGATCTACAACGGAGGTACCACAAACTCCATCTTACACCTTCTTCCGCCTTTACCTATTTCTCCCCTATAGCTCGGCTCGAGGATCGGGGCTTGGTCTCTCCGTGAACCGACCCTGATCCCACCGAGCATCCCTCAGACTAGATCTGACTTTGGCATCGGAGGGGATTCGGTCGGAACCAAGGTCCGACCCCCCTGACGAGCTCCTTCGTCCATTCAGGTCCAGGAGATCCTGTGGCGCCGAGGCTACCCCTCAGCGTCATCACAGCCAGAGCCGAGCGCCCTCGTCCCCGAGCCCGTTCGTCTCCACCACCAGAAGATAGTCGCTCTGTCGAGGCCACCCCTTGGAAAGCTGACGCGAGGATCCACGCGTCCCCCTCACCGAGCGATCCCGCCTTCTATCGATCACGAAAGTAGTCGCCCGCCGAGGCTACCCCTCGGCCCATCAGAGATCGGAACGGCGCCTTCCCGCTCAGGCGAACGCGCCATCGCCTGACCACCAGGGTCATCTCCGTCTCACGTGGCTACCATGACAACACGGGGGTCCCGCATGTCCCCTTTGACCGCGTTGACCCCTCACCCTCCATACTATCGATTTGCGGGTGGAAAAAACACCCGTAAACATCTGGCGCCGTCTGTGGGAACGAGTCGACGCCCATGCATCAACCACACCGACGATCACTCGTTCCAGTAATAGTGTCCCCTTGGGGCGAAGGGGAAGGGAAAAGCGAAGAAAGCCGCGAAGCCAAGGGTCCGCCCATAAGAAATCGGAGCATATATTCTCGCCAATGACTCTTCCCCTATACAGATTCTCCAATAAGATTCTTAGCGCTTCGCCTCGTGAACCTCCCAAGGATCTTAGACCAAAATCAACCCCACCTTCATCAAAAAATCAACAGGACTCTGTTCATCCATCACCGAGTTCCCCGGCATTGTCCACCACCCCCGCGAGCTCAACATGTTGGCCCCATCTGAGCGCAGTGCCGTCCTCAAGGCCAACATCACAAGCAAGAAAGTGTGACGATGCCTCCATCGACTCTGGATGACGGAGAACTGCACAAGTCGAGGCTCGAATGGTCTCGACCCAAAATCGAGGCTCGGTGGAAAGTCGTCAACGATCCTTGTACGACTCCCACGACTCTCCAAGGGGTCGACGAGAAGCTCTTCTCAAAGAAGCTAGAGCATCCTTCGAGTCGGAGATGATGATCTCTAGCTCCGCCGACTTCCGACCGATTCACCGGAGGCGCCAACTTCCGGCCCTCCCCAAAGTCGCCGACCAGTTGAACTTGTCATCAGAATTCAACCCAAGCTCGGTGTGCTGCTACAGTCCCGCCGAGGTTCTGACTGCCGACGGAGCTCGCACCTCCTCCGATCGACCCAAGCGAGCCAGATCTAATCTCCGATTTTGCCGATGACATCAACGCGCCCTGTCAAGCTCGAGCAGAGGCCATCGACTCCCTCGCCCCCTTCCGATCCACAGTCACAGGGGCCGCCTCCTCCAGGATCGATCCACGTTGCTGAGGGTCGAAACTTCCTCGACGAAGCCTTCCGATCGATGTTGCGACTCCTTCGTCCCCTTTCGATCCGAAGACGCCCAAGGTCAAGACTTCCTCGACGAAGCCGCAGGGATCGCTTCCTCTAGGGTCGATCGACCTCGCAGAGGGTCGATGAGACCCGAGATGCCTCGATTCAACCGCGATTCCTTCGTCCCCTTCCAATCCGAAGCTGGCCAAGCTCGAGACTTCTTCGGCAAAGCTGCACAGACCGCCTCCTCTTCCGATCCAAAGCTGCCAATGGACAAAGCTTCTTCGATGAAGCTGCTGAGCCCACCTCCAAATTTTGACCCAAGCTCGGACCTTTTTCCGACGGGTCTGCCATGGATCGAGGTGTCTTCGGTGAGGTTGGTTGGCTCACCTCCTTCACCGACCCGAGCTTGATTGATCCTCGGTAAGCTTCGCATCGAGAGCTGAGTGAGAAAGGCGAAGAGAGACAGCCAACCCAAGAGTCTCGAACAAATAGACTTTGGAGCTCGGAAATGATCTTCCAGATAAGTTCCTCTTACAAATCTTCACATTCTGTATGATCTTCTAGCTGATTTCTGATGCAGCGGCCCCTCAATTCTTATCATTGGTTGGACAGGGAGAAGGGTCTATCATGTCCTCGAGCAAGGTGATTGAATCTTGGTGGTGTGGAACCGGGCCCCCTTGCCGAGCCCCTCCATCGACCTGCAGATGTTCGGTGGCTTCCACCCTGAGATCGATAGCTACAGGGAGCTCGGTCTTGAAGATCGACTTCACCCCGGAGGTCGACACAACACCACCATAGTCAAGCACGTCCCGGCTTCTTCCACCACCTCCTTCGGCTCGACCCAAGCTGGCCCTTGCCTGATCCGAGACACTCCCTCCGATCTTGCAAATCAGACTCGCCGTTATCTCACCCGCAAGATTCTTAACTCTCCTGACAGAGCCAGCACTTTGGCCAGGCAGGTGTTTAATGAAGCGATTGCAGAGCTGGACACCCTTGGGGAAGAATCTTACAAGGACAACACCCTCATCATGCAGAGCTCTCTGTCGCATACAAGAGAATCCATGTCAAGCGCTCGCGCCAAGCATCCGAGTCGCCTTGCCAAGCCCGGGGTGTAGCCAATCATCCGAGCCTATCGACCATCTGCGTTGCCCCCTCCACCTCGGCAACGACAGCTACAACGACGAGCACCGGAGCCGGTGGGGGGTCACAGAGAAGGCTGTGGGTGAAGAGCCGCTCTCAGGATTAGTGGAACCGGGTGAGCCACCCGTCCTACCCTGACGCTGACTTCCGGAGGGAGTTTCGGATGACGAGGTCGATGTTCGGGTTCCCTGCGATGAGTTGGGCTCCACTGTGGCCAAGGAGGACACCACCCTCTACGCCACCACCCCTGTTCACCAGCGTGTCACCATCGCCGACTGTCGCCTCGCCACCGGCAAGCCCCTCGGCCTCGGCACTTGCCTTCAAAATTCGACGGAGGAGAGGCATCAACCCTCGGAAGTAGGTTATCTCCCCTGCCGCTCGGCCACCAAGCTCGGTCTCCGAACAAAGGGTGTTGAATATTGGACTCCCCGGATTTGGTTTTGAAGATGAGCAAACATAAATAATCCATGAACTAACAATTTGTGAGCGCAGTATTGGAGATCGTCGCCAATTTCACGAGAACATTCAAAGCGACATCTCAACACTTCCCAAAGCTCGTATTCATGCCTAAAGCTTCGTTGAAGCTCTTGCGCCGTTTTGGAAGTTATGAAGAATCAATCGAAGCTCTCGAAGACCGTTTAATAAGGTTTTATTTATAGTCTTTTAGCTTCGATATATAGAATGTTAAGCCTTGAGTATATCTTACCATTCTAACTTCATTACGCTCATTTCGTAGCTCTAGGATCCTTGCACAAGTTCATTCTAACTTCCTCGAAGCATCGCGCTTCGATTCGGACTGTATTGTGCATGTTAGTTGGTACAAGAACAAGTACTGACCGACTAGATGGTGATCTAGTCGGTCGGCAACTCTTCTTGGACCGACTAGTTTGATTCCTTAAGTTCTTGGACTTTACTGTTTACAGTTAGTCGGTTTACGTTGACTCACCGACCGACTAGTTTGTGAACTAGTCGGTCAGTGATGCTTCTTTGACCGACTAGTTGTGACTTACTGTTCATGCTTAATTTCTCCTAAGCTACTGTTTATCGTTAGTTGGTCTAAGAACGTTTGGTGACCGACTAGTTGACAATCTAGTCGGTCAACTTTTGTTCTTGGACCGACTAAGTCAACTTGCACTCATACTATTTCATTTTGCCTCTTAGTCGGTCTACGTTCATTGACTGACCGACTAGTTGTGAAACTAGTCGGTCAGCCAGTCTTCTTGGACCGACTAGATTTCTAGGTCTGAAATTCTCTTTCTTCTCAGTTCCTCTCTTAGTCGGTCCATGCTGTTTGACTGACCGACTAGTTGATGAACTAGTCGGTCAGTGATTGTTCTTTGACCGACTAATTCTCCCAGATTTCTATCCGTTGGAGAATGACCTAACTTGTTTTTATGGGACCCTATAAATACGAACCTAGGTCATTTCTATCTAGGTTAGAGCTTCCATTCAGAGATTCATTGAGATCAAAAGAGATAGCCTTTCTCACTCAAATCTAAAGCTCTCTTCCTCACAAGAAACCCATTCTCTCTCATTTCTAGATCTAGAATCCATCTAGAGAGAAGCTTGTTCTTGGTGAGCTCTTCAAGCTATTGCTTGATCCAAGTCTCCAAATCATCCCTAGGCACCGATTGCTGGTCATTTCCTTGGTGCTAGGTCTTGGTGACTTCATCTCCCTCAAATCCTTCATTTCACCTATTGGGTAAGAAAAACTCAAGGTATAGGATTTTGTGGTAAGTTTGCTTATTTCAATATAACTCATTTATATTGCTTGTTGATTCTCTCGGTTGTGAGAGAAGGTTGTGATCCCGGTTTGTGGGATTCACTATTGCCGTTATTGTATGATTTGATCTTGTGGAGGTTTTTCACAAGATATTCATAGTGGAAATCTTGAGTTAGGGTTTCTAACTCAAGTATCCGGAGGGGATCCGGGTGGTTGGGACGTAGGATCACCGGGAACAAGTCGGGGAGACTTGGGTGGATCCGAACCCATTAACATCATTTGTTTGCATTGTTAATTTTGTTGTTGTCATTCAATTTAAGCTTCCGCAAATTGATTTGGTAGTTGTTTGCAATTTAATTTGGAATTATACTCCTTATTATTTTAAAGTACTATTCACCCCCCCCCTCTAGTACTTGTGCAGTAGCTTGTAGGACATTACATTTGATATCAGAGCCAGATACTTAGCTATGTCTGCCAACGACAACAAGACCGTGCCTCCACCTTCCAACTATGACACCTTCAGGAACCGTGAAGGAGCATCATCGGTGATGGAAGGACATTCCTCTACGAGGCCTCCATTCTTCAACGGTACCAACTATGGGTATTGGAAATACCGGATGGAAACTTTCCTCCGGAGTGCATCCTTATGGAGGACTACAATGAAGGAATACATTGAACCCAAAGAAGAAGACTTTGAGAAATGGACTACCGCGGAGGTCACCGCGGAGGTAAGCATTGCCAAGGCAATGAACGCCTTGCAATGCGCATTGGAGCCCGAGGATTTCAATAAGATATGCACATGTAAGAGTGCATATCAAATTTGGAACTCCCTCCTCATACTTCATGAAGGGACGAGTAGGGTAAGAGACTCTAAACTCGTAGTCGTAAACAAAGATTACGAAATGTTTCATATGCAACAGGGCGAGAAGATGAAAGAATATTACGCTCGCTTTGTTGACATAATAAACGAGTTAGAGGCCCTCGGCAAGTCCTACACTCAAAAGGAGAAGTGCTCAAAGATTATTGAAGGACTTCCCTCTTCTTGGGAAAAACGTACCTTCGCCATCGAGGAAGGTAATGACATGAACAAATATACCGTAGTTCAACTAATGGGTACTTTGATGTCATACGAGGTACGCAAAGATAGCAAGGTGAAGTTACAAGAAAAGATGAAGTCCTATTTGAACCTAGATGCGCCTAAGAAAAAGGCGATTGCATTCAAGGCGGCTTCATCCACCTCTACCGATGATGAGGACTCGGAAGAAGAAATGGACATGGAATCCATTGCACTCATGGCAAAGAAGTTCAATCGCTTCTTCCGAAAGGGTAACTTCAAACAAAAATCTAAATTTACTTCTACTAACGCCTCTCCACCTTTGTGCTTTAAATGCAATAAGCCAGGACACATCAAAGCGGATTGTCCTCAAAACAAGCAAAAGGAGAAGTGGAAGGCGCCGAAGTTCGACAAGTCAAAGAAGTACAAAAAGGGGTACAAAAAGGGACTTGTCGGAGCAACATTCACCGACTCTGAGGATTCCTCAAGCGGAGAGTCGGACGATGAGAAAGTGGAGCAAGCGCACATGTGCTTCATGGCAAGAGAGGAGCATGATCAAGGATCCTCCTCTTCCGATGATAGCGACGACGAAGGCGATAAGGTAACTATGGATGAACTTAGGGATGCTAACTCTCATTTATGGTCTAAATACACTAAATTAGTAAATAGATATACTAAAGTAAAAGATGACCTAGCTAGCATTCAAACCTCGCCTAAGACTATCATCACCAACAACGACACCGTTGTTGAAGAGTTAAGAAATGAGATTGTTAATCTCAAATCTAAACTTGAACATGTTAGCATAGATGATCCGGAAGAACATAGGATAGCGGATTTAACTTCTCAAAACTCGACTTTGAGTATTGAGAACGAGAATCTTAAATCTCATGTTTTTGTGCTCACATCGCAAGTATCCAATTTGGATACTTCTATGCGTTCTCTCAAAGAGAAATATGAGAACACATTGGGCCGAATTAACAAATTCAACAAAGGTAAGGACCATTTGGATAAAATCCTAAGTGACTTACTTCCGGCCAATCACCACATTGGTTTGGGGTATACGATGGGATGTCCATCCAAAGCGGCCACTACTTTTGTTAGGCCAACTTCCGGTGACTCTACGAGTGGTAGCAAACACTCTATTGGTAGTTCATCTACCAATGGTGCTTCCACCTCGTCCACGCCCTCTTTTGGAAAGAAACCCACTTTGGGTGGACCTCCAAAGAAGGGGCATGCTTATATGTACACCAATACCATGCCACGTAGGAACACACGTCCTACTCCACCATCACACACATATGATGATTTTTATGCAACACATTCTCGGGCACGTGCACACCATGTGAGACACCCTCACGCACGTGTTCCCACACATGCATATGTTCACCCACCGTATCATATGAATAATTCTCGTCGTGCACCATTCCATCATGTTCCGTATGCCTATCCACAACATGCATCACGTAGAAATCAACGTAGCATGCATGCACCCAATAGGATGAGGGCTCCCAAAATTTTCACTATTTGGAGCCCAAAGGACACAAGCATGGATGAAAAACAAGTATATATGCATGCTTATTTTTCGAATGTTGTGCATAGTAGGAATTATGTGGGGAATTCAAAGTCCAATTGGACTTGGCTTCCAAAGGTCTAACTTTTGAGGACCCAATGACCTTGGATACCATGATATGAAAGTTTCTATCTTTAGGTACTCAAGGAAAAGAAAAAGAAAAGGAGCAACAAATATAAATTTAGCTCCAAAGGGAATTGGATACTCGATAGCGGGTGTTCAAAACACATGACGGGTGACGCTAAATTGCTCTCCGGAATTGTTCCCATTGCAAATGGAAATCGCGTCGTATTCGGAGGCAATGAGAGCGGAACCATCGTCGGTGTTGGTAAAGTGGGTAACCCTTCTAAACCCTTAATTAGTGATGTTTATCTAGTTGATGGTTTAAATCATAATCTTATTTCAATAAGTTAACTTTGTGACAAAGGTTACAAAGTTAGCTTTGCGAAAGGATTATGTCATATTTCGAATGATAATAATAAATTATTATTTTCCGGCACACGCCATAAAGATATTTATATTTTGGATCTTCCTAAGTCATATGAACAATGTCTCGTTGCCAACACAAGTGAACAACACTTATGGCATCGACGCTTTGGACATGTGAACTTTGGAACACTTTATAAGCTTTCGAAATTAAATTCCATTAAAGGTTTTCCGAAACTCGTTTTTGAAAAGAAAAGTTTTTGTGATTCTTGTCAACGTGGCAAGCTTCCTAAATCTTCATTTAAACCTAAGAAAAGCATTTCTACGAAACGGCCACTAGAGCTATTACATCTAGATTTATTTGGGCCAACTAGAGTTGCTTCCTTAGGAAATGCAAGATATGGACTAGTCATCGTTGATGATTATTCAAGATTTACATGGGTATTTTTCTTATGTAATAAAAATGAAGCTTTTGAAAACTTCACAATATTTGTAAAGAAAGTACAAAATCTCATCGGAACCACCATTGTCACTATTCGTAGTGATCATGGGGGGTGAATTTGAGAATGAGTCTTTCTCAAATTTTTGTGATGATCTTGGAATTACTCACACGTTTTCTTTCCCTCGCGCACCTCCTCAAAATGGTGTTGTTGAGAGGAAGAATAGAACGCTTGTGGAGTGTGCTCGCACTATGCTCGAAGATAGTCAACTTGGTTATCAATTTTGGGCGGAAGCGGTACACACCGCTTGTTATGTGTTTAATAGAATACTTTTGAGGCCCGACACCAAACAAACTTGCTATGAATTGTTGTTTGGTAGATTGCCTCAAGTTAAACATTTTCGTGTTTTCGGCGCAAAATGTTTTATTAAAAACACATATGATAATTTGGACAAGTTTGATCCGAGATCGGATGAGGGGATATTTGTTGGGTATTCCTCACGTAGCAAAGCCTACCGGATATACAACAAAAGATCCTCTGCGATCGAGGAATCACTTCATGTCTCGTTTAATGAGAATTTTACTACTTCTAGAATTTCAAATGATAATGATTCTATGGATGTTTTATGTGATTCGTTTGAAAATTCTAAGTCTATTGATTCAATTGATTCTATTGAGACTAACCCGACTAATGAAGTTGTTGAGAATGTGCCTAGTGATCAAGGTATTCCCAAGCGGCTTCATAACGTTCGTGACCATCCCCATGAGCAAGTCATTGGCAATATTCATGATAGTGTCAAGACGAGATCTCAAGTCCACCACTTCGCCAATAGTGCCTTTGTCTCATCAATAGAGCCAAAGAATATAGTTGAAGCTTGCGAAGATAGTGCTTGGATCCTTGCCATGGAGGAGGAACTCATTCAATTCGAGAGGAATGAGGTATGTGAGCTTGTTCCTTTGCCATCGAAGAACCACACCGTCATAGGGACAAAGTGGATCTTCAAGAACAAATCCGACGAAAATCAAGTCGTCATCCGGAACAAAGCTCAGTTAGTTGCTCAAGGCTATCGCCAAGAGGAAGGTATCGATTTCGAAGAATCCTTCGCTCCGGTAGCTAGATTAGAATCGATTAGACTTTTATTGTCTTATGCATGCCATAAAAATTTTAAGTTATTTCAAATGGATGTTAAAAGTGCATTTTTAAACGGAGATGTTGTTGAGGAAGTTTACGTTTCTCAACCTCCGGGCTTCATAAATGAAAAATTTCCAAATCATGTTTTTAAACTAAAGAAAGCTCTTTATGGTTTGAGACAAGCTCCTCGAGCTTGGTATGATCGCCTAAAGAATTTTCTTTTGGATTTGAATTTTAAAATGGGCGAAGCCGATTCTACACTTTTTGTTAAGCATGCGAATAATGATATTTTATTAGTTCAAATTTATGTTGATGATATTATTTTCGGTGCTACTAACTTCACTCTTTGCGAAGAGTTTTCTAATGTTATGAAGGAACAATTTGAGATGAGCCACATGGGCGAACTCAAATATTTCTTAGGTCTCCAAATTCGCCAAATGAACGATGCAATCTTCATCCACCAAACGAAATATACGGTGGAGTTGCTTAAGCGATTTGGAATGGAAAGTGCTTCCGGGAAAAAGACTCCAATGAGCACGACTACGCATCTCGACAAGGATACGTGCGGTAAGGATGTAGACATTCGTCTATATCGAGGTATGATAGGTAGTTTACTTTATCTTACCGCAAGTAGGCCCGATATTATGTTTGCCGTATGCATTTGTGCTCGTTATCAGTCTCTACCTAAGGAGTCTCACTTAGTAGCGGTAAAGCGTATTTTCCGTTATCTAAGTTACACTTTAGATTTTGGATTACTTTATCCGAAATCTAGCACGTATGAGTTAGTCTCATACAGTGATGCCGATTATGCGGGATGCAAATCCGACAGGAAAAGTACTAGTGGCACTTGCCATTTTCTAGGAAATTCTCTTGTCTCTTGGTTTTCCAAGAAGCAAAATTCCGTATCACTTTCAACCACCGAGGCGGAATATATTGCCGCCGGTGCCGCTTGTGCCCAGGTTCTTTGGATGAGACACACTTTGAAGGATTTTGGTATTCACTGTGATACTAGCCCTATCATGGTGGATAACCAAAGTGCTATCTGTCTTTCAAAGAATCCGGTGCACCATTCCCGATCAAAACACATAGATGTCCGACACCACTTTTTAGATGATCATGTTGCTAAAAAGGACATCATTTTAGTGTACGTTGAAACCCAAAAGCAAATCGCCGATATTTTCACGAAACCCCTAAAGGAGGACTCATTTGTGCGGTTGCGTCGAGAATTGGGGATTATGGGTGAATCCGAGATCTAGGATTCATATTTCATTCAATTATCTTGCATGCTATTATATTTTGCGATATTTCATTCATGCTAGATTTATTGAATTTTTGGGAATTTTATGTGATATGTTTGAATTTATGATCGAATTCGTATTTCAATGTCGTATTTAAGATTTCGACGTTTTATGGTGTAATTTAGATGACTAATGAGAGTGTTAAGATGTTTCATCCAAGTGGTTTGTGAAGGGAAATCAATTATCAATTTTTGGACTCTTCTAGTCGGTTTCAGTTCATTTGTCAACCGACTAGATGCTCATCTAGTCGGTCAGCAAATGAACTCAGACCGACTAGATCAAGCTTTCTTCTAACTTTTTTCATTTTATCTTTTTAGTCTGTCACAGTACATTTACCGACCGACTAGATTGCAAAACTAGTCGGTCAGGGAGTATACTGCGACCGACTAAATCTTGCCCTAAAATTCACTGTTTGCCTCTGTTTCGACTTAGTCGGTTCAAGCTCATTGACCGACCGACTAGATCGTAATCTAGTCGGTCAGTGCTTGAACTATGACCGACTAAGTATGTTAGGGCAGTTGTGTCTTTTCCAGATCTCGACCGACTTAATCTCATTTCAGTCGACTAAAAATCATTTTAGTCGGTCTCTTTCTCAGCTCAAGCCCGAAAACCCCAAACCCCCTTCGAGCCTATTCAACTTCCCGTCGACTCCGGCCTTATCTCCGGCCATCGCCGCCGTCCGCCGCCGTCGCCTCCTCCTCCTAGGTATCTCCCTCCTCCTCCTAGGTCGATTCCTACTCTAGGGTTTGTTTTACATCTCATATAGGGTTCTAGCTCCTAGGGTTTCAAATTTAACCTAGGGCTTGTGTTTCGGATTCTCTCTTCTAGGGTTTGTGCCAGGTTGTTTTTGATCTTATCATCGTTTGCTTGTGCTCGTCGTGCCACGACCATGGCTAAGACAAGAATTCCTATCGCCTCTTCTGGGGCTTCACCTATGTCTATAGGGCCTTCCGACCCTAGGAATCCCCCTAAGCCTAAACGTTGTGCCAAATCAACCCAAGCTTCTCCGTCTTCGCCTCCTCTGAAGAAGCAGAGGACGGCGACCGTCAAACCCCGTAAATCTAAGTCCAAGAAGGCCATACTCCACTCTCCTGCTACTCCTCCCGATTCCGACACTGAATTTATCCCTGAGGATGAGCCTAGCCCTAGGGAACCCACTCCTCCACTTCGTCCTAGGACTCGCCAGCCAAAGGGAAAGGGCCCAATGCCAGCGGGGGGTGTTGACATATCGTTGTGTCGCGACGACCCTTTGTGTCTCGCGGCCTACAACCGTATTGAACACTGCCCGATGCTATTGGAGCACTACGTCCAGTTTTCTAATTTCCTTGGCTTAGCTGACCTACTCTCCTATAGTGGTCTCCTTGATTATCTCCGATACGACCCCAAGGCCAATCCTAAACCATATCCTCGCCTTGTGAAATTGTTCTATGCCAATCGTGTTCGGGGCCAGTACGATGCCAGCCACTCCATTGAGACTACTGTCTTGGGAACTCCTATAGTTCTCACGGCAGAAATCTTGGGGGAGATTCTTGGTTGTTCGTCATCCGGTCTCCTTCCTTCGGACATTTCCGTCGATGATATTTCCTCCTTGGATCAGTCAGTTCTTTCAGATATCTTCCAGGTTATCCCCTCCGCATTCATTGGTGTTCCTTCGAAATCTTTCAAGCCGAATGCGTGGGTCCTTAACCTGATCTTGAAGTCATGTCTTCTCCCTAAGTATGGATCATCTTCACTTCCATCCCAGCCGTTCTTGAAATTGATCTACGCTCTTTTCTTGGGATGCGAGATTAATTGGGCTCGCGTGATACTCGATAAGATGGACTCTTTCGAGTGTATACGCAAGACTAATAAATCTGCGCATATTCCATACCCTTGTTTGTTGACCCTTGTGTTTCGTCATTTCTGAGTCCCTCTCCCTTCTGACGATGAGCGTCCCTTGGGTACTCCTCTGAACGCGACGGCCGTTAAGAAATCTCTAGCAGCGCTTCGTCACGTGCAGAGGTCTACCGCATCTACTTCCCAGGCTTCTCCGTCAGCTGCTGCAGCCCCCTCTCGTCCTGCTACATTAGATGATGTCGTACGCCTTCTTCGTCGGCACGAGTCGCGTTTGGCTCGTACCGAGGAGGTCGTCTGTTGTATGGCTCAGATGATGGGGATTGATCTTCCTCCTTCAGTTTATGAGGCCGAGGAGATGGACGATGAGGAGATTGACGAGCTTGTCACTTCCTTGGCTCGTGGCGATGAGGCCACGGCCACTGCTGCTGCTGCTGCTGCTGCTACCACATCTTCTGCCCCTGGAGATGGCACCACTTCCGGTGCTCCAGAGACTTCTGCTTCAGCACTCCAGACTTCTGAGCCTCCTGCGGATCCTGTTGCCGAGCCTGCTGATATTCCTGTTGACACATCTGCCGTCGAGCCCGTCGTTGACGTCTCGACTCCTGCCCCGTCGATCCCGTCTGTTGAGACACCTCTACTCCCTGCAGAGCCTGAGTCCACTCTGTCGACTGGACCCATGGACACTGCAGATCCAGCCACTTCCTCGTGATCGTTGTTCCGAGGACTCTCCACTACGCTTTGGATGATATATCTTAGTGAGAGTATTTTGGGTTAGGATAGAGTATGAGGGTTATGATGTTTTGATGTATTTTGGATGATGTCGATGATGATGTTATATTTTGATGTCGATGATGATGTTGTATTTATTTTGATGTGGATGATGATGATGTATTTCTTTTTGATGGGTATGTTGCATTTGATGTATCGATATCTTTTTGGATGTACTCATGATGTTATCATTTATATATATACATCGTCGTTCTCTTTATCTTAATTCGTCGTGCACATTTACTATTCATTCAATGCATATGATGTGTGAATTCGTCGCTCGACGCATGCAAACTTGGTTAAATAGATTTAAATTCTATAATTGTATAGAATTGTGTTCCATGCACATAATTTAACCAAGAATATTGAATATTGAAGAGTATGTTTCTTTATTCAATTAATGAATAATTATTTGGTATTTTTGATGAGTTTGATTATCGCTTTTTTGATAATGGACAATTTTGGCACACCTTGTTTTTGATTTTATCGCTTTTCCTTTGGTGTCAGTTAGTTCCATCGTCATTGTCTACGACTCCCGATGTTGGATTTTCCATTTCCTAGTTGTTGTCGTTGTATGCCCCCATTTTTGGGATAATGCCAAAGGGGGAGAGATAATGATAATAAATAGCGCAAATGAAAATTTAACTCTATTTCCAAGAATCTAGTTTGATATGTTAGATTCAGGGGTGTTAAGATACATATAAGGATTTTCAAAATCCGATATTTTGAAAATTGTTTCTCTTTATTTATCTTACTCATCTGATTAATGCAATTCATATATATTCATTTTGGAATTAACGTGTCATCAATGCAGGGGGAGTAAGTATTTTACATTTGAATCATTATTTTTGATTATTATTTATGTTGGTTTGTCATCACCAAAAAGGGGGAGAATGTTGAATATTGGACTCCCCGAATTTGGTTTTGATGATGAGCAAACATAAATAATCCATGAACTAACAATTTGTGAGCGCAGTATTGGAGATCGTCGCCAATTTCACGAGAACATTCAAAGCGACATCTCAACACTTCCCAAAGCTCGTATTCATGCCTAAAGCTTCGTTGAAGCTCTTGCGCCGTTTTGGAAGTTATGAAGAATCAATCGAAGCTCTCGAAGACCGTTTAATAAGGTTTTATTTATAGTCTTTTAGCTTCGATATATAGAATGTTAAGCCTTGAGTATATCTTACCATTCTAACTTCATTACGCTCATTTCGTAGCTCTAGGATCCTTGCACAAGTTCATTCTAACTTCCTCGAAGCATCGCGCTTCGATTCGGACTTTATTGTGCATGTTAGTTGGTACAAGAACAAGTACTGACCGACTAGATGGTGATCTAGTCGGTCGGCAACTCTTCTTGGACCGACTAGTTTGATTCCTTAAGTTCTTGGACTTTACTGTTTACAGTTAGTCGGTCTACGTTGACTCACCGACCGACTAGTTTGTGAACTAGTCGGTCAGTGATGCTTCTTTGACCGACTAGTTGTGACTTACTGTTCATGCTTAATTTCTCCTAAGCTACTGTTTATCGTTAGTCGGTCTAAGAACGTTTGGTGACCGACTAGTTGACAATCTAGTCGGTCAACTTTTGTTCTTGGACCGACTAAGTCAACTTGCACTCATACTATTTCATTTTGCCTCTTAGTCGGTCTACGTTCATTGACTGACCGACTAGTTGTGAAACTAGTCGGTCAGCCAGTCTTCTTGGACCGACTAGATTTCTAGGTCTGAAATTCTCTTTCTTCTCAGTTCCTCTCTTAGTCGGTCCATGCTGTTTGACTGACCGACTAGTTGATGAACTAGTCGGTCAGTGATTGTTCTTTGACCGACTAATTCTCCCAGATTTCTATCCGTTGGAGAATGACCTAACTTGTTTTTATGGGACCCTATAAATACGAACCTAGGTCATTTCTATCTAGGTTAGAGCTTCCATTCAGAGATTCATTGAGATCAAAAGAGATAGCCTTTCTCACTCAAATCTAAAGCTCTCTTCCTCACAAGAAACCCATTCTCTCTCATTTCTAGATCTAGAATCCATCTAGAGAGAAGCTTGTTCTTGGTGAGCTCTTCAAGCTATTGCTTGATCCAAGTCTCCAAATCATCCCTAGGCACCGATTGCTGGTCATTTCCTTGGTGCTAGGTCTTGGTGGCTTCATCTCCCTCAAATCCTTCATTTCACCTATTGGGTAAGAAAAACTCAAGGTATAGGATTTTGTGGTAAGTTTGCTTATTTCAATATAACTCATTTATATTGCTTGTTGATTCTCTCGGTTGTGAGAGAAGGTTGTGATCCCGGGTTGTGGGATTCACTATTGCCGTTGTTGTATGATTTGATCTTGTGGAGGTTTTTCACAAGATATTCATAGTGGAAATCTTGAGTTAGGGTTTCTAACTCAAGTATCCGGAGGGGATCCGGGTGGTTGGGACGTAGGATCACCGGGAACAAGTCGGGGAGACTTGGGTGGATCCGAACCCATTAACATCATTTGTTTGCATTGTTAATTTTGTTGTTGTCATTCAATTTAAGCTTCCGCAAATTGATTTGGTAGTTGTTTGCAATTTAATTTGGAATTATACTCCTTATTATTTTAAAGTACTATTCACCCCCCCTCTAGTACTTGTGCAGTAGCTTGTAGGGCATTACAAAGGGGACTCAAATCCGGTGAAGCCCGTCGTACAGAGCAGGCGCCCGACCCAAGGGGTCCGACCCGCAGAACTGAACGGTCGACCCTTCGATCGATTTTTCCGCCTGCACCGTCCAATTATGGTTGCTGCTCCGCGCTAGCATCATCAACCCAACGTCTTCACCTTGAAGGGAAGATCACCGTTCGACCCGGGTTCCATTCTTCGACGGGCCTCGTTCGAAGAGTCATCAACCCAGATCGAAACTCACCGGGCTTGAGAGCCAATCAGCGACAAGTGGCACGGTAACATCTCCGGCCATCCTCCGGGTCGACGGCAACAACTCCCATACTCTCCTACGGACGTTGACAGGAACGCTCGACCCTCTTCTTATCAAGAAGAGCTCGATCAACCCTCTTGTGGTTTTGATGGCCAGGACTGACTCACCGACCGAAGCTCCACTGACGGAATCAAACACTTTGACGGAGTTTTCATTCGACTCGTCGCATCGAGGGCCAATCGGATCTACCTCAGACTCACCACATCCCACCATGAGTAGAAGAAAGCTTCTGGACGTCGATCTCGACTTGCTGCATCTCGCCGTGGATCGTTCAGGGCTCCAAGGCATCGGTCCGAGCTGCCCAACCTCATTGTCTTGACGTCCGTCGTGCCAACACCGTGCTGCCATCGCCAATCATATGGGCTGAGCTCCCATCGCTGCGCCGCCCCTGTCGAGCTACCTTGGTCGTGACGCCGAACGGACAAGAGCTGGAGCTGGAGCTGGAGCCGGAGCTATGATCCAGACTAAAGCTGGAGCTGGAGCGGGAGATACGATCCAGACAGAAGCTGGAAATGGAACTGGAACTGTGTCTAGACGAGGCCGCCCCATCCAAGAGGAGGCCGACCACACCAGTTCAACCGACCCAGGAGGAGGCCGACCAGACGAGTCCGACCGCCTTGCCAAGTATCTGAGTCTCAACGCCAAGCCACCTTGTCGAGCTTACAAAGTTATCCCCACTGCGACGGAGCTGTTGAACCAACCGAGCTAGCAGACCTACCTCTGTCCGAGCCCGCCGAATTGCGCCAACTTGATGAAATTTTCGATGGATCGATTTTGCCACCTTTCTGGGCCGAGCCGTGGAGGGGGCAAGGATAATGTGCGCGGGGGGACACCGACTACCTCCGCCTTCCAAGATCACTCAACGGCAACAGAGCAGAAACCGAGGCGATGACGTAAAACCTCTGCCTTCCAAGCGAACCAGTACTACCTTCCAAGCAGACAGTACAGGCTCCGTCATCAACACTTCAAGAGGCATCTCAAGGTTCTTGAGCATCTCAGCTTCAGGAGTCGCCTGACCGGGAAGATGCTCGCAGCCGCTCATCTCCAAGATCAAACCTGAGAGATACTCATCACCTCATGATGCGAGGAAAATTTCCGAGTCTGAGCAACCAAGCAGCTCCTCCGACCGTGGCTGAGCCGATCTGGTCGAAGCACCACCGTCCGAGTTCGAGCACCCAGACTGCTCCTCCAACCGTGTCCGAGCCCATCTGACCGAAGCACCACCGTCCGAGTTCGAGCATCCAGACCGCTCCTCTGACCGTGGCCAAGCCGATCTGGCCGAAGCACCACAGTCCGAGTTCGAGCATCCAGACCCCCCCGATCGTGGCCGAGCTGATCTGGCCGAAGCACCACCGACTGAGCTGATGGATTCCTGCTTGCCGAACAGCTCCTGCATCAACCCGAGTGGGACGAAGTAGTGGCAGAGCACCGCCATGGGATCTTCGAAAGTCTTCACAAGGTCCTCACTTCTTCTTCGGCCGTAAGTCGAGGGGCCGCTCCCCTCGCCACCGAATGAACGGATCGGTCGAAGGGTCGAGGCAACTCCCCCGGATAGCTGACTCACTCCTTCGTCGGCCGTAAGTCGAGGGGCAACTCCTCTCGCCACCGAACGGATCTCCTTCGTCAGCCGTAAGTCGAGGGGAAACTCTCCTCGCCACTGAACGAATCTCCTTCGTCGGCCGTAAGTCGAGGGGTAACTCCTCTCGCCACTGAACGAATCTCCTTCGTCGGTCGTAAATCGAGGGACAACTCCCCTCGTCACCGAATGAATCTCCTTCGTCGGCTGTAAGTCGAGGGGCAACTCCCCTCGCCACCAACGAATCTCCTTCGTCGGCCGTAAATCGAAGGGCAACTCCCCTCGTCACCGAACGGATCTCCTTCGTCAGCCGTAAGTCGAGGGGCAACTCCCCTCGCCACTGAACGAATCTCCTTCGTCGGTCGTAAATCGAGGGGCAACTCCCCTCGCCACCGAACGGATCTCCTTCGTCAGCCGTAAGTCGAGGGGCAACTCCCCTCGCCACCGAACGAATCTCCTTCGTCGGCCGTAAGTCGAGGGGCAACTCCTCTCGCCACCGAACGAATCTCCTTCGTCGACCGTAAATCGAGGGGCAACTCCCCTCGTCACCGAACGGATCTCCTTCGTCAGCCGTAAGTCAAGGGGAAACTCCCCTTGCCACTGAACGAATCTCCTTCGTCGGCCGTAAATCGAGGGGCAACTCCCCTCGTCACCGAACGGATCTCCTTCGTCAGCTGTAAGTCAAGGGGCAACTCCCCTCGCCACTGAACGAATCTCCTTCGTCAGCCGTAAGTCGAGGGGCAACTCCCCTCGCCACTGAACGAATCTCTTTCGTCAGCCGTGAGTCGAGGGGTAACTCCCCTCGCCACCAAACAGACGAGCTCACCGAACGGATCTCCTTCTTCAGCCGTAAGTCGAGGGGCAACTCCCCTCGCCACTGAACGAATCTCTTTCGTCGGCCGTGAGTCGAGGGGCAACTCCCCTCGCCACCAAACAGACGAGCTCAATCTCAGTGCTAGGGACAACTCCCCCAGCTAGTCGACCCACTCCTTCGTCGGCCGTAAGTCGAGGGGAGACTCCTCTCGCAACCGAACGAATCTCGGACTGACGATCTAGCCAACTCCGCAAGACGGACCAAAAACTTTACAGAGAAAGCAACTTCTCCCCCCTTATACTACATCTCCCGACCTCAACCTTAACAATGGTAGAGCTCGAAATATGGGGGCAATTGTTACGACTATTTTGACCGGGCCCGGAAGAGCCAAGTCAACGACGACCGGTCAACCGGCCTGCTACGGCCTTGGGGCCCCGGCCCCAGAGATCTCACGGGCGGGCCGCGCTTATCCGCCCAAGACAAAGGCCCAAAAGACTGCCCACTTCCGTAGTGGAGGAAGTCGGGGCCCAAATCGAGGAAGCCTTCGCCAAGTATGGCAACCGCTCAGTGTCATCATGATCCGCCAATTATGGCAGCCACCTTCATGGCCCACCAAATATGGCAACCGGCTTCATGGCCATCACTCCCCAATAATGGCGGCCACTTTCAATGCCATCACTCCACCTTCATGGCATTTATCCTTCCATAAAGCATGGCAATTATGGGGGTCAATATGGCCCATTAACACGACCTCATCAATAACGACCATGATGTCTCATCATGGCCCATTACTCTGGGACTCGCCTCTATGAAGAGGGGGGAGGAATCATCACCAGGGGCCGGATCTAGACGATCTACAACGGAGGTACCACAAACTCCATCTTACACCTTCTTCCGCCTTTACCTATTTCTCCCCCATAGCTCGGCTCGAGGATCGAGGCTTGGTCTCTCCGTGAACCGACCCCGATCCCACCGAGCATCCCTCAGACTAGATCTGACTTTGGCATCGGAGGGGATTCGGTCGGAACCAAGGTCCGACCCCCCTGACGAGCTCCTTCATCCATTCAGGTCCAGGAGATCCTGTAGCGCCGAGGCTACCCCTCAGCGTCATCACAGCCAGAGCCTAGCGCTCTCGTCCCCGAGCCCATTCGTCTCCACCACCAGAAGATAGTCGCTCTGCCGAGGCCACCCCTTGGCAAGCCGACGCGAGGATCCGCGCGTCCCCCTCACCGAGCGACCCCGCCTTCTACCGATCACGGAAGTAGTCGCCCGCCGAGGCTATCCCTCGGCCCGCCGGAGATCGGAACGGCGCCTTCCCGCTAAGGCGAACGTGCCATCGCCCGACCACTCGGGTCATCTCCGTCTCACGTGACTACCATGACAACACGGGGGTCCCGCATGTCCCATTTGACTGCGTTGACCCCTCACCCTCCATACTATCGATTTGCTGGTGGAAAAAACACCCGTAAACAGATAGCATGAAGCAGTTGAACACATACCCGTTTTAAGGGAGGTGGGGAAATCTAATACTTACATAGAGTAATAATAAATTTTTAATTACAACTAACTGTTGGTATTCATGTTGGTATCCATAATTGTTGGTAACTATGGAAAGCATGGTATTTGTAATTGTTGGCAACCTGGCATTTATTCTATTAATGTTGAAATGGGCGCATTTATTCTGTAAGCTGCACTTAGTATTTAGGGAAATCTATTAACATCATGGTATTTGTTTATTTGTAATTGTTATGGAGATATTTATTTTGGAGACAAATAATTAACCTCCCAATTAGCTACAATGTACCAGCCACTTAGTATTTAGTGTTTTACTGTTTAGGGAAATCTATTCACAGCATGGTATTTGTTTATTTATAATTGGTAACTGTGGTTAGTATATTGACAGCATGGTATTTGTTTTACTGTTAATTTCTGGCAATGACAACTTTTCTGGCAGGTTAATTATTTGTTACTAATTTACAATAGATGGCAACTTTCAAAATGGAAAGCATGGAGTGAGGGATTTCCATGTTGAGGTCTGAAGTGAGGTATTTGTTTCCTTTCCTTTTTTTGCTTTACTGTTAATTGCGTTACTATTAATTTTTGGCAAAAGAAAGCATATTGTTAATTCCTTTCCTTTTGTTTTGAAAGTTTCCATCTTCCATTTTGAAAGCATGGTATTTTTTTGAAACAGTTCAGAAATTTATCTGAAACTTTGAAAGCATGGTATTATGCAAGCAATTGTTTTTATCTGAAACTTTAGTTCATGCTGGAATCCTTAGTCAACAGTTTGGATATTTGAAACATTTTGTTTTAATTCATGATAAATCTTCATGCTGGAACTTTATTTTTTTTTTGAAAGTTGCCATCTTCCATTTTGAAAGCATGGTATTTGTTTTGAAACAGTTTAGAAATTTATCAGAAACTTTGAAAGCATGGTATTTTGAAAGCAATTGTTTTTATTTGAAACTGTAGTTCATACTGGAACCTTTAGTCAACAGTTTGGATATTTGAAACAGTTTGTTTTAGTTCATGATAAAACTTCATGCTGGAACTTTAGTTCTACACATCTTCTTTTTTTTAGAAATTTAGATATTTGAAACTTTAGTTCATGCTGGAACCTTCGGATCTTTGGGCACTTCCCTGTTGGTGACCTTATTGGCATCAAGTACTTCCCTGTTGAACCTCATATGTAGGAAGTTCAATTCGATCAAATTCGATTTAGAGATTTATTACAGTAAGATGATACATGTAGTCAGCAAATGTACATGTGCCTTTGAAGCAAACTGAGACCTTTCTTACGGAAGTTTTTATTTCATACATCAGAAGTGCAAGTTTATATCTCAGGCAATGTGATATTATATAGTATTTGTGTTCCTTTTTTGTTTGTACTGTTACAGTAAGCATTCTACCGATAAGGCTCGCTTCAGCTCATTTCACATAACATAGGTACATCGCTTCAGATCATTTTACTTGTGTGTTGATATGGGCACCTTCATACATCAACCATATAAACTACGAACTATTTTTGCACACCCAAAAAATTTCAACCATGTAAAGCAGAATCCAATAAGAGAACACTAAATATTTTACTTTAAGATGAGTATGATTCCTCAAACGTCACAAAATATATGAAGCAAAACTTATCCAGGACATCCTCATCTCTCTTAATTAAGGCTTAAAACATCAACATTTTGAAGAAACCGGGTGTTTAGTAGAAATCATGAATGACCCTGAAACAACTGGAGCTTACAAGTCTTACTCAGTAAACAAAAGCCGAACCATATGAGACTTGGGTTTATGATGCTATATATATATATATATTCAGATATATCTTTATGTATCTTTGTCATATACCATGTATCTTTGTTCTTAATGTGGAAGAAACATATGAGACCAGGGCTTAATTTATGTTATATTTGGTTTTTAAGATATGGATATCAACATGAATGATACCGATTTCGAAGAAAGAAGTGATAAATAGAGTTTTGAAGGATGGTATATGAAATTTCATACATCCGCTGCTATGCGTAAACTGTAGTGCATTCTTGATTGATTTTGTTTAAATGTTGATATGGGTCAATGGGTATGCACGGACGAGAGAGGTCTCATGTTCGAATGCTCAGCACTACTGATTTTTTTTGAATTTTTGAATTTTTTAATAAATGAGCTAGAACTTCAAAATTCGGCTTCAGATGGGCTGAGGGTCAAAAGTCTCTTACTTTTTGTTTATACAAAAAATCAGAAGAACTTCAAAATTCGGTGTAGGATCATATTAGGCAAAAATTCTAGCGTATATATAAGGATTAAAGTCCTGCGATAGGTTTAGTTGATTTCAATAGACAAACACAGAATCAATTGAAAATCGGAGTAGGTTTAGTATGTAATAAATTCAATAGCTGAAATAAGTTTAGGACCTCTTTCTTAATTTGAAAATAGACAGATTTTCTTTTTCTGAAGAAAGTGATCCATTGATAACAGAAAATAATACTAGATTGATTGTTTCTGAATGCATTTTTATTTATATATTTAGTTAAAATATAAAGAATGCATAAGGATCATTGTCTTAACCAGATTGCATTTATAGTGGATATGTCACTGGATATAGCTTTGTATGAGTAGGGGCACTTAATATATTGTAACTCGAGCTTTGCAGCTAGTTATCCCGGAGATAAAAATCAATACATGACGTGCTATTCTCCCCAACCTAAATACATGTATTTATGATGCTTATACTCAGTTGGGTTTATTGTGTGACAAATTAACGAATACAGAGGGGAGGCAAGTCACGGTAACCTCATCATAATTATCCAGTGTTTAAGTTTCTGATTTTAGTCAGTTTAGGTTGGGAACATGCACAACCTATTTCAAGGATAAGTTTTAAAGTTATATGCAAAGCCTCTCCAGGCCAAGATATCAAAAGATTTATGGTGTATCTTTAGGTATCTTTGTCATATACCATGTGCCAAATTTGATGATTAACAGCAACAATCCAAAGGCGCCCGCGTCGAAATCTATTATATCTTAATATATAATAGATTTAATATATTGTATCTTAAATCTAATTATTTGGGGGACTTTTAAATTTTGGAGGGGAGATCTTAAATGAACCGTGCCCTCAGGCACGTGTAAAATTTTGGAGGGGGATCTTAAATGAACCGTGCCCTCAGGCACGGGTTAAATTTTGGAGGGGAAAATGATTTTTGGGGAGAACAAAGATTTTGAGGGGATATTTTAAATGAACCGTGTCTGCGACGAACCTAGGTTTTTGTTTGTTTTGATTTTGGAGGGGGACATAATTTTTGGGGGAACAATGATGTTGATTTGATATCTTAGATGAATCGTGCCCGCGGGCACGGGTTATGACTAGTCTATTATATATTTGATGGAGATTTTGAATCTTTGTCCTACTAGGACAAGATGAGTAGGACAATGGGTTGATGACTAGGACAAGAGGGTGATGACTAGAATTAAATTTTGAGAGGAGGCTTTTGAATTTTCGTTTTGAATTTTGGTGGATGAGTTGAGGGAAAATGATTTTGAATTTTTGTTTTGAATTTTGGGGATGAGTTGGGGGGAAAACAAAACTCAAACTGTTGCCTCATTGGAAGAACCTCAAATTTTTCTGGGGAACTGCGGTAAAAAACCCCAGGCCCAATAATTAGAATCTCTTTCTACACCTCAACCCAAAAAGCTCATCGTACGTCGTCGTCCTCTCTCTCTCTCTCTCTCTCTCTCTCTCTCTCTCCATCGTGAAGGAACGACGACCATAACTGCCAGCAACACCAAATTTGGAAAAGAAGGTTGGGGATCAGGAAGGAGATCATGGAGCTTCCCAAAGCATCGCAGAACTGGCACTGGAAATAAGCTCAGGGTGAAGATCGGATCCCAGATCTGCAAGATCAGAGCCTAAATCTGCAACCATCGAGTCGGAGTTCCTTTGGGAGTTTTGGGGAGGTCGATGGCCAGGACTGATCTGAGGATGATGATGATGATGGCGAGCGTGGTTGCCAAGTTCGTGGAATGGGAATGTTGCGGGATGATGACTGGAGCCCGATCCGAACGTTGAGGGATCCTGAGCTATCTGGTGGTCTTGGAATTCCTCATGTGTTTGAAAGAATACTATCTTTCTTATTTTCTATTTGCTATATAATATGCAATTTCTTGATTAATCATTAGGTTTTCTTTGGGATACTAATTCTCTTTTGAATCAACTTTCTTTGATGGTATTAAGAATGATTGATGCCATGTTATTGTTTTGTTTTCAGGAGTATTGGTTAATAGCATACTTGATCACTGTGCATTTTATTAATATTCTCCAAATGAGCACAGTTTGGGATAGTTTGTTAATAGCCTCCAAATGAGCTGTTAAATTCATGAAGCGTCTATCTACCGAATCTAATCAATGGTGAGAATTTCTTATGCTTAGAGTAAATACAGACCCAGACAATTTGTATAAGTTTGCAGTGATAAGATTGTCTGGGAATGTAGATGAAATAGTAACTCGGCCAAATTTGTGAAAAGATTTGTCTGCAATTTGTATAAGGGTTGCAGTTTGTATAAGGCTTGCAGTGATCAGGTTGTTTGGGTCTATGGAAAATTTGCGCAAATACTATTTACTGCAAACCTTATACAAATCTTTTCACAAATACTATTTACTGCAATTTGTATAAGGTTTGCAATGACCCAGACGCTTCATGAAATAGTATGTACTGCAAAAAGATTGTCTGGGAATGCAAAAAGATGCTTCATGATCTGCATTTACTACAATGTAAGGTTTGCAGTGATCACTCTTTTAGCAGTATTTATTGAAAAACAATACATAGAATTTCAGTAAATAGTATGGCATCAACCCACACTATTGTTATGAACCAGACATTCGGTAAATATAGTAAAAGCTTGATTTTTCCATGAAAAACAATACACAGACCCGGACATTCAGTAAATATAGTAAAAGCTAGAAAAATCAAGGGTTTCAGTAGAGATACTGCAAAAAGCGTTATAGAAACAGCCCCAATCCACAATATTGTTATGAACCATCCAGGGGAATTATTTTAGTGGATATCACGTAGTCGCAAAATCGAAGGATCTAGATGATGAAATAACAAAACATAACCAAGGCATTCAGCCTCTTGATGATGGATTAGGAGTGTTTTGAGTCATTGATCACTGAAAGTCTTTTTCGGCTTACGTTCCATATGTTAATAACTGAATAGATATATGTATGATCAAAGAGTTACTAACAACCGTGTCCTTTTGGACATGAGTTGCAGATGCACGATATATATACTACTCTCTATGTTCACAAGGGATACACTTATACATAATGCAAGGAAGATATTTAATGTAACAATCACTAGCAGGATGCTAAATTTGTGAAACGTGAGATCAACTAAGAATGTTCATAGGATAAAGGCACAAGAAATTTAGCTTATTCTGATGTTTCTCTATAATAAGATACACGATACAAGAAATTTAGCCTATTCCGAGGGTTCTCGATTTAAAACCAAGTAGAGAACAACCCAATAAATTAGCATCCACCAACAGATGCATAGAATTCTCATGGTTTCATGTTATCCAATACATGCTTAAAAATTTCCAAATCACACTTAACACTGGCACAAAGAAGGCAGATTCCTAATTCTACAACCAACAAAACTACCCAACATAGTAGAAGCTTTAGCTTAAAGACCTGGGTCTCTTTGTTTTAGAAATGAATTATAGGGTGTGCACATAAATGTATGAAATTCATTGGGGAGGAGTAAACATATTTTTGTATATTCATTGTATATTCCATAACCCTATTTTTGGCTTTATTTGGGGGGGTGTAAAACCTATTTTCAGCAACCGGAATTCATTTGGGAGGAGTAATTTTCTGTTGGAGAAGTATCGGATCATTAATAGTGGTGCTTCAATGATTCCGAGTTTGACTGAATTTTTTCCATTTACTTTCATGATCATATTTTCATGATCATTTTTGCTATAGTTCTGTTAATGATTCGCCATTTTCCATTTTCGAATGAGAATCAATAGAACTTGCCATTTTTCTTAGTGATCTGTTAATAATTATTGGCTCTACTGATTTTGTTAATCAACAATGGTGGATCTAGGCGGTGCGGCAGGGCGCGGCCAGTCAGGGGGGCACGGCTAGGAGGAGGGGGTGGGCCAGCCAGGTAGTGGAGTGCACGGGGCAGCGGGGGTAGCGGAAACGAAGCAGGTTGAGTGACCGCCCGCGGATTCTGGGATGAAGATGCGATTGATGCTTTTGGTAATGAGCCTTCTACATAGATCCGCCTTCTACATAGATCCGCCTTCTTTTGGTAATGAGACTTCCATACCTGTTGGATCCTGTAGATGGCAAACAACACTAGAAGGGGGGTTGAATAGTGTTGTTCAAATATTAAACTTTTTCGTTCGTTAATTAGCATAACTAAAAACCTTCTAATGTTGCCTAAGAAACCAAGTAGAGTGATCTATGATTGGTTCTTAATCAACAATGTAATCTTATAAAGAATGTTAACAGAGTGATCTCGCAGTAGGTAGTAGCCTTTAGGATGTTTATGGAATGAAATTTTCATAAATTCTCTTCATATTACTCAGTGTTCTAAAAATCGGCCTGAGCGGCCGCCTAGGCGGTGCCTAGGCGCTAGGCGGCCAGTAAACGCTCCGACTATGGCCTGGGCGGCCAATCTGGGCGTTTTTGGGATTAATCAGCCGCCTAAGCGTTCTGGGCGGTGTCTGGGCGCTCTGGGCGGTTCCTGGGGCGGTGTCTGGGCGTTTTTGGTAAATAGCTTAATTGCACAAGAGTATCTTTTAAATTTTATTTTGTTGAACACAAATACTCTAAAGTAGGTAAACTGGATTTGATTTAGTATGTATTAGATATTTGATGTATTTTAAATAATATATATTTATATATAAACATAAATATATTATTTAAAAAGAAATAAAATAATTAAAAAATGCAAATCCGCCTAGGCCGATTAATCCCCGATTAATCCCCGATTAATGCTCTGGGCGTTAGGCGCTAGCAATCCGAACGCCTAACGCCTAGTGTTTTTTACAACCATGATATTACTAGAATGCCAAGAAATTGTTGCTGGCAAAAAGGAATAAATAAAATCTTATTTGGGTAATGTTATTTTTCTCATTGTGTTTTGTTATAAAATATGCTCTATGATATGGTTTATAAATCAAGAACATTTTGCCGATAGATATGCAATCATTTGATCCATGATATCGTACTAAAATTTTTGTAATGATGCATCGGTTATAGGTCTGAGAAGGCGAGAGTTGATCAGAGTGATGTATTGAGGTTGGAGAGTATCAGGCACTCTCTCATTCGACGGGAGGATACCATCATATTTAGCCTATGGGAAAGAGCTTAATACTGCTACAACCATGAAGCATATGATCCTAATGTTTTCTCCATGGAGGGATTTAATGGTTCTTTGGTTGAATTTAATACTGTTATGGCTGTGTCCTCAGTTAAATAAACCAACGTCGTATCCTTGCTAACTTTCTCCATCGAGGTTTGTTTAGAGCTCCATGACATATTGCATACTCCAGGATTTCAAGGCTTGCTGATCTTTTATGTTGTAAACTGTGATTGCTTCTTTAATTCATTTCACGAAAAAAAATTAGACTTACGAATGCAAGACTGATGTAACTTCTTCAGTTGTATTTCACTATTATTTAATTGATTGTTATCCATATCATATAAGCTTTTTTATTGAGGTTTTCCATGAATTTGAAATCAAAAATGTTTCCTTGCATTCAATATCAATGAAGTTATAATGTACTGTTGTAAAAGTTCCTTTGCGGTCAACTTACAGAAGTATAAACATGGTGGAACTTATGATTTGTGTGAATATCACTTTAATTGATCATGATTCATTATTCTATGAATTCTCTTTTACTTGCATTTTAGACAGTAATTTGTTCTTGCATGCAATTTGTTTATTTAATTCTGCAGACATGACTTTTCTGTTCTTTTAATTTCTTGCATATGCAAGCAAATTGTTTAAATGCATGCACCATATATTCTTGCATGCAACATATGTTAAGTCTTATATGTTGCATTCATATCACTGCGAGGCTAAATTCAGTTTCACCTCAGTTTGCATGCATATTGACTTTTATAACAACATATGCATATAACAAGTGCATGCAACATATTAATTGAAGCGAAACTACACTTTATAACACTTAACATCCTAAATAAACACTTAGCCTCTCAGTGATATTCTATGTTACCCGTCCAAAGAATATATGTTGCATGCATTTAATCCTGGTCTTTGGACATGTCACATATGTATGCAACATATGCAAGCACATGTCACAAACAAATTGCTTGCATATGCAAAGAAACAAATTACTTGCTTGCATATGTTATGTGCAGGCAACATATTAACATATTGCATGTAGTTTCACTTCAGTTAACATATAGCAAGTGCAGTTTCACTTTAGTTTCACTTTAGTTGCATGCATTTTTGTTATATGCTGCATGCAACATATGTGACATGTGCTTGAATATGTTGCATGCACATGTGACATGTCCAAATAAAAGGCGTGACAATTTCTAGAAATGTATGTAAATAAATGCAATTGGTATTATAATACACCAACCCAGATATTTAGTGTATCTTATCCATTGCTAATAAGAGTGAGTATTTCTGTGTCCACTTCATTTTTAATTATGTTACACATTGCTAATATCAAAATATTGTCTGTTTATACAAATGCAGATATATTCTGATGGCAGAACCAGATCATATCTTTGTGAACCCTTTACCAAATTTGGCTAGAGGAGCTTATCCAGCAGCATTCCCATTTTTTACATCAAACCATCCTTTCATGAGAAAATTGTACGGAAGTATTATCCTGAAGAGAAGGGTCATGTGACCGACATCGACCCTATTGGCAACTCTCCTGTCATTATTCAAAAGGTATTTTATTTTTCTCATGCAATTGAAGTGCAATTTGTTGAGACCCACTGTGAATTACACAGTTACGGCACATGTCAGGGAATTATTTATGCAGAATGATCGGTTGTTTTACGTAAGCATTATGATTGTCTCTTTTGTTGTTCATTATGAGTGCTTGTATGATTAATGTCAGATTCATTACTCTTATCACACTATTTAGTGTTGTAGATTTCTCACTTAAGATGTTACCTATTTCATGCACGGCTACTGGCGCAATGGTATATTGGACACATACATGCCCAACTGGAAAAAATTACCCATACATGTATGAATGTCTCACTGAAAATGAAAAATTATCGAGAGACAGATGAAGTTTTTGGATGGGTATTAGAAATGTAAGTGACATTAATCATACTTGCTTATATCCCATTTTAATATATAACATCAGCTCTTTACTTACTGTATTTGTCTCTTTTGATGTCAACAACAGGTATGCATATGCCGTTGCTAGCGCATTGCATGGAGTGTCACATATTCTTCGCAAAGATTTTATGATACAGGTAGTGTATACTAATGCTTATGTGTGTTTCTGTTTTGAACAATTTCTCCATCATGTGGTACTATTTCATTGATGAAATTTAAATGTGGTGCTTGAAAAAAACTTTGAACTGCTAAATTTCAGCCTCCAAGGGACTTGAATGTGGGCAAAAAATTAATAATTCATTATACTTATGGATGCAACTACTCAATATAAGTAATCTACATCCATTAACTCTTGGTATTCTTTTGTTTGTTTTTTTGGGAGTTTCATGTATACTCATATCAGATCATTGAGTTTAGACATGTTTTTCATCTTATACCAACGCATATGCAATGCTCTCTCTCCCTTGCACTCCCTCCCTCCCTCTCTTAGGTTAAGCGTGTGTACATTGTACACATCATTTATGTAATTCACATCATATGAAAAGTTTATGTTAGAGGTAGTTTCTCCGATATTTTGGTTATGAACAGCAAATTGTTCTTATCATCCACACAAACAAATGAGATATCACATTGCCTTTTATAGTTTATTCTGCTTAACTCCCATACTAAAACTTAATTTTAACTCAGGGCAAACTAACTTATGGAAAAATTGGTGAGTGGCGCTTTGACAAAAGATCGTACCTTTGAGGCCCGCCTCTAAGAAATCTTTCCTTACCTTCACCAGGAGTTCCTGAAAGTGTGGTATGTCATTTATTTTTATGAATACTTGAAAAATCATAAATCATTGCCTCAATGAGGAGCACCCCACGAGCCATACACACTTTGCACAATTTTGACATGTTAGCATCTTTGGCCATTACACAATTTTGACATGTTGCGGTGTATATGCATTTTGTTGGTTGGATTACAATGGTGTCAGGTATGTGCATTTTTTCTTTTAACGCTGAAATAATCTTCCCATATATTTCTTTGCACATGTCATTATTTTTCAGGAGTACACTCCATGTTGGAAGACTATTTGTTATCAAAAGGTTTTACCCTTTTTAGAGTTTAAACTGAAAGCGGGGGAAATTTGGTGGAAAATTTCTGATTATTAATATCCTGGAAGCTAGAGACAATGTGCATCATGTAAGCTGGATATAACCTTGAACCTGAAGATATTATGAATTTTTTATTTGTGTTTGTGTATATGTATCAGGTATGTGTTTGATAGTTTGTGCATATTCTTGCACTGGAGGTGTGTGTACTCGAGGTATGTGCATTTTGCACTGGAAGTAAACAAGACATCTGATATTTTGTGTCATTGAAGCTTGAAGCAACATTGATACTTGGCTATAGTTAGAATTCGTTGTCATTGAAACAACCTATAGCTTGAAGCAACTTAGATTCTTTGGTTATAGTGGCAACATGGAAACGTGAAGCAACTTGTAGCAACCTGGAAGATTGAAGCAACATGTAGCAACCTGGAAGCTTGGCTATAGTGGGAATTTGTTCTTGGATACTTGGCTATAATGGGAAGCTTGAAGCAACTTGGATACTTGGTGACATTGAAGCTTGACCCAATATGTTGAAGAATTTGTCATGTTTAATATTGGGAATTTTGTAAGAATCGGTTGTATGTGTTGAACAATTTTGTAAGAGTCTGTTTAAGAATCTATTGAACAATCTATAGAAGAATTTTTTTGGAATTTATACATATTCTGTTTGGATGGTATATTTTTTGTTTGCACCAATCAGATCTTAAAATAGATATATATGAAACTACAGCTTGACATATATACATCTTGATACAAGTCATTAGAACCCCTTGGCAGTAACACAACCTGTGTATTCATCTAGAACTAGCACCACAACTAGAAAAATTTTTTATATCGCAGCCAATAGATAATTTTTATATCACATCTTTAAAAAATTTGTACACCACTTTACACATTTTCTTTTTCTCGAGCAATAAAATAGTCCATTATACAAGAAATCGCAAGTTTGAGATTCTGGTTTGTATAAATTCAGCTTCTTAACAGTTTGACATTTATAGCTTCCATCTTGCTTTCCACACAAACATTGCTTTCAAAAAACTAACACTTATGATAAATTTCCTGCATAAGTTTAGATTCCTGGCAGTTTGACATTTACAGCTTCCGGCTTCCATACAAACATTTCTATCCAGACAGACAGTGCTTCCAACTTCCATACACCGCAGCGTGCAATGTATCGGTCCCAACATTTGCTCTGTATCACTCCCATCAATCTTCCATGCATAATTAGCGTGCACTGTTTTCAAGAAAGATTTCAAGCTGCAAGACAACATGCTACATAACAATTATTGTGCTTTAATTCTTACTATTTGTTTAAACGTAGTGGATTGAAGATTTTGAGGGAGAAATATTTTTAATGAACCATGCCCTTAGTAGACGTGTTAAATCTGGAGGGACGTGTTAATATGGATAGAACTAAATTTTTATGAGAATTAAATTTTTTGGGGGAAAACTAAATTCTCTAGGGGGAACTAAATTTTGGGGAAGTAAAATTGTTGGGGGGGACCAAATAATAATTATTGCATTTTAATTTGTTGTTCATTTAAAATTAGGGGTTTCAAGATTGTGAGTGATAAATATTTTAAATGAACTGTGCCCTTAGGGCACGGGTCATGACTATACATCTATATTACAAATGAGGGATGTTATCAAGAGAAATTGGATAAGAGAATTTGGACAAGAGAAATTGGACAAGAGATGAGATTTTGAGGGATAAGAGAGGATGAGGTGATTTTTGCACATACAACCAGGGTATTTGCAGTTTTGCCCCTGGACCCTCCACACACCCACAACCACACCTTTTCTTCTTCCTCCTTTTCGGACCGTTTTTTCCCGGTCCATGTGCACGTGTGCACGGGTTATTTCCACACCAAAGGCGCCTGCTAAATTTTTGTTCGTTTAAATTTTGGAGGGGGAAATAATTTTTGTTGAGAACAAATATTTTGAGGGGATATCTTAAATGGACCGTGCCCGAGGGCACGAGTCCGCGTCGAAGGCGCCCGGGCCGAAGCTAAATTTTTGTCAGTTTAAATTTTAGAGGGGAAATATTTTTTTGGGGAGAACAAATATTTTGAGGAGATATCTTAAATGAACCGTGCCCGAGTGCAGGGATCCACGACGAAGGCGCCCGCTCGCTAAATTTTTTTACGCTAATTTGTTGTTCCCCGTCGAAGGCGCCCGCGTCGAATTTGTTGTTCCACGCCGAAAGCGCCCATGCCGAATTTGTTGTTCCGTGCCGAAGGCGCCCACACCGAATGCGCCAGTGTCGCTAATATTTTTGTGCTAATTTGTTCCGCTTAATTTGGTTGTAGAAAGAATTTTTTGGGGAACAAAGATTTCGTGGGGGAAAATCTTAAATGAACTGTGCCCGCGGGCACGGGTTATGACTAGTATATATATATACACACACGTATATATACATATACACACACACATATATATATACATATACACACACACACATATATATATGAGGCTAGGGGTTTTCTAGCACTCAACCCTTCACAACATGTTATCAGCACGACGTCTCGTGGAAAAGGCGATGGCTCATAAGAGGGAGGCGGCCCGCAGAAGCTCCATCAATTTTTTGCGACACAACATTTCGCGAGACGACGCGGATTTTTTCGGGCATTCTTCATCAAACATCGCTAGATCTGGAGGACGGATCTAAAGGTAATCACACAAAAACTCGATCTAAACCTATTTTTCGTAGAATATGGTTAGATCTACTAAATCTTGGACCAAAATCGATGTTTTAAACAATAAAAATCAAAATTTTATGATGAAAACATTGATTTCAATGGTAAAACCCAATTTTTTATACAAAAAAATTATTTCTTTTATTCGTAAAAGATGATCTTTTGTTGGATCTGTGGGTTTCTCTTCCCGCTGTCATAATACCCGCCGCCATGTCAAACCGCACAAAAGGGGGACTGAACCCCCGCCGCCGCTGTTCTTAACCGAAAACGGGGGGCCGAACCCCGCCGCCGCCGCCATCGTACTTTACTGCAAAAGGGGAGGCTGAACCCCCCCCCCCGCCGTTTCGCAAAAGGGGTAGTGGGCGAACCCCCCATGACAAGAGGGGGGGGCGGCAGCCCCCCCGGTGAAAGTGAGGGCCGGCAGCCCCCCCAGCGAGAGGGGGCGTTGGCAGCCCCCCTTGGTGCGACTGACGGGGGTGGGGGCGACAGCCCCCCCACTGCGAGAAGAGGGGGGCTACCGCCCCACTCATGGCGACGAACAAAGGGGGTCGACAGCCCCCTGTTACCACGTTTTTTTCTCGTGGAAAACAGACACTGTGCTACATTTTTCGTGGAAAACGGCCCTGAAGGCCACAAACCTGAAACTGTAATTTTTGCGACCCCGCAGGCTGTAGACGCACACTCACGCATTTTCCTTTTTCATGGCTCTGACGGCCGACGATACACAAAAAACATAACAAACCCTAATTAGGGGTTTTTTGGACAAATTTGATGCGGAGAATTTTTTCCGGAGGCACAGTATAAAATTTTAATCCAATTTTTTTACCTTTATTACTAGTCCATCCCTGCTTATAATACGAATTGTTTTTTAAAATGCCTGAAGCATACTAAATTTCTATGATATATTCTTAATGCCTGTAGCATAATTATATGTCTGTGATGAAATCATTTAAATACCTGAAGCATGCTAAATCTTTATGATATATTTTTAATGCCTGTAGCATGACTATATGTCTGTGATGAAATCATTTATATGCCTGCAGTATGCTAAATTTCTATGATATATTTTAATGCCTGTTGCATAACTATATGCCTGTGATGATAATAATATTATTCCATGCATATGTGTTCATAGAGATAATTATAATTATGTTTATGGCATACATATAGTTTTCAAAATGGCAAATTGAACCTGAAGTTCAAATAATACGCCAATACCACTTATTCCCAAAAATAATAAAACGTCGGGATCATGCGAACATCATTTATGCCATCTTAAAGATGAGCTACAAGCGATAAATAGATCTTGAAAATCTATGGTCTATATGGACCAATATGGACACAAAAAAAGGATCACAAAACACCGCTAACTCTTTAAGAGTTATCTCACTACAAGGCAGTATTCTTATATCTGACCTTGCACATAATAATTATAAGGTCATGCCTGAAGTCGTGACTTAAGTGAGAAATATATTCGCACCCATGTAATTGCTCAACTAACATATGTTTCATCTTCCACAAATACTTAAAGAACCTTACAAAGTTTCAAAGGATATTCGTTTAAACGAAATCCTTAATGTTTGTATAGCATACTCAAGAGAAAGAACAATGCCATTAAACCTATACATGGGTACTTAAAAGGCTAAGCCTAGCGGGCGCACCCGCAACTTAAGTTAATTGTGTTTTTTGAAAACCCCTTTTGACGGCTACGAAAATGGACTTTTTGCCCATCTTTGGGCAATTGTTTGAAGGGTCAAACGAAGTCGAAAGTCGTCGCCATTTGTTTCAACGCGTTCACCATTCGAAGCCCTTCGAAATGATAGCTTGTTTGGTGTCTAAAGTTTAATGGATGAAGAGAATTAATTCGTTGAAGTTAGCTTTTGTGAAAGTCTTACTAAACTTCAATTAGCCAAATTAAATCCCTCTTCTTTAATCTTTGTCCCATATTGCTCATAACGAAAAGAGAGATGCTGACTCCCTATATAAATAGGGATGCACTCTCTTCGTTGAAAAATGCACAAAGTCTTCGATCGAGTAGCTCCGAATTTTTGAGCAAGCACGATCTACGACTTAAACTATTCTTTCTCTCTTCTTCCAATTCTCCCGACTAGTCCTAGCAAGACTACGAAGGGGGTTTAGATTCAGATTCAGACGTCTAAGACGCGGGTCTGCTCAAGTGAAACCTTCTACCGCAAGTGATCGGCTCGGAGGCGGGATTCGGCTCGGGTGGATCAGTTCGAAGGTGCAAGGTGGCTCGGGTGGATCGAGTCTCGGCTACGAGGAGCGTTACAAGCCGGTGCGGTACATCTTGCCCGCCCCAGGGTTGAGATTCCGGGTATGTTCTTTAAAGCTTTTTAGTGTAATTTAATTTTGTCGTAGTAGGATTGATCCCTCTTAGGGTGGTCAGATCCACCCCAAGTTGGCATAGATCGGGCTAGGTTCTGGCTCTTTCAGGGCCTAGCTAAAATGTTTGGCTAGCATGTTTTATTTTCCGCTGCGCTTTATGCCTCTGTGGTCCGTCCGACTTAGGACGAGCACAGATCTGAGCTTTGAGGGTCCGCCAAAACCCTTCAGTTTTATGTGAGAAATTTATATAACGATAATGTATTAAATGTTAATACATGAATACGCAAGATAATAACAAAAATTATATGGCAAAATCGACTAGGTCGTACCAAAGAGACTAAGCTTCACAAGTCACATAAAGAGGTGTCTGACCTCTCGTATTATGAAGTCTACGGACACTTGTGAATCTTGTCTCAAAGGTATGTTGGCCGAACACCTTCTGTAAGACAGTGGGAGAATGAGTTGTTGAACTCGTGGTCTTGTACATACTGATGTATTCAGACTCAAGTCTATATTAACCTAGATAAGTTGTTCTAATTTTATTACGACACATGTTTTTGCTGAAACACAAGTCGGATAAAAATAAAGAACAAAATGACAGAGGTATTTGACCTGCTTCGATCAGATCAAAGAGTCGAATACTTAACTGTATAAATCTTGCGTAAATTAAAAGAAAATGTGATTTTCTCTCAGGTCAAGTCTCTTAACACATCGGTGTGTTAGAGAACATGAATCACACTTTGTTAGACATGGTGCGATACATGACAAGTGACTCTGAGTTACAATCCTCCTTCTGGGTTAAGTCCCAGATAGAAATGCCTAAGGTTTTGATAATGTTCTATGAGGACCTTGTAATGCCCTGCTAAGCTACTGCACAAGTACTAGAGGGGGGATGAATAGTACTTTAAAATAATTAAGAGGATAATTCCTAATTATCTTGCAAACTCTACCAATCAATGCGGAAATGCGGAAATGTAAATATTAGACAACAAAGAAGACAATCGCAAACACACGATATAAATGGGTTCGGATCCACCCAAGTCTCCCCGACTTGTTTCCGGTGATCCTACGTCCCAAACACCCAGATCCCCTCCGGATACTTGAGTTAGAAACCCTAACTCAAGATTTCCACTATGAAATACTTGTGAAAAACCTTCACAAGTCAAATCATACACAAATGAAAATTGTGACTCCCACAACCCGGGATCACAAACAAACTCTCATAACTGAGAGTGAAACACTTACAATATCAAAATAAATTGAAATAGAAATTCTTACCGATAAAATCATATAACTTGAGTAAACTTACGATTTAGGGCAAAACGGATTTTGGGGAAGATGAAGAGGCACCAAACCCTAGCTCCAAGTAGATGACCAGCAATGGAGTCCTAGGTGGATGTTGGTGACCATGGATCAAGCACTTGGCTTGGAAGGCTCACAATCAATGAATCTCTCTTTTGAAATAAGAGTGAGGGAGAGATTCTAGATTGGAAATGAATGAGCTTTGAATGAGATTGAATGCTTTCTCTTTGATCTCTAAACTTCTCTGAATATCAGCCTTTTGTGCAATGAATGCAGCACACCAAGTATTTATAGGATAGCGGAAAGAGAGAGAGAAAAACGTTTCAATTAAAGCTCCAACGGCTCTATTCTGAACCAAACTAGTCGGTCAAAGAACAACCACTGACGGACTAGTTCATCAACTAGTCGGTCGATCAATCAACATGAACCGACTAAGTGGTGAATAGTGAATAGATCGAAGTTCAGACTTACAGAACTAGTCGGTCAAAGAACACTTGCCAACCGACTAGTTTCACAACTAGTCGGTCGGTGAGTGAACTTAGACCGACTAAGAGATAAAACAAATAGTCTGAGAACAAATTGAATTAGTCGGTCCAAGAACAAATGTTGACCGACCAGTTCATCAACTAGTCGGTCGCCAACTGTACATAGACCGACTAACGATAAACAGTAGCTCAGGCTCAAAAATGGAAGTTCAACTAGTCGGTCCAAGAAGGATTCTTAACCGACTAGTTTCACAACTAGTCGGTCGGTGAACCTTCTTTGACCGACTAACTGTAAACAGTAACTGAGCTAGAAATTGAGAAGGCAAACTAGTCGGTCCAAGAAGCTTTGCCGACCGACTATATCACCATCTAGTCGGTTGGTTCTTCTTCTTGAACCAACTAACATGCACAAGAAGTCGCGAATCGAAGCGCGAAGTTCGGGAAAGTTCGTATGGACTTCTACTAAGATCCTAGATCTAAGACATGAGCGTTATGAAGATAAAAACGTAAGACCTACTCAAGGCTTAACATTCTACGGGACGAATCTAAAAGACATTAAATAAACTTGACGAACCGTCTTCGAAAGCTTCGATCCGAATCTTCATGACTTCTAAAATGGTCCTTGAGCTTCAACGAAGCTTTAGGCATACGATCATGCGTATTGAGAAGTCTCGAGACGTCGCTTTGGATGTTCATATGAATTTGGCGACGATCTCCATAACTGCGCTCACAAAGAGTTAGTTCACTATATATTTATGTTTGTTCATCATCCAAAACCAAATCCGGGGAGTCCAATATCCAACATTCTCCCCCTTTTTGGTGATGACAAACCAACATAAATAATAATAAAAAATAATGATTCAAATGTAATTTACTTACTCCCCCTGCATTGATGACACGTTAATTCCAAATTAAACACTAATCATATGCATCAAGCAGACGAGTAAAGTATAAAATGTGAATCGATTATTGAAATATCGGATTTGAAAATCCATTCATATATCTTAACTCCCCCTGAATCTAATATATCAAATTAGATTCTTGGAAAAATGCTCTAAATTATCATTTAGCTCATCGTCATTATTATATCTCTCCCCCTTTGGCATTAGCAAAAAGAGTGGGCGGAGATCAACGACAACAACAATGGCTTCAAATAAAAGCACGGGAGTCGTAGAATACGACCACGGTCCAAATGACACCAAAGGAAAATACGAATTAAATCAAAGCGTGTCAATGAGACCAAAGTCGAAAGTTGATAAATAAAATAATCAAAACTCAAATCAATTTTACGGATTGAGTTATGGAATATACTCTCCAATATCAACATTCTTGGTTAATTTAGTGTATGTAAAACAATTCTATGTTCCCATAGAAATAATTTCTATTTAACCAAGTAATTATCGTCGAGCGACGAAAACAAACATCAGAGACATAAAAGGAATATAATGTGCACAGGAGAATAAATGTCAACATCGATGTATATATATATAAAGCATGAGTACATCAAAATGATACATCGAAAACATACATAAGCGATCCAACGATCGAAGCACAAAATGCATCATATCACACAATACAACACATGTCACACCGGACATCAAAATGATCATACATCACAAATGTAGCATCATAACACCAAAAATACACCAGAACATCAAAATATCATAACCACTCACACTATCCTACCCAAACTCTCTCAAACAAGATCTATCATCCAAAGTGCACTAAGAGAGTCCTCAGAGAAGCTCAGGAGGAAGCGGGAGGATCTGCAGCAGCAGCAGGCTCTGCAGCTGGAGTGGTCACTGGAATGGCAGGTGTGTCAACAGGAGCGACGGGAGTGGAAATCTCTGGCACGACGGGAGTGGAGATCTCTGGAGCAGCAACGATAGTGGCCTCGGGAACACCAGAAGAAGTATCCACCGCAGGTATGGTGGCACCAGGTGTGCTCTCGGGGTCACCAGTAGAAGAAACAGCAGCACCAGAAGTGCCCGCAGGGGCACGAGCAGCAACACGAACAAGCTCCTCAATCTCATCCTCATCCAACTCCTCCTCGTCAGAAACTGACGGAGGGATCTCAATGCTCAAACGAGAGGAGATACGAGCAAGTATCTCTTCAGTACGAGCATAACGAGACTCCACATGTTTCAACGAACGTGCGAGGTCAGCAAGAGTAGGAGAGGGAGCAGGAGCAGCTGAGGCTGAAGCAGACGCTGAAGTAGAGGGGGTCGTCCTCTGAACGTGACGAAGCACCGCAAGAGACTTCTTGACGGTCGTCGCATTCAGAGGGGGACCGAGGGGACGCTCATCATCACGGGGCAGAGTGACACAAAAGTGATGGAAGACAAGTGTCAACAGGCATGGATATGGGATATGAGCAGACTTCGTGGACTTTCGGATACACTCGAAAGAATCCATCTTATCGAGTATGATCCGAGCCCAGTTAATCTCGCTCCCCATGAAGATGGCGTAAATGAGCTTGAGGAAAGGCTGGGATGGCAAAGAGGATGAGCCGTACTTTGGAAGGAGGCACGACTTCAAGATCAGATTTAGGACCCAGCCATTCAGCTTAAATGACTTCGAGAGCACGCCAATTATGGCAGGAGGAATCTCATGAAAGATCTCAGAAAGTATGACCTGGTCAAGGGAAGAGATGTCATCGACGGAGATATCGGAAGGGAGGAGGCCAGACGAGGAGCAACCAATCAACTCCCCTAAGATTTCTGCCGTGAGGACAATCGGTGTCCCCAAGGCAGTCGTCTCAATGGAGTGGGTCTCGTCGTACAGACCCCAGACGCGGTTTGCATAAAACAGCTTGACCAGACGGGGGTATGGGTGTGGATTCGCCTTAGGGTCATATCAAAGATAATTGATAAGACCGGAAGACGACAGAAGATCAGCAAGGCCTGAGAAGTCTGAAAACTGTATGAAATGCTCCAGAAGCAGCGGACAGTGTTCGATACGGTTATATGCCGCGAGACACATATGGTCGTCGCGACATAAAGAGATATCGACACCGCCAACTGGCATCGGACCCTTTCCCTTAGGCTGACGTGTCGAAGAATGGGGTGGAGGAGTATGATCCCTATGGGTAGCCTCGGTCTCGGGGATGTACTCGGTGTTGGAATCCGAAGCACCGGGAGGAGTGGGAGCACGGAATGTAGCAGGAGAGACAGGTTGCTTCCTAGGCTTAGGTTGGGATCGGGGTTTTGCTATCACCGTCCTCTTTCGCTTAAGTGGAGGCGACGACGAAGAGGGTTGGGTGGTCTTCGATCGACGTTTGGGTTGCGAGGGTTCCCTAGGAGGTGACTCTATGGTCATAGGGGACGGGCTCGAGGGTCGGATCAGAATACGTGTTCGTGCCATTAGCACGACAAAACACGTACGAATCAACACTAGAAATCGAGATCTAAAGCCCTAAAAACAAACCCTAGCCGAAACCCTAGCAATGAACCCTAACCCTAAGCGCTGAAATCGATTGAAAAGAGGACCTAGATGGGAACCCTAGCAGCTGAGAGTTGGATAGGAGTTACCCTAGGTCGGATCGACGGCAGACTAAACTGAGATAGCCGGAATATTGGTCGGAAAACGATCGGACACGACGGAGGAGGGAGGAGGAAGACAAAGGGGCTCGGGGGATTTTTGGCTGAGAGAGGGAAGAGAACCGACTAGGAATGAAAGAAGTCAGTTAGATGGAGTTTTAAGTCGATCGAAAGAGCAAAAGACGCAACTGTCCCTGAGCACTTAGTCGGTCAGAGTTCAAGCACTGACCGACTAGATGACCATCTAGTCGGTCGGCCAATGAGCTTGAACGACTAAGTGCAAACCATAACTGAAGCCAAATTTAGGGCTTGAGTTAGTCAGTCCGAGTTCATTCACTGACCGACTAGATGATGATCTAGTTGGTCGGTCAATGAACATGAACCGACTAATAGAGTTCAAAAACTTTAGAATTTGAAATTTTGAGTTCTCTCCTAAACGCACTTGGACGAAACATCGTAAAACTCTCATTAATCATTATACTACCCCATTAAACATCGAAAATCTGAAATTTGACGTTTATGAATAAATCGAGCGAAAATTCCAGAAATTCAACAAAAATCAAGAAAATTTCAATTAATCCAGCATGATCAAATATAAAGAATTGAATAGCATGCAAGATTATTGAACATAACGTGAATCTTAAATCTCAGATTCACCCATAATCCCCAATTCTCGACGTAACCGCACAAAGGAGTCTTCCTTTAGGGGTTTCGTGAAAATATCGGTGATTTGCTTCTGGGTTTCAACGTACACAAATATGATGTCCTTTTTAGCAACATGATCATCTAAGAAATGGTGTCAGACATCTATATGTTTAGAACGGGAATGGTGTACCGGATTCTTTGAGAGACAAATTGCACTTTGGTTGTCCACCATGATAGGGCAAGTATCACAGTTTATACCAAAGTCTTTAAGTGTGTGTCTCATCCAAAGAACTTGAGCACACGCGGCACCGGCGGCAATATATTCCGCCTCGGTGGTTGAAAGTGATACGGAATTCTGCTTCTTGGAAAACCAAGAGACAAGAGAATTTCCTATAAAATGGCAAGTGCCACTAGTACTTTTCCTGTCGGATTTGTATCCCGCATAATCTGCGTCACTATATGAGATTAACTCATACGTGCTAGATTTTGGATAAAGTAATCCAAAATCAAGTGTGTAACTTAAATAACGGAAAATACGTTTTACCGCTACTAAGTGAGATTCCTTAGGTTGAGACTGATAACGAGCACATACACATACGGCAAACATAATATCGGGCCTACTTGCTGTAAGATATAGTAAACTACCTATCATACCTCGATATAGACGAATGTCTACATCTTTTCCGCCCGCATCTTTATCAAGATGTGTAGTCGTGCTCATTGGAGTCTTCTTCCCGGAGGCATTCTCCATTCCAAATCGCTTTAGCAACTCCACCATGTACTTCGTCTGGTGGATGAAGATTGCATCGTTCATTTGGCGAATTTGAAAACCTAAGAAATACTTGAGCTCACCTATGTGGCTCATCTCAAATTGATCCTTCATCACATTAGAAAACTCTTCGCAAAGAGAAAAGTTAGTAGTACCGAAAATGATATCATCAACATAAATTTGAACTAAAATTATATCATTATTTGAATACTTAACAAATAATGTGGAATCAACTTCTCCCATTTTAAAACCTAAATCCAAAAGAAAATTCTTTAAGCGGTCATACCAAGCTCGAGGAGCTTGTCTCAAACTGTAAAGTGCTTTCTTAAGTTTGAAAACATGATTTGGAAATTTTTCATTTATAAAACCCGGAGGTTGAGAAACATAAACTTCCTCAACAACATCTCCGTTTAAAAACGCACTTTTAACATCCATTTGAAAGAGTTTAAAATCTTTATGGCATGCAAAAAATAACAATAATCTAATAGATTCTAATCTAGCTACCGGAGCAATGGATTCTTCGAAATCGATACCTTCCTCTTGCCGGTAGCTTTGAGCTACTAACCGAGATTTGTTCCGGACGACGATTTGTTTTCGTCGGTCTTGTTCTTGAAGATCCACTTTGCCCCTATGACGGTGTGGTTCTTCGATGGCAATGGAACAAGCTCCCAAACCTCATTCCTCTCAAATTGAATGAGTTCCTCTTCCATGGCAAGGATCCAAGCGCTATCTTCGCATGCTTCATTTATATTCTTTGGCTCTATCGAGGAGACAAAGGCACAATAAGAGAAGTAGTTCACTTGTGATCTCGTCTTGACACTATCATGGATATTGCCAATGACTTGCTCATGAGGATGGTCACGAACAGTATGAAGCCGTTTGGGAATTCCCTGATCATTAGGAACATTCTCAAAAACTTCATTAGATGGGTTAGTCTCAATAGAATCAATAGAATTATTAGAATTAGAATTACCAATTGAAACACATAAGACATCCATAGAGTCATCATCATTAGTAATTCTAGTTGGAACAAAACCTTCATTAAATGAAACATGAAGTGATTCCTCGATCGTTGAGATTCGTTTGTTGTATTTCCGGTAGACTTTGCTACGTGAGGAATATCCAACAAAAATCCCCTCATCGGATCTTGGATCGAATTTGTCCAAACTACCATATGTGTTTTTAATAAAACATTTTGAACCAAAAACTCGAAAATGTTTAACTTGAGGCAACCTACCAAACAACAATTCATAGCAAGTTTGTTTAGTGCCGGGCCTCAAAAGTATTCTATTAAACACATAGCAAGTGGTGTGTACCGCTTCCGCCCAAAATTGATGGCCAAGTTGGCTATCATCAAGCATAGTGCGAGCACACTCCACTAACATCCTATTCTTTCTATCAACAACACCATTTTGAGGAGGTGCACGAGGGAACGAAAAGGTGTGTGTAATACCAACTTCATCACAAAAGTTCTCAAAAGACTCATTCTCAAATTCCCCTCCATGATCACTACGAATAGTGACAATGGTGGTTCCAATGAGATTTTGTACTTTCTTGACAAATATTGTGAAGTTTTCGAAATCATCATTTTTATTACTCAATGAAAATACCCAAGTAAACCTAGAAAAGTCATCAACGATGACAAGTCCATATCGTGCATTTCCTAATGAAGCAACTCTAGTTGGCCCAAATAAATCTAGATGTAATAGCTCTAGTGGCCGCTTAGAAGAAATCCTTTTCTTAGGTTTAAAAGACGATTTTGGAAGCTTGCCTCGTTGACACGAGTCACAAAAGCTTTTCTTTTGAAAGACAAACTTAGGGAAGCGTCTAATAGAATTTAACTTGGAAAGTTTAAATAGTGTTCCAAAGTTCACATGACCAAAACGTTGATGCCATAAGTGTTGTTCACTTGTGTTGGTAATGAGACATTGTTCATGTGATCTTGGAAGATCTAGGATATATATATCCTTATGGCGTGTGCCGGAAAATAATAATTCATTATTATCTTTTCTTAAAATATGGCACATTCCTTTCGCAAAGCTAACTTTGTAACCTTTGTCACAAAGTTGGCTTATTGAAATGATATTGTGGTTTAATCCTTTAACAAGGTAAACATCACATATAAGTGGCTTAGAAGGATTACCCACTTTACCAACACCTATGATGGTTCCGCTCTCGTTGCCTCCAAAGACTACCCGGTTCCCATTTGCAATGGGCACCACTCCGAAAAGCAATTGAGCGTCACTCGTCATGTGTTTTGAACACCCGCTATCGAGTATCCAATTCCTCTTGGAGCTAAATTTAAATTTGTTGCTCCGTTTCTTTTTCTTGAGTACCTAAAGATAGAAAATATCGTATCATGGTACCCAAGGTCATTGGGTCCAAAAGATTAGACCTTTGGAAGCCAAGTCCAATTGGACTTAGACTTCCCCACATAATTATCATTATCCACTGCATTCATAAAATAATCATTCATGTAGACTTGTTTTTTATCCATGCTTGTGTCCATTGGGCTCCAAATAGTGAAGATTTTGGGAGCCCTAATCCTATTGGGAGCATGCATGCGTTGTTGATTTTTACGTGATGCATGTCGTGGATAGGCATAAGGAACATGATGAAATGGTGCATGTGGATAATTATTCATACGATGATGTGGGTGAACATATGCATGTGGGGGAACACGTGCGTGAGGGTGTCTCACATGGTGTGCATGTGCCCGTGGATGTGGTGCATAAAAATCATCATATGTGTGAGCATGTGGAGTAGGATGTGTGTTCCTACGTGGCATGGTATTTGTGTACATGTAAGCATGACCCTTCTTTGGAGGTCCACCCGAAGTGGGTTTCTTTCCAAAAGACGGTGTGTACGAGGTGGAAGCACCATTGGTAGATGAACTACCAATAGAGTGTTTGCTACCACTCGTTGAGGCATCGGAAGTTGGCCTAACAAAGGTAGTGGCCGCTTTGGATGAATTTCACATCGTATACCCCAAGCCAATGTGGTGATTGGCCGGGAGTAAGTCATTTAGGATTTTATCCAAATGGTCCTTACCCTTATTGAATTTATTAATTCGGCCTAATGTGCATGCATATTTCTCGGTGAGAGAACGCATAGAAGCATCCAAAGTGGATACTTGCGATGTGAGCACATAAACACGAGATTTGAGACTCTCATTCTCAATACTCAAAGTCGAGTTTTGAGAAGTCAAATCCGCTATCTTGTGTTCCTCCGGATCCTCAATGCTAACATGTTCATGTTGAGACTTGAGATTTACAATCTCATTTTTCAACTCTTCAACAACGGTGTCGTTGTTGGTGATGATAGTTTTAGGCGAGGTTTGGATGCTAGCTAAATCATCTTTTACTTTAGTATACCTATTTACTAATTTAGTATATTTAGACCATATTTTCTCATTAGCATGTCTAAGGTCATCCATGGTTACCTCATCGCCTTCATTATCGCTATCATCGGAAGAGGAATCTTTATCTTGCTCCTCTCGAGCCATGAAGCACATGTGTGCTTGCTCCACTTGCTCATCGTCCGACTCTCCGCTTGAGGAATCCTCGGAGTCGGTGAATGTGCTGACAAGTCCCTTCTTGTACCCTTTCTTGTACTTCTTGGACTTGTCGAACTTCGGCGCCTTCCACTTCTCCTTTTGCTTATTTTGAGGACACTCCGCTTTCATGTGTCCTGGCTTGTTGCATTTGAAACACAAAGGAGAGGGGGCGTTAGAAGAACTAAACTTCGATTTGTTTTTGAAGTTACCTTTTCGGAAGAACCGGTTGAACTTCTTTGCCATGAGAGCCATGGACTCCAAGTCCAACTCGTCTTCCGAGTTTTCATCATCGGTCGATGTGGATGTGGATGGAGCGGCCTTGAAAGAAATAGCCTTCTTCTTTGGCTCCTCTTGCTTCAAGTAGGACTTCATCTTGTCCTGCAACTTCAACTTGCTATCCTTGCGTACCTCATACGACATTAAGATACCCATTAGTTGAACAACGGTATAAGTTTTCATGTCATTACCTTCCTCGATGGCGAAGGTACGTTTCTCCCAACAAGAAGGAAGTCCATCGATGATCTTCGATACTTTCTCCTTTTGGGTATAGGTCTTACCGAAAGCCTCCAACTCGTTTGTGATGTCGACGAAGCGAGCATAATACTCCTTCATCTTCTCACCCTGTAGCATATGAAATAACTCGTAATCTTTATTAACTACAACGTGTTTAGAGTCTCTTACCCTACTTGTCCCTTCATGCAATATGAGGAGGGAGTTCCATATTTGATATGCACTCTTACATGTGCATATCTTGTTGAAGTCCTTGAGCTCCAAGGCACATTGCAAGGCGTTCATTGCCTTGGTATTGCTTACCTCCGCGGTGATCTCCGCGGGAGTCCACTTCTCAAAATCTTCTTCGGCGGGCTCGACATACTCCTTCATTGTGGTCCTCCATAGTGAAGCACTCCGGAGGAAAGTTTCCATCCGGCATTTCCAGTACCCGTAGTTGGTACCGTTGAAGAAGGGAGGCCTCGTTGAGGAATGTCCTTCCATTACTGAAGACGCTCCTTCATGGTTCTTGAAGGTGCTGTAATCTGAGGGTGGACGAATGGTCTTGTTGTCGTTGGCAGACATAGCTATAGACTTGGCTCTGATACCAAATGTAATGCCCTGCTAAGCTACTGCACAAGTACTAGAGGGGGGGGGTGAATAGTACTTTAAAATAATTAAGAGGATAATTCCTAATTATCTTGCAAACTTTACCAATCAATGCAGAAATGCAGAAATGTAAATATTAGACAACAAAGAAGACAATCGCAAACACACGATATAATGGGTTCAGATCCACCCAAGTCTCCCCGACTTGTTCCCGGTGATCCTACGTCCCAAACACCCGGATCCCCTCCGGATACTTGAGTTAGAAACCCTAACTCAAGATTTCCACTATGAAATACTTGTGAAAAACCTTCACAAGTCAAATCATACACAAATGAAAATTGTGACTCCCACAACCCGGGATCACAAACAAACTCTCACAACCGAGAGTGAAACACTTACAATATCAAAGTAAATTAAAATAGAAATTCTTACCGACAAAATCCTATGCCTTGAGTAAACTTACGATTTAGGACAAAACGGATTTTGGGGAAGATGAAGAGGCACCAAACCCTAGCTCCAAGTAGATGACCAGCAATGGAGTCCTAGGTGGATGTTGGTGACCTTGGATCAAGCACTTGGCTTGGAAGGCTCATAATCAATGAATCTCTCTTTTGAAATAAGAGTGAGGGAGAGATTCTAGATTGAAAATGAATGAGCTTTGAATGAGATTGAATGCTTTCTCTTTGATCTCTAAACTTCTCTTAATATCAGCCTTTTGTGCAATGAATGCAGCGCACCAAGTATTTATAGGTTAGAGGAAAGAGAGAGAGAAAAACGTTTCAATTAAAGCTCCAACGGCTCTATTCTGAACCAAACTAGTCGGTCAAAGAACAACCACTGACCGACTAGTTCATCAACTAGTCGGTCGGTCAATCAACATGAACCGACTAAGTGGTGAACAGTGAATAGATCGAAGTTTAGACTTACAGAACTAGTCGGTCAACGAACACTTGCCAACCGACTAGTTTCACAACTAGTCGGTCGGTGAGTGAACTTAGACCGACTAAGAGATAAAACAAATAGTCTGAGAACAAATTGAATTAGTCGGTCCAAGAACAAATGTTGATCGACTAGTTCATCAACTAGTCGGTCGCCAACTGTACATAGACCGACTAACGATAAACAGTAGCTCAGGCTCAAAAATGGAAGTTCAACTAGTCGGTCCAAGAAGGATTCTTAACCGACTAGTTCCACAACTAGTCGGTCGGTGAACCTTCTTTGACCGACTAACTATAAACAGTAACTGAGCTAGAAATTGAGAAGGCAAACTAGTCGGTCCAAGAAGCTTTACCGACCGACTAGATCACCATCTAGTCGGTTGGTTCTTCTTCTTGAACCAACTAACATGCATAAGAAGTCGCGAATCGAAGGGCGAAGCTTCGGGAAAGTTCGTATGGACTTCTACTAAGATCCTAGATCTAAGACATGAGCGTTATGAAGATAAAAACGTAAGACCTACTCAAGGCTTAACATTCTACGGGACGAAGCTAAAAGACATTAAATAAACTTGACGAACCGTCTTCGAAAGCTTCGATCCGAATCTTCATGACTTCTAAAATGGTCCTTGAGCTTCAACGAAGCTTTAGGCATACGATCATGCGTATTGAGAAGTCTCGAAGACGTCCCTTTGGATGTTCATATGAATTTGGCGACGATCTCCATAACTGCGCTCACAAAGAGTTAGTTCACGATATATTTATGTTTGTTCATCATCCAAAACCAAATCCGGGGAGTCCAATATCCAACAGACCTTATCAATAAGATATTTATTAAATCAATCGTTAGGAAGTACGTGTATGAATTTGATTTAGGTTTTAAAATGGGTGAAGTTGATTCAACACTTTTTATTAAGGAATATAAAAATGACATCCTATTTATTCAAGTTTATGTAGATGATATTATATTTGGTTCTACTAACTTTAATCTTTGCCAAGAATTTTCTAAGTCTATGAAGGATGAATTCGAGATGACCCATATGGGTGAGCTCAACTATTTCCTTGGACTGTAAATTCGGCAAATGAAGGATGTGACTTTCATACATCAAACCAAGTACACATGGGAGCTTATCAAGCGATTCGGGATGGAATCGTCTTCAAGCAAAAGGACTCTCATGAGTACAACAACTCATCTACACAAGGATGAGAACAGAAAAGATGTAGACGTTTGTCTATATCGAGGTATGATCGATAGCTTACTCTATTTAACTGCTAGTAGGCCCGATATCATATTTTTTGTATGCTTGTTCGCTAGATATCAAGCTAGACCTAAGGAGTCACACTTGATTGCGGTTAAACGAATTTTTCGTTACCTCAATCATTCACTAGATTATGGGGTACTTTACCCTAAATCTAGCACATATGAGTTAATCTCATATATTGATACCGACTTTGCCGGATGCAAATCCGATAGGAAGAGTACTAGTGGCACTTGCCATTTTCTAGGAAATTTCCTAGTTTCTTGGTTCTCCAAGAAACAGAACTCGGTATCATTGTCCACGACTGAAGCGGAATATATTGCCGCAGGTCTTGCATGTGCACAAGTTCTTTGGATGAGACGCACTCTTAAGGACTATGGTGTCAATTGTGATACTTGCCCTATCATGGTTGATAACCAAAGTGCTATATGTCTTTCCAAGAATCCGGTACATCACTCTCGTATCAAACACATAGATGTGAGACACCATTTTATCAATGACCATGTAGCAAAGAATGACATCATCTTAGAGTACATTGAAACCCAAAAACAAATCACCGACATCTTCACTAAACCTCTTAAAGAAGATTCATTTGTGAGGTTGCGTGGAGAATTAGGGATTATAGGTGAATCTGAAATTTAGGAGTTCAACCTTCATGTTATATCATATTTGGACTCATATCATCATGGTACGTCTCTTCTTTTGATAGATTATATGTTTCTCATATATTTGTTTTAAGAGAGGTTATTGAGATTTTGATTATTTCGTTAGTTTTTGGATTGTTTTAAGAGATTTGTGTGTTAATCAATTATATTTTGATATTGATTTCTTGATTAGATTTATGTTAGAGTATAGTTCCTAGGGTGAGTAGTCTCTATCCTCTGGTTTTTAACCTCACTGTGCATTTCTGGACCAGGACAGACGATTGTCATTCCTTTGACAATCGACTACCCTACTCTATTTTCTTATACTGCAGATTGTATTTTTCGCACAAGCGACTGATGACGAATTTACAGTCGACTGTCTGATCGACAGGCGACTGCAGTTTGGTTATCAGGCGCCTGTCCATATCTTCAGTGGTCTCTGTTTTATATCATCAAATTTTTTGATTCTCAGTCAGTCGACGGATGAGTAATATACAGTCAACTGTCTCTCCGACAGGCGACTGTGATTTATCCAACAGTCGACTGTCTATCAACATAAGCCCATATTTATCCTTTCAACCAGTCGACTGACGAATGTTCATCAGTCGACTGTCAACTGTTGTGGTGGTTCATTAACTTGATCTGAGCTGTCGATTTTTCGATCCGACGGCCCAGATTATTTAGACTCTTCATATATCATCGAGGGCCGTCGATTCGTTCTTATTTTTCTCTCTCATCCGACTGTAATTCTCCCTCGTCTTCCCCCTTCGAACTCCTCCATCGATTTTGAGCCGATTCGAAGCCTCTCCCCTACGTTTCTTTCGATTGCTTGGTCACTTGTCTCCCTTTCTGTCGTTCATCACCGATTAGGTTTCATTCTCTCGTGTCGATTCAATCGTACGCTTTGTTCTTTCGTTTCTTTCGTTTGATTACACAATGGCACCCAAGACCAAGGGAAGGCTGTTGCTTCTAAACGTGCTAGGATCTCTAAGCCGACCATTGTCAAAACCAAACGTCCCCACAAAGCCCGCACCAAGAACGTTGATCCTCCTCCCTTCGATTCTTCGAGAGGATATTCTCCTTCTTCTTCCTCCTCCGAAGCTGAGCCTCTTGTGAAGCGTCAGCGTAAGCCCGTTGGTGTTCGCATCAACGAGCCCGTCGCTGAGGCCGAACATGCTCGAGTGGATGATGACACCCATCCTGAGTCTAGCTCCGATGAACAAACTCCTGCCGTGCCTCCTTCTGATCCTCTTATCCCTATTTGCCGTGACAACGCTTGTCTGGCAAAGTTCCATTCCATGCTAGGGATCAAGCTCCTTCGTGAGCAATTTATTGTGTATCCGGCTTTTATTGCTGAGAGACTCTCTGAGATACTCTAGTTTACCCGCTTGGGTGATCTTTTTCGATACTCCCATATCGATTCCCCACGTGCCTATCCCTTTCTGGTCAAATTATTCTATGCAAACCTCATTTGCGGTGAATATGCTGACATAAGAGAGATTGACACTATGGTTCAGGGGACCCACATTCGTCTTGACCCTACTCTCTTAGGGATCATTCTTAGGATCCCCTCCACATGCTCCCTTCCTGCTGACACCTCTATTTTAGATGTTAGTGATCTTGATCAGACTGTCCATCAGGACATGTTTCGTGTGATCCCCACTGTTCTCTCTTCTGGAGTCAGGGCCTTCATGTTCTCAGTTAGGGGTTGGGCCGTTCACCTTGTGGTGAAGTCCAACATCCTGTCGAAGTATGGATCTTCCGATCAGCCCTCCCAGGAGATCCTCCAGTACATGTTTGCTATCTTTTCTGGCATGTCAGTAAACTGGGCCGGCGTCCTCCTTGATAGGATGGACAAGGTCGAGTTTACTACTGCTTCTTCCCACATTCCATATGGTGGTCTCCTTACCCTTGTTTTTCGTCATTTTGGTATTGATTTGACCCCCTACGAGCCTTTGCCTCTAGGTCCTCTCCTAGATGCTTCTGCAAAGTCAAAGTCTTCTTCGGCTCTGCATTCAGCATCTAAGAAGAGGCAATCTACTTCTGCTCCTTGTCATCCTCCATTCCTCCAGCTGATCAGCCTTCCACCTCAGCTACACCCTATCGTGACCCTGGTTTATATGAGTTGTTCTTTCGGATGTTCCAGCATCAGGGAATTCCATTCCCTGAACATCTCAGACGATTTGTTCCACCTAAGCCGTCTGAGCCTCCTCCTCCTACCATCACTGAGATTGTGGAGGATCCTGATTTTGCTGCTCCTCGGGATGTCCCTGATGCTGCTGCTCATGCTGCTCCTCCTCCCGAGGATTTCACAGTTGATCCAGAGTCTTCGGAGTTCCAGATTGTTTTGGTCTCCTCCTCTGCTGCTGCTAGGGACACTCACCCTTAGACTTAGACTTTGTGTTAGGGTTGAGATTTTTTTTTTTGGAGTATCGCTTTTGTCTGAATGATGTTGTATTTTGTTCACTCTTTTTGGATGTACGTGGTGTTGTGGACGTATTTTGTACCATTGTAACTTTGACCATATTTATATATGAAAATGTTGTTTCTTCATTCTGTTTCACACATTGTCTCATTGTTTATCTTATATGTGTGAATTTTGTGAAACTGTCTCCTTGTATGCGATATCATTTATATGATGCGATTTGAGATGTATTTTTATCATGTGGCTCGTAATGTTGATATTGGACTTTCATTCCATTAGTCAGCAAAGTTTTAATGTGTTTTATGAGTTTTTTGATTTGTATATCTTGAGACTCTTATGATTGTTTAGTACTTGTTTAGCACTATTTTTGTTGTTATTCTACTCCCACCTTTTGGATAATGCCATAGGGAGAGAGAAATAAACATATCATAATTATGTGCTAAGTAAATTCTAATTCAAAACTAACTTGAATCTAAGATTGAAGTTGCCTTAGATTCAGGGAGAGTAATATACAATGAATGTGGATCATAGAATCCTAGACTTCATGAATTCAAGCATATCTTACTCATTTGCTTCATTTGATCTATAGATGCCCTAATATTTATTGACTAATTTGATTGTCATCTATGTAGGGGGAGTAAGTTTCCTTTAAGTTATTTATCTTTTTGTTTATGTTTGTTTGTCATCATCAAAAAGGGGGAGAATGTTGAGTATTGGACTTCTCCCTACTTGGTGTTAATGATGAGCAAACATAAATACTTGTGACTAATCCCATATTTGCAGTTAATCTATTGCCTAAGCATATCATGAAGATCAATTAGCAATGGATGACACTCAAAGATCAATGAAAGCAAAAGAAGTGGTTTGGATGATCAAAGATGGTGATTGAAGCTCCTAGAAGACTTCAACCTCATATATTGGAAAGAAGAGAGAGTTCTACAAATATATTCATCTTTTTTCTCTTCTAGTATGTCGCTTAGAAGTAGAACTATGTTGGAGCACTCACACATCTTCATTACAGTCTTAGGAAATCATTAGATCAACTTTACTTTGACTCCAAGTCATTTCTATCAAGAATGTGCATGTCATGATCTCAACAGTCGACTGTTGAACGATTTATAGTCGCCTGTCTTAAAACAGTCGACTGTGTTTTGTTCTACAGTCGTCTGTTATGCACATACTTAATTAGTTATTTTTGGGCTTCTAAGCTTTAACTCTATCAGGCGATTGCTGTACATTTCACAGGCGCCTATCCAAGTGATAGTCGACTGTGATTTGTTAATCAGTCGCATGTCTATCTTCAGCCCAAGATCATTCTCAGTTTGATCTGGCCAGTCGACTGATGTTATATTTACAGTCGCCTGTCCAAGGAGCAGTCGACTGTAAATGCTTCAACAGTCGCATGTCCATGATTCTTCTGCAAGACTTGCTCTCTGGAATTATTCGTATTCTAGTGCCAGTCGACTGTCCAATGGCACAGTCGGCTGTCAATGCTTCAACAGTCGTCTGTCTTTGAGCCTCCCTGCAGACTCTACTCTCTGGAAAATGTCAGGGTTTGTGACAGTCGTATGTAGAAGGAATTACAGTCGCCTGTTGGATTTACAGTCGACGCTCTTGTCTTCATCAGTCGCATGTCCTGTATTCCCAGACTTTTTCGAGACTTTCTCAACTTACCCTGATTACAGTCAGTCGCCTGTAGAAGGATTTATAGTCGCATGTTGGTTTAACAGTCGCATGTCTACTCCTTATCAGTCAACTGTCCACGTGGTAAGTTACCGTATGAATTCTCACCTACCCTCTGTCATAGTGTAGCAGTCGACTGTGTTTTATTCAACAGTCGACTATCGCGTGCGCAGATTCTATCTGTTGAGCTTTTCTTCACTGATTTCAAAGGAGCTTTTATGGATTCTGTTTGAAGGGTTTGAGAAAACCATAAAGGCAGCCTCTACTATTCCATTGAGAGGTTACTCATTTTATTAGCAACTCACTCAAACAATCAAGCTTTCATTCTTCCATGATCAAAGCTCTTAAAATCCAAAAGCCATAGAATTCCTATCTTTCATATCTTGCTCTCCAACCTAGAACCAAAGAGAAATCTTCTAGGCACTTGGTGCAGTCAAGAGAAAGGGCTTTCCTCTCTTCAAGAGAGTCATTCAACACTCAACATACTCTCCTTCAAGTTCTACTTCAAGGCATAGGTGATTGTAAGTGTTGTTTATTTCAAATTTCATAACTTTCGTTATTTGATTTACTCTCGGATTGTGAGAGTGGTTCGCTTGCTCCAAAGTTGTGGGAGTCAAGGACAATCGAGTGTATTTCGATTTCACTTGTAGGGTTGCTACAAGTGGGGTTTTAAGGAAACCTCAAGTTGGGGTTCTAACTTGAGTATCCGGTGGTATCCGGATGGAAGGGACGTAGGATTACTGGAAATAAGTCGGGAAGTGACTTGGGTAATCCGAACCCTTGAAACATCCTTGCGTTTATATTGTTTCATTTTGGGGTTTACTTTTATTCCGCATTATTTGTTGGTTAGGAATTTAATTTGGTGTAACTATCTTTTTAAATTGCGTAAACACTATTCAACCCCCCTTCTAGTGTTTTCCTCATAGCCAGGGACCTTACAAGTACAAATTAAGGCAACTCCAATTTGAGACTTAGGCAAATATTAGAAGGATTTTCAATTACGCGAAAAGATTTATTATTTGTTGACAACCATATTCAACCCCACTTCAATTGTTGATAGCCATCCACAGGATCCAACAGAATCGACCCCTACTCGACTAGAAATCCTGAAAATCATGGCTGACAGAATGTTAGAATCAATCGACTAAATTAAGAAGTAATCGACTAATTATTGGACTAGTCGACTAATCCAATAACCGTAGTCGACTAGAAGCAAACAGAGAACCACAACTTTTTGACATGACTAGCACTAGTCTTCTAGAGTTCACTTCCTAGTCGACTAACTGAGACAGGTCGACTAGGAGGACTACTCAGGTCAACTAGAAACTAGCTGCTGACTCAAAATGTGATTTCTGCAACTAGCCATGTTTTGACCGTTTTCAGGGTGTTTTGTGATTTCCTTAAGCTTTTTTTCACTCCATAAATAGTGGGATTTTCTTATACATCAAGAAAAATTGTTTTTGCAAAAGAATATCCTATTTTTGTGCACAAAGCTTTTCTCTCAAAAATCATCTCGTTGGCCAAAGTTGTTTATTGATCTTCAATCTTGTTTTTGGACAAACTCAATCTCCAAAAGCCTTAATTTTCCATCATTTTGAGATCAAGTCTCATATAGCCTCCTCACTTTCACAAGGAGCTTCAACTCAAGGCTATAGATAATTGTATCCAAAAATGTTGTAAGTATACTTCCTTCTTGTTTGATAGAGGGAAAGTGGTTCTCTCATTGTGAGAGGTTGAATTACTTGCACCACGGTGTGGTGTAAATGTGTTTGTAATTGGTTTTTCCGTTGTGAAAGGTGATAACGGAATAAGCCAACTGTGACTTGTGACTGGATGTAGATCAAGGGATGCCTGAACCATGATAAATTATCGTGTTTACATTTGTGCCTTCTGTGATTGTTTCTAAACTCTTCCAACTCTTAATCTTTCACTGTCTATATTATTTTCATTAGTTGCAAGTTAATTTGTTGATAAAGATTAATCTTGGTAACTCAAGTTAAATTCTTTGGCAAAAACTTAGAATTTTTAAAGATTTCAGAAACACTATTCAACCCCCACTAGTGTTTCTACTTGCCATCTCAGGATCTCAACATTTACGATTTCTTTTCAGGTTTGATCTCTAAATCACATTATCTTTGGAGATATTATTTTAATTATGTAGTTTTGTACAATATTTCTTTTGTAACTTATAGAAATTCTTGTTGTTGTTTTTAAATACTAATCATAACCTCTCTAGTGTTTCTTTGACCATCCCAGTTAACCAACACTCAACTCATTAAGCAATTGGAGAAGAAAACCTATGGAGAAATCTAACTTGGCTCTCAAACAACTCTCAAACTGCTCTATTTTTTATCTTCCATATATATGCTTACAGGATTCACAAAAATAGCCTCAAGGGATCATCTCTCAAACTTGTGAAAACTCTTAACCGAAACATCCTTTAAATAACCTTCAAAACCAACCCGAAACCCACACTACAGTGGTGGATTCCAAGTTGAAGTCGGATTTCGAATCCGCTTCGCCTCGGCAACCGGAGCCGCCTCAAACCACTCCACTTTCGGCCATCTGATCAAGTCGCGATCAGGACTTATGTTGCCGCGCCTCACAATCTATGCCGCCCGCTCTCATCGACCACCGCGTGAAGCGTGCTGCGCGCGTCTCACCAGTGCTGCCCTCACGGGTCGTGCGCCCGTGGGCCACACGTTCGCGGGCATGGGCTGGCATTCGGGTCGCCCAAAAAAATCTGGAAAATATCGGCTAAATTTCACCGATATGTGCCAATCACTATTTATGCATCTGGGATTTTGAAAATCCGTGGTTTTGGGGACTAAAAGTTCTCATAAAAATCATGGGTAAATACTGTGCTTATCTTGAGTTATTGTGGATGTTTTGCTGCTCAAGTCTTATTACGAACTCATCCCATTACTTGCAAGTTGTTTTAGACACTCTTCATCTTGTTAATTATGTTGCTTAAACGTCAATGTACTTTCAACGAATCTAGTTTAACATCCCTTGTACAAACGGTTTCTTGAATAACCCGTGCTGACGGACAGTCTAAATTATATGTATTAAACTGGATATATACACAGTATATGGAGTGTCAAACTAGTTTTCTTAAAGGGTCTATTTGCATTTTATTGGATTAGCTATCTCAGAACAATCAGACATGGAAGTCAACAAAGAAACCGATAGTACTAGGTCTTAAACTAGATTTGTCGAAAATACACGTATGCTACAGCTAATTTTCCCTATTAATTATATGCTAAATTTTAAGAAAACCCATGAACCATGCCTCATTTTGATAAAGTTCTTCAAAACCTTTTTACCCGGAAAACCTAGGGGTGTGCGGGTCCGGGTACCCTGTTTTTTTATGTTACCCGGACCCTACCCGGTAAGGGACCGGTTCCTAAAAGTTGGACCCGGAACCCACCCAGTTGGACCCTATACCCGGAACCTACCCGGAACCTACCCGGACCCTATGGTTCCGGGTACCCTGTAAAAAACTTTCATTTGTGATGCATTACTAACAATGCTTTCCAAATGATATGTGCATAACAATTCCCTCAAATATACATGAAAAAAATACTTCCAGTTGTGGTTGTAGGAATGGCTGCATACAGGGTTTATGCAGCAAGGAAAAATACTTCCAGTTGAGCTATCTCCTGCAAAGTGATTTCAGTTTGGTCATCGCTGGAGAGGAACAATCAAAGATTGGCAAGAACAGAAGTGCCTACATTATTGGCTGTTCATGCCTCTCGGTTCCCAGTCTTGATTACTGCAGTAGGGGTTTAGTTTTTAAGGCTTTTTGTTGCCGCGTTTGTGTTGCTCGATATGATAGCATGTCACCCCCATAACCCATAACTATCCATCCAGTCCTATATACATTAAATTATCGTATCGGTTCCGGGTCAGGATACCCGTTTCCTATAGACGGGAACCGGAACCGGACCCGATACCCGCCGGTTCCCAATTTTCCTACCCAGAACCTACCCGGAACCCATAATTATCTACCCAGAACGTACCCGTTCGGGTAGGTTCTGAACGGGTATCTGGGTACCTTGTACCTGTGCACACCCCTAGGAAAACGTACTGAACTTTGTTTTAAAGTGTGGTTTAACATAAAATAGAAGCTATTCTATAAAGGAAGGAATTACAAGCATGACATATGGTTTGTCTCATGTGACACCTTTTGTCACATGCGACAAAGGAAGAAGGGTGCCACATCACCCACACACACACGTGCTGTTGAGTATTGATTCCCCTGATTTGGTCTTGATGATGAACAAACATAAATATCGTCTACTAATTCTCTTTGAGCGCAGTTATGGAGATCGTCGCCAAATTAGTTTGAAGATCTCAAACGACGTCCCAAGACTTTCTTAGAGCGCGTGATCGTTGTGCCTGAAGCTTCGTTGAAGCTCAAGAAGTTAGTAATGAAGTCAAGGGATTCGAATTTTCCATGTTGAAGCTTTGAAGACGGTTTGTCGTGTTATTTATTTGGTCTTCTAGCTTCATTTCATAGAATGTTAAGCCTTGAGTAGTACTTGCCTAGTTATCCTTATTTCTATCCTAGCCTATCTCTAGGATTGCCTTAGAAGTCGCTAGAAAGCCTTTCCTTAGCTTATCGTGTCGTTTCATGACTTTCTATGCATCTTAGTTAGTTCAATTAGAAGGACCAACCAACTAGATGACGATCTAATCGGTTGGAAATCCTTCTTGAACCGACTAGTCATCCTTGTGTATTTTGGCATGCTTACTGTTGACCAATTAGTCGGTCCAAGAAGGCTCACCGATCGACTAGTTGTAGTCGGTTGGTGTTTCTTCTTAGACCGACTAGTTTTCCCTCCTTATTTCACTATATTCTCTGTCAACCTTCTAGTCGGTCCAAGAAGGTTCACCGACCGACTAGTTCTCAAACTAATCGGTCAGTGATCCTTCTTGGACCGATTAAGCTGCTTTAATTTTTCAGCCGTTGGAGATTTTATTTCCACGACTTTTCTTGATCTGTTTTGATTCTTTCCATATGTGTTTGATTCGTTTCAAACAAGGAAATTTGTCTATTATCAGAGGGATTTCAGATCTAACTTTCGATCATTCATTTTTGAATTTCCAAGGCTTTCTCTCTCTCTCTCTCTCTCGAAAATCTCTCCCTCTCTCTTTGTGACCTAATTTCTCAAGGAGATTTTCAACGGTGTGTGTTCATATTGCTGAAGGATCAAATCACGATCATCACCATCGTCCTAGCCATTCTCACGCTGCTCACCAGTGCTAGGGTTTCGTGCTCACTCTTTCTCATCTTCCCTCCTTGCCCTAATTCGTAAGTATCTCAAGACATAGGAATTTGTGGTCAGTTCTATTTATTTCATTTAAACTATTTATTATACGTTTACCTCTCGGGTTGTGAGAGAAGTTTGTGATCCCGGTTTGTGGGAGTCACAATTCGTTCATTGTATTGTTTGATCTTGTAGTAGTTTCTACAAGAAGTTGTTTAGTGGAACCTTGAGTTAGTAGATTCTAACTCAAGTAGCCGGAAGGGATCCGGGTGTCTGGGATGTAGGATCACCGGAAACAAGTCAGGGAGACTTGGGTGGATCCGAACCCATTACATCGCTTGTATGCATTGTGATTCTCTTGTTGTACCTTTTAATTCCGCATAGTTGTTTGTGATTGCACGATAATTAGGAATTAGACTCTTGATTATTTTAAAGTACTATTCACCCCCTAGTACTTGTGCAGTAGCTTTCAGGGCATTACATTTGGTATCAGAGCCAAGTTCATAGCTGTGACAAACAACGACAACAATGCCGTTTGACCACCTTCCAGCTACAGCACCTTCAAGAATCGTGAAGGAGCCTCTTCAGTGATCGAAGGACACTCCTCAACTAGGCCTCCGCATTTCAACGGTACCAACTACGGGTACTGGAAATGCCGGATGGAAACCTTCCTCTAGAGCGCATCACTTTGGAGAGCCACGTTAACGGAGTATGTTGAGCCCACTGAAGAAGACTTCACAAAGTGGACAGCTGCGGAGGTCGCCGCGGAGGTAATGCCAAGGTAATGAATGCCTTACAATGTGCGCTGGAGCCTGAAGATTTCAACAAGAAATGCACCTGTAAGAGTGCATATCAGATTTGGAATCAACTCCTCATCCTACACGAAGGAATGAGCAGGGTAAAACATTCTAAACTCACTATTGCTAACAAAGAATTCGAGTTATTTCATATGGAACAGGGTGAAAGAATTAAGGAGTATTATGCTTGCTTCGTGGATTTAACCAACGAGTCGGAAGCCCTTGGGAAGACCTATACCCAAGAAGAGAAAGTCGCTAAGATCATTGATGGACTTCCTTCAAGTTGGGAAAAACGAACTTACGCTATCGAGGAAGGCAATGATATGTCCAAATTGTTGAGTATTGATTCCCCGGATTTGGTTTTGATGATGAACAAACATAAATATCGTGAACTAACTCTTTGTGAGCGCAGTTATGGAGATCGTCACCAAACTTCTATGAACATCAAAAGCGACGTCTCGAGACTTCTCAAAGCGCTTGATCGTATGCTTGAAGCTTCGTTGAAGCTCAAGGACCATTATTGAAGTCAAGAGATTCGAATCGAAGCATTTGAAGACGGTTCGTCAAGTTTTATTTATAGTCTTCTAGCTTCGTTTCGTAGAATATTAAGCCTTGAGTAGGTCTTACGTTTTAATCTTCATAACGCTCATAGCTTAGAGCTAGGATCTTATTAGAAGCCCATACAAACTTTCCCGAAGCTTTGCGCTTCATTTTACGGCTTTTTGTACAAGTTAGTTGGTTCAAGAAGAAGAACCAACCGACTAGATGGCAATCTAGTCGGTCGGTAATGCTTCTTGAACCGACTAGAATGCCTTGACTAATTTCAACTCATTCACTGTTTACAGTTAGTCAGTCCAAGAAGGTTCACCGACCGACTAGTTGTGAAACTAGTCGGTTTGGAATCCTTCTTAGACCGACTAGTTCTGTGTTCAGTTTTTCAGCCTGAGCTACTGTTTATCTTTAGTCGGTCTAAAAACGTTTGTCGACCGACTAGTTGAGAAACTAGTCGGTTGGAATTTGTTCTCAGACCGACTAGTTCAACTTGATTTCAGCCTATACTATTTTGACTCTTAGTCGGTCAAAGAACACTCACCGACCGACTAGTTGTGAAACTAGTTGGTTGGCAAGTCTTCTTAGACCGACTAGTTCCTATTGTCTGAACTTCATCTTCTGGATGTTCTTCAGTTAGTCAGTTCATGTTGGATCACCGACTGACTAGTTGATGAACTAGTCGGTCAGTGATCCTTCTTTGACCGACTAGTCTGCTTCAGAATAGAGCCGTTGGAGCATTAAATGCCACGAATTTTGCTCTCTCTTTCCTCTATCCTATATATACTTGAAGGGCTGCTTTCATAGCATTCAAGGCTGATATTTATTGAAGTTTAGAGAATCAAATAGAAGCAATTAATTCTCATTCAAAGCTCATTCATTTCACTCAAGAATCTCTCCCTCACTCTTATTTCAAAAGAGATATTCATTGATTGTGAGCCTTCCAAGCCAAGAGCTTGATTCTATGTCACCAACTCCTCCCTAGGCTTCCATTGCTGGTCATCTACTTGGAGCTAGGGTTTGGTGCCTTCATCTTCCCCAAAATCCTCTTTGCCCTAAATCGTAAGTTTTACTCAAGGCATAGGTTTTTGTGGTAAGCATTTCTTATTTCATTTACATTTCTATTGTAAGTGTTTTACTCTCGGTTGTGAGAGTTTGTTTGTGATCCCGGTTTGTGGGAGTCACAATTTCATTTGTGTATGATTTGATCTTGTAGAGGTTTTCTACAAGTATTTCATAGTGCAAATTTAAGTTAGAGGTTTCTAACTCAAGTATCCGGAGGGGATCCGAATGTTTGGGACGTAGGATCACCGGGAACAAGTCGGGGAGACTTGGATGGATCCGAACCTGTTATATTGTCTGTTTGCGATTGCATTTCTTTGTTGTCAATATTTACATTTCTGCATTGTTGGTTGAGTTTGCAAGATAATTAGGGATTATCTTCTTAATTATTTTAAAGTACTATTCCCCCCCTCTAGTACTTGTGCAGTAGCTACGTAGGGCATTACATTTGGTATTAGAGCAAAGTACCTAGCTATGTCTTCCAACGACAACAAAACCGTACGTCCACCTTCAGACTACAACACCTTCAGGAACCGTGAAGGAGCTTCTTCGGTGATGGAAGGACACTCCTCGACTAGGCCTCTTTTCTTCAACGGTACCTACTACGGGTACTGGAAATGCCGGATGGAAACTTTCCTCCGGAGCACTTTACTGTGGAGAGCCACGTTGACGGAGTACGTCGAGCCCGAAGAAGAAGATTTCACTAAGTGGACTACCTCGAAGGTCGCCGCGGAGGCAAATAATTCCACGGTAATGAATGTCTTGCAATGTGCTTTGGAGCCCGAGGACTTCAATAAGATATGCACATGTAAGAGTGCATATCAAATCTGGAACTCCCTCCTCATCTTGCATGAAGGAACGAGTAGGGTAAGAGACTCCAAACTCATTGTTGTTAATAAAGATGATGAGTTATTTCATAAGCAACAGGGTGAGAAGATGAAGGGGTACTATGCTCGCTTCGTCGACATCACCAACGAGTTGGAGGCTCTTGGTAAGACCTACACCCAAAAGGAGAAAGTCTCAAAGATCATTGATGGACTTCCTTCTTGTTGGGAAAAACGTACCTTCGCAATCGAGAAAGGTAATGATATGAGTAAGTATACTGTTATCCAACTAATGGGTACCTTGATGTCGTATGAGGTACACAATGATAGCAAACTAAAGTTGCATGATAAGATGAAGTCCTACTTGAAGCAAGACGAGCCAAAGAAAAAGGCGATTGTGTGCAAGGCCGCTCCATCCACATCTACATCTACCGATGATGAAGAATCGGAAGAAGAGTTGGACTTGGAATCCATTGCCCTCATGGCAAAGAAGTTCAACCGGTTCTTCCGGAAAGGTAATTTCAAGAACAAATCAAAATTTAGTTCTTCTAACGCCTCCGCTCCTTTGTGCTTTAAATGCAACAAGGCAGAACACATGAAAGCGGATTGTCCTCAAAACAAACACAAGGAGAAGTGGAAGGCGCCAAAGTTCGACAAGTCAAAGAAGTACAAGAAAGGGTACAAGAAAGGACTTGTCGGGACATTCACCGACTCCGACGAGGACTCGTCAAGTGGAGAGTCGGATGATGAACACGTGGAGCAAGCACGCATGTGCTTCATGGCTAGAGAGGAGCATGATCAAGAGTCTTCCTCCGATGATAGCGAGGATGAAGGCAATGAGGTAACTATGGACGACCTTAGATTAGCTAACGAGAAAATTTGGTCTAAATATTCTAAATTAGTAAATAGATATACTAAGACCAAAGATGAGTTAGTTAGTCTCCAAACCTCGCCTAAACCTATCGTCATCAATAACGACACCGTTGTTGAAGACTTGAGAAATGAGATTGTAAATCTCAAATCTCAACTTGAGCATGTTCATATTGAGGATTCGGAGGAACACAAGATACCGGATTTGACTTCTCAAAACTCAACTTTGAGTATTGAGAATGAGAATCTCAAATCTCGTGTTTATGTGCTCACATCGCAAGTGTCCACCTTGGATGCTTCTATGCGTTCTCTCACCGAGAAATATGAGTGCACATTAGGCCGAATTAATAAATTCAATAAGGGTAAGGATCATTTGGATAAAATCCTAAATGACTTACTTCCGGCCAATCACCACATTGGCTTGGGGTATAAGATGGGAAATACATCCAAATCGTCTACTACCTTTGTTAGGCCAACTTCCGATGCCTCAACGAGTGGGAGCAAACACTCTATTGGTAGTTCAACTACCAATGGTGCTTCCACTTCGTACACACCCTCGTTTGGAAAGAAACCCACTTTGGGTGGACCTCCAAAGAAGGTTCATGCATTTATGTACCCAATACCATGCCACGTATGAACACACATCCTACTCTACATGTTCACACATATGATGATTTTTATGCACCACGTCCACGGGCACGTGCACACCAAGTGAGACACCCTCACGCACGTGTTCCTCCACATGCATATGTTCACCCACACCATCATATGAACAATTATCATTATGCACCATTTCATCATGTGCCATATGCCTATCCACGACATGCATCACGTAGAAATCAACAACGCATGCATGCTCCCAATAGGAATAGGGCTCCCAAAATCTTCACTATTTGGAGCCCGAAGGATACAAATATGCATGAAAAATAAGTTTACATGGATTCTTATTTCATGAATGTAGTGCATAATGATGATTATGTGGGGAAGTCTAAGTCCAATTGGACTTGGCTTCCAAAGGTCTAATCTTTAGGACCCAATGACCTTGGGTACCATGGAATGATATTTCTATCTTTAGGTACTCAAGAAAAAGAAACGGAGCAACAAATCCAAATTTAGCTCCAAGAATAATTGGATACTCGATAGCGGGTGTTCAAAACACATGACGGGTGATGCTCAATTGCTCTCCGGAGTGGTGCCCATTGCAAATGGGAACCGAGTCGTCTTTGGAGGCAACGAGAACGGAACCATCATAGGTGTTGGTAAAGTAGGTAATCCTTCTAAACCACTAATAATTGATGTTTACCTTGTTAAAGGATTAAACCACAATCTTATTTCAATAAGCCAACTTTGTGGTAAATGTTACAAAGTTAGCTTTGCGAAAGGAATGTGTCATATTTTGAATAAACATACTAATGATATATTATTCTCTGGCACACGCCATAAGGATATCTATATTTTAGATCTTCCAAAATCACATGAACAATGTCTCATTGCCAACACAAGTGAACAACACTTATGACATCGACGTTTTGGTCATGTGAACTTTGGAACACTTTTTAAGCTTTCCAAGTTAAATTCTATTAAAGGATTTCCTAAGCTTGTCTTTCAAAAGAAAAGCTTTTGTGACTCGTGTCAACGAGGCAAGCTTCCTAAATCGTCTTTTAAACCTAAGAAAAGCATTTCTTCTAAGCGGCCTCTAGAGCTTTTACATCTAGATCTTTTTGGGCCAACTAGAGTTGCTTCATTAGGAAATGCACGATATGGACTTGTCATCGTTGATGACTTTTCTAGATTTACTTGGGTATTTTCCTTAAGTAATAAAAATGATGCTTTTGTAAACTTCACAATATTTGTTAAGAAAGTACAAAATCTCATTGGAACCACCATTGTCACTATTCGTAGTGATCATGGAGGGGAATTTGAGAATGAGTCTTTCTCAACTTTTTGTGATGAAGTTGGTATTACTCACACCTTTTCTTTCCCTCGCTCACCTCCACAAAATGGTGTTGTTGAAAGGAAGAATAGGACGCTAGTGGAATGTGCTCGCACTATGCTTGATGATAGCCAACTTAGCCATCAATTTTGGGCAGAAGCGGTACATACCGCTTGCTATGTGTTTAATAGAATACTTTTGAGGCCCGGCACCAAACAAACTTGTTATGAATTGTTGTTTGGTAGATTGCCTCAAGTTAAACATTTTCGAGTTTTCGGCGCAAAATGTTTTATTAAAAACACGTATGGTAGTTTGGACAAATTTGATCCAAGATCCGATGAGGGGATATTTGTTGGATATTTCTCCCGTAGCAAAGCCTACCGGATATACAACAAACGGACCTCAACGATCGAGGAATCACTTCATGTTTCATTTAATGAAGGTTTTGTCCCTACTAGAATTACTAATGATGATGACTCCATGGATGTCTTATGTGATTCTATTGGTAATTCTAATTCTATTGATTCTATTGATACTAACCCTACTAATGAATCTTTTGAGAATGTTCCTAGTGATCAGGGAATTCCCAAACGGCTTCATACAGTTCATGACCATCCCCATGAGCAAGTCATTGGCAACATCATTGATAGTGTCAAGAAGAGATCTCAAGTCAACTACTTCGCTCATTGTGCCTTTGCCTCCTCAATAGAGCCAAAGAATATTAACGAAGCGTGCGAAGATAGTGCTTGGATCCTAGCCATGGAGGAGGAACTCATTCAATTTGAGAGGAATGAGGTTTGGGAGCTTGTTCCATTGCCTTCGAAGAACCACACCGTTATAGGAACGAAGTGGATTTTCAAGAACAAGACCGACGAAAACCAAATCGTCGTCCGGAACAAAGCTCGGTTAGTAGCTCAAGGCTACCAGCAAGAGGAAGGTATAGATTTCGAAGAATCCTTTGCTCCGGTAGCTAGATTAGAATCTATTAGATTATTGTTATCTTTTGCATGCCATAAAGATTTTAAACTCTTTCAACTGGATGTAAAAAGTGCGTTTTTAAACGGAGATGTTGTTGAGGAAGTTTATGTTTCTCAACCTCTGGGTTTTATAAATGAAAAATTTCCAAATCACGTTTTCAAACTTAAGAAAGCACTTTATGGTTTGAGACAAGCTCCTCGAGCTTGGTATGACCGTCTAAAGAATTTTCTTTTGGATTTGGGTTTTAAAATGGGTGAAGTTGATTCTACATTATTTGTTAAGTATTCGAATAATGATATTATTTTAGTTCAAATTTACGTTGATGATATCATTTTCGGTGCTACTAACTTCACTCTTTGCAAAGAGTTTTCTAATGTTATGAAGAATCAATTTGAGATGAGCCACATGGGTGAGCTCAAATATTTCTTAGGTCTCCAAATTCGTCAAATGAACGATGCAATCTTCATCCACCAAACCAAGTACACGGTGGAGTTGCTAAAGCGATTTGGAATGGAGAATGCCTCCGGGAAGAAGACTCCAATGAGCACGACTACGCATCTTGATAAGGATTCGGGTGGTAAAGATGTAGACATTCGTCTACATCGAGGTATGATAGGAAGTTTATTATATCTCACTGCTAGTAGGCCCGATATTATGTTTGTCGTATGTGTATGTGCTCGTTATCAGTCTCAACCTAAGGAATCTCACTTAGTAGCGGTAAAACGAATTATTCGTTATTTAAGTTACACACTTGACTTCGGATTACTTTATCCAAAGTCTAGCATATATGAGTTAATCTCATATAGTGACGCAGATTATGCGGGATGCAAATCCGACAGGAAAAGTACTAGTGGCACTTGCCATTTTATAGGAAATTCTCTTGTCTCTTGGTTTTCCAAGAAGCAGAATTCCGTATCACTTTCAACCACCGAGGCGGAATATATTGTCGTCGGTGCTGCGTGCGCTCAGGTTCTTTGGATGAGACACACTCTTAAAGACTTTGGTATAAACTGTGATACTTGCCCTATCATGGTGGACAACCAAAGTGCAATATGTCTCTCTAAGAATCCGGTACACCATTCCCGTTCTAAACACATAGATGTCCGTCACCATTTCTTAGATGATTATGTTGCTAAAAAGGACATCATTTTAGTGTACGTTGAAACCCAGAAGCAAATCGCCGATATTTTCACGAAACAACTCAAGGAAGACTCCTTTGTGCGGTTGCGTCGAGAATTGGGGATTATGGGTGAATCCGAGCTTTAGGATTCATATGTTCAATAATCTTGCATGATATTAAATTTCTTTATATATGCTCATGCTCGATGTGTTGAAATTTTCTGGAGTTTTGATGTACTTTTGATATTTTTGGATGTTATATGATGTATTTTGATGTATACATGTTTTGATGATATACTTCTGTTGTATGATCATTTTGATGTCCGGTGTGACATATGTTGTATGATGTGCCCCGATCTGAGGATCGTTATTATGTATGTTGTCAGATGTATCCATTTTGTTATATATATACATCGTGTTGACTTTTACTTCAGTGTGCACATTATTATTTTTGTCTCTGATGTTGACTTCGTCGCTCGACGACTTTCTTGATTTAATAGAAATTATTTCTATGAAAACATAGAATTGTTTTCCATGCACTAAATCCATCAAGAATGTTGATATTGGAGAGTATGTTCCATAACTCAATTCGTGAAATTAATTTGAGTTTTGATGATTTTATTTTTCGATTATCGCCTATGGTCTCGTTGGCACGCTTTGATTTTCTTCGTATTTTCCCTTGGTGTCATTTGGACCGTGGTCGTATTCTACGACTCCCGTGCTTTTATTTGAAGCCATTGTTGTTGTCGTTGATCTCCTCCCACTCTTTTTGATAATGCCAAAGGGGGAGAGAATTAATAATGACAATGTGCTAAATGATAATTTAAAGCAATTTCCCGAGAATCTAATTTGATGTGTTAGATTCAGGGGGAGTTAAGATATAAAAATGGATTTAAATCCTAAATTTCGATAATTGGATTCACATTTTATACTTTCCTCGTCTGCTTGATGCTTATGATTATTATTTAATATGGAATTAACGTGTCATCAATGCAGGAGGAGTAAGTAAATTTCATTTGAATCATTATTATTGATTATTATTTATGTTGGTTTGTCATCACCAAAAAGGGGGAGATGTTGAGTATTGATTCCCCGGATTTGGTTTTGATGATGAACAGACATTAATATCATGAACTAACTCTTTGTGAGCGCAGTTATGGAGATCGTCGCCAAACTTCTATGAACATCAAAAGCGACGTCTCGAGACTTCTCAAAGCGCGTGATCGTATGCTTGAAGCTTCGTTGAAGCCCAAGGACCATTATTGAAGTCAAGAGATTCGAATCGAAGCATTTGAAGACGGTTCGTCAAGTTTTATTTATAGTCTTCTAGCTTCGTTTCGTAGAATGTTAAGCCTTGAGTAGGTCTTACGTTTTAATCTTCATAACGCTCATATCTTAGAGCTAGGATCTTATTAGAAGCCCATACAAACTTTCCCGAAGCTTCGAGCTTCATTTTACGGCTTTTTGTGCATGTTAGTTGGTTCAAGAAGAAGAACCAACCGACTAGATGGTAATCTAGTCGGTCGGCAATGCTTCTTGAACCAACTAGAATGCCTTGACTAATTTCAGCTCATTCACTGTTTACAGTTAGTCGGTCCAAGAAGGTTCACCGACCGACTAGTTGTGAAACTAGTCGGTTTTGAATCCTTCTTAGACCGACTAGTTCTGTGTTCAGTTTTTCAGCCTGAGCTACTGTTTATCTTTAGTCGGTCTAAGAACGTTTGTCGACCGACTAGTTGAGAAACTAGTCGGTTGGAATTTGTTCTCAGACCGACTAGTTCAACTTGATTTCAGCCTATACTATTTTGACTCTTAGTCGGTCATAGAACACTCACCGACCGACTAGTTGTGAAACTAGTCGGTTGGCAAGTCTTCTTAGACCGACTAGTTCCAATTGTCTGAACTTCATCTTCTGGCTGTTCTTCAGTTAGTCGGTTCATGTTGAATCACCGACCGACTAGTTGATGAACTAGTCGGTCAGTGATCCTTCTTTGACTGACTAGTCTACTTCAAAATAGAGCCGTTGGAGCATTAAATGCCACGAATTTTGCTCCCTCTTTCCTTTATCCTATATATACTTGAAGGGCTGCTTTCATAGCATTCAAGGTCGATATTTATTGAAGTTTAGAGAATCAAAGAGAAGCAATTAATTCTCATTCAATGCACATTCATTTCACTCAAGAATCTCTCCATCACTCTTATTTCAAAAGAGAGATTCATTGATTGTGAGCCTTCCAAGCCAAGAGCTTGATTCTAGGTCACCAACTCCTCCCTAGGCTTCCATTGCTGGTCATCTACTTGGAGCTAGGGTTTGGTGCCTTCATCTTCCCCAAAATCCTCTTTGCCCTAAATCGTAAGTTTTACTCAAAGCATAAGTTTTTGTGGTAAGCATTTCTTATTTCATTTACATTGCTATTGTAAGTGTTTTACTCTCGGTTGTGAGAGTTTGTTTGTGATCCCGGTTTGTGGGAGTCACAATTTCATTTGTGTATGATTTGATCTTGTAGAGGGTTTCTACAAGTATTTCATAGTGTAAATTTGAGTTAGAGGTTTCTAACTCAAGTATCCGGCGGGGATCCGGGTGTTTGGGACGTAGGATCACCGGGAACAAGTCGGGGAGACTTGGGTGGATCCGAACCCGTTATATCGTCTGTTTGCGATTGCATTTCTTTGTTGTCAATATTTACATTTCCGCATTGTTGGTTGAGTTTGCAAGATAATTAGGGATTATCTTCTTAATTATTTTAAAGTACTATTCACCCCCCCTTAGTACTTGTGCAGTAGCTACGTAGGGCATTACACAAATATACTGTTGGTCAACTAATGGGTACCTTGATGTCTTATGAGGTATGAAAGGACAGCAAGATCAAGATGCAGGACAAGATGAAGGCGTTCTTGAAGCAAGAAGAGCCGAAGAAAAAGGGGATTGCCTTCAAGGCCGCCCTAACCACACCTACCGATAGTGAAGAATTGGAAGATGAGTTGGACATGGAATCTTTGGCCCTAATGGCAAAGAAGTTCAACTGGTTCTTCCGAAAAGGTAAGTTCAAGAACAAATCTAAAGTTAGTTCTACTAATGCCTCTACTCCTTTGTGTTTTAAATGCAATAAGCCAGGACACATCAAGGTCGATTGTCCACTCAACAAACAAAAGGAGAAGTGGAAGGCACCCAAGTTCGACAAGTCACGAAAGTACAAGGAGTACAAGAAAGGACTTGTCGGTACATTCACCGACTCGGAAGAGGACTCCTCAAGTGGAGAGTCGGATGATGAACAAGTGGAGAAAGCACACATGTGCTTCATGGCAAGAGAGCAACATGATCAAGAGACCGCTTCAGATGAAAGCGAGGATGAAGGTGAAGAGGTAACTGTGGATGACCTAAGATTAGCTAATGAATAAATTTGGTCTAAGTTTTCTAAATTGGTAAATAGATATACTAAGATCAAAGATGAGTTAACTAGTCTTCAAACCACACCTAAGCCTATCATCACCAACAACGACACCGTTGTTGAAGCCTTGAGAACCGAGATTGTAAATCTCAAATCTCAACTTGAACATGTTAACATTGAGGATTCGGATGAACACGAGATATCGGATTTGATTTCTCGAAACTCAACTTTGAGCATTGAGAATGAGAATCTCAAGTCTCGTGTTTGTGAACTCACAACACAAGTGTCCACTTTGGATACTACAATACTTTCCATCACTGAGAAATATGAGTCCACAATAGGCCAAATTGAAAAATTCAACAAAGGCAATGACCATTTGGATAATATTCTGAATGACTTACTTCCAGCCAATCATCGTATTGGTTTGGGGGTATAAAAAGGAAAATTCATCCAAATTCTCCACCACCTTTGTAAGGACATCCTCCGATGCCTCAACTAGTGGGAGTAAACACCCCATGGGTAGTTCATCTACCAATGGTACTTCCACTAAGTACACACCCCCCTTGGAAAGAAACCCACTTTGCGTGGACCTCCAAAGAAGGGTCATGCATTTATGTACACAAATACTATGCCACGTAGGAACACACCTCCTACTCCACAAGTTCACACTTATGATGATTTCTATGCTCCACATCCACGAGCACGTGCACACCAAGTGAGACACACTCACGCATGTGTTCCCCCACATGCATATGTTCACCCACATCATTATTATATGAATGATTATCATCATTCACCGTATCATATTTTACCACCACCATTTCATCATGTGCCGCATGCTTATCCACATCATGCATACACTAGGCCACTTCCTCGTAGAACACATGCACCACGTAGAAATCAACCACATGTGCATGCTCCCAATAGGAATAGGGCTCCCAAGACATTCACTATTTGGGGCCCGAAGGACACTAGCATGCATGAGAAACAAGCATATATTAATTCTTACTTCATGAATGTTGTGCACAATGATGACTATGTTGGAAAGTCTAAGTCCAACTGGACTTGGCTTCCAAAGGTCTAATCACTTAGGACCCAATGACCTTGGGTACCATGATACGATATTTTTATCTTCAGGTACTCAAGAAAAAGAAAAGGAGCAACAAATCAAAATTTGGCTCCAAGAATGGTTGGATACTTGATAGCGAGTGTTCAAAACACATGACATATAAAGCTCAGTTGCTATCCGAAGTGGTACCCATTGAAAATGGAAACCGAGTGGTCTTTGGAGGCAACGAGAGCGGAACCATCATCGACATTAGAAAATTTGGTAACACCTCAAAACCCCTTATAAATGATGTTTACCTTGTTAAAAATTTAAATCACAATCTAATCTCAATAAGCCAACTTTGTGACAAGGGTTACAAAGTTAGCTTTGAGAAAGGAATGTGCCATATTTTAAGATATGATAATAATAATGTGGTGTTCTCTGGCACACACCATAAGGACTTATATATATTAGATATTCCAAATTCTCATGAACAATGTCTTATTGCCAACACAAGTGAGCAACACTTATGGCATCGACGATTTGGTCATGCGAATTTTGGAACACTTTTCAAACTAACCAAGATAAATTCTATTAAAGGATTCACTAAGCTTTTCTTCAATAAGAAAAGCTTTTGCGACTCATGTCAACGAGGCAAACTTCCAAAATCTTCATTCAAACCTAAGAAAAGCATTTCCTCTAAATGGCCTCTAGAGCTTTTACATCTAGATCTTTTTGGGCCAACTAGAGTTGCTTCATTAGGGAATGCCCGATATGGACTTGTCATCGTTGATGACTTTTCTAGATTTACTTGGGTATTTACTTTAATTAATAAAAATGATGCTTTTGAAAACTTCACAGTATTTGTTAAGAAAGTACAAAATCTCATTGGAACCACCATTGTCACTATTCGTAGTGATCATGGAGGGGAATTTGAGAACGAGTCTTTCTCAAACTTCTGTGATGAGGTTGGTATTACACACACCTTTTCTTTTCCTCGCGCACCCCCTTAAAATGGTGTTGTTGAGAGAAAGAATAGGACACTAGTGGAATGTGCTCGCACTATGCTTGATGATAGCCACCTTGGCCATCAATTGTGGGCAGAAGCGGTACATACCGCTTGCTATGTGTTTAATAGGATTCTCTTGAGGCTCGGCACTAAACAAACTTGTTATGAATTGTTGTTTGGTAGGTTGCCTCAAGTTAAACATTTTAGAGTTTTTGGTGCAAAAATGTTTTATCAAGAACACGTATGGTAGTTCGGACAAATTTGGTCCAAGATCCGATGAGGAGATATTTGTTGGATATTTCACCCATAGCAAAGCCTATCGGATATACAACAAAAGAACCTCAACGATCGAGGAATATCTTCATGTTTCATTTAATGAAGATTTTGTCCCTCCTAGAATTATCGATGACGAAGATTCTATGGAAGCAGTTAGTGACTCGGTTGATATATCTAAGGCTATTGATTCTGTTGAAACTAACCCTACTAATGATTCTCTTGAGAATGTTCCTAGTGACCAGGGTGTTCCCAGAAAGCTTCCAACAGTTCGTGACCATCCCCATGAGCAAGTTATTGGCAACATGGAAGATGGCGTCAGAACAAGATCCCAAGTCAACTTCTTCGCTCAGTGTGCTTTTGTCTCTTCCGTGGAGCCAAAGAATATCAATGAGGCATGCGAAGATAGTTCTTGGATCCTAGCTATGGAAGAGGAGCTCATTCAGTTTGAGAGGAATGAGGTCTGGGAGCTAGTTCCGTTGCCTTCGAAGAACCACAACATTATAGGAACGAAGTGGATCTTCAAGAACACGACAGACGAGAACCAAAATGTCATCCGGAACAAAGCTCGGTTAGTTGCTCAAGGCTACAGGCAAGAGGAAGGTATTGATCTCGAGGAATCCTTTGCACCTGTAGCTAGATTAGAATCTATTAGGCTATTATTGTCATTTGCATGCCATAAAGATTTCAAACTTTTTCAAATAAACGTAAAAAGTGCGTTTTTAAACGGAGATGTCGTTGAGGAAGTTTATGTTTCTCAACCTCCGGGTTTTATTAATGAAAAATTTCCAAATCACGTTTTAAAACTTAAGAAAGCACTTTATAGTTTGAGACAAGCTCCTAGAGCTTGGTATGACCGCCTAAAGAACTTTCTTTTGGATTTGGGTTTCAAAATGGGTGAGGTTGATTCAACGCTTTTTGTTAAGTATGCTAATCATGACATTATTTTAGTTCAAATTTGCGTAGATGATATAATTTTCGGTGCTACTAACTTCACTCTTTGCGAAGAGTTTTCTAATGTCATGAAGGATCAGTTCGAGATAAGCAACATGGGTGAGCTCAAATATTTTTTAAGACTCCAAATTCGCCAAATGAACGATGGAATCTTCATCCACCAAACCAAGTACACGGTGGAGCTGCTAAAGCGATTTGGAATGGAGAATGCTTCTAGCAAGAAGACACCAATGAGCACTACTACACACCTTGATAAAGATACTGGCGGCAAAGATGTAGACATTCGTCTATATCGAGGTATGATAGGTAGTTTATTATATCTTACTGCTAGCAGGCCAGATATAATGTTTGATGTATGTGTTTGTGCTAGGTATCAATCACACCCTAAGGAATCACACTTAATAGCGGTTAAACGTATTTTCCGTTATTTAAGTCACACACTCGACTACGGATTATTCTATCCAAAGTCAAGCACATATGAGTTAATCTCATATAGTGATGCAGATTATGCTGGATGCAAATCCGACAGGAAAAGTACTAGTGACACTTGCCATTTTATAGGAAATTCTCTTGTCTCTTGGTTTTCCAAGAAGCAGAATTTCGTATCACTTTCTACCACCGAGGCGGAATATATTGCCGCCAGTGCTGCATGTGCACAGGTTCTTTGAATGAGACACACACTTAAAGACTTCTGTATAAACTGTGATACTTGCCCTATCATGGTGGACAACCTAAGTGCAATATGTCTCTCTAAGAATCCGGTACACCACTCCCGTACCAAACACATAGATGTCCGTCACCATTTCCTAGATGATCATGTAGCTAAAAAGGACATCATTTTAGTGTACGTTGAAACCCAGAAGCAAATCGCCGACATTTTCACGAAACCACTCAAGGAAGACACCTTTGTGCGGTTACGTCGAGAATTGGGAATTATGGGTGAATCCGAGATTTAGGATTCATATTTTTCATAATTCTGCATGATAAAGTTATTCATACACTCATACACATATCTGTTATGATATTCTCTATTCATGCTAGATTTATGGATTTATGCGTTTTGCGCATCTTATGCTGGATTTATGGGTTTATGGTTGTTTTGTATGTTTTATGATACATTTTAATGTATGTTGGATCGTTATATGTTGTGCACCATATACTGCTATCTGGTGATGATCGATATTTTTTTGGTAGTCTGGATGTATCAATTTTGATGTGTGTGTATATATATATCCATCCTATTGCATTTCGTATCTGTGTGCACATTGTACTTTTGTCTCTGAAGTTTACTTTATCGATCGTCGATTCTGTTGCATATATAGCTTTGTTTGAATGGAAACATTAGTTGTTTTCCATGCAATCAATTCGCTAAAAATGTTGATAGTGGAGAGTATGTTCCTTTCATCAATACGTTGATTTGATTTTGTTTTTGATGATTTCTCTTTTCGATTTTCGACTATGGTCTAGTTGACACACCTTGCTTTCTTTGATATTTTCCTTGGTGTCATTTGGACCGTTGTCCTTATCATCGTCTCTCTTGTTTATAATTTCTTTTAGCCTTGGTTGTTGCAGTTGTTTCCTCCGGCTCTTTTTGGATAATGCCAAAGGGGGCGAGAATTAATAATGAACTTTTGCTAAATGATAATTTAAACAATTACTGTGAATCAAATTTCATATGTTAGATTCAGGGGGAGTGAAGATATAAAAATGGATTCCGATCCTATATTTCAATAATTGGATCATGTTTTATACTTTTCTCTTCTGATTGATGGTTATATTTATTATTTAATATGGAACTAACGAGTCATCAATGCAGGGGAAGCAAGTAAATTTCATTTATCTCATTATTATTGCTGTATATTTATGTTGGTTTGTCATTACCAAAAAGAGGGAGAATGTTGAGTATTGATTCCCCTGATTTGGTTTTGATGATGAACAAACATAAATATCGTGTACTAATTCTCTTTGAGCGCAGTTATGGAGATCGTCGCCAAATTAGTTTGAAGATCTCAAGCGACGTCCCAAGACTTTCTTAGAGCGCATGATCGTTGTGCCTGAAGCTTCGTTGAAGCTCAAGGAGTTAGTAATGAAGTCAAGGGATTCGAATTTTCCATGTTGAAGCTTTGAAGACGGTTTGTCGTGTTATTTATTTGGTCTTCTGGCTTCATTTCATAGAATGTTAAGCCTTGAGTAGTACTTGCCTAGTTATCCTTATTTCTATCCTAGCCTATCTCTAGGATTGCCTTAGAAGTCGCTAGAAAGTCTTTCCTTAGCTTATCGCGTCGTTTCATGACTTTCTATGCATCTTAGTTGGTTCAATTAGAAGGACCAACCGACTAGATGACGATCTAATCGGTTGGAAATCCTTCTTGAACCGACTAGTCATCCTTGTGTATTTTGGCATGCTTACTGTTGACCAATTAGTCGGTCCAAGAAGGCTCACCGACCGACTAGTTGTAGTCGGTTGGTGTTTCTTCTTAGACCGACTAGTTTTCCCTCCTTATTTCACTATATTCTCTGTCAACCTTCTAGTCGGTCCAAGAAGGTTCACCGACCGACTAGTTCTCAAACTAATCGGTCAGTGATGCTTCTTAGACCGATTAAGCTGATTTAATTTTCCAGCCGTTGGAGATTTTATTTCCACGACTTTTCTTGATTTGTTTTAATTCTTTCCATATGTGTTTGATTCGTTTCAAACAAGGAAATTTGTCTATTATCAGAGGGATTTCAGATCTAACTTTCGATCATTCGTTTTTGAATTTCCAAGGCTTTCTCTCTCTCTCTCTCTCTCTCTCTCGAAAATCTCTCCCTCTTCTCTTTATGACCTAATTTTTCAAGGAGATTTTCAACGGTGTGTGTTCATATTGCTGAAGGATCAAATCACGATCATCACCATCGTCCTAGCCATTCTCACGCTGCTCATCGGTGCTAGGGTTTCGTGCTCACTCTTTCTCATCTTCCTTCCTTGTCCTAATTCGTAAGTATCTCAAGGCATAGGAATTTGTGGTGAGGTCTATTTATTTCATTTAAACTATTTATTATACGTTTACCTCTCGGGTTGTGAGAGAAGTTTGTGATCCCGGTTTGTGGGAGTCACAATTCGTTCATTGTATTGTTTGATCTTGTAGTAGTTTCTACAAGAAGTTGTTTAGTGGAATCTTGAGTTAGTGGATTCTAACTCAAGTAGCCGGAAGGGATCCGGGTGTCTGGGACGTAGGATCACCGGAAACAAGTCGGGGAGACTTGGGTGGATCCGAACCCATTACATCGCTTGTTTGCGTTGTGATTCTCTTGTTGTACCTTTTAATTCCGCATAGTTGTTTGTGATTGCACGATAATTAGGAATTAGCCTCTTGATTATTTTAAAGTACTATTCACCCCCCCAGTACTTGTGCAATAGCTTTCAGGGCATTACACGTGCATGCACACACACACGGGGTACCTAATAGTTACATGTTTGCCGTTGCATTTTCATAAAAACAAAAAAACACCGTCAAAAAACACTCCATATTTCTCATATTTACATGTTTGCCATTAGTCTTTCCTCTTTGCCTCCCCCAGCGTTTTTTGCACTTTAACCCCACTTTTCCTCCTTACCCCGACGATACCCACACATGCATGCATGCACCCACACAAGTAGCACTCGAAAATTTTCAAGCTAGAGATTACACTGTCATAATTTGATAATGACTTGCTTCATATCATCAATTGACTGCAAACAAAAACTCGTGGTCAAGTGTAAAGCCTGAAAATGAATCCAACACTATAAATAACTAAATAACTAATAATATATATCATATGACATGAGATCTCTCTCACATCCATGACATTCTTCTTCCCAAATACCATATGATGACGAGAAATATGCTCCACTATAAATAACTAAATTATTCTCTAAATAAAGTTAGCAAGCACTGAAAGTTACGAAATTAGAAGGGACAACTTTTTATCATGTCTGCCCTTTGGCTGGATCAAAAGAACATACACCCTCCTGGGTTGCCACATACCAGGACGTTCCCCACTGCTTTGTGCTTCCAAAGTGCGCTGAGCCCTCGGATATCTCAGCTGTCTACGTATCTATTCATTAGGTTATCACCAAGCAGATGCCAAAACAATACGCAGAATAACTCAATGAAGAAGACATATCAATGAAAAATAAAGTCCAAATTAATAAAGCGTTGCTTACATGGGGAAAAAACACCAAAAATACAATGAACAAGTGAACAACGCTGAAATCTCCATTAATGGAGATCGAAAACCAATAGATATGAAATGCATGCGATCTGCAAAATGATTTTAACAAACGGCAAATGCATCAGCTCCGTCCTCAACATCGTCAGTCTTGATGCCGCCACTTTGTGCCATGAGTATTCTGTAGACTCTCTTAGAACACATCTCCCCCAATCGCCGGTCTTCGTTTCCCAGCAGCCCCTCGATCATCAGATCCTTGAGCAGAAATTCCTTCTCATGCACCTTGTCACCACAACAACAAAAGAACAAACGCACCACGTTTACTCTTCAATCTTCTGTATTGATCATATCAATGAAAATGACTGCACTACCTACCGATTTATGTGGATCCATATATACATTCAAAAGTGATCTCATGGTTGGATATTTCTTCCAAATAGCAATAGCGCATCGTGGCTGTACTTTAGGAATTGCTACTAGAGCTTTTAGCCTGCGCAAACCAATCAATAATTGGTCAACAGATGAAAAGAGCCACTTGAAATGTGAGATGAATGATGAGTGCAACAAAATGAATATAACGTGACACCGAAAGGTAGTGTTTCACAAAGAATAAGCTTTGTACCGTGATTAGGCCATATATGCGGTGAATGGCTGCCATTGGTAGGGGAGAGACGTGGATGCTTGGTTGCAACTTAGAGAGATTAATAACATAATGCATTCATTGCAAAACGGTTGAAAGACAAATTGCACACAATAATTAAGAACATTGCACGCATGCCTCTCTTCGCCCAATAATTTGCAACATAACCTATAATTTGTATGCACGGAAACTAGGGTTGGGCATGGAAATTGTTGAAAATTGGACACGACCAGATGGATATAAATACATCGTTTACATTTTTTGGGTTGTGTAATTATATGTTGAACTATTGAGCAGTGATACTTAGGATTCACGAAGGCTTCAAGACACTTGACATGCCACGTGAGTTGGGGTGATTCATTATCCACTTTTAGTTGAGATGGTCGTGTAATCAATTTTCCTTTATAACAAAATAGACAAGGAAACTCACCCTTTTGAAGAATCTTCGAGTTCTTCAGAAAGGATGATGTAATGCATCATTACTGATCCAGAGTGGTCAAGTCTATCATACCAAAGTAAAAACTTGGATGATATCGAGCACTTAAGGTGCTCCGTTAAATTTGCTTTCTCTCGCCGAATTTTTGTATGAGAGACATAATGAGAGTCCTTAAACCCTAAAATTGCTATGGATTTGCGTCCATTTTCTTGAGACGTTACATACAAGTATTCTTTAGTATTTTTACTGTCAGTTTCTAAGTGAAATCCATTTTGGCGGATGTCCTTGAAACTCAATTAATTTCTTTTTGAATTAGGAAAGAATAATGCATCCTTTATTTGTATTCGTGTATCATCTGGGAGCAATAAAGTTGCATACCCTGATCCTTCAATTATATTTGATGGTCCTGATATTGTGTTCATCAAAATATCATAGAGGCACAATCTACTAGGCAGTCATGAGAGCAATCGATCTAGTCAAAGATGAAACATGTAAAAACATAAGAGTGCAAGCAAAGCATAACTTATTTATTGAATGAAAAGAAAAACCATTCATAGTTATGCTAAAAATGTTCCTCATGACAATGTTTATTCAACTAATATTAGATAAATTCAATCAATCAAAGTCATCTTTTTCGAAATCCACAGCTGTGAACTATGCTGGAGCTTGGGAGTAATTGGCTACCTGAGTTGACTCGGCTTTCTTATTCAAGCTTTCTTGGTACAAATCTTGAAGGTGCTGCAGAATTCTGCACACTTTGGACTAGTGTCCAGTCATGCCACATCGATGACCCTGGTCTTCTCAATCCTTCTTAGGTGGGGTGCTTGATTTTTGTTGTTTTCATTATTCTGCTAAGTGAACTTCCTCTTCACTTCATTTTTGATATTCTGGTGACATTGTCCTCTGGCGTGCTTCTTATTTGGTCCCCCTTTTGAAATTTCCCTTTTCTTTTATTCTTCTCCTTGGAAGATATATTATGAGCTTCTGGGAGAAGGGTCGTACCAGAAGGACACATGTTATGAGTGTCAAGTAGAAGCTCTCTATTCTATTCTGCCATTAATAAGCATGCAAGCAGCTCAAAATATTTAGTGAACTTTCGTTCACGATAATGCTGCCTAAGAATTTTATCTTTTCATGAAAAGACTGTAAGTTTTTTCTAGCATGCGTTTTTCTGAGACTGTTTAACCACAACTTCAAGCGTGAGGTGATGCTGAACAATGCTGAGGTGTACTCAGCTATGGATTTGAAATCCTTCAGTCTCAGATTTTCCCACTCATACCGGTCCCTTGAGAGTATAACGTCTTTTTATGTTTATATCTTTCCTCAATGACAGTACACAGATTAAGTGGATATTCAACCGTAAATTATTCAGTCTTTAGGGTCTTGCCCATATGGTGACGAATATAAATTATTGCTTTTGCTTTATCTATATTTGTCGATGTATGTTCTTTTGTAATTATGGCACTGAGGTATTGGGCTCGCAGATGGAATTTTACATCCAATTGACAACTGAGGTACTTCTTCCCAGAGGCGTCCAGAATTTCGAAATCAACACTTGTGATTTTAGTCATTTATCTAGAAAAAACAATTGCATAAATTAATATATAAAATTGTAAGTTACATCATACAGACGCAATTTTAAAGTGAATAGGCTAATTGTATGGATCATCCAGCCACCACAAATAATAATGTCAACCGTCTAAATAATACAGTCTCTTTTTACATCAATGAAAAATGTACAACTTTGAAAACCATATAGGTCGCATAAATATTCTTCATCATTAAGGGTGGCCTCTGCCTCCATGTAAATAGACATCGGTCTTGGGCATTACATCATATTGCTCACTACATTTCTCTCAAAAAAGAAAAATGCGGAAAAATAAAAGTGAGACTTAAAAGGCCAATCCAAAACCATAATGTAGTCAGTCATGCAAAATTGTGCTCAAGACATTTTCATCACATATCATATATCAGACATAATATTCACATGATATGATAGTTCAAATATTTTATGCTTAATTAATTAGACCGCAGGGCAACATCATACACCGTTAGGTTAGGTAACTAACAGCAGAATGGTCGCTGGATCCTCATAATTATTAAGCAAATGCTTATAAGAATCAGCCAAAAATATCTCGAAAACAAGCCAGATAATACGTGATATATAGCATATTAACATGATCCTAAAACATGCATCACAGTTAAGAAATATGGTAAAAAATAAATTATAGGCATTAGTAATGAGATCTAGTTAAAAAAATTGAAAAACTGAACGACGCCCCATTATTATTTCAAAAAGTTTTCCATCCCCTCTTCATTTTTCTCTCTTTTTCTTTTTTTTTCTTTTTTGGTATGGGGGTCGAGGCCCGCAGCAAAACTGTGGGCTTCGGCCCGCCTGTCCCCCTTCCTTTTTTCTTTTTGTTTCTGTTTTGAGATCGAGGCCTGCAACAAAAGCTGCGGGTTTCGGCCCGCCTGTCAGCGCCCCCGCCGTGTTTTTCTTTTTTATTTTGGGTTGGATGTCGTTGCCCGCAGCTTTTGCTGCGGGCTTCGGCCCTCAAGTCCGCCCGCCCATTTTCCTTTGTTAATTTTGTTGTGGGCTGCGGGCTTGTAACGCCCGGCTCCACGGGTGTCATCACAATTGAAACAAGCGTATGCAGGTCCTGCAGGTGCCAGTGAAGTCAATGTGAAGCAGTGCAGAAAGTAAGGAAATACTAATAATAAAGCAGGTAAGAACAGTAAAAAACTGCACTACAACTGAAATGTATGTACTCACCTTCACCTCAACTAGCTCAAATATCTAAAGTCATGCACTGGAAGTCCGAATTCTCATGCTCAAGCACCTACATAGGATCATGTGTCACCTAGTGGGCAACAGAAGTCGCACTACAGCTCAATATAGTAGACAATATCAAATCCAAATGACAGAAAGTAACGGTGCACAAAAGAAGATATAAGCAACCGTAATAAGGGTACAGAAATATAACATGGTATGATGATATAAAAAGACCACAACTACTGAAAGATGGTACTCACTAAGATGAACCAATCTTAGGTCGTGACTTCTGGGTGAGAGTATGGTGTGCAACACGAAGGCCTTCTTGGACCACGGGGAGCTGCCCCGGTCGAGTTCAAATACAGAGATCGAAAGGGGCTTTGGGTGCCTCAGTCAGGTTAACAGATTTATGATAGGATTCGTGATCCCTCTGACGAGTAACAGAATCATGAGTGCATCCAGACCAGAAACTATACTGAAGCATGGCCCTAGCCGCTCCCGCACTCTCTCCAATCATAAGTTTTCCCAAACCCAGTGAGTCAAGCTGAATTAATCAATTATTAGTTTTAGTATCGTGAGGTTGTTTAATATTATGGAAACTACATAGTCAAGGGAGGAGGTCCAAGGAGAATGATCGAATGTAATACCCAGACATGTCCAGAGTCAACCTCAATTTCACCAGTCGTCCAGTATCGTGACATCACAAGTAACATCCCAAGACTACGTAATTTATCACAATATTAAACTTCTAGTACTAGCATGCTCTAGGAGATAATGAAATGACGTAACAATAAAGCTGGCGTAAAGATAAGGTAAGGCATGGATGTTTCTCATATCATGATATTCCAAAGCGAACCAATAATAGAGATACAACACACCAACTTATGATGCAAATTAACCAAGAAACAAAGTAAACACAATAATTGCCTAATACGAAAAACCCGAAGGTCAACTTATAATGGCGTTAGAGGATCTAGGCTAGAGGGATCAGATTTAGGGTCTTTTCATCACGTAGTGGGGGGAAAACCGTGCCTACGGCAAAGTCCACAGGGTTTCTAGCAAGGGACCATGGGCTAACGACCAAGACATCGGGGGAACAGAGCTCAGATCCCAAGTAAACCACAACAAAACTCCAAAACAGTGAACATAGGATTTAGCCGAACCCAACCAAGCAGCAGAAAAGCCAACCACCATTCAACAACTAGCAAGGGGCCCAAAGCCGCAAGCAAGGGGACGACCAAAACAGCAAGCAGAACCAACCAATCCCAAACAGCGAGCAAGGACAGCCCCTGGAACCAACAACCCAGAACCCAACGCAACAAGCAAGAGACAAGTCAAACCACATGCAGCAGCAAAACCAACCACCAAACCCTCAAAAACAGCAGCAAGGATGTTAGCCGAACCCAAGACAACCCCGCATCGAGACACCGGAACCCCACACAAGCAGTCGAGGGCATCCAACCCCACTAGATAACCGTAAGAAATCAAACCCTAACCCAATCACCCAAATCATCCTCTCCCGACAAAAGGAATCGAAATTAAAAACTAAGCAGAAAATTAAGAACCCAGAAATCCACAGCAAGATTCCACAGAAATCAGCTCAGAGAAGCCGCAGAAAAACTCCGGAATTTAGAAAGATACTTACGGTGCTTGTGTAGAATGAAGGAGTCTATTAGTAGCAGACAAAGAGACCAGCTGAAGACGAGGCTGTCGGCATCAAAAAGCCCTAGAGATGGGATGCTGCTGCGAGGATGTGAGTAGGGGGAGGTGTGATGATGTCGTCGTCGTCGAGTACGAAGGACGAGAGGGGACGTGGGAGCGAGGACGGAGGGGACAAGATGGTGATGTTGCCGAGAGAGTGCGCGCGCGAACAGGAGACCCGATCGAAAACAAGCCTTCGAGGGCTCCTTTGCTGCGGGAATGAGAGAGTGGAAAGGAATTAAGGGGGGCATGTAGGCTGGGCCTGAGTGGGCCAAGGAATATAAAGAAAAAGAAAAAAGAAGAAAGATAGATAGAGAAGAAAAATGGGCCATTACAAGGCTCGGCCCGCAACAATGTTTGTTTTTTCAAAGAACACTAATGGGCTTTGGGGCGCTTCCGTCAGCGGCTGTGGGGTGGGAAGAGGGGGCGACGTCGCTAGCAGCAACAGGGGGGTCCGACGGCTAGGTGCCGTCAGCCAACAGGTTTATATTGTTTTTTTGAAACCCTTAGATATGGATTCTTGTCGCCGCCGCTGGCTGCGGCGCACGTGCCGCCGCCGCAGTGGTGGCAAAGAGAAGGGAAGGGGTTGTTCTGGCAACAGAAGGGACCGTTGGCTGGCAACATTTTTTGTGTTTTGTTTTTCAACCGATAGATGGGGCTGGCGGCCAGTTGGCCCCGCCCTAAGGTCGGCGGCCACCACCGCCACCCTCTCCCCTCAGAAGTTAGGCTGGCGGCCAGTTGCCGCCGCCCTGTTCCCCATAATAATTTTTTTTTGATTTGATCTTGGGTATCAAATGTGATAAACATCATGATCATGATTAAAGTTACTGAGTTTTTAGGTATACCTCAAGATCAATTGAGACGAACACTTGATTTCGATTGGTCATCGGTGTGCAAACAAGGTCTCGTACTTCAATGTCCAAACGGCAACGATCTCACGATCCTCTGTCGTCCGCCAAAGCTTTCACATCGACCGGTCTCTCTCACTCAATGAAGAACGTGCTGATAAAGTGTTGTGAAGTGCCTTCTAGGGGAGACCTTAGGCCATTATTTATAAGGGATTAGTGAAGAGTTCATACAATGGTTGGATACAATGTTCATATAGCATACAAACTCATAATCTACTACTGGATAGGATATGCCCTACATTGGCCTATAATTGGGACTACATAACACATTCATTAATTTCCTTGTAAATACAAGGACTGGATAGAATATTTGAAAATATGACAAGCAATGAATGTGAACAAAAATATTGATGTGTTTCATGTTATTATATTCATCCAAACCCATGGTGTGCTTCTTTTTAACTATGTCAATATCATGGTGGTTAAACTAATAATAATACTAATGAGAGCATATTGATTATTTAAATATAGGATATAATCATGGTTATCAATATTTTACCATATGTGATTCATTTCGTACAATCAAGTTTTTAAATATAGGATATCGGTATCGTATCGGATTGGCCATAATCGGTATCGGATATCGGATATCGGTGGATAAATCTTAGATACGTGCAAATATCGGGTTGGTCGTATCAGGTAGAATAAGTATATAATTATAATATCATATATATCTAGGAATGTTCATGTTACCAAAATATCATCAATATGATCACATAAGGTTACGATAAATGCATTAAATAACCGCTAACACTAACATACGAGTATGTAATACATTATTACTACAACTCTACAAATTAACAAAATATAAAAGATTAAAATACATCATGAACATAAAATGAATTAAAAGATTTCCAGAAGAGTGACTTACCCCCCCCCCCCACATTATGTAACAAGATCAGTCGGCACATATCTCTGGCACGAATGTTTCGACATATGCAACTGCTTTTGCATCAGAATCAAAACTATCTAAAGAAGATGAATCTGAGAATGCACATATGCAGCTGCTTCCGCATCAGAATCAAAACTATCTGAAGAAGATGAATCTGAGGAGGCCTATGAATCAGAATCTAAAACTTCCTCCTCAATCATTTGCATCTTCGCCTTCGCCTTCGCCTTCCTCTTCCCTCAAGATGATGATGTTATGGCTTTGTCTTTCTTTGTAGTCTTCAATCTTTTACTAGCATGTGGCGTTGGATCAGCCCTCATTGCTTTTCTCAACTTGCCTCTATGTCAGCCTTTCTCCACGGAAGCCTTCTTCTTTATCCTCCTCATCTAAGCTACAGAAGCATTTGATGCTTTTTAAAACATCCATTCGGCCATCTTGCCCTCAGTAATAGAACGAGCAGATATGGTATCAGTGTTTCTACTCTCAAATCTTTCTTTCAGCTGGGCATTGAATTTGACATAGACTACGTCTTTCAATTTATCGGTACTTAGTATATTTCTTCTCTTCATGTGAATCTGCTATTAAAAATACAATAACCAATTAGCCATCAGGAGAAATATGTATAGGATCATCCTTTGATGATATAAAAAATTTATTTAAAGTTTTGCCATCTCAAAAGCACTCTAATTCTTTTCATAACCACTTGAGCTAGTGGTCGAATCCCAAAATTCTTATGGTTGTCTTCAACGACTTAAGCTCCGAGCCACCATGCAAATGCCACTAATTAACTGAAAATAAAAAACCAACTTAAAATTCCTATTAGTTTAAACTTTAAAAATACCAAAAACTACTATAATAGGAATAAGAAATTAATATTAGTTTCTTAGATATACCTAGATCAAAAGCCACGATTTTTTGCATGCCTTTAAGCTACATCCCTACCAAAAGATCCGCTTGAATTTTCATATAGAGGCAACTGAGAGCTAATTTTGTCTTGCATGTCAGTATCATGGAAATATGTCATGTACATGCTCTCGGTGAATCCATCAACAAAGACAATCTACACCAATAGTATCCCGAAGTTTCAACAAATGACATGTCAAGTGCAAATGAGTCTTCAGTTTGTCGCTCCATCTCTTATCAATAAGCATGGAGATCTACCTGACTTTTTTCTCCTCATGCTTCAAAATTAATCTCGATCTCCTTGCACATGTCCAAATCTCCATACAACCACCACATTGATGAAGTGTCGCTATGTGTCCTTTGAAGAATGTTGATGATATGCTCAAAAAAATTCAATACAAGTCTCACATTCTTTTAAAATGAACGGCTATCGATGATGGTATATACCTACAAAAGACAAATTTAATCAAAAACATCAATTAGTTATTTAACTCTTAAAAATGTGAACCAAAAAAAATGAAATTAGACTTATCAAAATACTAAAGTTATACCCTTTTTACTAGCTCAAACATGGAGAACTTCAACTTATCTCATTCAATGGAGTTGACAAAAGCCTTCAAACTGGACTTTTTCTCATGTAAGCTTTGCAATGACAAAAAAACTGTAGCAAAGAGGGTAACACCGAGTCTAACAAGATCGCTCCCAATCTTTGCCATCATCATATCAAGAACGATGGTGTAGACATATATGTAAACTATGATAATCCTCGCCTAAGTGACATTACTGATAAGCTTCAGCTTTCCAATATTCTGCAATAAGAGATTCAATGTGTGCAGCACAGGAAGTCCAGAAAATAGAGGGCCACCTCAAAGAAAACTTTGCTGCAGTCATATTGTTAGATGCATTGTCAGTCACTACTTGCACGACAGATTGTTCTCCGATCTTCTCAATTGTTGCATTCACCAGATCATAACTATACTTGCCATCATGCACATCAGTAGATGTGTTCTCAGAATCATATAACATTGTTCTAGCATGAACATGAATGACAATATTCATTATGCTATTCCCCCTCCTGTCAATCTAATAATCTGTCAACAGACTACATCTATGCAGTCTATAAGTGTTTAGAAAAGCCTCCAACTTCTCCTTAGAATCAACTTCCTTAGGAAGAACTTCTCAGCTATCTCAAAGGAATTTGGAGATTTCAAATTAGGGCCATATTTGCACACAGCATGCAGCACTGCCCAAAAGATGGATGATCCACCAAGAAAAATGATAAATCCTGCTTCAAATATACATCGTATGATCCACTCACACGCATCTTCTCTTTCCTTCTTCTTTCAGTGCTCATTTAAGGGTGAATTGCACTCCTTTTTCCCTTCTCCCTCCCTACCTGCTCCATCTTCCTAATTTCTTGAACATGCGGCTGCACATGCACGTCCATAGGTCCGCTGAACCTAACAGGACCTGCTGCATGATAGGATGCCAATTCTACATCCTCATCTCCAATAACCACATCATCTGTCAGTGATTGGATCTTTGATTCATTCGTCTCTTTCAATGACAGTGTGGCATCCAATGCATCAATAACTTTTAGCCCATTTAAAAAAGTTAAACTTGTCAATCCATACCCATTTAAAAAAAATTTGCTCGTCGCCTGCTTGCACAGTATCGGTCTTTATCGTGCGATATCGTCCAATATATCAGGTCGATCGTGTCCGATATATCAGGAATATCGTTGATATAGGTCGATATCGGGTTTTTTTGCGATACATGGCCATATAAATCGGCTGGGAGCACATACTGATATCTGATAAACCGGCTGTATCAACCGATATTTAAAACACAACGTACAATACAATATATTTTTGAAGCGATTTTAATACACACATCGGAGGATCACATCGGATGATGGAAATATCTTGCAGAATGGTTATTAGACCAGGCATATATGATAAACATCGGTAGATAGACATATTGACTAATATATATTATTAAGCCAAAAGTTAGGTTCATGTCCGTTTTTATCAAGTCAGATCAAGTTTTGATTTAGATTTGTTCATATTTGGGGTAAAATTGATCAATTTCTACTCTTTTAAACGAGAAAAAACCAAACCTTTCATCTTTGTTCCTCTCAGCTTGTCAACACTCACCGATATTCATCGTCTCTCGTCAACACTTGTTAGCCATTTCAGCCATATATATAGCTCGCAGCTCACAGAGCCTTGCAGAGCTTTGCCGACCCTTAAAGAAAATTGCATACCCTCGCACAACATCCCCAACGACCATTGCAAAGGCCTTGTCAGTGCTTGTCGACCCATGTCACCTTTCATAATTGTGTTTTTAGCCTTCTGTCATCTCTTTATTTATTGGGTTATTTAGTACCGACCCCCTGTGTTTTCTCCGAAATTAGCAACTAGAAAACACAGGTGGTCGGTACTAAATAACCCTTATTTATTATTTGTGCTATGACTATGTGTAATTTACTTAAATTACAGAACATGATAAATCTATCTTATAATATGTAATACGAGTGGATATATGATACAAAAATTATTATAAAGGATAAATTATATATATCATAATATGACAACTTTGGATATAATCAGTAGTAAATGTATTATACCATAGACGTGTCCATGTATCCTATTAGTAAAGATTTGCCATGTCGGATACTTGAACCCTCGAACAATTGACACACATTTCCTATGCCCCAGTAACACTGCTATTAAGTAGTCATTCATAGATGAAAGAAACTAATGTAACTAAATAATAATATGTGAAGCAATTAGGTTGTCATAAGCTGGCATAAAATGCTTCATCTTATACATGTTTTAAGTCTAAGTATGGCTGACATAGTCATCAGATACAGATTAACATGCAAGTTGTGTTTGGGCGTGTCAACCAACCAGCTGGCTACATGTTATATAAGCAAATCATGTTATAATTCTTTTAAATTTAATTCTAGATAGATTTTAGGTGATACATCACGTTTAAGGTGTTGATTTTCTATTTAGTGTTGCAATCAAAGTGGAAGCTTTTGAAATTAGCCGTGCACAAGTATATATATCAAGATGGATGGTGCCAATTATTGAGCTAGCTACAACAAGATTATTTAATTGTATCATTTACATACAAACACGCATGCATGTGTGTGGATGAATGGATGCAGTATAAGAGTTTCCATATACCGGCTCCAAAAAACTATAATGGACTACCAAAATGGAAGTTCCAACTATTTAACTTGCGTTAAATGCCTTTAAAGACATGTATATGATAAATAACGCGATATGCAAAGTGTTTACCCGGACATTGATAGGTCTTATTAGAATATTATTCAAATACAATTCATTTTGCAACCAGTTATGCAATGGTGAAAAGCCTTCAGATCTCTTCATGAAGATGCACTTTTAGGGATTGGAGATCAAAATGATAAGATTGGACCATCCAAATGCTCCACTGAAGCTTTTTGGGTGCCGATATAGTAAATTTCATTCCATGCCCATTCATGTCCCTTATTCTCAAATGCATGTGTAGGGATGGAGGAAAGGGGGAGAGAAAGAAATGGGTATTATACGACATGTAAGAAACTTCCAGTAGGGATGAGAATGGGCATGCCCAAAGCCCAGTTGGGCTCCCATTTGGGCATGCCTCATCCCCATCTTAATGTATAAATCATTCATTAAGGTGAATTACCAAGCCCAAGTGGGCTTTGGGCATGCAAATTCGCGTCCCTAACTTCCACATATTGTAGCCAAAAGTCTAAATTCCAACATTCAGTTAGACAATCAACGTCGTTCATATTCTATAAGCATAAATATGCCAAATATTATCAGATTTCCATTTTGATTGTAAATCTAGATGTGAAAATGATATATTGTTGTCAATCGTTAAATCTTTAAACATCTTATACAAGATCAATTAATATGAGAACCATATGATATTTGATGCATCCATGTTTGAGGACACGGAGATCAACATAAAAGTGCTAATCACCTAATCGAGGGTGAAAATGGACATTTTACCAGCAATATCAGGACAGTTTCAAATGATAATACCCATTATCCTCCTACATACATATATATATACACCCACATATACATATAAACATAAAAATATACACAGACATTCATATTCACACACAAATATGTATGTACATACATGTATGTACGCATGTATGTTTTCATGCATGCATGTATATCAAGAGAGAAATAATGGGTATTAGTTGATAACTCGTTTAAGAAAAATAAGCTTGTGAGAGGGAGAGAAGCAAGGCACAGCCAAGGTTACTTGAACACGGATAGCTTGATATAAGGAACGAAAATGGGTACGTAGAAGGCTACTACTCAAAAACATAATGATTTGAGGGTAGGCTATATTGGATGGGATAAAAATGGATAACATTTAGTCGGTAGGAAATAAATTTTTATGAAATTTTTAAAGGGAGCTATCTTTCTATGCATGTATTAACTAGAATGTATGGGCGCATAATAGTTTGTATTATAACTCTCAACAAAGATGCACTGAATCTTGGTAATAATTATCGATAATTTATGCTAAAAAGTCATTAAAATCCATATAATTGATCTTAAATCCAAATCGTTAATGTATGATAGAGTGTGTGATTTGAATCACTGATCATGAACAGTTTAGTATATTTGGATAACATTGGGCATAACCATTTTTTCCTCAATTTTGACTACTGGTATGGCCCTCACTATCTTTCCCTATCACAAGCTCATTTTGACTAAATGAACTATCAACTCGAAGTCACCCCTCTATAAAAAGGACGCAAAAAAAGAGATGGCGGACAGTACGTTAGAATAGGCTCCTCACAGGAGAACATGAACCAAATCCTACTTGGAAATATATAATATTGCATGGACTTTGAAGATCCACAACCTTTAAAGTTCACATACGTCATTTGAATGTCGAAATGCCTAAAAACAAATAGTCAGACTATTATATATTTAATGTGCATGCACGAAGTAGCCACGAAATGAGCGGTTTAAGTAGCAAGTTATTTGGCTTTACATCAAAATTGTATTAAACCCCCCAACCACCAAAAAAGAAAAAAAATTGGTGCTCAAGGGTTTATAAGTGGTTGGATAATGATCCAATGGGTGAATTTTTAATTTATATTTCCTAGGTTGTATCCAAAGGTGCAATATGATCCAGAGTGTCACTTTAAAGTATACTAGCGAATGCACGTGCTCGGAGGGCACGACGAAGGTTGTCTCCCAGGCGCGAAACTGACGGGGACAACCGGCTCGCATGCTAAATATCGACAGTGGCAGTCGTCTCTTGGACGCAAAAACGACGAGGATAGTCGTCTCCTGGGCACAATACGGATGACGAAAAGCAACCTGGGTCAGTCGTCCCAGGGGCGCAAAAATAGGGACTAAAGCACAAAAAACACGAGGTGCTAAGTGGAAAAAGAGCAATGACAAACCCGTAAATAGGGAAAAGATGAGGGGCCTTGTGGTTTTATGAAAAAGCAATGGCAAGCTTGCAAATAAGGGGAATGTGACGTGCTTTTGTTTGGGTTTCCACTAAAACATTCAAATCCACAACCAACCACTCACCCACACCCCATTTGGTCCCCCACTCTCCCAAACATTTTATTTCCACTCAAATTTCAAATTAATAGAATTTCCCCTCCTAGAGTTTCCTCCCAAAGATTCAAATCCTCCACCCCAAATACAATTCAAACATTTCTCTTAACCCTTGTCCTAGTCAGCATAAGATGGCTTGAAGCTTTGTCCTAGTCATCAACAAAGTTTGTCCTAGTCATATTTTGGGTGTTACGTAGAACACAGATTCAAAAAAGTTATCAAATGTATAATAAACTAGTCATAACTCGTGTCTGTAAGGCACGGTTCATTTTAGATATGCCCTCCTCAAAGTCTTAGTTCACCTGAAAATTTAGCTCATCCAGGAAATATAGTTTCTCCCAAAATCTTAGTTCATCCCAAAATTTATTTCTGCTCAAAAATTTTGGGGTTTCACTGCTAAATTTTTTCACTTTCCAAAAATTTTAGTTCTCTCCAAAATTTAGTTTTCCCAGAGAATTTACTTCAATTAATTCCCTCCAGAATTAGTTCCCAATAGTTCCATCCCACTTTAATTGTTCATAAAATTGGAATTCTCCAAAAAATTAATTCAATTTGTTTGCAAAATAATGTAATCAGTTCTATCTATTCTCCAAAATTATTTGAGGTGATGAATGTGATGCTGAATTATTTAAGGGATGTGATTTTTTTGTTTCCCACAAAAAGTGAATTCAAATTAAATATTTCCCCCCACCTTTAGCTTTTCCCCACATAAAAATCAAACTTCACTTAAATTTCCCATCAAGTTTTAATTTTCATCCTAATGTGGTCCTCCCAAATTTCAAATTCAAATCATTTTTCCTATTATCATTGTCCTAGTCAGCATCCTAGTCACCAATGTTTCTCCTAGTCATAAATTGGTGTCCACGTAGGACAAAGTTCAAAAAGGTCATCATTTGTATAATAGATTACTCCAATTCAAAACATGTATCAAGAAGCATTCACTAATGTAAAGACTCGTAGAGGAACAAAAAATAACTTTTCGATCATCATTAAATTACATCAAGGCTTGCTCTAAGTCATCTCCTTTTTGATGTGGTGATTAAACGGCTCACAACACATATTCAAGATAAGATGACTTAATGTATGTTTTTTTATTGATGATATTATTTTGATAAATGAAATAAAAAATAATGTAAATGTAAAGTTAAAACTTTGAAGGCAAACATTAGAGGCTTGATGCTTTAAATTCAGTAGAAATAATACCAAGTATATTGAATGTAAGTTTAGACTGTTTAGTAAAGTGATACATAAAGATCATATAATGATGAAGCTGGATGGAAAAATATATCAATATATATGTCATTTAGGTATCGTTGGTCGGTTATCCGAGTGGATGTAAAGATTAAGGAAGATATTACTTATGGAATCAAAGTAGGTTAGTTAAAATGAAGAGCCGTAAAGGAGTGTTGTGCTATCTGAGTGAACCGTTACAGATAAATGATAAATATAATAAGACAATGATTGGACCGGCTTTGTTATATGATACAGAGTATTAAGCCATCATCAAAAACTATGAACAAAGTATGAGTGAAAGATATGCAAATGTTATGATGGATGTATGGAAACATTAAAAAGATAAAATGAGGAACGAAAATATCCTATCAAAATAGGCATAGTCCATATAGAGGATAAGATGAGAGAATATCGCTTAAAATATTTTGAATAACATCAAAGACTTATTAATGTGCATGTTAATAAGATAAAACATATGAATATTAAGATCAAAAGAAAGATAGACCAAAAAAGATATAGAAGGAAAAGATAAAAATGGATATGAAAGACCTTAGTTTGATGGAAAAGAAATGTTTAGATCGTAATGCATGGAAAACAAGTATTCGACATCACGATCCGACATGATCACAGTCTGATATGATTATTTTAACTTGTTTATATTGTGTGCATTTATTTCTTTTATTATTATTATTATTTATTAGTGTTACTATTAGTGTTACTATTATTTCTTTTTACTTGTTACCATTACTATTTAATTAATTTCTTTTTCGATTTCACCTATAAAAATCGTATTTTGATTGTGTCTCAACTATATCAACTTTACTTAAGCTGTTAGATAACCATAGTCGATATAACATCCTTGTTTACATAGCTATTCAAAACCTTACATGAGACCTCAGCTTCATGTAGCTCCTTTGTAACCACAAATAAATGTAAGGACTTGTTGATTTACTTGGTTAGAATTGAGCAATTAAAGAAAAAAAGATTACTTATTGACAGTAGATTAAACTAAAAACTTTTTTTGATTTATATTTTCTTATATTTTTTGTTAATTCTAAGTATTTATTATTGACGGCAATAGTTATTGCACATATCAAAGAAACTAAAAGAACTATAGAAATGAGTTTAAACGTCCGTTTACAATTTGTTGATAAATGAGTTCCAATTTGTCAAACATGACTTAAAAGGCTATAGTCTGGTTTGATTTTGTAGTGCAAATAATTCGGTATCATGACGTAACTGAAATAGCAGTAATTAGTAAAAATACTTGTACAAACCAGTGAAGTAACCTCATTTCCAACCGTCCAAAAGTAAAAAAATCGTTAGAATATTCTGAACCAGTCATGAACATTACATCAAATATGATTTAAAATATTTATGGCCCTTACATAAATAAAGAGTTGTGCGTCAGCAACAAAATAGGAGTTTGATAGAATATAGAATAAGAATATACAAACAAGAACCCATCTTAATGAAAAGATAAAAAAGTTAGATTGGCAAATAATACTACTCATATACCTTCTAGTATAAGAAATGATCCCAGAAATACTACAAGCATATCATGTATTGGTTCAAGTAAATCCATTAAGTATAATAGAAAAAAGTTGAAATATATCATGACCTCGCTAAATGGTCGAGGAAAGAGAATATTACCCTTAATTTTTTTCCTTGTGAAAGATGGGTTCCCAATTAAATTAAATATTAATACGGATTAGTGTGTGTGTGTGTGTATAAACATGAAAATTTTCAAATGCAAACATTTCACACGGAATTTCCGTGCAAAAATGTTTTTATTTTTATTTTTTGAAATTTTTTCAAAAAAAATTTCCCTCCTTCACCTTCTGTTGTTATACACCCTTAAAAATAATGGTTGAAAAATTATGTGATTTGGCCTTCGACCAAGGTATTACAAAAAGTTCTATTTTCTGAAACCGTTAAATTTTGTGACGGGTGGATCAGTGCTCAAATCCCCCTAAGGTTCACCCATTATTTTTCCTGGAGTATATAATTGTATTTTGTTTTTCGCACACAGTCTTTCGCACCATGTTTTTCACACCCGAATACTACTATATTTATATAAGTGGAAACAAGATCGGCTATAATTTGATCATTATGAGCCAATCCAAAATCATTGTAGATTGAACCAATCATTAGTTACCAATCAGAGATCGAGTGAAATCTGATCCACAGATCAGTAACTAAAAGAATCGAAAAAGCTTTTATTGTGTCACTTAAAATGATGATGTTGATGATTCCATATGCAATATAGGTCGATAAAACTCCACTATCGTTTGGATCAACTTGAAGGGTCTATGCTCAAATCCTATTAATAAGATTCTAATTAACTCCCTACCTCCCTCGTAGCTGGTCTCCATAAAAGACGGTTGTGCAATCCAGTAGAATCAGGGGTAGTTTTCGGCGGCCATAGAGTTTATCCAACATCTCTCTTCCCCCACTACAATCACAAATATAGTACTAAATCCATTTTCAGATAAAAATGTAGAGTTCAAATAGCATAATAAGCTTGAGGCTAAAAGGTACCACACATGATCGATTGCTCTACATGAACAAGTGCAAAAAGCTGAACTGATTGTAATCAAAAGTTCAGAGAGTTCAGATTATGCAAGGAATTTACAACACAGATGAAAAGTCAACACTAAATTCCTTTTTAGATAAAAACTTAAGGATATGGAATTTAAGTCAGAAGAAATCAGACTGCATTAAAATTGTGCAAGTGATAATTTTCAGAAATTTGGTAGAAGCTGAATGTAGCTTTCTATAATTTAGACACCGGCAAAATGAGGATTGGGGCCCGGCCGGTATGGAGCCTCAGCATGTACTGGCTGAGACCAATGGAAGATGTAAGAGTTACACCAAGGAATCAACTTATACTATTAGTGGAGGAACCACCCCCCTCCTCTTCTCGGGGCCCATATATGCCAAGGACACACACACACACACACACACACACACACACACACACACAGTACTGATACCACATTGAGATATGAGTGCCTTTCAAACATAATCTAGGATGACAAGATAATGGAAGACATGAAAAACAAAAGAAACGAGAGAGAGGTGACAGCTACACATTCACTACATTTTTTTGATACATCGGAAAGCATTTTAAAGAGCGCACACTGGGCCTCGATCCCTTGCCTCCTAGGATGGAGGGTGGGGGAGGGTGCCAATTGAGCAAAAGCTCGTTGGCACACATTCACTACATTGAAGATGAAAATACTATGAACGGAATTTCTATAGTTTGGTGGGCTAAAAATCAAATTTTATAGATAATAAGATGATTACAAGGATTGGCCTCAATTCAAGAGGAGGACCGCTCTCCTAGCTTTTAATTCGAGATAATAGTCTAACTCCCCCAAGATCTAGCCTAATCTACTCCTAATATCTTCTCTTCTCAACATCTTTTCCAAATTCAACATGAGAACATAGCCCAAACCCCTCCACTGTATATAATGGACTGATTTGTCAATAATTACAAAAATACCCACAATGCCCAAAATTACAAGTTTGCCACCCGCACTGCAATTCTAACATTACTCCGCCTTCAACGATCCAACTTGTCCTCAAGGTGGTGTCATCATACCTGCGGGCACACTGCCTCCAAATGAGGTGCGCGTCCCCACCTGGCTCTTTCTCTTCAACGGCTACGCCTTCCTTTTTTCGACGACCAATACATGCAGAATACGACCCCGGTAATGATATCCCGGTCCGAATCTCTCTCCACATCGGAAGCATATCCAGGATTTCCTTCTGTGTAAGATGCTTGAACGTGCTGTCTGTTGAAGGCTCGCTACTTTTCTACTGAACTGTCTGACCCGTCGATGGCTGGGACTTCTTGGTCTTCTTGGTAGCATGAGTGCAGGATGTGGCATCGCCCACAATCGCCTTAACAGCCTGCTCCGCTATGTGGCTATCCTCGATCATCTAGGCCAGCTCTATCATCTCCATCAGTCCTCTCGATCTTTAAATTCGGAGCTCTTCTCTGATACTCGCCTTCATGCCCTACATGAAACTCACATCCAGCATCGTCTCTGGTATCCCCTCACTCGACCCGAGAGTGTATTAAACCTCTCTGTAGTCACTAACTATAACATCATGCTTGATGCAAGGAGTTGCTCGTGTAAATCTACACCCTGAATGTCTCGAAATTGTCCAACAAGCAATCCATGAATTACTCCCATGACCTGACAAGTTGTCTCTGTTCCCTCCACAGGTACCAAGACAACGCATTTCTCTTTAAGCAAATATCAGTTGTCCATAATTTCTTATTCTCAGTCAAGCGAATTACCGCGAGATATCTCTCTGCACGATAAACCTATCCATAGCGATCCTTCTCGAAAACCTGCAACTTCGGTTTCCTGACCATGCTCTCAGTGTTGAATACGCCTCACCCTGCTCTCTTAGTGAAATTAATTATAGTCATTCTGCTGAGATCCAAAGTCTCCACATGGGGCTCCCCTGCTATTCCGTCATTTTCCCAATCGTCCTCTGGCCACTCCAGATCTCTGTCCTTGTTGTAGCCTAGGTAGGCACCATGGTGGTCTTCAAGCTCTCCTAATGATCCACTGCCCACCAAGGGATGTTTGCTGTTATTCGCCAAAGAACCAGGGACCGTGGGGACTCTGAAAGTTCTCCACACCATGGTCGGACCCCTAGCGGCCCTGACCGGGGGTCACAGGACATAAGTACCAAGGCGGCCCTATATGGGTTTGCCGGCCGTTGATGGGGCCGCCTGGAGGGCACAAGGCCCTTGCCGAGGGTCGCCAGCTCTCGAAGGGGAATCCCACAGGCCGTTGGCCCTCAACACCCCTGCCAGCGCCCGTCGCCTGTTCGTTGGTCCTCTCATGCTCACGTGCTTCATCACAAGGGCCATAGTGCCTTAGATCTGATTCCGATGGTGGTGCGTCTTGCCCTAAATCTGAATTTTTTTTGTTGTCCTTCAGATCTGATTTCTCAGGCGAAGAACGGTGCTTTAGCTTCGAAATTTTCTCCATTATGGCATCCATTGAAGCTCTTATCCACGCGCCCAATATCTTCACCATAGATTCAATTGACGACAATCTTTCCTCCAACGATTGATAGGATTTCTCCAATCCCTCCACCTCGACGTTGAGTTTCTCCTCCAAAGCTTCCATCCTTTTTGTCACCGCCATCAGGATCTTACTCTGATACAATTTGATAGGAATTTATGGGGTTCGATGGGCTAAAACTTAGATTTTTGTCACCGCCATCAGCTTCCATCCTTTTTGTCACCGCCATCAGGATCTTACTCTGATACAATTTGATAGGAATTTATGGGGTTCGATGGGCTAAAGCTTAGATTTTTGTAGACAATAAGAGGAGTACAAGGATAGTTGGACTCAATTCAAGAGGAGGATCGCTCTCGTAGCTTTTAATTCGAGATAAAAGCCTAACTCTCGCAAGATCGAACCTTATTAATCCTAATATCTTCTCTTCTTTATGATCTTTTCCAAAGTCAACATGAAAACATAGCCCCAACCCATCCACCTATATATAATGGGCTGATTTGTCCATAATTACAAAAATGACACTGAATCCCAAAATTAGAAGTTTGCCATCCGCACCCCAATTCTAACAACATCAAACAAGGGAAAAGACTTGTAGGCCAATTAACTCGAGTACAAGTAGAAACATAAATGGTGGTTCTTGCTTGTATTATTAAATAAACTGCATAAAGAATCTGATAGACCCGCCTGGGTCTATACATGGGCTGGGCCCATTAATGGCCGCCGGCCCTCCTTTGGGTTGCTTGTGCGCGCGCGCCCTTGAGCACAAAACCTTAGTTTATTTTATAAATAGGGGCTAGCCGTCATGTGTAGTTTTCATGCTTGATATTGAGATTATTCTATTGAGCGTCATTAGGAGTAGTTCTTAGATTAAACGAGTGCGGACGTCCTCTAGGCGTCTTGGGAGGAGAGCATGTAACGATCCATGGCGGCTACGACAAGATCCCACGACAAAATTGAAGCTTTGGAGGCCAAATTCACGAGCAAAATCGACGGGATCAAGAAATCATTGGCGGCCAACGACGAATCCATGGCAAAATTGACGGCTTCCATCAACCAATTGACGGCGAACCAAGCGAAGCACGACGACCAATTCGCGCAAATGATGGCAACCCTAAATCAATTGGCGGCGAACAACAAAGGGGAAGGAAACCCTAAATCGGGGGAAAATGCGGCACCTTTGAAGAAGGAGAAGGAGAAAGTTGAAAGCTTTGACCCAAAAAGTGATTTTTTTGGTGAAGATTTGCCCGAGGATGATGACGAGGAGCCATGAAGGGTGGACTATTGCGAGGAGGTACGACGGAAGGCGTTGGAGAGCCAAAAGGGAGGCGGAGGCCCTAGCCGCCTCAATTGGGGACGCCACGCGCAAGAGGGGAGCCGACTGGACCCCCACAGCAGCCGTGGGGGTCGGCCGGCACAGGAAAGAGGTGGGGGGCTCTCCCCTGCCTGCGCCGGGCCCCGACAGAGGGGCCCAGGCCCTGCCGGGGCTCGGCAGGGTCCGACGACCCTGTCGGACCTGCGCCGGGCCCCGACAGAGGGGCCCAGGCCCTGATGGGGCTCGGCAGGGTCCGACGACCCTTTCGGACCTCCGACAGGGCCCGCCAGCCCTGCCAGAGGCCCGGCAGGGCCTGCCGCCCCTCCGGGGGCCCCGGAGGGGCCCGTTCACTTATAGCGAGGGGCCGGAGGCCCCCTGGCAGCCGCCAGGGGGCGGAGGAACCCACAGCCGGGGCCGACAGGGGCAGGAACCCCCCTATCAGCCTCCCAAAGGACATGGAGCCCGCGGACAGCCCCCGGATGAATTTTTTGAGCCACCGGGACAACGGACAGGGAACGAGGAGGGCTACAGGCAGTTTTCGGGAGACTATTTTGACCCTCCGGAGCGGCGACCAGCAGCAGAGGACCCTCTCTACGGCGACGGACGTGGGAGAGATTATTATTCTGACAGTAGGGGTGGCTACGAGGCAGAGTTCGGCGACGACACGGGTTGGGACGATTTCAATGGCCGGCGTGGAGATCGCCGTGAGGACCATGGGAGTCGCGGAGGGCCACCTAGGCGTTACGAGACACTGGACGAGAGGCGTCAGCATTACCGTCCGCAGCACAGAGAGGAGTGGAGGCCTGAGCAGGGGCGTTTTGGAGGGGATTGCCGCGTCCGGAAGCTGAAGATGCCGCTATTTTCCGGGGAGGACCCACACGCCTGGCTGTTTACCGCAGAGAGATACTTCACAGCATATCACATGACCGAGGCCTAGAAGCTGGAGGCGGCGGTGATCTGAATGGAGGGACGTGCCTTGGGATGGTTTCAGTGGAAGGAGAGGCGGCAGCAGATTAGGAGCTGGGAGGAGCTGAATGACATGGTTCTAGAGAAGTTTCGAGACCCCCGCTTGGGGAACCTACACGAGCACCTATTTGCCCTCAGACAGGAGGGGCCGGTGTGGGAGTACATTGAAAAATTTGAGACGCTGGTAGGGCGAGTTCATGGGGTGTCGGACGAGTCGCTGGAGGGCACTTTTTTGAAGGGGCTGCGACCTAGTCTTCGAGCTACGGTGAGGCCATACAAGCCTCGAGAGCTTTTAGAGGTCATCGAGATGGCGCAGATGGTGGAGGACTCTCGCACTGAGGATAGGAGAGGCGGGAGCAGCTACAGTGGGCAGTTACAGCGGGGCACCACGACTGTAGCCGGGGGAGCAGGAGGCACGACTGAGGCAGTTCCGGTAGGACTTGAGAAGACGGGTGAGCATACCAATCCACCACCGGCCGGTGACCCATTCCGAAGGATGACCGACGCATAGATGAGTGAGAAAAGGCAAAAGGGGCTCTGTATCAGATGTGACGAGCGCTTCACTCCCGGACACCGCTGTGTGGATCGAAAACTGCAAGTGTTGATAGCGGAAGCCGACGAGGAAGATGACGTGGAGGACGAACGGATCGATGGGGAGGACAACTCCCACTCGGAGTAGTACCGTTGAGGCTTACACCACCTTGAGGACAAGGTGGTTCTTTGGGGGGAGTATTGATAGACCCGCCTGGGTCTATACATGGGCTGGGCCCATTAGTGACCGCTGGCCCTCCTTTGGGTTGCTTGTGCGCGCGCGCCCTTGAGCACAAAACCCTAGTTTATTTTATAAATAGGGGCTACCGTCATGTGTAGTTTTCATGCTTGATATTGAGATTATTCTATTGAGCATCATTAGGAGTAGTTCTTAGATTAAACGAGTGCGGACGTCCTCTAGGCGTCTTGGGAGGAGAGTGCACCTCTTTTGTGCTCAATTATCGTGTTTGGCTACTTTTTATCTATAAAAATTGTCTATTTATCTTGGTTCCTAACAGAATCATACAATTAACACGAAATGAAGTAACCATGAAAGGTCATTGCTGAAATACATTTCATCGTTTTTTATAAGCAGCAGACTCAATTGATCTTTCACGGGGCCTTTCGCATACCAGCATTGTGGTGCATATCTGACTTGATAAGCTAAGAACTATTGAATTTATTTGATATCCGATTGGTTGTGCAGGTATTCTTCTTTAAATTATAGCCTAAGCAATAATCTGAGCTGAAGAATAAGCAGAAGATTACTACTTCAACTGTTCAAAATATTAAAAAAGAACTTACCAAACATTCTTTTTAATCAGATTCCTATCTATGAAATCTTTAGGAACAATTGCCCCATTAGCATTTACAGAAAGCTGTGTCAACTTCTTCCTGCAAGTAAATGTAGCATGAAAGAAAATTTCAGAAACAGTTGCAACAAAAATCTTATGTGATGGGAAGAATAATGGAAGGAAATAACATGACTTGTCTAGCAGATATACACTTTAATATGGATGAACATGTACAGACCCAAAATCACCATAGGCAAGGTCAAGCATCTACATATCAAATGATCCACGGTTACCAAGCAAATCGAAAATTTAAGGAATGTAATAGTTTGACCCAGAAAATACATAAAGAAAGACATATACACAAACCTGCATAGCTTCTAAGCAGCATTTACCTGAAACTTTTCCAACATGCCAAATAGTTTTTAAGAAGCATTTAAGCTGTAGGGCATCAATAATCATTCTCAAAAATGCAAATCCAACAAGCCTAATTTGCCCCTTACAGGGTCAGCTTTATGCAAAATATTTCAGCCTCAGTCTAATTTTTTCCTTTTACTTTCTTTTCTTTTATTTCTTTTTTCTTTTTTCCTTTTTCCTTATTTTTTAACTTCGTTGAAGCCCAGTCTTGAATGAAGGACTTCCCATAATCCAACCCCAAAATCCCTGGTCACTTAGCTAGGTCTCAGTCGCACGATTTTTCGCCGAACCTCCGATGTTCATCTTAACAGTGGCACATGGGAAGGACACAAATCACTGTCATCGCAACCACTGCTCCCCCTCAAATTTGGTCTGCTACATTCTGTGATTGCAGGAAACAGACCTGGCATAAATTAAACCGAATCATCCCAGCTTTTGTTGATGGCTACTGTTTTGTCGGTTGGTCATAAAATTGTCACATTTTGTCAAATCATTACAGCGCAAGGTCTAGAAGGTAGCTTTCCATAAACTACAGTAGGCCAAATGACATGTAAGATATGCCTTACCTGTCAGTTATTAAGCATATGCATCCAAGGGCCACCCTCCAGAATTTCTACACTATGAAAGTATCTAAAATGAACACTGACCAACAACTAATAATAGATTGATATTCTATGTGTGATTTACCCAAAGTTTTACCCCTATTAGACGACAATACTTCAGAAACCATTGATATGGTAAAACTATAGACAGAGATGACAAAGGAATTATCATCAAAACCATACAAGTACTCTTCAATTAAAGTCACTTTTGGAGCATGATTCGATTACAAACCCACGGAAGCTCCAAAAAGCATTGGACATATCTACTATAGACTGTTGGAGTGGCCGCAAGTGGTCTAAATTCCTAGACACGACAACTAATGAGCAGGTCTCATCAAAAAACAACCAAATTAATAATAATGAGGAAGGCAGGATGATGCAGACAAACAAAACCTTGGCAACCAGTTGGTGGGAAGGTGGACATACAATTTTGGTCTTGCAGCTTTCGTCTTCTGTAACTGAACCCACCAAATTCCCCAAAACCAAGGAAGCCGAAATAAACAGAGGGATAGATCCAACTTTGGTTGCATTTTCAGACCACAATACCCAAGGCAGCAGCCTGAAAAATAAGGTTCCCAAACCAAAGACATTACAAAGGATGCTAATCATCTCAGAGAATTTGGTCAGCAACTAACGATGTATACTATCGATTTAGGTCGTGCTCATGTATAGTTATGAATATATGGTAAATATAAATTGGAATAGTGAGGGATGGGTTCTAATCATAAGATGGCCCAATTGGTTAACCAAATCAATGATCGGCATATACAAATGGTCGTGGAATGGATATGATTGTTTGACCCACAATTTAAATGGATTTAATAATCTATACACACATGTTTATTGATATATAAATCAAGATGGACAGTGCCGATCACTGATCTGGTTAACTAGTTGGGCCCTCTCTCACACAAAAAATCCATCCCACCGCATCAAGAGGGCATATACAATATCTACTGGTGGTGAAATAGCTACACAAGAACAATTCATTCAGTAGCCTTGGTATTTATGGTGCAATGATACAGAGAGCGTGAAGATTTTTAGAAATGTTTCGGCACCAACCAGTTCATAGAGCACATTAAGTTAGAAGATTGTTTCCAGATTAGGTTCCTCCAAGTTAGGCACAATTTGGCATGCATGATCATGTGTGGACATCGTTTTAGAAAAACATAATCCCAATAACTTGGGAAACATGTCAACCTGTTGGTTGATATTTAACATTTGGAATCCACAGCCCCACGTTTGTTTATACAATTCTCGCTGGCTAGTTAAGATTTGTTAGAATACATATATTGTCAAGGGGTTTAATGTAAATACTAAATAATAGTAGTTAGACAATAATTAGCAGCTAGAGTCTAAGTAAAATAGGAATTGTAATAGGAATTGTAATCGTTTGTATTCAGCTATATAAATAAAAAGTGACAGATAGTTGGGAAATTAATTCTCTCGTCTTTTCTATCTCTGAACTTTATCAAAAGCCTAAATTCTAGATTCTAATCATAACCCTAATCTTCATATTAATCCTTCATATCTACTTTCACGAATCAAAGCACCAAATCGCACCACCATCAGCCAACCCCCCAAATCAACATTGTTATCTTATTAGTCACCGTTGTCTTCATTATCCTCAATCACCAACCGTCATCTCCTTTCTCAATCATCACTGTTGTCGTCATATTTCACCACCACCAGTAGCATCACTAGCAAACAGCATTGCTCCATCAAGCCTCCTCATTCATACCTTGTGTAGCCAGTCACACTCATCAATGCATCCTTCAAGATCAGTGATGGGGTCATCACGTACAAGTGGCACACCAAGGGGAAGACCCGGCCCACCAACTTGACTAAAAGGGGCGTATTCGCAATTCTTTGCTTAATTTCTATTATTTATTTATATAATGGCAAGCTTGTAATTAGATTAGAAATGGATTAGTATTTAGAAGAGGGATAGCCGACCGACCCTAATTATGCTATGTTGGGAGGTTTCGGAAAATGAGAGATAGTTCTTTGTGTTCTTCGGGGAAGGTGCGGACGTCCCTTATCAATTGGCGTCTTGAGAGAGAATGTTACCTCTTATTGTAGCCTATTTATCTTAATAAACATTCAGTTTTTTATCGAATTATTTTCAGTTTTTGTCGAGTTCTATCATTTTGGTATCAGAGCACATCGATCCATGGCGGCGGCTACGAGATCCAAACATCAGATCGATGCGATGGAGGAGAAATTTACGGGAGAGATCGCGGACATAAAGGAAACCGCACGATTCACGAAGATTGATGAGACGATGAATCAACACGGTGAGTCCGTAACGAAAACCATCTTCCAACTTAGGGTGATCTCGGCGAAATTGAACGGAAGCGACACAAACCCAAAAACAGCGACAAAGGCATCACCTTTGCACAAGGGGAAGCATGTAGCACGAGATTTGGAGGACAAAAGCCTCACGGATCTCGATAGCAGCTACCCAGAGGCGAAAGAGCACAACCGAGAGGCCGAAAGCCCTAGCCGTCCTCCACAGGTAGTAGCAACGGCGGCAGGAACCCAAGGCTCCTCCCTAGGGTCACGCGGGACCCCACGAGCCTCGGCGTGGCCCCGCAGCCCCCGCCCGGGGTCGGCAGCCCCAGGCGAACAGGCGGGGGCCCTCGACGGGCCCTGTCGACCACCCGCAGGGCCCTTGGGGCCCCAGCGACAGTTGGCAAGGCCCGTTGGCCCTTCTCCAAGGCTACCCGGGCCCCACCGACACTCAGCAAACCCCCATTTAGGTTTTCGGCATGCAGCGCGGAGGCATGGAGTCTTTCGGAGGATTTCAGCCCTATTCAGAGGATCTGTCGCATGGTTTCGACGATGATTTTGATCCGGGAGATTTTCAGGAGTATGGCGATGGAGGAGGGTTTCGGTACCCTCCTAACCCTCGGTATGGCAATGACAGAGGAAGACCATTCCGCACCCACGAGGGACGTCCTGGAGAGTTTGATGAAGGTTACAGAGACTTCCAGGAGGAGCACGAGTGTAGGTTTGGAGGCGACGGCTAGGGAGGACATGGGGGCCGAGGCCCACGATGGGGACACAAAGTCCATGAGGGAGGCCCACGTGGGCTATGAGAGACACCAGGAGAGGTGACAGCACTACCACCAGCCCAGACACGACGGGGGACGAGGAGACCAGGGAACATACTCGATGGACATGCTTCGAAAGCTGAAGATGCATGTATTCGAGGGAGATGATCTAGTATCGTTGATTTACAAAGCGAAAAGATTTTTTAGGGTCTCGCGCATGACGGATGAGCAAAAGTTGGAGGTGGCTGCTATCTGTCTGGATGAGAAGGCCCTCGCTTGATACCAGTGGAGCGATGAGAGACGTCCTTTTCGCTCGTGTGAGGAGATGAGAGACCAGATGATAGAGAGGTTTAGAAATCCACATCTGGGGAATGTGAGTGAGCAGCTACTGTCACTCAGGCAGGATGACACCGTGAGGGACTATCTGAAGAGGTTTGAGGCACTATCAAGACATGTGCATGGGGTGTCTGACAAGATTAAGAGCACATTCATGAAGGGGATGAAGGCTACTATTCATATAAAGGTCCGCATGCAGAAGCATTAGGACCTGATGGAGGCCATGGGGTATGCTCGGATGGCGAAGGACCACCAGTTGGAGGAGAGAAAGGCGAGGGAATGTTGGAGTGGACCAGTTGCCCGTAGCCAGACGTCGACAGGAGGACAGCAGAGGGCCACTTCTGGAGCGGATCAGGTCACCAAGGAGAAGAGTAGTGCACTGCAGGATGGGGCAGTTTAGAAGGATGACTGATGCAGAGATGAGGGAGAAGTGCCAGAAGCGTCTCTGTTTCAGGTGCGATGAGAGGTTCACACCAAGCCACATGTGCACGGGACGCAAGCTTCAAGTGTTGTTACTTGAGGATGAGGACGATGAGGCTAATGTGGAGGATGAGACCGCTGAGGAGGAGACTGAGCACCATCAGCTGGACATGGTGAAGGCTTCCCTTTACTCCGTGATTGGGTTCACACCGAACCATATTATGAAGTTGAGGGGGCATACCGGGGACCAGGAGGTGACGGTTCTTATTGACAGTGGGACTATCCACAATTTCATTTCCAGTAGAGTGGTGGCCCAACAGGAGCTTCAGCTGTCTGAAAGTGGCAGCTTCAGTATTATAATGGGGACGTGGAAAGAGAGTAGCCGTGGAGTATGTCGCGGACTCGTGCTGACATTGCAGGGGGTACAGGTGGTAGCGGACTTCCTGCCTCTAGATTTGGGGAGTACCGATGTTATGCTAGGTATGACATGGATATAGACACTGTGGAGATGCCGGTGAACTGAAAGCTACTCAAGATGGAGTTCCAAGAGGATGGGAGAGCAGTGGTCCTACATAAGGACCCCAGTCTATACAGAGCTTTGGTCTCGTTGAAGACCATAGTGATGACCATTCAGGCAGAGGGTGACGGATTTCTGGTGGAGTTATACACATTAGTAAGCGGGGGTGTTGATGCCAGTATTGAGCAGTCTATTCCAAGGGAGGTTCAGCAGCTGTTGAAGCAATTTCAGGAGGTCTTCCAGGAGTCTCGGGGCCTTCCACCACGTATAGATCACGAGCACGCCATAGTTCTACGAGATGGTGTGTCTCTCATAAGTGTAAGGCCCTACCGATATCCACATGTACAAAAGGACGAGATAGAGAGGATGGTGGTGGAGATGGTGCAGGCGGGTGTTATCCAGTCCAGTCTGAGCCCTTTTTCCAGTCCGGTTCTGCTGGTGAAGAAGAATGGGAGCTGGCGTTTCTACGTGGACTACATGGCATTAAATAAGGAGACGGTGCCTTTCCTCATACCGGTGATTGACGAGCTCTTGGACGAGTTGCATGGTTCAGCCATCTTTACGAAGATCGATCTCAAATCAGGCTACCACCAGATCATGATGCGCGAAGAGGATGTGGCCAAGGCTGCTTTCAGGACGCACGAGGGCCACTATGAGTTTTTAGTCATGCCTTTTAGCTTGACTAACACACCTACTACCTCCAATCTCTGATTAATAATGTATTTCGTCTCTACCTTCGACGATTTGTACTGGTATTTTTCGATGATATACTAGTGTACAGTCGTTCCCTAGAGGAGCACTTGGACCACCTGCATGTCGTTTTTCAGAAGTTGCAATACCACCAACTGTTTGTGAACATGAAGAAGTGCTTATGTGGACAACCACAAGTACTTGGGGCACGTGATGTCCTCAGAGGACATGCAGCAGATAGGACAAAGATAGCTGCGATGTTGGGGCCTCCCCGCTCTCGAGGGGCTGAGGGGATTTCTGGGTCTGACATGCTATTATAAGAGGTTCGTGCAGGGTTATAGTATGATCACTTGGCCACTCACGGAGCTACAGTAGAAGGATCAGTTCTTTTGGAGAGATGAGGCAATGCTTGCTTTTGAGGCCTTGAAAAGGCCATGACTACCATACCAGTCCTGACGTTACCAGACTTTTTCAGGCCATTCATTGTGGAGGCGGATGCTTTGGGATACGAACGGGGGGGGAGTATTGATGCAAGATTAACGGCCCATAGCATACTACAACCAGGTATTGACAGCTAGGGCCAGATTCCAGTTTGTCTATGAGAGGAAGCTGATGGCCAACGTACTATCCATCCAGGAGTGGAGGCCATATTTGTTGATGAGTTTTTTGGTACGTACTGATCAGAGGAGTCTAAAATACCTTTGGAGCAGCGCATGATGTCAAAGAAGCATCAGAAGTGACTGCGGAAGCTTATGGGATACATGTTTGAGATCGACTATCGCCCTAGGTTGGAGAACAAGGCGGCAGATGCACTGTCACGACGGGATGAGGATATACATTTGGCAGCCTTGTCGATTTAGGTGCTACAGGACTAGGAGCCACTACAGCAGGAGGTTGATCAGGACCAGGAATTGGCAGACAACTGGTATCACTTTTGCAGGGATCTTCAGAGCATCTAAGCTATGCTATTCAGGACGGGCGACTATTACATTGGGGATGCCTGGTACTACCGGGGACTTCTACACACATCCCAGCTATACTCCAGGAGTTTCACAGCAGTGCAGCGGGAGGACATTCTGGGATCCTTAAGACCTATAAGAGACTGGCGAGGGAGGTATATTAGATGGGGATGAAGAAGGATGTTTCACGGATGGTGACGGAGTGTGACGTTTGCCAGCGTCACAAGTACTTGGCTATGGCCCCTGGTGGTTTGTTATAGCTATTATCCTAGCCAGAGTGGGTCTGGGAGAATCTTTCCATGGACTTCCTCAATAGATTGCCTAAGTCGGAAGTGTTCACAGTCATATTTGTTGTGGTAGACCACCTCAGCAAGTATGCATACTTTATACCACGCAGGCATACTTACAGCGCATTGTCAATGGCGGAGGTGTTTCTGAGGGAGGACATTTGATTGCATGGGCCGCCAAAGTCCATTGTCTATAATATGGATAAGGTATTCTTGAGCAGATTCAGCCAGGAGCTTTTCAGGTTGCAGGTCACAGTACTGAGGCGGAGCACGGTGTACCACCCCCAAACATACGGACAAACTGAGGTCGTCAACTGGAGTATAAAGACGTACTTACGGTGCTTCATTTCAGAGAGCCCAAAGGCATGGTCCTATTGGTTGGCTTGGGCATAGTATTGATACAATACGGCGTATCATACAGCCGCTCAGACGACCCCTTTCAGGATTTTATATGGTCGCGATCCTCCACACTTATTACATTATGTGTAGGAGACGACAACAGTTTCAGAGGTAGAGCAGTACTTGGCAGAGAGGGACCGGATGTTGGAGGAGCTGAAGCTCCATTTGGCTAGAGCCCAGTAGATCATGAAGGCCAGGACAGACTCTCATCGCAGGGACGTGCAGTTTGACGTGGGTGACATGTTATACTTGAAACCATGGTTAGAGGTTTCGTCCGATACCGCTTGGTATCGGGAGTTTCGGATAGGAACCGGCCTACCCCGAGTCGAAACAGCTGCCCGTGTTTCGGTTTCAGTCGGAACGGTGTCGTCCCGGAACCGGTCGGAACGACACCGTTCCGACCAAAAACGAAGGTAAAATTTAAAAAAATCAAAACAGATGGTGAAGACCAAGAAAAGATGAGGAGGAAGAGAAAATCAAAAAAAAGAAGACCAAAACAACAACATACCTGGAGCCCTCACGCCGCCCGCAGCCTCCAGCCACCCCCATCGCCTCCTGCAGCCCTCCCACCGCCTTCCCATTGCCCTCACGTTGCCTCCTCCATGGGGAAGATGAAAGAAAAGAATAGAAGAAGCCATCAGGGAAGATATTTTTGATGGCGAACTTGTAAATAAGTGGCAGTGCGCAGAGTAAATGGTGGGTGCTTGAAGCTTCAGATATTTTGAATGGTGAACTTGTAAATAAGTGGCATTGCGCCGAGTAGAATGGTGGGTGCACAAAGCAACTCACTGGCCTGAATTTTGTAACAGCCAACTTGTAAATAAGTGATATGTGCGCAGAGTAATATGGTGGGTGCGCAAAGCAAGAATTTTTACTAATGCAAGATTAACAAGATTAACAAGATAAGTGCGTAAATAAGTAAATATAATACTAAACTACCGTTTATATGCACACTCACCCGCCTGATTTTTGGAACGGCAAACTTGTGAACTAATGGCAAACTTGTAAATAAATTATATATACAAATTTATTATTACATATTAGTAATATAAATTTCATAAGTATTTGATAGTATTTGATTACTACTTTTGTTTTTGAAGTATTTGATAGTATTTAATAAGGTTTTTAGTATTTAAAATCACCGATACGGGCAAACCAAAACTCACTTCCGTAACAGCCGAAACGGACGATACCGATACCGAAACATAAATTTTAGGAAGAGCGAAACCGAGACCGAAACCGAGACCAAAAACCTTGCTTGAAACTGAGACCATACAGACAGAAGTCTTTCGCCCACATGAAGAATGAGAAGCAAGCTTCTTGATACTTTGGGCCTTATGAGGTAAAAGCCAAGGTGGGACCAGTTGCATATAGATTGAAGTTGCCCCAGGATCTGTCATTCATCGTGTATTCTATGTGTCCTGTTACGCGAGGCGATTGACGAACATATACCGTCCACATCCCTTCCAGAGACATTGACAATGATATGGAGGTGATCATGGAGCCTGAGAAGATGAGGAATGTACGTAAAGGGCGCGCAGTGGAAGGGCTTGCCTGATCATGAAAGCACGTGGGAGTCATTGGACGTCATGGCGCATCAATTTCCTGACTTCCACCTTAAGAACAAGGTGGCTCTTTTGGGGTGAGTAGTGATGTGGTCATCACGTACAAGCGACGCACCAAGGGGAAGACCCGACCCACTAACTTGACTATAAGGGGCGTATTCGCAATTACTTGATCTTAATTTCTATTATTTATTTATAATAATGACAAACTTGTAATTAGATTAGAAGTGGATTAGTATTTAGGAGGGATAGCCGGCCTGCCCTAATTATGCTATTTTGTGAGGTTTCGGTAAAGGAGAGATAGTTCTTCGTGTTCTTCGTGTTCTTCGATAAAGATGCGGACGTCCCTTATCAATTGACGTCTTGGGAGAGAAAGTTACCTCTTAGTATAGCCTATTTATCTTAATAAACGTTCAATTTTTTATCGAATTACTTTCAGTTTTCGTCGAGTTCTATCAATCACCCAGCACTACTACCGCTTAAATGTTGCACCCGATTCATCTTCATCTTCATCTTCATCTTCATCTTCTCCAGTTGCTGATGTTGCCTCAATCTCATCTAAGACTTGATCAAAACCACTCTCAACCCTAATGTTCTCGACTCAATATGACTTGATACTGCTTTTTCTGACCCGAAATTTCCTGCACGACCAGATCGCCACCTCACCATGAACTCGTCACGTCAAGCAATGTCTCTCAATCCCCTCACTCCACCTTAACAACCACTTCATCTTTGTTTTAATTTTCTCTTTCCTATTTTCATTGATCGCAAGCAAAAAAATTTCAAGATCATTAACACACACATCCCACATAGTTTGCATGAGTTGTACGTGAACTTTTTTCTTTTGACTTGGCAATGAGTTTCTTGGATCTCAAGGGATGATTATTGTGATTTGCTTTGGGAATTGCCTTGTGCTAGACCACAAAGGACGATCCAGTGGTATTGTAGTATTGGTTGGAGAGGAGCAGCATAGCCGTGGCAGAGAAGTCCAAGGCGAATGTGAAGCCCAGGTTTAAGGATTTTTTTTAAGAGTTATCACCAACAGAAAGCTAACTGGTCAAATTATTTGCAATGGAATAAGAATGTTGATATTCATGTTAGGAGCAATGGAAAGAAGAAATTATCTAATGATTATCATATGCCATTAGTGGATGCGGACCAGAGCAACACCACTATCTACAACCAAATGCTGCATGGAGAAGATTTGGGACATGGTGATCCATGAAAGCTAATGAAATGTGTGAGTGTGTCAGCTCCATTCAGGGTCTAATAATCTTAATAAAGCATATACCGTGAGTCAGGAATTTTTTTGGAGCAGAAAGTGAGAGAAGTCACTGTCACAGCATTATAAGCACTTCAACAAGCTATGTGAATGGATGCAGATGCTGTACCCATCATGGGTCAAGACAAGGTAAGTGAGAAAATTGATTGTTTGGGTATTGCTACCTAAGAGGGAGGACTAATTTTTCCATCAAAACCCTTATTGAAGATCTTGCAGAAGTGAATGCTAGATTAATCGAGGTCACTCCATTGTACCAAGGAGTAACCAAGGGACAAATCAAATCAAGCTTGGAACAACGGGAACAAATATAAGGCGCCAACAATGTAAAAAGAGAATAAGTGTGCAAGAGTGGCTATTTATCTAGGGCAAGAGAAAGAGAAATAAACAACCAAAGGAAATGGGTTGAAATGGGTGTCAACATTAAAAAATAAAGCAAGATGGCAAAATCAGATCTCCATAGCTTATTATAAGAAAGGGCTTGCCCCTACCATCTTACCGTAAAGAAGGTTGGTAACACCTCTAAGATTATATAATAAAAAACAGTTCATTTATAGGAACAACAAGACTAAATTTATAGTATTATAATTCAAGGTAAATTGTAGACCATCCTGCTTTATTTCTAGTAAACCTCCCATGTAACGGTTGTCCTACCAAATAATATAAAGATCTAACAGAATTTCATCCACAGAGCAAAAAAAACAAAAACTGTATAATACAAAGGGATATTTAAAAAATTACACATCCGTTAAACGGTTAGGAAAAGGCCATGGAAAGAAGCTTATCGGAATCAGTTTCAAGTTATGATCAACAATAATGTTATAAACTAACATCAAATAGATGTCCAGCTAAGGGATACACCTGAACATTTCTTTAAACGTCAAAATCAAGAACTGCAAAAGCTCTAAGTAAACAGTTGTATGTAAAAGTATACAACATTCTGGTGAGTTTAGACATAACTCAAAGATAGATCAAATTCACTCACCTAAACTGGCAATTAGCAAGGCTATATGTTAGACCAACAACGTGATCAGCTAATTCAGCTTCATCTATACATTGCCTTGAATGCACTCCAGTGAAATGAGTTGTTAATTTTGCTAAAACCTGAATCCAGATTCAATACAAAAAGTGTTACATGATAGACTTCATTCTAGCTCACCAATATTTCTCAGGGAAAAACTAAAAAATAACTAAACACCAACCTCTTCAACGGGAGGCCGTCTCCAAGAACTTATATTTGAAGGATTCTTATACTGGTTTTGTTCACTGCACATCAAAAAGATCACATGTATCCAAGGAGTTAGCAAATAGAAAATTTTCCTACGATAAAATCAAACTGAATGGGTAAATGCAACAAAAGAAAAAAATTAAAATTTATTAAGTCTGCTGTCACAATAATGTATTTAGCAAGTTGTCAAGCACCATGTGAAAAAAATTAGGATAAATTACACCAAAGGTGCCATAAATGGTATAAAAACATCTCTAAACAATATCAAACAACTGTCCAATGTTGGGTGCTTTTATCCTAGAGAATCTCCATAGTGTGACTAATGACGTCCTCTTCATGGTCTTACCTGTGACCTCTACTCAGTCCCCCTCACCACCATGTACATTGTTTCTTCGTTGGCTTCTCTTCTATATCCATTTATTTCATTCATTCATTAATATTTTAAGTGTGTTGATAGCTTTTTTCCTAAAAAGAAACTCATCAAAGATAGTGCCAAGGAAGTAATGAGCTTAAGGGTCATTTATAGTAGAGGTGAGCGACACAATGTCCTTATAAGAAAAATGGCTAAGCACTCCACAAACACTTAGACAAGTGACATCATGTCCTTACGCAAAGGACTAACCACTCCGTGAATTATTCAACAAAGGACCAATGACTTCCCAAACGAGATGGCAAATCGCTCTTAGAGAGTTCATAAGAGAGGTCCATAGAGGAGAAACCCATCGCAGACTTAAGTGTCATTTGAACTTTCTAAATAAAAAGTCCAACCACTTTCGAAGTGTCTAAAGGAAGAAATAGCACAAACGCTCAACAAAGACGACGATATGCTGGAACGTTGGATGTTGCTTACCAAGACATCACAACAAGACATCACAATAAGTGATGCCTTAGGAAGTGACACCTTAGATAAAATGGAGGCAAATAATATATTAATGGAATTTTCTCTTTCTTAGCTTTCCAACACGTCTAAGATCGTTCACAAAACAGAGTTTGGACGAACAAGTTATCATCCGACAAAGACGAAACCTGCGCTGCAAAGATGTGTGTCACTAATGAGACATTCCGAGATATGTGATGTGGTTCAGATATTGGCCCCTAAGGGCATTTTGAGAAATTCAGATATTTTGTAATGTTTTCTATTTAAATCATATAGCCAGCCTTAGGAGGGGTAAGCGAGATTTGTTGAGGAACTCTTCTAGACTATATCGTTAGTTCCTAGATAAATTGTATTAGGAATTTCCATATTTCCCTTAGAATAATCCCTAACTAGTTGTTCTATCAATTTGTAGTCGTTAATTGGCGAGTAGCTTATTTTGTAGTCATTATTCTATGTTTTCTGATCTGATTCCACAATAAAAATCATATTTTTATCGTTCTTTCCAACCCAAAAATCCCCTTTTATTGCAAAACTCTAGCGGATCGAATCAATTTGGTATCAGAGCAGTAAATCCATGGTGACGACGCAAACCATTGAGAGGATTGACTTGTTGGAAGAGAGGATGGAAAAATTCGAGAGCAAAATGGAAGAAGAGTTCCAAGGGTTGACAAAGAAGACGGAGGATCAATTGAAACGATGTTTCATGCAAATGACGGTGATGCTCCAACAAAGTTCAGCGGCAAATGCGGCTCAGATGATGCAAGATATATCGGTAATTATAGAAAAGCATATCCAAGCAAAAAGAAGCCACCTTTGATGGCGATGAATGAGGAAAATGTTTTTGACGAAGGGTTCCTCGAAGACGTCGAAGACGAAGGTACCCACGCAATCAATCAGCAAAACACGGTCGATGTGGATGACTGGGAGGCTTTTCCGGCAACTACCCCACCTCGGGGGTGCGCCTAACCCCAAAGGGGGCCGACAGCCCCTCCAGCAGCCCGGATGAGGGCCGCCAAACCCTCAAGAGGGTCGGCAATTGCTGCCCGCCCAACCTGGGGCTTCGACAGCCCCAGGCACCACCGATGGGGGCCCACTGGCCCAGATCTGGGGCCGACAGGCCCCGCCGCCCCCTTGGGGAACTTGCCGATCTCATAGGGGGCCGACAAGCCCCGCCCGACCATCATGGGGCCCGCTGAATCATGTTGATGGCACGTGCCCATTTCGGGGCTCGGCTACGCCCGACGGCCAATTGGGAGGGGCCGCCGGCCCAGCAGGGGGGCGACAAGCTCCGACAGCCTTTTCAAAGCACTCGGTGGCCCACTTCGGGGCCCGACAGGCGCAACCTCCACCTTTTCATCCGCAGAATGGGTTTGTTGGAGCATTTCAGCCACCCGGAGCACACCAGCCGCTTCTTGGAGGACCGACGACCTCTTCCCCGCCTTTTGGGGGATTACAGGAGACTGGAGGGGGCATCAAGGGCCCACTGGAGCACACCAAGAGAACTATGGACGACGATTGGGTAACGATTGGGGTAACGAAGCAGTTTGTGGGAATTTTCTGTGGGATGGTGCAGGAGTAGCTAGGACTCCAGCCATAAGGTATTTGTACAAGGGACCGCCTCAGTTTCAGCAGAGATGCCATGACCATCTACAAGAGAGTGGAGGAATTACTTGGGAGAATCGGATGAGGAGGCTGAATGTGCCCGTTTTCGAAGGGGATGATCTTGATGGCTGGTTATATTGTGTGGAGAGGTATTTTGAGGTGGCCATGGTACCGAAGGTGGATTGGCTCAGGGCCGTAGGAGTTTGCATGGAGGGAGAGGCTTCGTGATGGTTCCGATGAACGCAGCAGCAGAAGCCGTTTGTCACGTGGGAGGAGTTCACCACCCTTTTACTGGGGCGTTTTGGAGAGGTGCATGCTGGTGGAGCTTATGAGAGGCTGTATGCTTTGAGGCAGGAAGTGACTATGAGAGACTACATCAAAAAGTTTGAGATGCTTTGTAGCAGAGTTCGTGGGGTATCAGAAGAATCCTTGGAAGGGTGTTTTATGAAGGGGTTAAAGTCCACGATTAGATCGGGACTGAGACAGCTGAAGCCTGGTAATCTACGTGAGATGATGACTGCAGCAAGGATGATAGAGGACCATTAGGAGACGGAGAGGAGAGCTCGTGGAGCATGGGGAGGCTCCACTTTTCGAGGGCATGATCCTGGAGGGGGACAGAAGATGGCCACAGGCAGAGCAGCATCCACAGACGGGGCAGCGACTAGCAAGAAGAAGTGGGTGGAACCAAGACATAGACGACAGACACGGATGATAACAAAGGTAGAGATTCGTGACAAGCAGGCCAAAGGTATGTATTTCAAATGCGACAAGAAGTTTACTCTAGGGCACCGGTGCGGGGACTATACTCTTCAGATCCTGATAATGAATAACGATGAAGAGGATGGAGATGGCATGGTAATGCTGAAAGCTGGCAAGGAAGATGAACAGGAGCACCTGCACATTGAATAAGTCGTCCACACACTTCACGCACCACCTTGAGGACAATGTGGCTTTTCGGGGGCGAAGTAGTGGTGCGGATCAGATATTGGCCCCCAGGGGCATTTTGGGAAATTCGGATATTTTGTAATGTTTTCTATTTAAAGCCTAGTCGGCCTTAGGAGGGGTATTGGAGATTTGTTGAGTAATTCTTCTAGCTTATTTCTTTAGTCACTAGCTAGTTCTATCAATTCATAGTCGTTAATTAGCGAGTAGCTTATTTTGTAGTCATTATTCTATATTTTCAAATCTGATTCCACAATAAAAATCCTATTTTTATTGTTCTTTCCATCCCAAAATCCCATTTTATTCTAGAATTCTAACGGATCGCAACAATGACATACCAAATAGAATAGAGACGAATGATATATCATTAAAAAGCTCTCTTCCTTGGCTTTTTAACAAGTCTAAGATCATTCAAAAAGAAATTCAGACAAAGAAGCCATCAAATAATGAAGATGTGTCGGGTGAAAAGTCTGACGACACTTCCTAGGACATCAAGCAACATTCATCAACATTCAACATTGAATAGAAACAAATGGTATATCATTAGAAAGCTCTTTTCCTTAGATTTTCAAAGAGTCCAAGATCATCCAATACGGGGATCGGATGAAGAAATCATCACCTTTTGAAGGTGAATCGCTCACCAAAACAAGTCAAACCAGGCCACAACTGGTAGCAACATCGGGTCGTGATCGAACCTAAACCCATCCGAATAAGATGAGAAACATGTACCATCCCGAGAATATGTATGATGGGACATTTGGGAAGTGTTACATCTTGGAACCTTCTGAAAAGCGACAAAACAATGTCACATTCCATGGACCCCTAAGAAGCGATGCAGCTTGGGGACTCCATTGGGAAGCAATGCACATGTGCCCTTCTTGGTCTCCAATGCACCCAGCTCAATTAACTCTCGCAATAAATCTTGATCTCCAACGGGACCGACTCTAGCGCACTTGATCTTCCAATATGAAATAATCTTCCTCATATTGACATTAACATGTGATAATTATGTCTGTCTTTTTCTCCTGCCTTCTCTCACCATCTAAGGCATGCCCCTAACAACATTTTATGTGGTATAGGTCATTCCTTACCTCTGACAATCGTCGAGCAATTGTCATATCACCATGCATGCCACATACTCGACGAAATGCCTTAAAGATATATATGCCACAAATAGTGTGCATCGTCACACTCTCTTATGTTCTCCAACTTTGCTCGTGCATCCAAACAAAAGCACAACATCCAACCTATGGCCAACTGATGCGGTCGTGTACCGCAGAAGGCGCAAGGACGCGGACGTGCGAGCGGTCGTGCGATCGACTTGGTATTTTGCTATTTTGCTTTATGCACTATCTTCTATGTTTTTTAAGTGGTTGTGTGTTTAGTATTTTGTTAGGAGAGTATTTAAAGGGATTACCCTAATTGTGTTGGGTATCGAGGTATTGAGATAATTCGTCATTTTGATGGCTATAGTTTGGGGGAATAAACTTGATCCCATATTTCAAGTTGGAGAGCGATCTACTCCAGCAAAGATCAATTATCTCTTATTTCTTATCAATTTCATTGTCCACAACAAATTTCTTTTCTTTCTTCCACTAAAAAATCTGAACTTTTGCTACGATTAATCCTAATCTTATCAATTTGATATCAGAGCAATCGATTCTATGACGAACACACGAACGTCTGCGACGAAAACTCTGGAGGAGCGACTTGATGTGGAGATCTCGGGATTGCGGAATGAGATGACGGATATGAAGGACGAGATCAAGGCAGATCTGAGCGCAACCATGGATGAGAAAATGAATCGGATCTCAGAGCGACATTCGCACGAGATGAAGGAGGGATTTGTCGAGGTAGCGAAGATGCTTCAGCAGCAGCAGTTTTTTCAGCGAGATAAGGATCCAAAATCGTCGGGATCTTCAGATTTGATCTCGCAAACAAACCCGGGAAACGACAACGGCGGAAGGCGGACCCTAGCCCTAGGGTTTGAAGGAGGGCTTTCCCCCACCTGGGGGGCGGCGCGGAGCAGGAAACAGGCGGGCGGCCCCACCAGGGCGCCGCAGGTGGTCAGCGCCCCCGACTGGGGGCGACGAAGGCTGGCAGCCCCCTTGTGGGGCCCCCGAGGGAGATCCGCCCCCCGCAGGGGGCGGCAAAGGCCGGTGAACCCTCCAGGGGTTCACCGGAGTGGAACCGACTTCCCGGGGGTCGACGGAGGATGGCGAGACCCCCTGGGGGGTTCGTCGGGAGGTTTCTACCCCAAACATGGGGCGGCAAAGGCTGGCACCCCCCTCCTGGGGGTGTGGGCGGGTAGCCGCCCCTACTGGAGGCGGCGAGGGCTGGTGCCCCCTCCTGGGGGCGCGGGGGATTTTCCACCCTTGACGAGGGGCGACGAGGACAGGAGGACCCACCTGGGGAATGCGGGAGGATTTTCCCCTTCTTTTGGGGGCGTCGATATGTGGAGGCCATATAGGGGACCCACGGGAGGCGATCCGCCTCCTTTTGGGGGCGGCGAAGGAGGATGGTTACATGGAGGACCCCGGCGGGAGCATGTTGATGAGTGGGATGATGTGGGTGTACTCGCCAACTTGAGACCCGAGGGAGATGAGGGACAGTGGAGGATTGAGGAACACCCTTACCAGAGACGGCAGGCGGCGAACAGGGAAGGGCCACCACGAGGTGACACCAACCCAGAGATGAGAAAGTTGAAGGCACCACTCTTTGACGGGAAGGACCCCGATGGGTGGATTTACCAGGTAGAGAGGTACTTTGAGGTCGCAGGCTTCACTGAGGCGGAGAGACTGAGGGCGGTGGCACCAAACTTCGAGTGGGAGGCTCTTGCGTGGTATCGGTGGACCCAGAAGCAGAGGCCTATAGGGACTTGGAGGGAGCTGACATGCTTCTTAGTGATAGCTCAATACTATGTATCATATAACAAAGTAGGTATAATCATCATCCTATAAAATTTACCTTTTAATCGTAATGATACATTTCGATCGTACAACACTCATGTTGCGGTTCTCTACTTCCACCATACTATTTTAATTCTATGATCAACATATTCTTTAATCCATGTATCCTCTTGGACACCCGACCTGAGATACTCAAAGTACTTACTTGTCGATAATATTTTTCCTATACAGCTTCATCATATTATGCTCCTTATGTCTCATTATACTAAACTTACATTCCATATAATTAGTCTTGTTCCTACTAAGTCTGAAATATCGAGCCTCCAAGATATGTCTTTATAAATCTAAACTTGCATTGACATCATCTTGACATCATCTATCAAAATAATATCGTCTGCAAATAACATAAACCAAAACACATCATCTTGAATATGCGTAGTGAGCTAATACACGGTTGAGAGCTAAGCCTTGATGTAACCCAGTAACGATCGAAAAGTTATATGTTATTCCTTTGTAAGTCTTCACATTAGTGATTGCGCCTTAATACATATCTTGAATTAGAGTAAAATACATTAGAGGAACTCACAGAACTTCTCCAGGGACTCCATTGTAAGCTCTTTATATCAATAAAGACCATATGCAAATCTTTCTTTCCTTGCTCTATATTGCTTCATAATCTATTTGATGAGATGGATTGCCGCTGTTATCAAACGCCCCGTCATGAAACCAAATTGATTTTATGGTATGATGACATTCTTTCTCAACATAAACTCGATCAATCCCTTCCACAGTTTCATGATATAACACATTAACTTGTTTCTACGATAATTAAAGCAACTTTATATATCACTTTTATGTTTACACAAAGGTAACAAAGTGATACTCTTCCACTCCTTTGGTATTCTATTTCATCCCTAAATTTTGTTAAACATCTTTACCAGTCATATACATCCACATCTTCTAAACATTTCCATACCTCGATAGAAAGCTCATATTGTTTGCTTTTCTTGATTTCATTCTCTAAAAGCTTCTCTCACCTTCTATACACCGACTCTATGCATAAAACAATGATTTAGCTTCATACAAAAGAACCCCATTATCTCTTGTATTCTAAGTATGACATTCATTAAAGAATTTGTCAAAGTACTCTCTCAACCTACCTCTGATCTCCTCATTTTCATCAAAAAAAATTAGTTTTCAGGTTTTTAATGCACTTAACTGTGCATAAATCCCTTTAATTTTTCTCTCTCATTCGCGCTAGTCGATAGATGATCTTCCAAGGTTTCTATAGATATCATGTTTAGCTCTAACAACAACAATCACTTTCTCATTCCACCAAGATATCTGTAAACATGATGGCATTATATCTTTAAGTATACTAAGTTCCTCGGTAGCAATCGTTCTAATGCAATTTGTCATCTTCTTCTACATAGCATTCGTGTTGACCTGGACTATTAATCATCCTCCTTAAGAACCTTTTGGAGTTGTACGTCTACATGGGAAAAATGCAAGTTCTTTGAATGGAAGAACCCCCCTCACGGTGAGTGGTCCATATTTGTTATACATCATTTAATTGATGATATTGAAAGAGGGCCAAGAATAGAAAGCTCATCGAGCTCTCTGTCTGAGAGGAGGTTGTTGGAGATAGTGGGCCGGTTGGAAGCGGGCGTAGGACATTTTGAGAGAAACAAGGAGAAAATGGGTAGCATCCTATCCGTTTTCAAATCAATTAAGTTTGTATTGTTTTCTCTCATTGGTGTACTAATTATTATGTTAATGATGGTGTATAACAAGTTCGACTGATGTGTGACTGAAACATTTTGTATGACTATGTTTTTTTGTTGGCGTTGTATTTTGTATAACGACTATGGTTTCCTCTCATTTTGTATTGTTTTATCTCAATCTGGTCTATGTTGCATGCATGTCTTGCCTGTTGATTCTTGAGGTATATGGTTTTTATGATGGAGCTAACTTTGGGGGAATTGTGTTTCATGGCTCCTACATTTGTGTATATCAGTTTCATGTATGTCTTGCCTTTGATGCTTGCAGTTTTTATGATGTAGCTGAATTGGGTGGAATTGTGTACCATGGATACTGCTTTTGTATATCTGTTTCATGTGTTTTGCCTTTGTTGCATCCTCTCTTTGGTTTTTATGATGAGCTGACATAAGGGAGTTGCGACCATGGCTACTGATTTTGTATCTCATTTTCATGCATGTCTTGCCTTTGCTGCTTGCAGTCTATGGTTTTCATGATGGAGCTGACTCGGGAGGATTTGGGTCTATGGCTACGGCTTTTGTAAATCCGTTTCATGCTTGTATTGCCTCGGATGCTTGCTGTATTTGGTTTTTTGATGGACCTGCAATTGTGAAAAAATAACCCAAAATGAAGTCATTTTATTTAGGGGGTAATCTTACCTAGGTTCACCACACCCCGCAAACCAACTTTCTTCATCCAACTTTCTTCAACTAAAAGAACACACTACACGGAGTGAGCCCCATAATCAACTTTCCAACTCCACTTTCCATCCAACTTTCCACCAAAGAAACACAATACACCAATTTTCTCTCTCCCAAGATTCCACAACATCCAACTTTCCACCATTTCACATTCTAGCAAAAGAACAGGCCCTTAGGATCACTCCCAACAAAAAAAATCTTCAACAGTTTTCTTTTACAATATATCCTCCAAAACCATCCAAAATTATTATTTATTTACATCATCCAAACATATTTTAGTACATAAATGTTAACAATATTCAGCATATCCCCTACTACAAATTTAATGTGCATAATCCTGTCATTTTTTCTTCTAACATCCATTATATTCTTTTGTAATGCTTTATCAATTATTATTCCAACCCTACTTTGATTTCTTTGCTTACCAGTGTACCAAAGCTTTGGCCCCATGACCCAACTACTTTAACGTCTCACCTACCCACTTAAGATCTTGAATTCATAAAATATTAATCTGCATCAGAAACATAACATCAAGAGGTTCTCCTAACTTTCCAGTTAAAGACACTAACACTAACCTTACTCTTTTTATAATATAATAAATTTATAACTCAAGTCTTTCTAATTCAAATCAAATAATGATACTAATTATAATTGAAATCTAATTTGAAGACTTTTCTTCTCCATGAAATCTTTTAAACTAAGTATCTAACCTCTAATAAAATGAAAATTAGTGACTGAATACTAATTTTAGAGATTTTATTTGTAATAAGGAAAAAAAAGAAAGATAAAATTTTGCAAAATAAAAATGGAAGAAACAATGAATAAATAATTTGATAAGTGTTGCATACTAGTCATCCAATAAGAACTTTTGCAATGATAAAACCTTTTGAACTTACTTTTCTCATCTAATGTAAGTAATATCTACTAAATTATATATCATTAAATTATTGAGGAAGTATTGTTTCCAACACTTCTTACTTTGACTTAATAAAAGTCGTACATTAACATATAACCAAAATATTGCATCATATGCAGAAATTCTCAACTACTGTCTTTTGGTATGGGTAGAATTTGTTCAACAAATCAACTGCTCAAATTCTTTCGGGTAAAAACCTTCAAAAGGATTGGTGCTTTTATAATACTATATATAAGAATACTAGGTATCATCTGACACATTACCGCTTATGTCATAGCAGTCGGAAAAGCCCCCCTCCATTTTTACGACAATCGATAGTGTTCATTTTGACCTTATTTCAAGACCCAAATACACCAAGGATCAAGTGAACTTAAGGCTTTGTGCTTTGTGATTTCGTTCCAAGAAAATTTACAGTCTTACAGTAATAGAACATTTTTCATCCTAGGTCAACAAGTAAAAGCATTTTGGTTTATGGGATCTTACAAGTAAAAACCTTTTGGTTTATGGAATCTTTTGTGTGTTTAAGTTTTAAATATGAAGATAAAAAAATGGTTATCGTCCAAAAAATATAAAGTGGACTTTCTCAACCGCTATATAACATAAGTGTCTATATGTCATATGATACATATATCCACATTGAATATATATACACACACATACAAATATAAAAATGGTTATCGTCCAAAAAATATAAAGTGGACTTTCTCAACCGCTATATAACATAAGTGTCTATATGTCATATGATACATATATCCACATTGAATATATAAACACACACATACATAAAGAGAGTGAGAGAGTGAGAGAGACGCACACGCATATATAGTTCTAAAATATAACGATCAAACCAAACAATGCTGATCATAACAAATAGATGGAGATAGTAGACTTTTTCGGTCATATAACATAAGTGCCTTATGTGGCATATATATGGAGCATATGTAGAGAGTGGAGAGGACTTTTTTTAACCATATGAGAAATATATCGGTCAGCTAGCCAAGGAAGAAATGCATCTTGGTCTATGTCTAAAAGTCCAATCTCTGTCATCTTTTAAACGATCGGAACCGTTCGCTTTGATATTCATATTCTAAAAGTTCTGTTAATATAGTAAACATCAAAACTATATTAACCGTAAACATCAAAACTATAGTGAGCCCTAGTAGTTTTGCTCGTTCATCTAACCGTTACAAAAAGTTCTGTTATTGCAAAACTATTAAAGTTGCGACAAATTGATTAAGTAGCTAAAATCCTAATGTTCATCCGATATTTGGTGTTTTAGAATTTTAGAATATGAGGATCAAAGTGAATGGATCTAATTACCCAACAATAGCGGAGATTGGATATTTTTACGATAGTAAGAAAAGATTTCCTCCTTGGTTAGCTAACCTATATATTCCTGTGTGTGTGTGTGATTAATGGACATCACACACACAAAAGAGAGAGAGAGAGAGAGGTAGACATCATATGACATATGGGAGATTTTATCATAAACGATCCATCTATCTCAATGCACGCGTTGAGAGGAAAGAAACGTAAAAATCATTTGCTAATGTTTGTGCCACTTTCTTCATTTGGATCAGAAAATATACCACTTAAATGTTTTTTGTCAAAATAAAGCAAATGACTAGCAATATGCATATTGACAATATGCATGGATATTGCTAAATAATGTAGAAAACTACAAAGAATTGGTGTTTCCTCATAGCTAAACCTTGACAAAAATTATAAGAGATCATGATATCATGACTGTGTCAAAAAAGCTTTAAAATATTTTAACTGTAAACCAATCGTGCTTCAAGCAATACCAAGGACTCACCATTTATTGACGTAACTCATGAGTTTGTTAGTGAGGTAACAAACAGTGAAAGATGGATAGAGACTTTGAACTTTGCGAACATCATCTATGAAAGAGTCTTTGCTAACAAGCTCACAAAATTCCTCTGCCTGATAAACAAGCAACACGTATGGAACGGCTGATCCCGCACTTGAGATCTGCATCAAAGGTGCCACAAAATTTAATAGTCAATCATCTCTGATCAAAGACATTAAAATGAATGAAATACTTGGCTCTCTTTTACAGTGACTTTGATATTAAAATATTATAGTGATTCCATGTTTAGGAGCATATGACTTTTAACCCCTTCAAATGCCTAGTTGAATAAATGATTGATTTCTCATTTTAGATAACACTGATAACAATGACAAAAATCATATTTGACCATCAATAAGTAAATATGAAGAAGCATGTATATTAAAACCATTCTATTTATCTATATCCACTTCAGATGTAATATTTAACAAGAAAGAATAGTTCTATTTATCTATCTCCACATCAGATGAAATATTTAACAAGAAAAAATACCATGGAATGCTTTAATTTATTCCTCATGAAAAAGCTTCATTCAAGTTCCCATGTTGATTGGCCACTATGATCAAAAAGTAGGCAGGCTTTGCCATGCATTACGTCATAGGATCCCTACAGTGTTAAGAAGGATACTCTGACGATATAATGTTCAACAGAAGATAGTTTATCATGGCTAGCATAGCCAAATGTGCAACATGTGATACTACATTTATGTATCATCAGACGCCAGTGGTTTTGACTATACTCTATTTTCTGCTGCTGCCAAATTATCATTCAACCATTAGTGCTTGGTAGCCAAATGTACAACACGTGATACTACATTTATGTATCATTATTGGTTGATGGAGGAGATATGTTCTCTTCTAAATGGACAAACTTTGCACTCGTGAAAATACTATAGAACTCAATAATAATGAGTATAGTTGGAATTTAACACCAATGGCACTGCAACAGAAAGATGTAAGAATCCTCAAACTCCATCAAGTTGACACCTCCCTTCTTCGACACCAACCAATATCTACACTAACTATCGCAAGCAGATCTGACCTGCAGAAACTTTTTACACATATTTCCAGCAATGGTATTTGGACAGAAAGTGTCATAGTTTTTTATCTTATGTGCTTTTAATCTAGTATGGGATTCATTGTTATCTTCATTTGTTTTCTACTGCTTACAACTAATCGAAATAATCCAAACTTTTTGTTTAGATTTTTTGTATTTTATATTGTTATGGAATTTTTCAAACCGCTTATTTGTCTTCTATTGTTTTATAGTCACGTGTTTATACATTATATGTTATGATATATACAAACATCATGATCTTTCACTTGAGCTTTTGACGTTTATCTTAATTCTCGCATATTTGTAAACTGCAGTTAAGTAATAAAGGAATTGAATCTTAATTTTTTAAAAAAATTCTTATGGTTAAACATTATATTGATAAAATGTTTATAGAGAGAGAAATGAAATCATTATAACATTGAGCATTTGTGTCATGCAATGACGTGATGCAATCTCATTCTTATGAAAGAGATCACATGAGGCAAAAAGCAAACAACCAAGTGATCTTTTTTTCTTATGGATGAGATTGTGACATGTTATTGTACATGAGCAATCTTGCTCAAACTCTATATGATACTCATTTTCATATATATATAAAAGAATAATGTATATGTGATGCCAGCACCGAAAATTTCTTAAGTTGATAGCATATTTCCATAGATTTGTTGTGTCTATTTCAAGGTTTGATGATTTGGGAGAGCCATACACATACTAAAATCCCAACACATCAAAAATAAAGTAAACCCAAACATATTTGACCATTCATCAGATTGTTACAAGAAATTTATCTTTTTGTATAACTGTTAAATTTGTAACAATCCGATCCAGGATCAAAAAAATCTTAGGTTTACTTGATTTTTGTTGCGATTTCAGTATATGTAGATCACTCACAAATCATCAAACCTTAAAAAATCAAAAAAAAACTTTTATATATTCTGTAAAGCATGAAATTTTCAGCATTGACATCAATTATACATTATTGTATATGTATGTATGTATGTGATATATGAGAATAATAGATAGGTGCTGATAGCATAAAAAATTTCCAGTATTGTAGCATATTTTTATAGGTTTTTTATATGTTTTTCAAATTTTGATTATTTAAAAGTGAGCTACACATACTAAACCTCCATCACGTTAAATCAAGTTAAATCCAGAGTGTTTAATCAAAAATAGAACTTTTTAACTGACTAACGATCAAATAAGCTCGTGTGTACTTGATTTTTGGTGTGTTATAATTTTAACATGTTCAGATGGCTCCTAAACAATTAAACATTGAAAAAATGTTAAATCCCCATGGATATGTGGTGTCAAGGCAAGAAATTTCTTGTGCTAACAAACATCTAGTATTGTTAGGGGTGGGTGTGTGTGTTTATGTCGATGTACTAGAAATACACGTGCACAAAGTCCACATGCACCCAAAACCCCCCACAAAATCAGGATGCGGGACCCAAACAGGATCAAATGGAAAGACCGTGTGTAAGTGTGGGTATCGTCTTGCGGTTTTGGACTTTTTTAATTGGGGGTATGAATGTGGGTTTGTTTTTTGGTGTTGTTTGAGTGAGGTGGATTTTTGGGTTTTTTTGGGTGGCTTTTGGGAGGATTTTGGATGGGGGCATCCCATGTGGCACCCCTCTCTTGTTGCCACATGGGACAACGAGAGCCACATAGGACAACCACCTCTTTTATAGAAGAGATCTATGTATATGTATGTGCATATGTATATGTATGTAAGTGTTTGTTTGTGTGTTTCGGTATACAGATATATACTAGAAATAACATGTGCACACAGTGCACGGCGCCAAAAACCCCTCACGAATAGGACGCGGTGCGCACGGAGTGAGAATTGGGGTGTGTGTGTCAGTATCGTCGAGGGTAAAGGGGGATAAAAACGGGGTTTGGGATGTTATTTGAAATTGTGTGTTTTTTATTTGGGGGTTGAGATTTTGGGTTTCTTTTGGGTGGAAATTGGGTTTGTGGGGGTGATGTGGCTCCCATGTCGCATCACATGTGGCAATGTGACATTGTCACATGGGACAAAGGTGCCACATGGGACAACCTTGTCAATTGTAAGATAGACTAGTCATAAACTGTGCCCGTAGGACACGGTTCATTTAAGATATTCCTATGTCAAAAGCTTAGTTCCCCGAGAATTTAACTCATCCCAAAGAATTAAGATCATCACAAAAATCTTAGGTCCTCAACAAATTTAGTACCATCCAAATTTAGTTCATTTCCAAAATTTTAGGGTAAATTTTCATGTTCAAAAAATTTTAGTTCAGCCCAAAATTTAGTTTTACCATAGAATGTAGTGTGCCATAAGAATGCTGCATACAAAAATATTGCGGACAGAATTCTAAGGACAAAAACCATAAGCAGAAGACATTTAAGGAAAGAGGAGGGTTTGATGCCGTACCAAAAGGAAGCTGGAAGTCTTGCAAGCTGTGAAGAGGCGCGTGCTCCGGGGTTGAGGGGTTGAGGGTTTGATTGATGAAGAGGCGTTGTTTTGATACACAGGGATGAAGAGGACACATGGATGAAGAGGAAAAGTGTGCTGCAAGTTGGTTATTTGGTTATTTGGTTAGCTGTAAAGAGTGTGTTGGAGAACGTGAGGAATGTGTGACTGCGGTTATTTGGTTTCCCCCATTATGCAACAAAATTCAGTTTCACCAACAAAGAGTGTGCGGCTATGTGGGGCTGAGGTTGACGTGGATTGGAGAACGTGAGGTTGGAAAACGTGAGGCGAAAAGTGGGGCTCAGATTCTTTGTTTTTTTGTTCTTTGGTTTGTAAAAAATGAAGAAGGACATGTCCTAGTCACCAAGCGCAGTCAACTTTTTTGTCCTAGTCATACTTTTGGTGACACAGATGACAAATTTCAAAAAAGGTCGTCAATTGTATAATAGATGTGTGAACGCACGTACATGTATGTATCTGATGGGCCTGGGCCCAAACCCATGCGGGTTTACACCCGCCGGCCCAGGCCAGCCGCCACACCCCCCCCTCTAGCGGACCCCTTGCCACACCCTCTTTTTTGTACTTGCCCTTTCCGAGTCCTCCTTAGAGTAGGATTCCCACTCCCGCCCCGAGTCCTCCTTGGAGTAGGATTCCCCCTCCCGCCCCGAGTCCTCCTTGGAGTAGGATTCCCCCTCCCGCCCCGAGTCCTACTTGGAGTAGGATTAGCCAGACTAGTCCTACTTGGTTTAGGATTGTCATGGTTTCTATTATAAATAGGGGGTAGCCTTCTCTTAGTTTATCATGCTTAATATTGGAATATTTCTATTGAGCATCCATTAGGAGTAGACGAGTGCGGACGTCCTCTAGGCGTCTTGGGAGGAGGGCACACCTCTTTTGTGTCCAATTATCTTTTTATTTCGCTTGTAATTTTCTAATAAAAATTCCATCTTTGTTAGTTCCTAACAATTTGGTATCAGAGCACGTGACGAATCATGGCGGCTTCCACAAGATCGCAAGACAAATTTGAGGCGTTGGAGGCAAAATTCACGGGCGAGATCGAGGCGATCAAAAAGTCGTTGGCGGGGAACGACGAATCCATGGCCAAGTTGACTACTTCCCTCTCCAAATTGGCGTCAAATCAAGCAAAACACGACGACCAATTCGCGCAATTGATGAGTGCCTTGAATCAATTAGCAACAAACCCTAAAGGCGAAGGAAACCCCCCCCCCCCCCCCCCCCCCCCCCCCCCCCCCCCCCCCCCCCCCCCCCCCCCCCCCCCCCCCCCCCCCCCCCCCCCCCCCCCCCCCCCCCCCCCCCCCCCCCCCCCCCCCCCCCCCCCCCCCCCCCCCCCCCCCCCCCCCCCCCCCCCCCCCCCCCCCCCCCCCCCCCCCCCCCCCCCCCCCCCCCCCCCCCCCCCCCCCCCCCCCCCCCCCCCCCCCCCCCCCCCCCCCCCCCCCCCCCCCCCCCCCCCCCCCCCCCCCCCCCCCCCCCCCCCCCCCCCCCCCCCCCCCCCCCCCCCCCCCCCCCCCCCCCCCCCCCCCCCCCCCCCCCCCCCCCCCCCCCCCCCCCCCCCCCCCCCCCCCCCCCCCCCCCCCCCCCCCCCCCCCCCCCCCCCCCCCCCCCCCCCCCCCCCCCCCCCCCCCCCCCCCCCCCCCCCCCCCCCCCCCCCCCCCCCCCCCCCCCCCCCCCCCCCCCCCCCCCCCCCCCCCCCCCCGGGGCCCCCCCCCCCCCCCCCCCCCCCCCCCCCCCCCCCCCCCCCCCCCCCGGGCCCCCCCCCCCCCCCCCCCCCCCCCCCCCCCCCCCCCCCCCCCCCCCCCCCCCGGGGCCCCCCCCCCCCCCCCCCCCCCCCCCCCCCCCCCCCCCCCCCCCCCCCCCCCCCCCCCCCCCCCCCCCCCCCCCCCCCCCCCCCCCCCCCCCCCCCCCCCCCCCCCCCCCCCCCCCCCCCCCCCCCCCCCCCCCCCCCCCCCCCCCCCCCCCCCCCCCCCCCCCCCCCCCCCCCCCCCCCCCCCCCCCCCCCCCCCCGACCCGGGTCACCCTGCCGTCACCTGCGGGCTCAGGCAAGGGCGGCGGGACCCTGCCTGGGCCCGCCAGGCTCCGGCGACCCTGCCGAAAGGCCGGCAGGGTCCGCCGACCTTCCAGGGAGGGCCCAGGGGCCCGCCGAGCCTGGCCGAAGGCCGGCAGGCCCCTGTGGGTCCGCGACAGGGCAGAAACCCCTCCTGGCAGCCGCAGGAGGGCGGCGGGGGCTTCGGACAGCAGGATAGAGGGGTTTTTGAGCCCCCCGAGCAGCGGACCATGACGACGGGAGGCCGCGGACAGATTTCGGGAGACTTTTGTGACCCTCCAAGGCACCGACCAGCACTTGATGATCCTTTCTACGGCCATGGACGCGGGAGAGGCTATTACTCCGACGGAAGGAGTGGATATGAGGCAGAGTTCGGCGATGACGCCGGATGGGACGACTTTGAGGGGCGTCGCGGAGGTCACCAGGGAGACTACGGGAGTCACGGAGGCGGGCCACCCCGGCACTATGAGACACTGGAGGAGAGGCGTCAGCACTACCGTCCGCCGCCCAGACAGGAGGGGAGACCCGAGCAGGGGCGTTTTGGAGGAGATTGTCGCGTCCGGAAGCTGAAGATGCCGCTATTTTCCGGAGAGGACCCACACGCCTGGTTATTTACCGCAGAGAGATACTTCACGGCCCACCACATGACCGAGGCCCAGAAGCTGGAGGCGGCAGCGATCTGCATGGAGGGACGTGCTTTGGAATGGTTCCAGTGGAGGGAGAGGCGACAGCCGGTGAGGAGCTGGGAGGAGCTGAAGGATATGGTGCTGGAGAAGTTTAGAGACCCCCGGCTGGGAAACTTGCACGAGCAGCTTTACGCCCTCAGGCAGGAGGGGTCGGTACGGGATTACATCGAGAGGTTCGAGACATTGGCCGGGCGAGTGCATGGCGTCTCAGACGAGTCACTGGAGGGAACCTTTCTGAAAGGGTTGCGCCCCAGCCTGCGCGCAGCAGTGAGACCCTACAAGCCTAAGGGGCTTTCGGAGGTCATAGAGATGGCACAGATGGTTGAGGATGCGCAGACCGAGGACAGGCGTGTCCGGAGCAGTTTCAGTAGTCAGACAGCGAGAGGCGGTCCGTCTGGGACGGGAGGAGCTGGCACATCGGCAGGGGTGGGGCAGGCGAACCGGGAGAAGGCGGGGGAGAAGAGTAGCACACCACTACCTGGGGGCAGTTCAGACGCATGACGGACGCAGAGATGAGGGACAAGAGACAGAAGGGCTTATGCTTCCGGTGCGATGAAAAATTCTCACCAGGCCATAGATGCGCAGGGCGCAAACTCCAGGTGATCCTACTGGAGGACGACGAGGGCAAGTCTGATATCGAGGAAGAGACCGCTGCGGCAGAGGATGGGCTTGAGGGCCAGCAGTTGGACGTAGCGGAGGTGTCCCTCAATTCCGTGGTCGGGTTCACACCGAATCATACCATGAAGCTGAGGGGAGAGGTCGGAGACCAGGAGGTGACGGTGCTGATCGACAGTGGGGTCACCCACAATTTTATTTCCAGGAGGGTGGTGACACAGCTGGGCCTTCAGCTGACAGATTGCGGCAGCTTTAGCGTGATGATGGGGACAGGGAAGAAGGAGAGCAGCCGTGGAGTTTGCCGGGGTTTGGTTCTGACCATGCAGAGGATACAGATTATTGCAGATTTTTTACCTCTAGACCTTGGGAGCACCGACGTTATCCTCAGCATGACTTGGCTCCAGACTCTGGGGGAGATGACCATTAACTGGAAACTACTGCAGATGAAGTTTCAGGAGGCCGGGCGATCGGTGATACTACAGGGAGACCCCAGCCTCTGCAGGGCATTAGTCTCTCTGAAGACCATGTTTAGGACCATTCAGACGGAGGGTGGTGGATATTTAGTGGAGCTGTACTCGCTGACCAGGGAGGGAGGAGCCGAGGCCAGTTCCGAGCAGCCCATTCCGAGGGAGGTTCAGTAGTTGATGGGGCAGTTTGAGGAGATATTCCAGGAGCCTCGGGGACTTCCACCGCCACGGGACCACGAGCACGCCATTGTTCTACGAGAGGGGGTTTCCCCCATTAGCGTGCGGCCCTACCGATACCCTCAGCACCAGAAAGATGAGATCGAGAGGATGGTTTCAGAGATGGTGCAGGCCGGGGTAATCCAGCCAAGCATTAGCCCGTTTTCCAGCCCTGTTCTATTGGTCAAGAAGAAGGATGGTAGTTGGCGGTTTTGCGTGGACTACAGGGCACTGAACAAGGAGACGGTCCCGGATAAGTTTCCTCTACCAGTGATTGATGAGCTCCTAGACGAGCTACATGGAGCGACTTGGTTCAGCAAGCTAGATCTGAAGTCGGGCTATCACCAGATTCGGATGCGGCGGGAGGATGTGCCCAAAACGGCGTTCAGGACGCATGAGGGCCACTACGAGTTCCTGGTCATGCCCTTTGGGCTGACCAATGCCCCGACCACCTTTCAGGCTCTAATGAATAAGGTATTCCGTCCCTTTCTCAGGCGGTTCGTTTTGGTCTTTTTCGACGATATCTTGGTGTACAGTCGTTCGCTGGAGGAGCACTTGGACCACCTGCAGGTAGTTTTTCAGGAGCTGCAGTACCACCAGCTTTATTTGAACAGGAAGAAGTGCCTGTTCGGGCAGCCACAGGTGGAGTACCTGGGACATGTGGTGTCAGCGGGAGGAGTAGCCGCCGATAAAGCTAAGATAGCGGCCATGCTGGATTGGCCACGATCTACTACTCTCAGAGGGCTGCGGGGCTTCTTGGGGCTTACAGGTTACTACCGCCGCTTCGTAGAGGGATATGGGACGATCGCCTGGCCATTGACAGAATTACTAAAGAAGGATCAGTTCCATTGGGGTGACGAGGCGACGACAGCTTTTGAGGCCCTGAAAAGGGCAATGACCACGGTCCCGGTCTTAGCATTGCCCGATTTCACCCGACCTTTCGTGGTCGAGGCAGACGCGTCAGGACATGGGCTGGGCGCGGTACTGATGCAGGACCATCGTCCTATTGCATACTACAGCCAGGTGTTGACCACCAGGGCCCGATTGCGGTCAGTCTATGAGCGGGAGCTGATGGCGATAGTCTTGTCCATTCAGAAGTGGAGACCTTATTTGTTGGGACGGAGCTTCATCGTTCGCACTGATCAGCGGAGCCTGAAGTACCTACTTGAGCAGCGGATGGTAGCAGAAGAACATCAGAAGTGGTTGCGCAAGCTGATGGTTTACAGATTCGAAATAGAGTACCGTCCGGGACTAGAGAACAAGGCAGCTGATGCTTTATCCCGGCGGGAGGAGGAGACAGAGATAACAGCACTTACCGTATCCATCCTGGACGATTGGGGCCCACTGCAGCGGGAGGTTGAGACAGACCCGGATTTGGCGGCTATACGAGAAGCTCTTTTGCAGGGGTCGACTGAGTACTCGGGGTATTCATTGCAGGAGGGTCGATTATTGTACTGGGGCAGACTAGTGATACCAAGGACTTCTTCTTTCTTACCGACCATACTCAGAGAGTTCCACGGCAGTGCTATTGGAGGACATTCTGGGGTCCTCAAGACCTACCAGCGGTTATCACGGGAAATTTACTGGAAGGGGCAAAAGAAGGATGTGGCTAGGATGGTGGCGGAGTGTGACGTGTGCCAGCGTCACAAATATCAAGCTATGTCTCCAGGAGGATTATTACGGCCACTATCTCTACCAGACAGAGTGTGGGATGACCTTTCTATGGATTTTATTGATGGGTTGCCTAAGTCGGTAGGGTTCAGCGTCATTTTTGGTGTGGTAGACCGCCTCAGCAAATATGCACATTTTATCCCACTTAAGCATCCTTACAGCGCTGTGTCAGTGGCCGACACTTTTGTGCGCGAGGTTATCCGTCTACATGGTCCCCCAAAGTCCATTGTTTCGGATAGGGACAAGGTGTTCCAGAGTAAGTTTTGGCATGAGCTTTTTCGCCTACAGGGGACATCATTAAAAAAGAGCACTGCTTATCACCCCCAGACAGATGGCCAGACAGAGGTGGTCAACCGCAGTGTAGAGACGTATCTGCGATGCTTCATCTCGGAGAATCCTAAGGAGTGGGTTCGCTGGTTACCATGGGCAGAATATTGGTACAACACTTCATACCACACGGCAGCCCAGACGACACCCTTTAGGATTTTATATGGCAGAGACCCTCCACACTTACTTCATTATGGACAGGAGACGACCCCGGTTTCTGATGTGGAGCAGTACTTAGCTGAGCGGGACCGGGTTCTAGAGGAGCTGAAGCTCCATTTGGCGAGAGCTCAGCAGGTGATGAAGGCTCGGGCAGACCTCCACCGCCGAGATGTACACTTTGAGGTGGGCGACATGGTATATCTGAAGTTAAGGCACTACCGGTAGAGGTCGGTGGCTCATAGGAAGAATGAAAAGCTGTCACCACGATATTTTGGGCCTTTTGAGGTCGAGGCACGGGTTGGATCGGTAGCTTACAGGTTGCGCTTGCCGCCAGGATCGACCATTCACCCGGTATTCCATGTTTCACAGTTACGACAGGCTATTGGCACCCACACTTCTTCTCCGACATTGCCCGAGTCACTTACTGCGGATATGGAGGTTGGACTGGAGCCAGAGCTACTGAAGGGGGTACGCCGGACCGACACAGGCGCGCGACAGGTCTTGTTGCAGTGGAAGGATCTACCAGAGCACGACAGCACTTGGGAGGACATGGCTGATATGGTGTTGCGATTCCCAGATTTCCACCTTGAGGACAAGGTGGCTCTTTGGGGGGAGTATTGATGGGCCTGGGCCCAAACCCATGCGGGTTTACACCCGACGGCCCAGGCCAGCCGCCACACCCCCCCTCTAGCCGACCCCTTGCCACACCCTCTTTTTTGTACTTGCCCTTTCCGAGTCCTCCTTGGAGTAGGATTCCCCCTCCCGCCCCGAGTCCTCCTTGGAGTAGGTAGGGCTGTTGACGAACGAGCTTGAACGAGCTTGAACAGTGTGCTTGGTTTTGTTCATGAACAAAATCCATGTTCAAGCTCTGTTCGTTTACTAACCGAGCTCTAAAAGCATGTTCAAGCTTGTTTGTTAAGCTTACCGAACGAACGTAAATGAACATAAACGAACGTAAACCGAGCTTACCGAACGAACGTTCTGTTCATTAACAAGACTTATCAAGCTTGTTCGTGAACATGTTCGGGAACATGTTAACGAACACACAATCAATCTTGTTCATGAACAGATTTGCAAACAAACGAACGAACAATGGCAATGGACCAAAAGAGAGCTGGGAGCCTGCGAGTCTAGGAGTGGGAAGCTGGGAAGTTGAAGAGGTGGATATGTTTAATTCAATTTGAAGAGGTGAGTGTTTAATTTTAATTTTAGTTCATTCAAGCCCTTGTTCACAAACACTTAACGAGCTTGTTCACGAACATCACTTAACGAGGTTGTTCACGAACACTTAACGAGCTTGTTCACAAACATCACTTAACGAGCTTGTTCACGAACACTTAACGAGCTTGTTCATGAACACTTAACGAGCTTGTTCACGAACACTTAGCGAGCTTGTTCATGAACATAAATAAACGAACATAGTTATGTTCAAGCTCTGTTCGTTTACTAACCGAGCTCTAAAAATCTGTTCAAGCTTGTTCATTAAGCTTCCCGAACGAACGTAAACGAACATGTACCGAGCTTGTTCACGAGTAGTTCGTCGAACGTTCTGTTCGTCAACAGCCCTAGGAGTAGGATTCCCCCTCCCGCCCCGAGTCCTCCTTGGAGTAGGATTAGCCGGACTAGTCCTACTTGGTTTAGGATTGTCATGGTTTCTATTATAAATAGGGGGTAGCCTTCTCTTAGTTTCTCATGCTTAATATTGGAATATTTCTATTGAGCATCCATTAGGAGTAGACGAGTGCGGACGTCCTCTAGGCGTCTTGGGAGGAGGGCACACCTCTTTTGTGTCCAATTATCTTTTTATTTCGCTTGTAATTTTCTAATAAAAATTCCATCTTTGTTAGTTCCTAACAGTATCACTTCAATATATTTTGAATCATTAAAACATTGCAACTGTTATTGTTCATATTTTTTTGAGTTTTTATATGTGTCTTTGCTCTATGAAATTTTTAGAAAATATTAAAAAATAGTGATGGCAAATTTTCCTGTTGAAACCCGGCTAAAGCCCCAAAACAACTAGAAAACTTCCCATTTAACTTCACCTCTGTTAGCATGCCTGAAGGAACTCCGTGGGTACTCCCTCATTTCTATACTCAATATGAGCTATCTCCAGCTTCACTTAAGTGCTTTCATTTCTTGTTCTATCTCTGTGTGTTGCCCCTCATCCATTTCAGCAGTCTCTGTTCTAGTCTATGTTTTTATTTGTTTGTTAACCGGCTAGCATTCTAGCACATACACCACTCTTTTAACTTAATCCTAAAGAATCTCACTCTTTTAACTTAATCCTAAAGATTTCTTTTATCAATAACATAATATCTATAATAAACTTGGCACTTAATCCATCTTTAAGAATAGTAAGAAGATTTATTGAACCTTTGTAACAACCAAACAACACAAAAAAGTTGCTTCTAGAATAAAGTGCATGGTGAACAACATAAAAATCCAAATGGGCCAAATTGGAATGGCTTGACCATCTCAAGGTACAGTCTTCAAAATTTTAGCAACATCTCTTAGCAGCTCAACATGCATATAATTTTAAAAGGAAACCAGGAACTATGTAATCTATAAATTCATGATTCCAGGAATTCTCCTTCAAATCAAATTATGTATCCCATAAAATATTGAGATATTCTTAAAATCCAAGATGCTGAGGCCTTGGAAATTTTTTTGTAGAGGTGAGGTAAAACAAACCTTATTCACATTCACCACAAGCCACTAATTATAAAGCCCGACATCCTTTGATGGGTCACATCAACTGTTAGCAGATCGAATGACCAAAATGGCAATATGTTTAAGATATCTCTTCATAGACATGACTGCAATATTTGAAAGTTAATTGAGAGAATATTCACTTTCTTCAGTAAGATATCAAAATATTTGATATCAGGAATGTACAAATGCTCGGTAAACATCCTTGATTTCATACCTAATATTCACTTCCAATACATACTTAATGAATGTGCAAAAACCTGACGGTCAAGTAACCAAACCTAATATTCACTTCCAATACAAATTCAAGGTAAATTACTAAGAAACCTTTAAGGTTGTCAGGAAAACAAGTTCTAAATAGTCCGAAAATGATTTAAAAGCTAACGGAAGCAGTAAAGGATGTGGTGAGAATTTGGTGAAGAATAAAATAAAGAATTTGATAACTTTTCGGGCCACACGCCTCAGATATCAAATGATCACGGACTCAAACGCCTTGCACGTGAAGATTTTTTAGAACTCTCTCCCAGACAACTAAACACACTCACGCACACCAATGCAAAAGTAGAAGTTTCCACCAAAATTTCAATTCTTCATTCTCTATAAAAACAAATAAATTTGGGGCCTTTATATAAGCTTACAATTTGTCTTTCAAAAATCACATTCAATATGCGATAAAAACTCTAAAATAATTGAAAGTCATAAAATAAATAAAAGACTCAAAATAACTCAAACTCTATCCTAAACAAAATAACAAAAAAACTCCAAATAACTAGAATACTCAATGGAGTCAAACTCTATCTCTGTCTAAAATCTAAATAAAATAAAATAAGGACACTATTTCTATTTCAAATTAGATTTTTATCACTAGATATGAAATTTCGGCAACTTTTTTTTAAAAAACCATTATTTTTTGAATTTACTTGGTGAAACAAGCCTCATTCGATTTAATATACAAAAACAAGTCTGGTTTGTGCCATCTCAATGACATGCAAGCTTTGGCAAGCCAGTGTAACGCTATTATATTTTTGGGTTTTTCGCATATTCATCCCTTAAATCTTGCATATTTTGATATATGTCCCTTAATTCTTCGTATTTTGAGTTTAATCCATCAAATCATTAACTATAACCAAAATAGTCCCCCACTATAATTTTCTGTTAAAAACTCTGTTAGTGATGACGTGGCTGTTAATGCTGAGTGTTCAGCCTGTTCGCGGCGGCGGCGATGGTGATGAGGGGGAGGAGGAGGGGCAGCGGCGGCGAGGAGAGTGGATAAGGGGGATGAAGGGAGAGGAGGGATGGATCGACGGCGGGGATGAGGGGGGATGAGGGGGGATCGGCGGCGTGGAGGAGGGGGATGAGGGGGGAAGATCGGCGGCGTGGAGGAGGGGGAGGGGGAGATCAACGGCATGGAGGAGGGGGATGAGTAGGTGGTGGGAGATCGACGGCGGGTATGAGGGGGGATGAAGGGGGAGATCGGCGGCGGAGAGGAGGGGGAGATCAGTGGCAGTATGTATGGGGAGAATGGGGAGGAGCCGCCCCCTCCCCCTCCCCCCCGCCACCCCCTCCCCCTCCTAACCGCCGTCCCCTCCTCCCCCACCGCCTCCCCCTCCCACCACCTCCTCCTCGCATCCCCCGCCTCGGCCATCTCCGCCTCCCTCCCCCATTAGGACTTTATTCTTAGTTAATTAACACTAATTGTTAAGTAATCGTTAATTAATCTAACTATTTAACAGAATATAGGATGTGGGACTATTTAGGTTAACGGCTCAAGATTTGAGGGATTAAACTCAAAATACAAAGAATTAAGGGACAGATATGAAAATATGCAAGATTTAAGGGATGAATATGCGAAAAACCCTATATTTTTAGGGCATTGATTGAGATGCTAAAATTGGCAACCCCGATGACTTAATTGGCATAAGTTCGTTTCTTTGCGAAGGTAGGGGCACTCGCAAGTTGATGGACTGCACTGAGAGAAAATTGACTCAAATAAGGTGACCATGGTTGCAAACCCCAGCACCCAAAGCTAGTGCAGATAAGGTGCTGAGGATGGAATCTGAGCACCCAAATTTAGTTCAATTTGGCTGCCGATGTAGCCTAAAAAACTTGGTTTCAACTTCAAACATGTCTTAGTTTTCATGGCCTTGATTTACTAGCATTCTAGCAACTTAAGAGCAAAGTAATGTGCCAGGATTGTGATGGGCTCTTGGTTTACTCGCGGCGCACCACGAAGGGGACCGGCCGGCGTATGACTTAAAGGGGGGCGTTTTCGCAATTCTCTATCTTCTTTTTCTATTATTTATTATTATTAATGGCAAACTTGTAATTGGAGAGGGGTGATTAATATTAGGCTAAGGTTAGCCACCGACCAGGACTATGCTTGATTATTGATTTTGTGTGGGAATTCTAGAAAAAAGTGCGGACGTCCTCTCTATTGCCGTCTTGGGAGGGTAGTTGCCCCAAATAATTGTAGCCAAAAGTTATCTTTTTATTGCTATTTCTTCAATAAATTTTCAGATTTATTTTGAATCTATCATTTCGGTATCAGAGTGTGTAACGATCCATGGCGGCGTCGACAAGAACAAAGAACAAGTTCGAGACTTTAGAGGAGAAGTTCAATGGCGAGATCAAAAGAGTGAAAAAATCTTTAGCGGGGAACGATGAATCAATGGCGAAATTGACAGCTTCCGTTGAACGGTTGACAGCTAAGCAAGATAAACAAGAGTAGGCTCTCACACAAATTATTTTCAGCTATCAATCCTCACGGGGAAGGAAGGAAAAGGTGACGTGATTCCTAAGACAGCGACAAAGGTAACACCTTTGGACAAGGAGAAGCACGCGATGAAGTATTCAAATGATTAGAAGTACACGGATCCAGAGGACAAGAACCCAGAGTTGGAGGAAGCGCGCCAGGAGGTCGACAGCCCCAGCCGTGACTCCTGATGGCTGCGGCAACACACCAGAGGGCCGGCGGCTCCCTCCCAGGAAGCCACGGGCCTCCTAGGGCATCGACAGCACCGTGGGGCCTTCCCACGGGTGCGGCAAAGTCTCAGTAGGCCCATGCGGGCCCTCCCGACCAGTGGCAGGGCCGCTGGGGCCCCGGCAATCACCGAACAGGCCCGGCGGCCCCTTCTCAGGGCCGCCGAGGCCTCGCCGATCAGAAAGGACCCCCCATGGAGGATTCGGTGCACGGCAGGATGGATTTCAGCCCTTCGGCGGCTATCAGCCACATTCGGAGGACCCGGCGCGTGGTTTTGACTATGGATTTAACCCAGGAGTTTTCCGGGAGTATGGGGAAGATGGAGAATGGTTTCGAAACCCTTCCGACCCTCGGTATGTTGAGGACAGATGGCGACCTCCACCCCACACATATGAGGGGCGCCCTGGAGACTTTGGGGAGGTTAGAGAGACTTCCAAGAGGAGCACGATGGCAGGTTTAGAGGCGATGACGGGGGAGTACATGGAAGTCGAGGAGGTCCACAAGGAGGCTTTAAGTGGCACCATAAGAGGTGGTAGCACTACCACCAGTCTAGACACAGCAGAGGACGAGAAAACCAGAGGACTTTCAATATGGACAGGCTGCGGAAGCTGAAGATGCCTATTTTCGAGAGAGAGAGAGAGGATCCAATGTGGTGGATCTACAGTGCAGACAGATTTTTAGGGTCTCTCGCATGACAGAGGAGCAGAAGTTAGAGGCCGCGGCTATTTGTCTGGATAGGAAGGCCCTCGCTTGGTTTCAGTGGAAGGACGTGAGGCGTCCTTTTTGCTCGTGGGAGGATATCATGGACCAGATGGTGGAGAGGTTCAGAGATCCCCACTTGGAGAATTTGAGAAAGCAGCTGCTATCACTCAGGCAGGATGACACCGTGAGGGATTATCTGGAGAGGTTTGAGGCCCAAACAGGACGGGTGCACGGGGTGTCTATCGAACGTATAGAGAGCACCATCATGAAGGGGCTAAAGGCCACTATTCGAGCAGCGGTCCGCATGCAGAAGCCTCAGAGCCTGATGGAGACCATGGAGTACGCTCAGATGACAGAGGACTGTCAGTTTGAGAGGCAGAAGGTGGAGGTGGTTGGAGTGGGCCAGTTTCCTATAGCCAGACAGCGACAGGAGGGCAGCAGAGGGTCACTACAGGAGTGGATCCTACCACCAAGGAGAAGAGTGGAGAGAAGAGTAATGCACCGCATGCTGGGGATAGTTCAGGAGGATGACTGACGCGGAGATGAGGGAGAAACGCCAGAAGGGTCTGTTTCAGGTGCGACAAGCGGTTCACGACAGGCCATAGGTGCGCAGGGTGAAACTCCAGGTGCTGCTACGGGAGGATGAGGACGACGAGGCTGATGTGGAGGATGAGACCGCTGAGGTGGAGGAGACTGAGCACCATCAGCTAGATGTGGCGAAGGTTTTCCTTAACTCCGTGGTAGGGTTCACACCGAACCATACCATGAAGTTGAAGGAGCATATCGGCAACCAGGAGGTGACAGTGCTTATTGATAGTGGGGTGACCCACAATTTCATTTTTAGGAAAGTGGTGGCCTAGCAGGAGCTCTAGCTGACAGACAGTGGCAGTTTCATTGTTATAATGGGAACAGGGAAGAAAGAGAGCAGTCGTGGGATCTGTAGATGGTTGGTGCTGACACTACAGGGGGTGCAGGTGATAACTGACTTCCTGCCTCTGGACTTGGGGAGTACAGATGTCATCCTAGGTATGACTTAGTTACAGGCACTGGAGAGATGACCGTGAACTGAAAGTTGCTCAGGATGGAGTTCCAAGAGGAGGGGAGAGCAGTGTTCCTATATGGGGACCCCAGCCTGTGCAGAGTACTGGTCTCGCTGAAGACCATAGGGAGGACCATCCAGGCGGAAGTGGGTGGATACTTGGTGGAGTTATATGTGTTGGCAGGAAGAGGGTGGCGCTGAGGTTGGGGAGGAGCAGCCCATTCCAGGAAGGGTACAGCAGCTGTTGGAGCAGTTCGAGAAGGTTTCAGGAGCCATGAGGCCTTCCACTGTCGAGGGATCACGAGCATGCCATAGTTCTGTGGGGTGTCCCCCATCAGTATGAGGCCATGTCGCTATCCGCAGGCACAGAAGGACGAGATTTAGATGATGGTGGCAGAGATGGTGCAGGCTGGTGTTATCCAGCCCACTGTGAGCCCTTTTTCCAGTCCTGTGCTACTAGTGATGAAGAAGGATGTGAACTGGTGCTTCTGTGTGGACTACAGGGCATTAAACATGGAGAAAGTGCCAAATAAGTTTCACATACCAGTGATCGACGAGCTTTTGGATGAGTTGCACGGGGCGACCATATTCATGAAGATATATCTCAAATCAGGCTACCACCAGATCAGAATGTGCGAGGAGGATGTGCCCAAGACTGCGTTCAGGCTGCATGAGGACCACTATGAGTTTTTAGTCATGCCCTTTAGCTTGACTAACGCACATGCTACTTTTCAGGCTCTTATGAACAAGGTATTTCATCCTTACCTTCGACAATTTGTACTAGTATTTTTCGATGATATCCTGGTGTACAGACATACCTTGGAGGAGCACTTAGACCATCTGCAAGTCGTTTTTCAGGAGTTGCATTACCATCAGCTGTTCGCAAACAGGAAAAAGTGCTTATTTGGACAGCCACGGTGGAGTACTTAGGACACGTGGTGTCTTCAGATGGGGTGGCAGCTGATAGTGCAAAGATTGCAGTGATGTTGGACTGGCAGTGCCCCACCACTCTCAGGGGGCTGAGTAGATTTTTGGGTCTGACGGGTAATTATCGCAGATTCATGCAGGGTTATGGTACGATCGTCTGCCACTCACATAGCTACTCAAGAAGGATCGGTTCAGTTGGAGTGAGGAGGCGACGAGTGCTTTTGAGGCCTTGAAGAAGTCCATGACTACCGTGCCAGTCCTGGCGTTACCAGACATTTTCAGACCATGCATTGTGGAGGCGGACGCTTCAAAGACACAGATTGGGGGCAGTTTTGATGCAGGATCAGCGACCCATAGCATATTACAGTCAGGTGTTGACAGCTAGAGCCAGACTGTGATCGATCTACGAGAGTGAGCTGATGGCCATTGTCATATCTATCCAGAAGTGGATGCCATACTTGTTGGAGAGGAGTTTCCTGGTATGCACGGATGAGAGAAGTCTCAAATACCTTTTAGAGCATGGTGGCAGAGGAGCATCAGAAGTGGCTGCGGAAGCTTATGGGCTACAGGTTTGAGATTGAGTATCGCCCAATGTTGGAGAACAAGGGGGCTAACGCACTGTCACGACGGGAGGAGGATATACAGTTGGTTGATTTGTCAGTATCAGTGCTACAGGATTGGGAGCCGATGCAACAAAAGATTAAACAGGACCAGGAGTTGGCGAAGATACAGGCAGCGCTTTTACAGGGGTCTTCAGAGCATCCAGGCTATGCTATACAGGATGGACGACTATTATATTGGGACCGCTTGGTACGACCGAGGACCTCTACACACATCCCAGTTATACTGCAGGAGTTTCACGCAGTGTTGTGGGAGGACATTCTGGAGTCCTCAAGACCTACCAGAGACTATCGAGGGAGGTCTACTGGAAGGGGATGAATAAGGATGTCTCAAGGATGGTTGCAGAGTGTGACGTTGCCAGCACAAGTATCAGGCGATGGCTCCAGGGGGGTTGCTTCAGCCGTTGTCTTTGCCAAAGCGGGTCTGGGACGACATCTCCATGGATTTTATTGATGGCTTGCCTAAGTCAGGAGGGTACATAGTCATATTTGTTGTGGTAGACCGTCACAGCAAGTATGTACACTTTATACCACTTAGCCATCCTTACAACGCAGTATCAGTGGCGAAGGTATTTCTGAGGGAGGTTATTCACTTGCATGGGCCTCCAACGACCATTGTCTCTAATATAGACAATGTTTTCTTAAGCAGATTCTGGCAGAATCTTTTCAAGCTGCAGGGTACAGTATTGAGACGGAGCACAGCATACCACCCCCAGACGGATGGCTAGACTGAGGTCGTCAACAAGAGTATTGCGACATACCTGAGGTGCTTATTTCAGAGAGCCCCAATGAGTGGGCCCGTTGGCTAGCGTGGGCGAAGTTATTGGTACAATACGTCATATCACACCGCAGCCCAAACAACATCCTTTAGGATTTTATATGGTTGTGATCCTCCACATTTATTACATTATGGGCAGGAGACAACACCAATATCAGATGTGTAGCAATGCCTGGCTGAGAGGGATCGGATTTTGGAGGAGCTGAAGCTCCATTTGACTAGAGCTCAGCAGATCATGAAGACGAGGGTTGACCTTCATAGCAAAGGCATGCAGTTTGCGATGGGTGACATGATGTACTTAAAGCTGAGACCATACCTGCAGAGATCCTTAGCCCACAGAAGGAATGAGAAGTTAGCCCCTAGATATTTTAGGTCGTACGAGGTCGAAGCCAGGGTGGGACCAATTGTTTACAGGTTGAGGTTACCCTCAGGATCGGTTATTCATCTCGTATTCCATATGTTTCAGCTTCGCCAGGCTATTGGGGACCACACACCATCAACATCACTCCCAGAGACGTTGACAGATGATATGGAGGTGATCTTGGAGCCTGAAGAGTTAAAGGGGGTACGCAAGTAAAACACTGGAGAGCGTGAGGTGTTGCAGTGGAAGGGCTTGCCAGAGCACTAGAGCACGTGAGAGTCACTGGACGTCATGGCGCAGCAATTTCCTGACTTCCACCTTGAAGACAAGTTGGCTCTTTGGTGGGAGTAGTGATGGGCTCTTGGTTTACTCGCGGCACACCAAGAAGGGGACCGGCCGGCATATGACTTAAAAGGGGCGTTTTCACAATTCTCTATCTTCTTTTTCTATTATTTATTAATTATTATTGGCAAACTTGTAATTAGAAGGAGAGGGGGATTAATATTAGGTTAGGGTTAGTTGCCGGCCAGGACTATGCTTGGTTATTGATTTTGTGTGGGAATTCTAGGAAAGAGTGCGGATGTTCTCTCTATTGGCATCTTTGGAGGGTGGTTGCCCTAGTAACTGTGGCCAAAAGTTATCTTTTTATTGATATTTCTTCAATAAATTTTCAGATTTATTTCGGATCTATCAGATTGGTAACCCCGACGCCTCTTTTTACCACCATATGTACAACTTCTATGAATGGCAGCCATGTATGCAAAGTGCACAAACTTGCACACATCTAAAAATTGCACATACACAAACATTAACAATTCTTAGAATAATTGATCCAAGCTCTATACATAAAGTACACCACGATATCAAACATACACTTTGCACAAGTATGCACACATCAAAAATTACAAAAATCCACTTTAATTAAAAACAACATAATTGACATATAATATAATGATTGTATAAGTGCACAAATCAATCTATGTACTCTACATATGTACACACACCTAAATAAGCAAATGTGTGTACAAATCTAAAATCAGAATAAGCAAATATAGAATAAGCAAATATAGAATAAAAAATATAGAAGTGTATGTACATTATACATCATAACCCCAAAGTTCAAATAAATAAACGGTAGTATGTATCGTCTACTGTCATGTGCATGGATAATGTCAAGATCTGTCTAGTTACTTGGCTGAGATGGATCACCCATGCCATGTGCCATTCGACACCGTGTATAATATTGCATATTAATAGGTGGTAGCTGAGATGATCTTGACTCGTCAATCTCATAAGCTGGCTAAGATGGGCATGCCTCCTCACTTATGTATGTAGGTTAACATGGTCCTACTTTCTCATATACATGCTCGACGCGGCACTATCATCACATATAAACTTGATATGCATCCTGCGAAGATGGATAGGTTAATCTACATTCCTAAAGTAGACCTATAATGAACATAGGTATGTCTGTAATCATTAACATCCGATGATATTCATTAGATATTAATGCATCTTATGTCATCCCGATCTCTAAGGCATTTGTTTGTAAGTGAAGCAATCGTGTGGCCATTTAGAGTACAGAATAAAGGATATAATATCTAAGCCTAAGTTGTCATAGAACATGATCAAGAACATGCATATCCATGGTCTCTATACAAGTGATCAGGGTTGGAGCTCTCCATATTTGAGATCCATCAATGCATATAGGAGCAAACTACCCAATACATTATATGTAAATGGCTCACAGATTACTGCATGCTTATCTGGGAGATCCAACTCATCTATATAAAACTCTAAGTCTTTTGTGGAGTCATATCCTGATTCCACAAGGCATTCAATCTAAAAGCTCGGTTACCATTAGTAATGAAGGGTGTAATTGTACTTGTAATCTGCCCCAACTTCAATGATTGACATATTCGCATGTCATCACTAAATGTTCAAATATACTTGGAGGCACTAACATTTCACATTACTCATTGTGTGCACAACGGTATATTGTGCAGAAATATAAAAATGCATATACTCTATTATTTCATTATATCCTAGATTAGCACCATTGAATTAATTATAAAGGCCCTTAGATCGTTCCACCAGATCTTAGAAGGAAACATAAGCGTTCTTTAGTTCGCGTACTAACAATCTATAGACGAATGATGTGAGGGACATAAGCAGAAAAATTGCAAATATTGCGGATGACTTGGACTTTATAAAGTTAGGTGTTACAAGCCGCCATAACAAGCACATATAGTAGGGTAAGGTTATAGGGTAAGATTTGACTGTTATATGATATATTTTCTACACTCATTCTATGCAATAAATATGTTTTATTCACACTTGTGTGTTAAGCCCATTATTCGATAAATCAATTGTACTAATTATACTTTCTATGTAGGCACACAATTAATGAATACAAGAAAAATCACTGATGAGGTTTATGTTGACAGAAGTGTCATCAATATTATAAGGTAAACATGAAGGGGTATGCTAATTGCCATGTGCATTCTATACCGTTAGCGATGTTATTTTCTATTGTTTATGATTTTTATTTCATCTCACAAGATACTGGAATCACTACACATGTGGTCCATTTACAAACACATGATAGATGGATCTTCATTGCACTTATTCAACATGCAGGATTTTTAATTTCTTCTAAGGCAAGGTTGGTTGGATTAGATTGGCATTTACTTACTACTCTAGTTGAAGGTAAAGGTCGAAGACCAATACTTTTCACCTTCATGTGGGTGAGATGACCGTCACTCTTTAAGAAGTGGATGTGCTGGTAGGACTTTGCATAGATGGACCTACTGTTGTAGGCACGAATGATAGAGATTATTAGACACTAGAAAATGGTAGACTGTCAAGGAGAACTGCTCAAATGAAAGTAGTAATAGTGAGGTTGACATTGGTCCGATAAAATTTTACCCAAATTGGATTTTATGATGTGACACCTGAACAGTCCACAAGAGTGTACATATTGCATTTTATTAGCTTCTAGTTATTTCTTGTTGCTAGGGAAAACAGAGAGCATCTAAGGTTGCTACAATTCCTTGAATGGAATCTGGGTGGTGTACTGTCCTTCAGGAGTATTGTTCTTACAAATTTATATAGTGAGCTCAAGAAGATTGCACCAATAAAAAACAAAAAGCTTCAAGGTTGTTTCACTACATGTCCGTCACTCCGTGTATCTCAGCTTATAAGTTTACAAAGATGTAAAACATAAAGGTTTGCTACATAATTATTTGTTGCAATTATGAACTTCAACAAATCATCTATCAGTAGGCTAATTCTTGAAGAGCTCATACAGTAAGATGGCCACCTCTCATTAGGATTCAAGTAAAATTTGTTTGCATTAGAAGTATATAAATTTCAAAAAAATTAGTCATGGTTTGATTAACAAATTGTGTTATATAATAGGGTAGGTGGAATTCCTTGTGGCACACTGCTGACTGACCTTTCCGGGGCGTGATTTTCCCAGTTCCTATGAAAATGGGATATGATTTCATAAAAATACTTACAGTTTTATAATGATGAGTTGGATATCTTATATAAGTACTAGTAAATAACCAGTGCACACGTGCACGTGGACCGGAAAAAACAGTCGAAAAGGGGGGAGGAATAAAAAGTGTGGGTGTGTGTGGGTGTGTGTGGGTGAGGGTCCAGGGGCAAAAATGTAAAAACCGGGGTTGTATGTGCAAAATTCCACACCTCCTCTCTTATCCCTCAAAATATCATCTCTTATCCAATTTCTCTTGTCCAAATTCTCTTATTCAATTTCTCTTGATAACATCCATATTTTATAGAATAGATGCAATTACATGGGAGAAAATACAGCCATATAAAGATGGTGTATCAAGCAGTTCACCTACTATATGCATTTGATATAGCTCAAATATAAAGAGATCAGACCCTGATCATTATCGTAGAGATCATGAAGTTTCAAGTTCATGATCGTGTCATATGACAATTTGAGTCTAGTCAGCATATCCATGATATTCTCCCAGGATGGCCACGATTGTGATACGATCTGCTTGGATCTATCAAGCAAATCAATTTAGAGTGGAAAAATTAAAAAGAGGGAAATATTTTTAGGGTTTTGAGATTAGAGAAACAAGAGGAATCAAGGGATAAAAGCCTCTTTCGAGAAGAGACTTGCTCTCCGAGCTTTTGATTGAACGGAACAAAAGCCTAAATATCCTTCACTAAGGATGCTCAAGAGTTTCTCAACAATCTAAGCATAAGCAAATACAATGTGGGCTAGCCCTAATAAAGAGAAAGAGGGGATTTACTAATTTGGCCTAGAGTGACCAAAATACACCTAAAGCTAATAATAACTAACTGACGCCTCCCCGTCTTCTCCTGTGCACGTAAGTGATCGTGGGTGGTCCATCCACGTCCGCCACACGTGATGCGGCATGGTCCGTATCAATACCCCCCGTAGAAGAGCCACCTTGTCCTCAAGGTGGAAGTCCGGAAATTGCTCATGAACAACGTCGAACGCCTCCCACGTGGCATCGCAGTCTGGCAATCCCGCCCAATGTATCAGTACCTCCTGATGACGCCCCGGACCCTGGCGCACCGCCCTGACGTCCAGCGACTCCATCATCACCTCCATGTCCTCTGTCAGTGTCGGTGGAAGTGTAGATGACATCGTCTGCTCTCCAATGGCACGGTGAAGCTGCGAAACATAAAAAACTGGATGGATCGTTGCCGTCGTAGGTAACCTCAGTCTATAGGCCACTTGGCCAATCTTGGCCTCAACTTCAAAGGGCCCAAAGAATCTAGCAGCTAGCTTCTCATTCCTCCTCCTCGCCACTGATCTCTGCATGTATGGCCACAGGTTGAGATATACCATATCTCCCTCCTGAAAGCTCACATCCCATCGATGTCCATCTGCCTTCGCCTTCATCACCTGCTGAGCCCGTAGCAAGTGCTTCTTCAGCTCATCCAGCATCCCATCCCTCTCCTCCATGTAACCCTCCACCAGCGAGACTAGTGTCTGTCTACTCCCGAATCGAATCAGCTCTGGTGGGTCTCTTCCATATAACACCCGGAAGGGGGTCGTCCCTGCTGCTGAATGGTACGAAGTATTGTACCAATACTCCGCCCAGGCCAACCAGCGGTACCACTGCCGCGGTGTCTCCGATGCAAAACATCGCAGATACGTCTCTATACTGCGATTACCACCTCCATTTGCCCGTCTGTCTGTGGGTGATAGGCGGTACTCCTCTTCAACACCGTTCCCTGCACCCGGAACAACTCCCGCCAAAACCCGCTCAAGAACACCTGATCCCGGTCAGACACTATAAACCCAGGGATCCCATGCAACCGTATCACCTCCTGAGTAAACGTTGTGGCCACCGAAACTGCCGTGTACGAGTGCTTCAACGGTATGAAATGTGCGTACTTACTCAGTCTGTCCACCATTACGAAAATCACCGAGTACCCCTCCGACCTGGGTAATCCCTCGATGAAATCCATGGTCACCTCCTCCCACACTCGCTCAGGCAGAGCCAACGGCTGCAACAACCCTGCAGGCGCCATGGCCATGTACTTGTGACGCTGGCAGACATCACACGCCGCCACCAAGAGAGTGATCGCCTTCTTCATCCCCTGCCAGTAAACCTCTCGGGACATCCGCATGTAAGTCTACTGCACCCCGGAGTGTCCCCCGACCCCGGAACTGTGGAACTCCTGAAACAGCACTGGTATGAAGGCCGACCTCCGCGGTAAGACCAACCGCCCTTGGTGCAACAGCCTGCGGCCCTCCATAGAGTACCCCTTCGACGCATCCCCGCCGCCATGTAACCGCTCCCTGACCTGTCTCAGTTCTGGGTCGTTCTCTGCTTCATGTAACATGGGCTCCTCGTCTAGCCACATCGGTAACGAGAGCGCCCTCAGGTGCACCCCCTCCTCTCATCGAGACAAGGCGTCAGCCGCCTTATTCTCTAACCCGGGTCTGTAATCAATGACGAACCGATACCCTACCAGCTTCGAAAGCCAACGCTGGTGCTCCTCCGTCACCAACCTCTGCTCAAGTAGGTACTTGAGGCTCCTCTGGTCGGTCCTGACCACGAACTCTCTCCCAAGTAGGTACGGTCGCCACTTCTGCACCGCCAACACGATCGCCATCAACTCTCTCTCGTACACCGACTTCAACCGGGCTCTAGCAGAAAGCACGTGGCAGTAGTAGGCTACGGGCCGCCCCAACTGCATCAACACCGCCCCCAAACCTACACCTGATGCGTCTGTCTCCACCACGAACGTCATGCTGAAATCAGGCAGCGCCAGCACCGGGGCCGTAGTCATGGCCACCTTCAATGCCTCAAAGGCCTTGGTTGCTTCCTCCCCCCAAGCGAACCCATCCTTCGTCAAAAGGTCAGTAAGTGGCCGTGCAATCGTGCTGTACCCCCTCACGAACTTCCGGTAGTAGCCCGTCAACCCCAGAAAACCCCGTAACGCCCTCAGAGAAGTAGGCACTGGCCAATCCAACATGGCATCTATCTTCGCCATGTCCGCCGCTACTCCCTCCACCGACACCACGTGCCCAAGGTACTCTATCTGCAGCTGGCCGAAGCTACACTTCTTCCGGTTCGCATACAATTGTTGCGCCCCCAGCTCCTAGAAGACTGTCTCCAAATGTCCCACCTGATCCTCTATAGTCCTGCTGTAAACCAAAATGTCGTCGAAGAAAACCAAGACGAACTTCCTCAAGTACGGCCGAAATACCTCGTTCATCAAGGCCTGGAAGGTGGAGGGAGTATTCGTCAAACCGAAAGGCATGACGAGAAACTCGTAGTGCCCCTCATGTGTGCGGAACGCCGTTTTCGGCACGTCCTCGGGCCTCATCAGGATCTGGTGATAACCCACCTTCAAGTCGATCTTCGAGAACACGACTGCGCCATGCAGCTCATCTAGCAGCTCGTCGATCACGGCAATGGGGAATCTGTCAGCCACAGTCTCCTTGTTCAGCGCCCTGTAGTCGACGCAGAACCTCCAACTCCCGTCTTTCTTCTTCACCAACAGTACTGGTGAAGAGAAAGGACTCACACTAGGCTGGATCACTCCTGCCTGCAGCATCACCCCGACCATCCTATCAATCTCGTCCTTCTGCACATGAGGATATCGATACGGCCGCACGTTCACTGGCGCGGCTCCCTCTCTCAAAACTATCGCATGCTCATGTCCCCTCTCCGGTGGTAGTCCATGCGGGTCCTGAAAGACCTCCTGAAAGCGCTCCAGCACCTGCTCAACCACCTCGGAAACCCCCGTCGGCTGCTCCTGCTCAACTCCAACTGCCCGGCACTCCACCAAGTACCCCTCTCCCTCTCTCTGTAAAGCCCAAGTAATGGTCTTGAAGGCCACCAACGAAAAGCATAGGGTGGGGTCCCCTGTGAGTACCACCATGCGGTCACCCTCTTCAAACTCCATCCTGAGACGTTTCCAGTTCACCCGCACGTCCCCTAACTTCTTCAGCCACTGCACGCCCAGAATGATATCGACATTCCCCAGCTCCAGGGGTAAGAAGTTCTCCATAATCTGTACCCCCTGCAAGGTCAGACACAACCCCTTGCAGAGCACATTGCTCTCCTCCATCTTCCCAGTTCCCAACAACACAGTGAACTTCTCCATGATGCTCAACTGCAGCCCATGCCGCTCCACCACTCGGCTAGATATAAAATTGTGGGTGGCCCCACTGTCTATCAACACAGTCACCGCCATATCGCCCAACCGCCTGACAACTTCATGGTGTGGTTCGGTGTGAACCCCACAACGGAGTTCAGGGAGACATCCGCGAAGTCTAGGTGAGACATCTCCTCCTCCTCGAGTGGCTCCACCCTGGACTCCTCCTCGTCATCCCTACACTCCTCATCCGGCACCATGGTAATCTGCAGCAGGCGGCTCGCACATCTGTGGCCAGGGGTGAACTTCTCATCGCAACGAAAACACAACCCCTTGGCACGCCTCTCCCTCACCTCCGCCTCCCTCATTCGTCGTCCAAGAGTAGCGGGACGAGTCTCTCCCCTAGCCTCTGGTGCACCGGCAGGTGCCCGCAGTGCTGCCGCTGCTGGCATGGGTCAGGAATTTTGGGTCCCCCAAGTCCCACGTATCCTCCTCTCCTCCGTATGTTTCTCCTCCGCCTTCTGCGCGAGGCGAATCAGGTCCTCCAAGCCCCCAGGCTCTGCATCCTCAGCTCGGCTCGCATGGAGGTCTTGAGCCCCCCATGAAGTTGCCCATGAGCGCCTCATCCGTGACCCCAGGCACTCGGCCCGACAGTAGCTCGAATCTCCTGACAAAGTCCCGCACCGTCCCCTCCTGCCTAAGCACCCTGAGCTGCTCATAAAAATCTCCCCTGGTGTCTCCTGGAATCTGTCCATCAAGTAGGCTGTCAGATCCGTCCACGAGAAAAAAGGGCTGCGTGCGACCTTCCACCGGTACCACGCTAAAGCCTCCCTCAAAATATATGCCCACCGCCTTCAGGACCTCCTCCTCGGTAAATCCCATCATCTGGAAGTACCTCTCCGCTCTATAGATCCACCCATCGGGGTCGCTCCCTTCAAACACGGGCATCTTCAGCTTCTTCAGCCGCCTATCGGCGTGAAACTCTGCTTCTCCCCGTCTCTCCTGGTCCCAACGCCTATCTCCGTGGTTCCGAAGGGGATCATAGTTCTCCTCTGCATATTCGTCCTCCGGCCAAAAAGGTCTACCGTCCGGTCCCAGCCCATGGGGCACCCCAAAAGCTGCAGCCGCGGGTCGCTGCCCTCCTCGACCCCCGAATTGACCCCCCCGGTCCTCGACCTTGCCTCGGAAATATCCCAGCGCTCTCCCGACCCCTCCTCCTGTTGGCCGCCACCCGTCGACAGCCCCTTGGGCTCCATCCGCCGTCGCCGGGACCCCCAGAGGCCAAGCGGGGGCCCAGGGGTCCCGCCCGCCCCCGACCGCCTGGGCGCGGCCCCCCAACGCCGACTCGGGGGCCACGCGGGGCCGCCGCTCGTGCGGCAGGGCCGCCCCACCCCCGTGCGGGCCTCGCGACCCCCTGGGGGGTTCGCCAGGCCTGACCGACCCCCTGGGGGGTTCGCCGGGTCTGGGCGACCCTCCGGGAAGGTTCCCAAGCCCCGCCGCCCCCCGTGCACGATGTCGTCGCTTCCCCTTTCGTCGACGTCACCCGGTTTCGTTGATACGACGACTTCTGATGTCCCGGCTGTGGTAAACTGCACCGCCACCCTTGCATCTCGTGCCCTTAACTCCTGAACTTCGGAATCCGAGTTATCTTCCTCCTCCGTCCATGATTTCTTCCCCTTTCCCTTGACTAGGGTTTGCAAAATCTCCATGATTTTAGTTTGATTTGCTTCACTTTTTGCATGCTTCTCTTCTTGGGCTCGGTTGTTTGCCTCCATCCTCTTCTCAAGTCGATCGCTCATCGTCTCCATCGAGGTTCCGATCTCCTTCGTGATTTCTTCATGTAGGGCTTGAAGCTTCTCCTCAATGGTGGCTCTCGTACCTTGCGCCATTGGATCTTATGTGCTCTGATACCAATTGATACGATCCGCTTGGATCTATCAAGCAAATCAATTTAAAGTGGAAAAATTAAAAAGAGGAAAATATTTTTAGGGTTTTGAGATTAGAGAAACAAGAGGAATCAAGGGATAAAAGCCTCTTTCGAGAGGAGACTTGCTCTCCGAGCTTTTGAGCTCTCCGAGCTTTTGATTGAACGGAACAAAAGCCTAAATATCCTTCACTAAGGATGCTCAAGAGTTTCTCAACAATCTAAGCATAAGCAAATAAATCTTCAAAACGCTCATATCTTAGCTCTAGGATCTTAGTTGAAGTCCATACAATCTTCCCCGAAGCATCGCGCTTCGATTCGGGACTTCTTGTGCATGTTAGTTGGTTCAAGAAGAAGAACTGACCGACTAGATGATGATCTAGTCGGTCGGCAAAGCTTCTTGGACCGACTAGTTTCAGTCAGTCTTTTCCAAGCTAGTTACTGTTTATCATTAGTCGGTCTATGTTCATTGATCGACCGACTAGTTGATGAACTAGTCCGTCAATTTTCCTTCTTGGACCGACTAGTTGAGTTTTACTATACATGCAAATTTTCACTTGACTTACTGTTTATCGTTAGTCGGTCTATACACATTTGGTGACCGACTAGTTGATGAACTAGTCGGTCAACATTTGTTCTTGGACCGACTAAGTCAATTTGTGCTCAGACTTCAGTTTTATTTGTTAGTCGGTCTCAGTTGAGTAACCGACCGACTAGTTGTGAAACTAGTCGGTCAGCTACTCTTCTTGGACCGACTAGTTCCTTTAGTCTGTGCTTTGACCTTTTCTCTGTTCACTCATTAGTCGGTATACGTTGATTGACCGACCGACTAGTTGATGAACTAGTCGGTCGGTAGTTGTTCTTTGACCGACTAGTTGGGTTCAGAAAAGAGCCGTTGGAGCATTAATTGAAACGTTTTTCTTTCTCTCTCTCCTCTAACTTATAAATACTTGTTGGGCTGCATTCATTGCAGTCAAGGCTGATATTATTGCAAGTTTAGAGTTCAAGAGAAATCATTCCAAGCTCATTCAAAGCTCTTTCATTCCATTCAATAATCTCTCCCCACTCTTACTTCCAAAGAGAGATTCATTGAGTGTGAAGCCTTCCAAGTCAAGTGCTTGATTCTAGGTCACCAACATCCCCATAGCTCTCCATCGCTGATCCACATCTTGGAGCTAGGGTTTAGTGCCTCTTCTTCTTCCTCAAAATCATCCTTGCCCTAATTCGTAAGTATTACTCAAGGCATAGGTATTTTGTCGGTAAGAAGTTTTGTTTCATTTCAATTTCAATTGTAAGTTTCACTCTCGGTTGTGAGAGTGTGGTTGTGATCCCGGGTTGTGGGAGTCACAAATTACTTTGTGTATGATTTGACTTGTGAAGGTTTTTCACAAGTATTTCATAGTGGGAATCTTGAGTTAGGGTTTCTAACTTGAGTATCCAGAGGGGATCCGGGTGGTTGGGACGTAGGATCACCGGGAACAAGTCGGGGAGACTTGGGTGGATCCGAACCCAGTAATATCGTTGTTTGCGATTGTTTCTTTGTTGTCTAACATTTACATTTCCGCATTTTCCGCATTGTTTGGTAGAGTTTGCAAGTAATTAGGAATTAGCCTCTTAATTATTTTAAAGTACTATTCACCCCCCCTCTAGTACTTGTGCAGTAGCTTAGCAGTGCATTACATAAATATCCTTCACTAAGGATGCTCAAGAGTTTCTCAACAATCTAAGCATAAGCAAATACAATGGGGGCTAGCCCTAATAAAGAGAAAGAGGGTATTTACTAATTTGGCCTAAAGTGACCAAAATACCCCTAAAGCTAATAATAACTAATTGACGCATCCCCGTCTTCTCCTGCGCACGTAAGTGATCGTGGGTGGTCCCTCCACGTCTGCCGCACGTGATGCGGCATGGTCCGCATCAGATTGCTTACTACAAACCTCATGAAGACTGGACGATCAAGAATCATAGCTACATTAATAAATGGGATGATAGGACAAATCGAGTTGAGCATCAAAGACACATGCACACCCTGCATCTACTTTACATGCAATGGTATTGGGGAATAACTTGATGTTGGATTATTCAGTGTATACCACAATCGGTTATAGATCCCCACAACCTACATGCCTAGTGGTATATTCCAAAGACAGTTGGCACCTTCTAATCATAACATGTACGCATTCGATTACACCTGATTATTCAAACCGGCTATTTTTCTTAATAAATTAATGGCTACATGCATGTAGATAGATGGAGTGTGATGCATTAATATCTAATGAATGTCAACGAACATCGATAATTATAGACTCTACAAGTTCATTTGAGGTCTACTTCTAGGACAGATTTGCATATCCATCTTTGCAAGATATACACAAAGTTTATAGAAGAAAACAGTACTACACCTGAGCACACATCCAAATAGCAGGACCATCTCAACTTGTGTCTGTAAGCATGCAGGACCATCTCAGCCCGCATATGAGATTAACGAGCCAAGATCATCGCAGCCGTCTAACCAATGATATTATACACAGCATCAAACTGCACCGAATCGGGATCAACGATCCTGACATTATTCATGCATATGCTGGTCAAGGATGATGACAAATCTAATGCTTATTGTTGTGCATCAGATAGACTTATTGTGTTTATATATTTGAACTTTAGTTTTATGATATATTATATGCATATGCTTAGGTATTTGTTTGTTTTAGCTTTAGATTTGTTTGCATGTATTTGCTTGTTTAAGTGTGTGCAGATACGTTGCATACGGGCAGGGGCAGAACTGCCCTATGAGTTGTGGGGGCACGGGCCCTCACAAAAATTTGAAAAAATAGAATATACGTATGTGTACATGTATATATGCATGTAAGTATATATAATTATATAGGAAAATGCTATTGTGAGCAGGTATATAATTATATAGGAAAATGCTATTGTGAGCATGTGAGAATGTGAGAAGATATATATATATCGTTAGCTAGCCAAATCTATTTTCCAAATGAATAATCGGAACCGTTCATCTTGTTCTATCTATCAAGTGATATTTATGAATAAATTTTTTGTTATTTGGGTATTTCTATCAAATCCATCAAGTGTTCACAAGATGGACGACTTACAAGCTGCCTGCAAATGTAACAAAATTGGAACAGTTTGATCCATAGAATTTTGGTGTTTATGATCTCCAATTTTTTGGGATATACATCCATCAACATGCTCTTCAAGATGAACGGTGTCGATCGTTGATTGGTGTTACCGATTGGTCCTTCTCACGATAAGAGTCTCTTTTCACCTTCTCACAATAGAATTACTATATATATATGAGTATGAGCTAACAGCACAGGAAATTTTTCTTGCGATGTCAGCAATTCGGGGGCTTTAAAATATATTTTTTTATATTTTTTTGCGGTGTGTTCTCCAGCTTGTTAACTACATCCCCACCAATTTTCAAGCTAATCCAACACTGTTTGAGCCTCCGTTCATGCGTTTTGAAAAAACCGCTCCCGAAAACTGAACTATGAGCGCAACATTTTTGAAATGCATGGACAGATGCTCAAACGGTGTTAGATAGGCTTGAAAATTGGTGGGAATGCAGTTAACAAGTAGTAGAACACACTGCAAAAAATTATTAAAAATATTTTTAAGCCCATGAATCGTTGACAGCGCAGGAAAAATTGCATGCGCTGTCAGCTCAGGCCTATATTCCCTCATATGTGTGTGTGCACGCGCGCAAAAACTGTACCTAAGAACGTGCGCATGTATTGTTACCTGCGCACACCCCCCTCTCTGGAGGGTTTTAAAATATTTTTTTGAATTTTTTTTGCAGATTGAGTTCTACATGTTAGGTAGCCCCCCACAAAATTTCAAGTCAAACAAACACCATTTGGGCATCGAAACATCCATCACAAAAACATTGCGCAATACAGTCCAGAATTCTGGAATTTTTTGCAGCTTTTTATGATGGATGTTTCGATGCCCAAATGGTGTTTGTTTGACTTGAAATTTTGTGGGGGCTACCTAACATGTAAAACTATCCACTGCAAAAAAATTCAAAAAAAAATACTTTAAACCCCCCGAAGAGGGGGGTGTGTGCAGGTATGTCACACGTGCACGTGCTCAGGCACATTTGCCTCTATATATATATGGGCATCTTCCGTTGCGAAAAAACGGTGCGAAAACCCGTGCGAAAACTTTTTTATTTATTTGAAAAAAATTTCAAAATTTTTTTACTGTTTAATCCATACAATTATATACCCCAGGAAAAATAATGGGTGAACCCCAAGGGGATTAGAGCACTCATCCACCCGTTACAAATTTAACGGTCTCAAAACGTGCGAATTTGTTGAAATGCATTGATCGAAGGTCAAATGACATTATTTCTCAACGATTATTTTTTGGGGGTTCATAATAACATATAATGAAGGTGGAAAAAAATTTGAAAAAAATAAAAAAAACTAAATGTTATAAACGGGCTTTTGGAGGCCCAACCCGTTAGTGTGTATCCACCCATTATGTAACCCTATTGATATAAATACAGTGCTATGGATTCCATAGCCACCAAGTTTACAACACGTTATCAGCACGCTCGAAGCTGAGCCGAACCTCAGCCGACGGACGAACGCGACATGAACGGGCTTCCTTCACCGAACGTCGCTAGATCCGGCGGGTAGAATCTAGAGGTAATTCTTTTCCCTAGATCTAAATTCGTATGCGCATATGTCTAGATCCAAAATTCTTGGATCGATTGTTTAATGAAAATCAACATTTTTATTGATTAAAAATCAACTTTTTACAATAAAAACGCTTTTTTGGAGATTAAAAATGGATTTTTTTCCATCAAAAATTGGTTTTTTATCGTCTTTTTTCCCAAAACCATTAAACCCTAGGGAGATTTCTCTCCGCCGTGCGGCCGGAAAACGTCACGAGCCCCCCTCCAATCCCGCGCCACCGCAACCGTCGCTCGAAGCGGCGCGCGGCTATCGCCGCCACTCGTAGCGGCGGCGACCCCCGCCGCCACCCCCCGCCACCTGCAGCGGCGAGCACGTCCCCGCCGCGGACGCGACGGGCTGTCCCCGCCGCCGGCAGCGGTGGGCTGAAACCGCCTCCTGCAGCGGCGCCCCCTCCGCCTGCAGCCGCCCCCCCCCCCCCCCCCCGCAGCGGCGGGCCCCCCATGCGCGCCCATATCCAGAAACTCTAGCCGCCAGAAGCGGCAGCTCACGCGACCAAAAACCCTAACTAGGGTTTGACCCCAAAAACTTTTCTAATTTCAAAATTATTTTTCAGATTTATATTACGATTTCTTTTTTTCGTTAAAATCTGGACAAATTACATGCTTCTAATACATCACACTTTATTCGGATTATCTGATTATTACACGTTTAATAATTAGGAAGATCTTGCGACCGATCTGCCGTTAGTTAACTAACCTAACGGTGTATGACGTTACCCAGTGGTCCAATAATCATTAAACGAAAAAATTTCATTTCCATTATAAAATGTCTGTGATGATTAAATGCATGTGTAGAAAATTATATACTTGCCGCATATTTAATGATTCTGTGATGTACTTTTTTATTTAGCATGCTAAAATCTCAATGATATATTTCTTTTAATGCTTGTAGCATAAATATATGTCTGCGATGAGATTATTTAAATGCATGAAGCATATAAATAGCATGTGTATACATCATACTTGTTTCAACTCAGGTTAATTGAGCACAACTTTTTTCGTTTACAAGCTTTATATTATATGTATGATGTGCTCATGATATGACGATATTTTATGACAACAAACCAATAATGATTTCAAAAAGTTTAACATCATATCCTATTTGACAAAATGAACCTGGAGTTCAAAATCAAAATGAACCTGAAGTTCAAAATCAAATCAAAAGTCAACCTTTCACCCTAACAAATATTAACAAGTACGATGGATTATGCGAAAAACATTTATGCGATTTCTTTTAGAGATACGCATTTTGCAGTAAATAGATCTCTCAGATCTATGGTATATATAAACCAATATTGACACCAGCAGTTGTCATAACACTGATAAACTCTTTTAGAGTAATCGCACTCTACAAGGTATGATTCTTGAATCTAGCATTAACCTTAAGCGTACGCCCGAAGTCGTGGCTTAAAAGATAAGTGAGAAATTATAAATTTCGTAGCCGCGTATTTGTTTCCCCTTGAGCATGATTCTAAATCCACACAATACTTGAATGACTCTATAAATATGGCATGTAGACCATACTTAAGCATTCAAATAGACTTTTAAAAAGTCTCTCATAAATTAGAAAGTGAAAATATAGAGACTAACTCATTTCCCTTGTATATGTCTACTTCGTAAGACCAATATTCATTCTTCCTTATGAATGTCAATGAGGAAGACTGAAAACAGGGGAAGTCTTGTATTAAATGAGAAAAGAAAGATATGATATACCTCGACATGGAGTATGCAATGGCAACCCAATATCAGACCAGAAGTTCTGACAAGACCTATAATGCTTTTTGCAATATGAATGGGCATTAACATATACCATATAAAATTATATACATATCTAGTCTAAACGACGAAAGTCAAATTGACTATATGTATATTTTGCTACTCCCCGAGGAAAAGATCTTAGAATCAAATGGTTGTTGCTATCCCCAAAAAAGCCTCTTGCTCTCCCCCAAAAGCAGACTCGCTTTCCCAAGTCAAATGGCAAGTTACGAAAAGAAATGGGCCCCACACAAACTCAAAAATACAAACCATTCATCTTAATTTTTAATCCCAACCGTTCATCATCCAAGATTAAATCTCAGCCACTTTTTATCCCCCTCACTTGTCCTAGTCAGCTTGTCCTAGTCAGCCCTAGGATTCAAAAAACTCTGTCAAATGTAATATAGATATATATCTAGTCTAAACAACGAAAGTCAAATTGACTATATGTATATTTCGCTACTCCCCGAGGACAAATAAAACTTTGAAAATAAATTTGATCTGTTGTCATAATATGAGTCTACAATGAGCACAATTGTGGACGTATATTTTCTAGAGCACACATCATACTATGAAACTTGTTTCTGTAAAATAATTATTAGTAGTATTCTCTTGTAGTATATATGTGCATTTTACACATTTTATTTTACTGTAAATGATTTGTCATCCTAAATACTCCTAAAATGAGGATGCCATTGACTCTCTTCATTCCCTACATATGGCTGATGATGTACCTTAGAGTACTCATCTATTTATCCTCTTAAAATGGTCATAATCAAAACCTTATTATCCAACCGCAGTCCAGATTATTATTAATCACAACGAACATATTACCTTACTGGTATATTGGTTAGACTTTTACTTACCCTCATACCACCCTCAAAATGCCGCAGTGGAACTTATTCATCGGGATTAACCATCCTAGATGAATATATTCCGAGATCCCCAAACGGGGGAGGCATTACTGCACATCTTATAGATGGAGCCTTGACGGGTTCATATCCCCAATTCTATGATCAACTTTATTGAAGTCGAGCTTATTGCGGATTTTTGGATAACACTGGGAAATCAATTATATTTAACAACTGGAAGAAAATTGAACACCCTGAAGCTTTGTGTTCACACCCAGAAATGGGTTATATGTAAATCATTAAAATGATTTAAACGGATTACTTGTCCATTAGAAATCCAGTTGTAGGTGACCATGTGGAAACATGCAAACCATCAGAACGCCTCCTTAGAACCTATTTATATGAGCCTGATCACAACATATAAACAGTTTCCGTGAACCCCTAACGGGAGAAGCGTTTAGTGCACATCTTATCGATGGAGCCATGATGTGCATACATCCCCATATCACCACTAAGGACCATCAGAACACAGAGCTATTTATCGGAAGTAATTACCCCAGATAAATTGATTCTGAGCACTCTGAACAGGGGAAGCATTTAAATCACTTCTCCTAAGACGTGCATTGATGGGCCCTCTTTTAAAGACTTGATGTGATCCTGAAGATCCTTCATAACCTTAATTCCCCAGTATTAGGTTTAACAAAAATACTATAATCATCCATGAGCCTGAAGCTCAATTTGACCATATAAAACATTAATACATATGATCTGATTATCATGAATAGTGATGAGATCCTGAAGATCCACACTTATGAAACTGTTAAACAGTTATCAGACATAGATACTGACAATATAAATATTGTCAAATTCACACATCCCTGCTACTAAAAATCCAGCTAGGATTGACATACCAACTATAATGGATGCAATCTACCAGTAGCAGAAGTGGATATCCTTAATGGATGAGAGGACATACCACGAGACCCTAAAACAATACCACCACAGGAAAGTGAGCTCATCTTCATATCCTCTTCCTTCCCAGAACCTCCAGAATAAATAAATCTGGAATAAATTGAATAATGTACGTACACGGAGAGGTATTTGGATAAAACACACTTGTCGACAATTACTCACATTCCATTTTACCATTGCTATCGTTCCCAATCTCCGTTTCCTGAAGCAAACGCAGAAATTTGGCCAGTTTATGTAGAACGATGCAATAATAAGTTGAGCTGGACTCACTTATGAAATGTGAAGTGTTTGGACCTGAAGTCCTGATATCAAAAGATATCAAACCTGTGGGTTACCGAGTATTGTATAAATAAATAAAATCGTATAAGCAAAATGCTATGGCTTGGAGGTTTATTTCGCAGAAAACAGGAAGTAACTGTATAAGATGAGCTTAACTCACTTACAAAATCATTTAAACTGATGCAAAGATAATTTTAAGCTATGTTGCTATGGATGATGTGACAACATACCCTTATGAATTATCATCCTGAAGATGAAACCATCATCCTGAAGATGATGGTTTCATCCTGAAGATGAATAATCATCCAGAAGATGAATAATCATCCAGCAGATGAATTATCATCCAGAAGATGAATAATCATCCAGTCGATGAAGAAACATGGATAATTGCAATCCACCAATACACCTACTGGTTGTATGGATGCACATTAAGACCCTTTTCCGTTCGCTGGAAGAGGTGAAGGATATCCTAGGACCTGAAGTGCCTTACTCAAGTGTCTTTTGTACGCTCCTTTATCTGGCAGTAAACCCTTTAGCCAGATACAGTGCAGCGCCTGCAGCGCACCACTGGACCAGAGATATGTAGCTTCTGCGCTACCTCCAAGGGTCAAGGATCATCCAACATGTTAAATGTATTTGCAGATACAGGTTACAGATCATCGTGATGACTGCAACAAAGAAGCGACCAACTCCTGGAGACCAGCAAAGCATGCTTCCAAGGCAACATCAATCCCACCATCCCGAGAGGCTCATCGATCCAAGAAGCAAATCATAAGTGCGCACAGCCAGGTCCTGCAGTACCTAGCAGACACAGTGACGACAGGGTCAGAGACATGGTGCTACCTACCGAGTCTGCAGACCACTCCTCTTCAGAAGAGCTCCCTCAGATTCAGTAGCTGCAATAGATGAGCGACGTCTTGTATAGATGAGCGATGCCTTGTACTATGTACTTATTATCGGAACACTGTAAGAGATTGATATATAGTTGCCTAGGAGATCTGCAAGCCTGCAGCTTGTACAGATCAGGAGGAGTCAAATATAGTGTTGTACTCTTTTCCCTTGGCTATTGGTTTTTCTCACTGGGTTTTCCATAGCTAAAGATTTTAACGAGGCAACCTCATTGACTATGGATCCAGAAGTATCCACCCCCTAAATACTTCCACTAATCAGGGGAAGTTATGGAAACTGTACTCTTTTTCCTTGGCTATTGATTTTTCCCACTGGGTTTTCCATAGCTAAAAGTTTTAACGAGGCAGTTATCCCTAACTTAGGATCCAGAAGTATCCACCTCTAGTGATATCCATCGATCAGGGGAAGTTATAGAGACTTGTACTCTTTTCCCTTAACCACTGGTTTTTCCCACTGGGTTTTCCATGGCGAAGGTTTTAACGAGGCAAGAACTCTTATACTTGCGATCCAGAAGTATCCACAGACCCATGATCAGATAAGCTCTATGAACCCTGAAGCGTTCATCGCGGCTTACAACAATGGATGGATAAGGGGAAGTGTTATAAATGGGCTTTTGGAGGCACAACCCGTTAGTGGGTATCCACCCATTATGTAACCATATTGCTATAAATACAGGGCTATGGATTCCATAGCCACCAAGTTTACAACACTAAAAACATTTTTGCACCGTGCGAAACGTTCTCATTTGAAGATTTACACACACACACACATATATATATATATATATATATATATATATATATATATATATATATATATATATATATATATATATATATATATATATATATATATATATATATATATGCATTAGGCCCCCACTAGAAATATATGTATTGGGACCCCACTAAACCAAAGGTCGGGTTCCGCCATTGCGTACGGAGATTAACTTGTGCACTTTATAAAGTCATTATATGTAAACTATGTTGCCCTTAATAGAAGTGAGTTTATGTAATTTTTAATGCGTTGGGTGATCACTCCTCATTTTACACCTTTTTTCCGCATGTTTGCATGCCATTTAGATCGCCCAAATCATGTTTTTCACGATATATCGACGATATTGCGATACTTTTCACGATTTGTTGTTTTTGTCGCATTTCAGGTGATTTGGCGCGATTTGGAGTGATCATGAGATGCGCTCACTCTAGACGGCCACCGACGACCTCCCCGAGGGGTATTTTGCTGTTGGAGAGGAGCGGAAGAAGAATGGACGTCGCAGGAGCGACGATGAGGCCAAAATAAGCAGAATGGGCATTTTTTGTGTCCCACTCGGCCGAGTGGAGGAGCCACTCGGCCGACCAGCGAGACACTGCTCGGCCGACCCGTTCAGACACGATTTCCATGTGTACTCGGCCGAGCGACGGAGTCCACATCGGCCGAGTGACGATACCACGTCCGCCCGAGTGGCGCCCAGACGAAGCCCCTCCAAAATACCGAAGTTACTGTTTTTCGGCCATCTGAGCTTCAGAAGACCCACTCGGCCGAGTGGTAAACCACGTCCGCCCGAGTGCAGCGAAGCCATCGGCCGAGTGACGACAACTCACTCGGCCGAGCCGCCCCCGAACTGAAGACCCCTGAAGCCCCCGACTTACTGGAAAATTGACAAGGTTTTCACTCGGCCGAGCGACTTTTGTCACTCGGCCGAGTGCGATGCGCTGCCTGTAGCGAAATTTGCGGAAAATAGGTTGTGCAGTGGCGTTTTGGTCAGGATTTTTGGACGATTTTTGGGGCTATTTAAGCCCTGTTTTTACCCTAGTTTAGAGAGCCATCTCTTAGATTTTTTGCAGCTTTTTGAGACTACTTTTTAGCTTTATTATTTGTGATTGGAGAAGAGGAAAAACTTGGATTTTTGTTGGATTAATTGAAGAACTACTTTGGTTTGCATCTCTCTTCCCCAAAAACTCTATTTTTATTGTTTATATCATTGTTGTGATGAATTCCATTGCCTATTTCATTGATTATTATTGTGCTATTGCTATGATTTGTGAGTAGTCTCCACGTCTTGGGGCGTGGGGATGAACCCTAGAAGCCCAATTTCGTATTTGTGATAAATTGGTGGAAATTGTGCTAGAATCAATAATTAGAGATTAGATTGGGATCGAATTACTACGGATAGCTAGGTATTCATATCAATTGGGATTTGCAAGAGATTGGATCCCAATTTGATAGGAAGCCCTAGGAATCCGAATTGGGTTGGAGTCGGACTTTCGAAGTATCGGTTTGCAAGAGATTGGACCGATACTAGGATCTCCGGTTGCAATTCCGTGCCGATACCCGTTTGCAAGAGATTGGACGGGTAGGAACTATCCTAATTTAGATTGTGGACCGAGTTTGCAAGAGATTGGGCTCGGTGCGCAATTGGACGATGATGTTGATCCTAATGCTAGCTTTCCTAGGCTAGGGTTTGCAAGAGATTGGACCCGACCCTAGGATAGCTATAGACCGGCAACAGCGCGAGAGCGTGAGCTTGGTTCTACATTCAGTTGCAACTAGTTCATCTAAATTCTCATTCTAGCAATTTTGATACCGACGAACCACATTTATGAAATATGGTGAGTAGCGGGAATTCCTCATTCCCTAGACGTTCTTTATTTGATTTGATATTTCGCATATTTGTCTGACGATTGTGACAGGATCGCCCAAGGCAATTCTCTCTATTCTTAAATAGCCAGGTGGATTAGGAGCAAGCACGGTCACTCGTCCTCCCTGTGTTCGATACCCGCTCGCCGCTATACCGTGCGCTTGCGGTAAAACTACAACCGTTCTTTGGGTGTATACTCGGAAGCGACCAAGTTTTTGGCGCCGTTGCCGGGGAGGCGATTGCGTTTGATTCTTTTTCACCCTAGCTATTCTTTTTCTTTTTATTATTATCATTATTTTTGTTTCTTATTTCTTGCCTAACCCTTCTACGGTATTAATCATTTCTTTGAAACTCTGTTTCCCCTGTGCATGAACACGAGATCTACGGCGGACCCAGAGACTTATTATTTGATCCCGAGATCGAACGTACCGCGCGGAGACTTAGAGCGGAAAAGAGACAAGATCCGGAAGGGGGGTATATGACCAACCCAGAAACTCCTGAAGAATTGGCGGCAAGGATGGCAAGGATAATCTCTATTCGAGATAGGCTTCGGCCTAAGACTTCTTCTACCACTTCGTCCATTGCCATGCCGGGGTTGGCGGCCGACAAGAACTTCGAGCTAAAGACTGGATTGGTGGTTTTGATGCAACAAGACCCATTTCATGGGAACGCACATGAGAACCCCCACTACCACATCCAACTATTCTTGTCAAAGTGCGCCACATTCCAGATGCCGGGGGTCTCCAACGACGCTATCAGACTGCGCCTCTTCCCCTTTACGCTAAAGGACAAGGCACTCTATTGGTTGAGGACGCAAGCTGAGGGTGTCTTCACCACTTGGGACGAGTTGGCGAGTGCATTTATTGACAAATTTTATCCGCCATCCAAGACGGTGAAGATCCGGAGCGCTCTCATGTCCTTCAAGCAAGGACCACAGGAGACGCTCTATGAAGCATGGGAGCGTTTTAAGGATTTGCAACATCAATGCCCGCACCACAGTATAGAGGATTGGGAGCTAGTTCATAGCTTCTACAACGGTCTCCAACCGGGGACCAAGCAAATTATTGATGCCGCGGCGAATGGTGCAATCTTGTCAAAGACTCCCGAGGAAGCTACGGCCCTAATTGAGAAGATGGCCTCAAATAACCAACAATGGGGCGATGAGCGAGGACACTCCACATCCTCCTTAAAGCCAACTAGCATCTACGAGGCGAAGGCCGTAGCGGAGCTCACGAGCAAATTTGATTCTCTCCACAAGGTGGTGGAGAGATTGGAGAAATTTATCACTGAGCCCCAAGGAAGCCCATCCACCTCCGCACCGACCAACCAAATGTGTGATTGGCAAGACCAATCTCAAGTCATGTACTCGGGAGGAGAGCAAGGAGAAGGATCCTTGGAGCAAATACAATATGTTGCGGGGAACCAAGGGTGTTGGTCCAATCCGGCCGCAAGAAATCATCCGGGATTCTCCTACGCCAACAATGAAGGAGCCTTGAACACGCCACAACCACCGCCTCAACAAGCGCGACCACCACCACCCCAACAACAAAACTATCCACCGAGGGGGCCTCCGCAACAAAACTTTCAACCGAAGCAACAAGTTCCACCATATAGGCCTCCCGGATACAACCAAGGGTGGAGGAATCAAAATCAAAACCCTCCACAAGCTCCACAACGAACCGACTTCGAATCTAGAGTGGAGGCGTTCATGGTCGAGCAAAATAAGGTGAATGCTACTTTGAAGGCGGGACAAGTATCTCTTAATACCGTAGTGGCTCAAATATCGGAGCAATTAGCGTTGCTCAACCGGAACACTCAAAGATTGCCGGCGCAACCGGAGCAAAACCCACGGGGCAACACGGGCCACATCAACGCCGTAGTTGCCGTCACTACTAGAGGCGGGAAGGACACCACCCCCGCCATGATTCCTATTGAGGAGGCCGTGGAGGAAAGCTTGGAGCCGGTTGAGCCGGTAGTTGAGGTTGATAAGGAGAAGGAGCCACAAGACAAGGAGAAATCTAGGGCGGAGCGATTAATTGAGGAAAGGCGCTTCATGCCACCGGTCCCATTCCCCCAAAGGCTAGCGAAAGCGAAAATGGAGAAAAGGCTAGCGAAATTCCTCGAGTATCTAAGAGGAGTTAGCCTCAATATTCCCTTCCTCGACGCCATCGTCGAGATCCCCACGTACGCTAAATTTTTGAAGGACTTGATTTCGGGGAGGAAAAAGAAGGAGAAGATCATGCTAGCCGAGGAGGGCTCTTGGTTCACCAAGAGAGAGAAGGAGCCGGCAAAATTTAAAGATCCGGGGAGTTTTCGGATTCCTTGCACTTTGGGTGGCGTGCCTCTTCAAAAGGCGTTGGTCGATCTTGGGGCTAGTGTGAGTCTCATGCCCCTCTCCATGTTCTTAAAGCTCAACACCGGGACAAAGTTGAAGCCCACCGACATGCGCATTCAATTAGCCGATGGCCGGATAACAAGGCCGGTGGGGATTGCCGAAGACATCCCACTTCAAGTCCCGGGTGGAATATGCTTGCCATGTGACTTCGTCATCATGGACATTAAGGAGGAGGGAGACACCTCATTGATACTTAGACGCCACTTCCTCGCCACCGCCGGAGTCATCGTCAACGTGCGCGAAGGTACACTTACTTTAAACGTCGGCAACATCGAGGTGGAGCTCCACATTCCTAAGGCAATGAAGCACATGCCTTACCACGAGGAGCTTGATTACATGGACCTCCTTGATGAGGTGATAGAGGAGGCGATTCCTCACTCAATCGGCGCTCTTTTTGATGAAGAATTTGAAGAAGGCCCGGATCTAGGCCAAGATGAAGAGAACAAAGATGATTCCCCCGACTTCTCCGCTGATGAAGATGAAGGCGACGCTGATGTCGCAAGGATTCGAGAGCTCTGCAAGCTCTCGAAATTAAGGTCTCCAAGGAAAACCCCGCCGGTGCGGAAATCAGCATCGCCGGTTAAGCCGTTGACCGGGGCAAATGCTAGCTTGGGGGAGCCTCCCCCCAACACTATTCGAGATAGGAGACCTCCGAGGGAGAACGCTACGCCGCCACGTCCAAATCCAAGCGCGCTCCCCGGGAAGTTTGACGGGTGCATCTCATACGCACCAAACATCCCGCATTGATTGAAAATTAGAGGGGGTCGAGCTCACGACCTTAAACGAGCGCTTGTCGGGAGGCAACCCGACGGTTTTAGCTTTATTTTTACTTTTTCTTTATTTTCGTTTTAGAAATTTTTAGTGTTTTGAGTCATCCGACCAAAAATTTCGTGATAACGGGTCCTATTTTTCTTGACAGGAGAGGAGATAGTTAGATCCATCATGAGGAGGATGAACGAGACGACGAGGAGCGCCTCAAGAAGGCGCTCGACGCTTAGGAGGAGGATGAAATCGACTGGAGGAAGAAAGACGGAGTTTAGAGCCAAAACGAAGACAAACAGCAGAAATTAAGGCTCACTCGGCCGAGTATACTAGTCACTCGGCCGAGTACACAAGTTCGTCCGGCCGAGCCGCTCACGAACGAGGGAAGTCTGCTGAACCCAACTCTCTGTTTATTTTCTTGATTTCGATATAACTGCTACTCGGCCGAGTATATATATTCACTCGGCCGAGTAAAACGGATACCCTCCTAAGGCGAGTCATGCCGAGTAGCTTGAGTCACTCGGCCGAATGGACTTACTCCACTCGGCCGAGGCTGGCAAAGCCACTCGGCCGAAGCGATATAGGGGAGAAATTTTTATTTGCCTCGCTCGGCCGAGTGAGAACGTCACTCGGCCGAGTCGTAACATTTTTATATATAAGCAAGGGGGCGCGGAATTCGAAAACGCAAATCCCCAATTCTCGCCCGCGCCCCTTCAGCTCCCACGCCCGATTCCCTCTCGCTCGACCCTCACTCGCCCGACCGCCGCTGCCCCGCCGCCGCTCGGCCCGCCACCGCCGGCCGAGCCCGCCGACGCCTCGCCCGAGTCGCCGCCGGCAGCCCCGCCTCTGATCACCTCCGGTTCGCTTATTTTCACCGTTTTCTCCTCTTTTCGTGTATTTTTTGAGGATCCATGTGCTAAACGCCCCCCTAACCCAAATCAATTTCTATATCTATCCATTATACCCCTATTGCTCCATGCATTTTGATTATTACTCGCTGATATCGCTTTTTCACGCGCAGGTTGCTTATTGGAGCTTAGGGGAGGCCAGGGGAGCTTCTACGGGCTGCTCAGGACTACGTGGAGGCGCGGACTTCGCACGCTTCCACCGCTTAGCACTCGCGGCGTGTTTTGGTACACTCTTTCCACTCTTTTTGCACACGCCGCACTTTTTCACTTTTCGGCGCGCTCGGGGCCGATATGCCGCCCCGGACACGGCCTCGGACGAGGAGACCTTCCGCTAAGCGGAAGAGGTCGGATGACGCCGGCCCCGCCCACGAGGCGGAAGAGTCTCCTCCTCCTTCCCCCACACACGCCGTCCACCCAGCACAGCCTGCAGGCCCCGCACACCCCGCACAGCCTGCAGTGCACCCACAGCCCGCACAGCCTCTCCCCGCCGATCCACAGCCACCACCACCGGCTCCACTGGTCGGGCCGCTCGGGATTACGTTCCGAGACGACGCACACCGCGCCGTCTTCGAGCGTATCTCCCAGCGCTCGATCGTACCCTCCAGGTTCGCACACCTCGCTGACCTAGGACGCCTGGGGGTACTTGAGGGGATGCTCACGTTGTACGACAACGTGGGCTGGCGAGATTTTTTCCAGGTGTCGGCGGATACTTTTACCCGTCCGACACTTGAGGTTTTGAGTTCGATCGCCCGGACCGATGAGGGATGCTCATTCCGGTTCATGGATCGAGAGTGCCAGGTCACTCTCGATATGATGAGAGCATTTTTCTCTTGGCCCGCAGTCCCCGGAGCCGATCGCGGTTATGGCCCCACACATATCCCCCCACCCTCTTTCGACGCCGGTGCCTTCTGGGCACGTATCACGGGTCTCCACGCCGCCTTTGACCCTAGTAGGGCCAAGGCCTCGGCCATCGTACATCCCTGCCTTCGCATTGCTCAGCGCCTTATGGTGACGACATTTTTGGCCAGATATGAGCCGGGCACGATGTCTACGCCAGAGCTTTACATGCTCTACGCGATGACACGTCCCAGAGCTCTATCTAGGGATGGAGATGAGCTTGTCCCCGCCGTCGTGATCGATATCGCGGCATGGTACTTAGACCGCATCATTGTATCGGTGGGCGCTCGCTCACCGATATGCTGCGGCGGCCTGATTACCTTGCTGGCTCTTATGACCGGCGAGGATTTCCCCGACGACTTGCGACGCGTCCCGGGCCCCACCTCTTTGTCGATAGATGTTATGGCCCGGATGAAGATGCTACGTCCGCATGGTGAGCGTCACTGGGTCTGGTTGCACGGCCCTTTCGGTGCCGACTACATGATTCTCCCGAGCCCAGCTCGGACCCAGATTGCACCAGCCCACGTTGACTGGCTCCCAGCGATGGATGTCCTCATCCCCGCTGCGGGCTCGAGGCCGAGGAGGCCGAGCAGGCCCACGCTGCCCACGCTGCCCAGGCTACTCCCGCAGACCCTGCTGCACACCCTGCCGAGCCTGCAGCCGACCCCGTCGACCCTGTGGCCCCTCAGCCTGTTCCTGACGTTTCCGCTGCTCTTGACACTTCTGTCCCCACCTCTGCCAGTGTCGAGAGTACTCTTGATGAGCCCACTTCCACCACTGTCACCACTTCCGAGGCTGTCCCCACCACTCCCGCCACCACCTCTGGCCCTCTGTCCGTGGAGCCTCTTTGCTCCGCTCTCCCCGAGCGCCCGCAGACCTTTGTTGAGAGTGGAGAGCCCTCGTTCGCCGCGGTCGTGGAGACCATGGCTAGCATGATCTCCGCTGGGATTGCGCCTTTCGGTCCACACACTTCCACCCCAGCGGTAGAGTCCTCTGTCTCCACAGCTGTCGTATTCTCTGAGAGCGTCGTGGCGTCTGTCCACACTTCTGTGCCACTGACCTCTCTAGCCGCCTCGCAGCCGCTTTTGTACTCTTCTTTCGCTGCCGCTGCCTCTTCTTCGCACCGCCCGCCCCGACCTCACACTGAGGCCCGGCCCACTTTTCCTGGCGCGGCACCTTTTGTCCACTTCCCTGCTGAGCCCGTTACATACTCCACTCGCGTACGCCAGCCTCGCCCTGCGCAGCCCCGACAGGTGCGTCCCTCTGCACCACCCCCGCCCGACACTGTACTGCAGAGCATACGTGCTCTTGAGTTGGCGGTGAGTGGTCTTAGAGGAGACCTTAGGACCCTGTCCTCCACCGTCTCTGCGATGGCTGGACGCTTTGACCTGATCCCTCAGATCCACTACTGCCTGACACAGATCTTAGAGCGTCTGCCGCGCGTACCCCCACCCACCCAGCAGGTTCCCACACACACTTCCACACACACTAGACCTGCTTCCACTTCCACGCCCACCCCAGCTCAGCAGCCTACACCACCACCACCACCTCCTCCGCCTCAGGACGGAGACGGCGCGGCACCACCTTCTTAGGCACTCTTGATGCCTTAATCCATTCCTGCCGTTGTGCTGCCCGTCTCTGCTGGGTCCTGATGCACTTTTGTCCACCCCCCTCCCCTCGCTTATTTTGGTATTATATTTTTGATCATATCTTTTTGTGCATACCATATCATATCTACTTGGGATTCTCATTTTGATCACATCTATATATATCTTTTTGGGAGAGCGGGAGAGTTTTTGGTGCCGCATTTATTTTCGTATCACTCCTATCTGTGCATGCATCATTTCCGCATCATATTTTCATTTCTTTTTCCTTTCATTATCTTTTTTCTTCCCATCATGCATGCATCCTCACTTGCCCCTCACATTACTTGTCTCTCTGTGTGCCACACTTTGCACATTGAGGACACTGTGCCGTTTAGCTTGGGGGAGTGAGTTCTCACGTCTGCCACCTTTATTTTCAGTTTTTCACCCCGCTTTTCACTTTTGCACTCATTTTTCATTATTTTTTCTTTTATTTTGCCATGCATCACGTTTTTCTTACTTTCCTGTGTGCCGCATTGCATAGTTCTATTTTCCTTTTATCTTTACTTCTTTCTTTTTCATCTCATGCTAGAGATGAATTTTCTGTGATGATGTCTACGTGGAGTTAGCTTATTCTATATGCATGCTATATTTGTCGTGTCTTAGATTTCATTTCTGATATCATATGCTATGGCTTGCTTTGCATTTAGGAGTAGTAACCCACACTTTTTCCTCATGAAAATGGATGAAATTTTATTATTAGCTGAGCCTGAATATTCATATGTATGCTATCACAGAAAACACACCAAGATTCACGCATTGAATGCCTATATCTGGAGTACTGATTTCTTTTCCTTTATCACTTCTATATGCATGAATTGTACACTTCACTTCAGGATGATTGAATGATGATTAGCTATGATATATCTGGATTAGTTAGCTTTTTTGTGATCGAAACTGAGTAGATTAGATTACCCTGCTGAAGTTGTCGTGCATGTCTTATAGAGTGAGCCGAGAGTTATATTTATTTCTTTCTCCACAAATCTTGAACATCATTTATCTACTTTTAAAAATCATTGGCGAATCTCCCCTTAGTGACCCTATTTTATGGCATTTCCCCCGCTATTAATTCCTAGCTCCAAATCTCTTATTCTAAAAAAATAAAAAATAATAATAAAAAGAGAGGAGAACATTCTTGTATATCATTATCTCTCTCTGAGTTGGGATCATTGTATATATGTTGCAAAAAAAAGAGAGAAAAAGAAAAAGAAAAGAGGAAAAATCCTCAATAAAAGATCTCATCTCACTTTCTTTCTTCCTTCCTTCTCTTCTTTGCCTTTGGAGCTATATAAAAATGGGGATGTAAATATTTTTGTGCCACCACGCTTATAGATAAGCTTGGGGGAGGGGATCCATTGATGTGTGAGAGAGTGACTACTTGACATTGCACGACAACCTAGGCTAAGTAATATTCTATACTCGGAGAGATTGTTTCTAGCTTTACGAAATCCAGAAATCTAAGCCTAGCGTTCATTTCATGAAATCCATACTTTTCTATTCCCTCTATTCTATGATGTGATACTCTTATACTCCAGATAGAAAGCGTTCAATTGAAAAGTGTGTGATCTGAGATTTGTATACCGCTTTAGATTATTCAGGCAATGTTAATTTTAAAATTATTCCGTTTTTCATGATTATACCGTTGTTCGTGGGTTTTCTATTTTCTACTTGCACTATTATACTATGATATCAAAATGAGGTTCTTTGACATGTATTTCTCACTCGATGCATGCTATTAGAGTAAGTGAAACACACGTCCTGAGAAAATGATCTAGCATCCTACCTCTTCTTTCTTTCTTTCTTTCTTTATTCTCATTTGGTTTTCATTCTTCTTCGTTTTTCATTTTTTCGTTTTTCGCCGTTTTCGTTTTCCGAATCCACCGGGTTCGCCTTTTACTTATCTTCCTCGAGGATAAGTAAGAGGCAAGCTTGGGGGATTTTGATCACTCCTCATTTTACACCTTTTTTCTGCATGTTTGCATGCCATTTAGATCGCCCAAATCATGTTTTTCACGATATATCGACGATATTGCGATACTTTTCACGATTTGTTGTTTTTGTCGCATTTCAGGTGATTTGGCGCGATTTGGAGTGATCATGATATGCGCTCACTCTAGACGGCCACCGACGACCTCCCCGAGGGGTATTTTGCTGTTGGAGAGGAGCGGAAGAAGAATGGACGTCGCAGGAGCGACGAGGAGGCCAAAATAAGCAGAATGGGCATTTTTTGTGTCCCACTCGGCCGAGTGGAGGAGCCACTCGGCCGACCAGCGAGACACTGCTCGACCGACCCGTTCAGACACGATTTCCATGTGTACTCGGCCGAGCGACGGAGTCCACATCGGCCGAGTGACGATACCACGTCCGCCCGAGTGGCGCCCAGACGAAGCCCCTCCAAAATACCGAAGTTACTGTTTTTCGGCCATCTGAGCTTCAGAAGACCCACTCGGCCGAGTGGTAAACCACGTCCGCCCGAGTGCAGCGAAGCCATCGGCCGAGTGACGACAACTCACTCGGCCGAGCCGCCCCCGAACTGAAGACCCCTGAAGCCCCCGACTTACTGGAAAATTGACAGGGTTTTCACTCGGCCGAGCGACTTTTGTCACTCGGCCGAGTGCGATGCGCTGCCTGTAGCGAAATTTGCGGAAAACAGGCTGTGCAGGGGCGTTTTGGTCAGGATTTTTGGACGATTTTTGGGGCTATTTAAGCCTTGTTTTTACCCTAGTTTAGAGAGCCATCTCTTAGATTTTTTGCAGCTTTTTGAGACTACTTTTTAGCTTTATTATTTGTGATTGGAGAAGAGGAAAAACTTGGATTTTTGTTGGATTAATTGAAGAACTACTTTGGTTTGCATCTCTCTTCCCCAAAAACTCTATTTTTATTGTTTATATCATTGTTGTGATGAATTCCATTGCCTATTTCATTGATTATTATTGTGCTATTGCTATGATTTGTGAGTAGTCTCCACGTCTTGGGGCGTGGGGATGAACCCTACAAGCCCAATTTCGTATTTGTGATAAATTGGTGGAAATTGTGCTAGAATCAATAATTAGAGATTAGATTGGGATCGAATTACTACGGATAGCTAGGTATTCATATCAATTGGGATTTGCAAGAGATTGGATCCCAATTTGATAGGAAGCCCTAGGAATCCGAATTGGGTTGGAGTCGGACTTTCAAAGTATCGGTTTGCAAGAGATTGGACCGATACTAGGATCTCCGGTTGCAATTCCGTGCCGATACCCGTTTGCAAGAGATTGGACGGGTAGGAACTATCCTAATTTAGATTGTGGACCGAGTTTGCAAGAGATTGGGCTCGGTGCGCAATTGGACGATGATGTTGATCCTAATGCTAGCTTTCCTAGGCTAGGGTTTGCAAGAGATTGGACCCGACCCTAGGATAGCTATAGACCGGCAACAGCGCGAGAGCGTGAGCTTGGTTCTACATTCAGTTGCAACTAGTTCATCTAAATTCTCATTCTAGCAATTTTGATACCGACGAACCACATTTATGAAATACGGTGAGTAGCGGGAATTCCCCATTCCCTAGACGTTCTTTATTTGATTTGATATTTCGCATATTTGTCTGACGATTGTGACAGGATCGCCCAAGGCAATTCTCTCTATTCTTAAATAGCCAGGTGGATTAGGAGCAAGCACGGTCACTCGTCCTCCCTGTGTTCGATACCCGCTCGCCGCTATACCGTGCGCTTGCGGTAAAACTACAACCGTTCTTTGGGTGTATACTCGGAAGCGATCATTGGGCACTGTGTGTATATGTAATATCTTGGTGTGTGAGCAATTGTATGCTTTATGTATAAATGTTCGATCGACTAAGAATTGATAACCATTGTATATGTGTGATTTTTTAGTGTGCACACACTTGCGCACTTCGTATATTGGGCTGATATTCCCAGAATCTGTATGTCTGGTGGTAAAAAGGTGCAATGAGGTTGCCAACCCCTATACATAATTTTGCTCTCCAATTGCCAGAGCGCAAGCAAACTGAGGAGTATGAGGATTGAACAATTACCTAAGTTGGCAACCCCAACACCCAATTTCAATTAAATTTAGGTTTGTAAGTTTCCAGCCCCGTCATCTCATTTGAACCAGCTTTGGGTGCTGGGGTTGGCTATCCCGGCACCTTATTTGAATCAATTTTCTCTCATTCCACCCTCTCGACAGCACCCTTGACTTTGCGAGGAAACAAACTCATGCTAAATTAGTTATTGGGATTGCCACCCTATCGCCTCAATCAACCAAAAATATAGCAGAGCCACACTGGCTTGCCAAAACTTGTGTGGCACAAGGATAGCACAACCCTAGAATGTTTTTATAACTAAAATCAAATGAGCCATGTTCCACTAATTAACTCAAAACGAGGAATTTTTTTTCAAAAAAAACGTCCATAAAATTATGAAAGATGATATGTTTGGATAAGAATTTTCAAGATTAACTAAAGAAAAGACAAGTTGTAGTGATCTTTTTCATTTGTTGGGTTTTGGGAGGGGATGTAAATAATCAAGCTACCCATCACAAAGTTGGTAGAAAAAATTGGGGGAAATGAAAATATCAAAATTGTCAAAAGTTGATAATGCTATTGAAAAGTCAAGATCACTAAACATCAAAGGATGGAATAAAGTTTCCCAAAACTAGCATAAATGCATTTAAAATAGTCAAAAGCACCAGAAATTTCCAAATTTTGGTGAGTGTCGAATATTATCCAAAAAGTCATCGAGAATGCTGAGAAAAATAACAAAAAAGTTCAAAACATGACAATAAATAAAAAATAGATATTCACATCTATAAATAGAATAAATGAATGAAAGCACTGGAAAATTATCGTTAATTGAAATAATTATGCAGACTTCATTAAGGAGACTGGAAAAAATATCAAAAAGGTTCCTAACATGGAAAAAAAATCAAATAACTTTCACATCTATAGTTTTAGATAACTAGACTCTCTCAAGTATATAAACCGAATGAACATTACAAATTATACGCACCATGTATTTAAACTGAACCAAATTCCAAATATAACTCTTGCATCATTAAACTGAATCAAATTCCAATATGACATCTGTTGTTAAACGGAATCTAACACCAAAATGAGCCACAAGCCGTCAAACTATCAACAGCAAAAAATGTCCCTTACACTATTAAACTTAATCACACTGCAAAACTGTCTTCCAACAAATGATCTCACTCATTTACTTGAATCAAATTTCAGAAATACCTTTCTCAATCATTAAACTGAATCAAATTTCAGAAATACCTTCAAGTCAATAGCTGTAGAAAATTAAAAAAGATGAACCGTACATTTATAATCTATTTGCAAATACCAGTTGAGGTTTTATAATCTTTAGATGATATTCTTTTTGGACATCCTAATGGATAATTAACAGTGAACCTTTGAGTCTACTGGAGATATTGAATGACATAATTATTACATCTACATACAGAAAAAGCAATCTTGTGACATAGACTCAAAATTACTTATTATATGTTTTCCCTATCCCTCTTTAGGGATACTCTTAATGCATAATTTGTCACCCTACAATACCATTATTCTTAATTTCTTTCTTTTTCTTTCTTTATTCCATCATTTTTCCTTCTTATTCTTTAATTCTTTTTCATTCTCATGATATTCACGTCGCTCTTGCACCCTACAGAAGGCTGACACCTTCTAAACCACCAATGGGGCACAAAAAAATACAACGGAGAGGTAAAAAATTTTATTAAAAAAGACAGTTTACTATGGCAAACATTTGTAACTGCAGTACAAACCATAATTCAAATCAAAAGAAAATTAATGCTAATTACACATGCATGCAACTATACATCTATGGAGCTTAAAACCATGAATTATATGTTGAGATGTATACATGGACTGATGGACATGTTAATTTATGTGTCACCTTAAGCTTTAGACAATGAAATTTTGACAAAAGGGGTGTATAGTATCCGTCGCCACTTTCTAATTACACTCATGCCTCATGTTGAGTATTGGACTTCTCCCTACTTGGTGTTAATGATGAGCAAACATAAATACTTGTGACTAATCCCCTATTTGCAGTTAATCCATTACTTAAGCATGTCATGAAGATCAATTAGCAATGGATGTCACTCAAAAATCAATGAAAGCAAGAAAAGTGGATTGGATGATCAAAGATGGTGATTGAAGCTCCTAGAAGACTTCAAGCTCATACTTTGGATAGAAGAGAGAGTTCTACAAAATGTAATCTTCTTGTTCTCTTCTAGTATATAGCTTAGAAGTAGAACTATATTGGAGCACACACACATCTTCATTTCAGTCCTAGGAAATTATTAGATAACTTTTCCTTAGACTCCAATTCATATTTCTCAAGAATATGCATGTTGTGATTTCAACAGTCGACTGCTGAACGATTTACAGTCGCCTGTCTAAAAACAGTCGACTGTGATTTGTTCAACAGTCACATGTTATGCACATACTTAATCAATTGATTTTTGGACTTTCTAAACTTTAACTCTTCCAGGCGACTGTTGTACATATTACATGCGCATGTCCAAGAGACAGTCAACTGTGATTTGTTAATCGGTCGCCTGTCTATCTTCAGCCCAAAGATCATTTTTCTTTTCATCTAGCCAGTCGACTGATGTTGTACTTACAGTTGCCTGTCCAAGGCACAGTCGACTGTAAATGCTTCAACAGTCGCATGTCCATGTTTACTCTGCAGAATCTGCTCTCTGGTATATTTCTAGTTTAAGTGCCAGTCGACTGATGTTATATTTACAGTCGCCTGTACATGGAACAGTCGACTGTCAATGCTTCAACAGTCATCTGTCTTTGAACTCTCTCTAGACTCTGCTCTCTGGAAATTGTCAGGGTTTGTGACAGTCGACTGATGTTGGTTTCACAATCGTCTGCCCATGGCACAGACGCATGTGTATTCCACATCAGTCGACTGTCCTATCTTTCCAGTATTTTTTGAGATTTTCTCAGCTTACCCTTATTGCGGCCAGTCGCCTGTAGAAGGATTTTCAGTCGTCTGTTGGATTTACAGTCGACTGTCTTCTCTTCATCAGTCGACTTTCCATGTGGTAAGTTACCATTTGAATTCTCACCTACCCTCTGACACAGTGTAGCAGCCGACTGTGTTTTGTTCAACAGCCAACTGTCGACTATGTAAATTCTATCCGTTGCCCTTTTCTCCACGGATTTCAAAGGGGGTTTTGGGGATTCTGTATGAGGGTTTTGAGAAACCTATAAAGGCAGCCTCTACTGTTCCATTGAGAGGTTACCCACTCATCTATGAAACCCTAAGATTTCATCTTCAAGCTTCTCAAGCTCTCAAATCCTAAAGCCCTAGAATTCCAATATTTCATTTGCTTGCTCTCCAACCTAGAATCAAAGAGATATCTTCTACGCAATTGGTAGTGACAAGAGAAAGGGCTTTCCTCTCTTCCAAGAGAGACATCAACACACAACACACTTGCTCCTTCAAGTTCTACTTCAAGGCATAGGTGCTTGTAAGTGTAGTCATTTCAATATTTCATAACTTTTGTTGTTAGATTAACTCTCGGTTTGTGAGAGTGGTTTGCTTACTCCCAAGTTGTGGGATTCAAGGATATCGAGTGTACTTCAATTTCACTTGTAGGGTTGCTACAAGTGGGTTTAAAGGAAACCTTAAGTTATGGTTCTAACTTGAGCATCCGGTGGTATCCGGGTGGAAGGGACGTAGGATTACCAGGAACAAGTCGGGAGTTTACTTGGGTAATCCGAACCCTTGAAACATCATTGTGTTTGCATTGTTTCATTTTAGGGTTTATTTTCATTCCGCATTAATGGTTGGTTAGGAATTTACTTTGATATAATTATCATTTTAAATTGTATAAACACTATTCAACCCCCCTTCTAGTATTTTCCTCATAGCCAGGGATCTTACACCTCATGCACATATCATCCGAATACAGAACATTAGACAAGTAGAACATGGAAATTTATTTCTGAATCATTTAAGGGATTAACGAACTCTTAAAGATTTGGCTGAAAATATGGTGCTTTGAAGACTTTACTCGCTGTACTTTCAGCATGACTGGGCCAGGCTATCATGCAATCATTAACAAAGGCTAAGTTGGGCCTAAAAATGCAAGTTGATGAAATTACAATTTATTAAGCATCAAAATAGATTTTTTGATCCTTTCAGTATGATAGTTTTGGTAATACAGATGAACTTTAGTTTGACATATTAAACCTTAATTTTTTTTGTCTTTATTTCAAGCGTAACCTATCTAGGCAATGCTAAACCTGAAATTAATGAGTACATTAGAGCTTCTAACAAAAGATTAACTCTACATCACAATATGATCCCTTAATTAAAATACATTCACACTTGGCCTATCTCATTATTCATAGAAGTGTACACTCCAACATTGATGCAGGACAAAATAGACCTAGGATTAAGGGATCTACATATGGTTTTGTGCTGATAGAAATTTAGGGATTTGGGGGAATAAAATCGGTGTTTGATAGAAAGGAGGCAGACTTCGGACCTAACACCTAGGTGCGTCACACACCCCCTTTTAACTTCACAATAGATTCACAAGAAATCTAGGGTTCCTCACAAACCAAACTAGGTTTTCTCCCAACAAAATAATTTTTTTCACGAACTGATCTTCAATTGTTCAATACAATACCTATTTATAGCACACACTACGTGCACAACATGTGCAATTTATAAAATAAAAGAAAACTCCAAAAAATTATGAAACGCATCCACAACATATGCAACCAAAAATCAAATGAAGTCTAAAAATAAACTAAGTCTGAGCAGGATCCCCATCAAACATATAATAAGCAAGTTCCCCAAAGTTTTACGGTTCCAATTAACCAACATTGGATTTTGTAAGATTAGCTAATCAGTCATATCATGTGACATTAGAATCATATTATTTAGGTTTTCTTATTGCTTATGCTGTCAAATCGCCGATTATACCTCTACAAACATGGCTACCAGATACCCACAGAGAAGTGTATGCTTCTAGCCGGAATTTTATTAAAAATGGGATCATATGGATTGATTCAGATAAATATGGAATTATTACCGCATGCACATTCTATATTTTATCCCTGGATGGTGATAGTGGCAACAAAGCAAATAATATATGCAGCCTCAACCTCTCTTGGTCAACGCAATTTAAAAAAAGAATATCCTATTCTTCTGTATCTCACATGGGTTTCAGTATATGAAAGGTTTCCCTTGTGGGATTGTTCAAGAAATATAAGCTTCTGTCATGAACCTTGGATTTAAATTATCCAGAGAAATAATGGAAAATTTCACAGAAGTTTCATGAGCTTCGAATGCAAATAATTATCTGCAATCTGGCCTATCATGTTTAATGTGCTCATATGGAAACAATCCAGAGATTTCATGTTGGAACAGATAAAGGACCACACGTGTTCCAAAAAATTTATGGATTCCCAAACTGAAACGCAGACACATGGTTTAAGGCTTCTCTTTGCAGTCAAGATAATCCTGAAAATTGTGCAGTACCAGTGCTACTTGGTGTGTCCAACTAGCCTCAGACTAACGATGGTTTCTACCACCTATGGCTACTCACATATACTTCCTCTGTCGAAGGGACAGAAGCTTCATAAACAGATTATAATGCAGCTAAACTAACCAGGATAAGCACGGCATTGTTTTTTCGTTTCTAAGTTAACATAGAATAAAAGTCAGAAAAATCAGTAAGTGTGCATTCTGGTGCTATACAGTCATTGTCAGTAATCTATAAAATTTACTTCTTCATTGCAAAGAAATATCTTCTCAAATAAACCATTTCATCTGTCTCTACTAGTTTACTAGGATATGTAAAAGTACTCATAGAAACATAATAATATGATAGGATTCTAATATCTTTTTCCTAGGAATAGGATTATTATGATATCTTTGACTAAAAAATACCACAATATCCACATATTCCATATAATTGTAAGAAAATTTACAGATGGGAGTAATGGAACAGTACAAGGAACAGTGTCTTCCAGAATCAGTTCTTAATTAGGATAAGATAGATTAATTACATGAATAGCAGTAAACCTATGTGTATTAAAAATAGCAATTGTACAGACAAAGCATTAAATGGCTAAGCAATCCCTACGCTAAAAAGGCAGGAAAGCTCTTAAAAATCGCTACCTGAGCAATTTCGTTAGGCACGCTCATCTGCCACAATATAGATCTTTCAATTGGATTTGATGTTATGCGGAAAGAGAACCCCTTCTCCGCAAATCGTGTTAGAAGATGCCCTGAATTCCACCAAACCACACAAGTAAAATGCGGAGATCTTAAATCCGCGCGACCTTCTACAAAAGAAATCAAATTCACAAACTTGGCATTCACAAACTTGGCATACCGCCAACTGAACCATTTTCAACAACTTTAGCATCAATCTCGGCCACAATAGATTTTGTTGCAAATTTCCCTTTTTCCCATTTCTGTTTTTCCTTTTCTAGTTTCTTCTTCTCTGCTGCTTCAGCCTTCAAAGCCTCCCTTTTCAACTTCTCTTCCTGAAAAAATCGAATATCTTGTTGATATGCTCAGTAATGCAATTATATGATCATTTCATGATGCAGAAATTCAAATTCCTGAGTTAGCCTAACCTGCCTTCTTTGTTTTCTTTCTTCAAGCATGCGAGCTTTCTCTTCCTTCTGTTGCTTCTTTCTTGCAGCTATCTCATTCTTTTGGTTATTTTGGTCAGAATCAGAAGAAATGCGCTTTCTTTTCTGCTTGACAATGTCATCAAGTTGCTCGCCCATGCAACCTTCCTCAATGTAGCTTCCCACCTGCTTAAGGTCCCAGATTTCACCCTCATTCAATTCAATTATTATAGTGACCAAAAATGATAAAAATATTCATAATTATAAAGCAGTCATTCAAGCAGAAGGTTTCAAAGAACCCATTAGCAACCACGGATCATCAAAAAAGACACATCCATGTAGAGCAAGAATATAGTAATTTTGGTCTTTTTTGTGTTTTCAGGCACAATAGCATCTCAGAAATTGGTGGAAATCCACAAATGTGTGAGCCAGTACCAGTGAGCTCAGTACCCTAGTACCCCCAATGTCAGAGCCTAATGTGAACACCATTCAAATGGAGAAGGAATACGAAATTTGATACTGTGTTTGGATGGCTAGATAGCTTCCAAAATCCTCAGATTTTAAACTTCGTTTGGAGCTTGGAGTTACCATCAATGATGTTTCTTTGTTTCAACCTCCAACCATCCCCACTACCGCCACCCTTGATCGTGTAGCTTAAAGAGTCAGTATTCCTACCGTTCAACGTAAACAGTACATTTTATTGCTCTCAAGTCTTAAGACAATGCCTACTGCCTTCACACAGAGAAGGAGAAAAAAAAGCAAAAAAGAGAGAGAAGGAATACAACAACAGTAACAGAAGAAGAAGCATTCCAAAAATCTAATGCCAGCTCACTTTTGAAGGAATGCTAGGTGGTGTGGGAAACCAGGATGGCGTCTAGAGCCGCCAAGGATGCAGAGTGCCTCTAACCTAAGTGGATTTAGCACAGCGCATTCTAAACCAAGTCTATGTTTACAACCAAACTTAGCAAACAATTTGATCCAAATGATGAAGCAAATATGTCCTCCATTCATGCTTATGATGCTACAGCATTTATTTCTGTATCCCAAATTATCTTACTTCAAGAAACCATCTCTATTAAAATCTGTGTAGTAGACAAGCAACACATTCATGTGCATTGAGGCACAAAAAAGAGCATACCAAAGAAAAAATTTTGAGGGAATCAAAATTAGCATCCAGCACTTCAGCCCTGTTATCGACTTTTTCATAGCTGGCATGTCTACCAACTTAGCTGCTTTTTCATCCCAGCCCCTTCTGCATAATTCTAAAGCTTCGTCACAATACTAGTTCTTGATCTCTAATTTTCCTTACAAGCTTCTTTTTCTGACATCTGGTGTCATATCATATTTGATATTAATCTAAAAACTAGCCCAAAATATTGGGGGCAAAGTGCATTCAGCGTCTAACTGGTTTTTACCATCAGGTCTATATTTGCAAAGAGGGAATGAATACAAACGTGGTCAAAACTCTATCCATCACATAAAAAGGCTAACCACACTACATTTAGTTCCTCTAATATGTACAACTAAGAACTTCAGCATATATCAGAGCTGAATATGTGTAGTTCGTCATAAAACACAAAACAAGATCCTGCATAGAATATCAAGGAAGTATAATACAACTAAAAATTTTCTAGCAACCCTTTCACAATTGCATCAACACAAATTTTAGTTCTTGTATATAACTTATTATCGTTTTAAAAAGAATCAGCCTATATTATACAGTGGCGACATTACACCACCACATTGTCTTTCTAATGGCTTATCAGATGGTGCAAAACCCTTGGGATTTTTTGCCAATAATCTCTTCTTTCAGCTGCATTGTTAATATCCTATCAAAGTGCCTATATCTGACTTTGTTATGGTCTTTTTGAACCAAAAGCCTCCTGAATACAAACTTCAGCTGTTTTAAATCCTTAGGAAAGGTACATAAGACTCTGCGCTTGTTTTTATTTTCCCAAATTCACTTAGAGACCTTCAACGATTTTCTCTTCTCTCTCCTAACTATAAGTCTCATTTGACAGAAATCAAGACATTTATTATAGGTACAATTTACTTAGCTATGCAAACAAGCATTTGGAACGTAACCCAGGTATTTATGGTCAAAGAAGAACGGGAATACTGGTACCCAAGGGATTTCCATCCAAAATAAGATATGAACAACAATGTTATAGAGGAAAAGCATAAAGGAGAGATGGAACCCTTCTATCATCTAGACTCGCTGGCATCATTGCGCATTTTGGTCGAGTAAATGAGCTAAAAGGAAAATGGTAAGAAGAAAATGGTTTGAGAAGAAAAAACAGGGAGAAGAGATGATTAGAGATGAACCGCCTTTGCTGCTATTTACATTCATCACCATCACCATCCCTAGCAACTACCCCAGCTGTTATCCACTTCCTTTATTTAAGTTAGGGATCAATCTGCGGTTGGACCCTAACCACATTTGAAGTTCTCTTTCAGGCCACAGTGGAGGCAGTAGCCACACTGGAGGTGAAGCACCTTTGTAGTTCTCCTCTTTCAGGGCCACAGTGGCAGCAGTAGCCACAATGGAGGTGAAGCAACAGACAGACGCAAATGCTGGAAATAAATAATGCCGGCAACTGATGACGTTAGCAATCTACGAGTCCACTGCACTTATTTTTTTCCATAAACAGCAGATAGCCAGGTCGCTACATAAACCACGCATCATGGGGTTCACTCTACCAAGCAGCTTCCAGTGCCCTTTTTCAGAAGAATGATATAAACCACAAATACATCTAGGCATGGTGACCCAAAGTTTGGTTTATGCACACACACGACGCATGGAAACACGAAAAATCCTACAAGTTTGGTTGTATGACATGCAATGATAGGCCAATATATGATATATGTTTCTATCTTTTTTCCAATATAGTAACAAAAAATTAAAATTATAGAAACTTGTATGAAAAATCATGCATACCATACACATAAAAGTAAACGCAAATATAACTTTACTACGGCTGTGGTCCTTGGATTTCAGATGTGTCTTGCCATGAATGGCTTAATACATCTCAGTCCTACATGATGTATTATTCACATGTTTTTATCTGTGCCTACAGTCTCCTAGCTTGATATTTTATTAGATGTTACGCTTTTTTACGTAAAACATAAGAGGCACTAGAGTACATACCAATGAATGGAATGTTTGTTAAATAAGTTAAGAAAAGTGCAAAGGATACATACGGGAAGTATTAAAAAAGAATTATGAAAACGAGACAAATTCATAAAACCGAGAAAAGCTTCCAGAAAAATCCAACACATCCCAAGAGTATCCAAGATAAACTGTTTTGGTTAACGCTTCAGATAAAAAGGTTGATGTCACCTAAACAGTGCATACAATTGTCCAAAACCGCACCCCCCAAAAAAGAAGTAAATAAAGTTTAAAAAATCTACCTAGATATAAAGTTGCAGGTTGCACTCAACCAAACCTAATTGTTAAATCTGTTACTTGCAAGAAGTACCAATTGCACGTCATAAACAGCTCGATTTTGATTTCCGGAATGACTGTTGGATATTCAGTTAGGTTTAGTTTTACCAGCTGTTTTGATATATTAGCCTTGGATCCAACCAAACCCATTGTCATCCGTAGTCAAAAATGTGTGCATGCGCGCGTACGTGGGTGTGTGTACACGCGCGCATGCAGGATGTGTGCCAGCAACGAATGCAATCACTTAATCAAATACATTGGTGCACACAGTTCAACTGTATTAGAAAGCGTAAGTAGTCCCCATTTTGAATGGAACACTCACTAACTAAGCTGGCCTTACAAAGGAAAATTAAGGTGAAGACCCAAGGATCTAGACTCCAGCTCATCGCTAATTCAATGATCTGATGCATGTCCAATGAGATAAAAGCATTCAAACTATCAAGTTGTATATATCTCTCGTAAGTAAAATAATGAATGTCTTTGCCTAGTATGCAAGCAATATTGCGGCAAGCACCTTGAAATAAAAATTTTCAAATGAAAAAACAGAAGCTAATATAAGGTCATTCGCACATGTTACATGTGTTCTTTCTTCCTTACTAGGATCTATTGTAGGTCGCGTATCGGCCTAAGAAATTTGATATCGGATTGCGGATATCGGGGATATTGACTAAATATCTGAGTGTCATATTGGATGCTTAAAAATGATGTTATATGCAAGAAAATGATGTCTTATTGTCAAAGCTAAGCATTGGAAGTGTTGATTGAAGGAAAGGAGGCTCTTGAAGTATTTTGGATTTGTAAGAGACTCAAATGCATTGATGCGATAAACGAAGTGCAAGTTTATCCCCAAGTTATTCTACACGTATTTACATGGTCCACACATGTTCACCTCCTTTGCGCATACTGTAAACTGAAAACCAGTTCGCGACTCGCGAGCATGTTTTGCTAGAAGTTCATAAAGTAATCTGGCTTGGGTTCAAGAGATGCCTTGATAACAATTTGTTGGGCTAGATCAGGCAATGGTTAAGTAAGATGATTGAGGGGGTAGATAAACTTGCAGACTGATATTATGGTTAAGGACCACAAGGGTTTATTATTATAGTTAACAGTGCTAATTAATACACAGATGGTAGTAAGGATGAAATTGTATGCATGATCGAGAAAATCTTCGGTACTTTCTTTGAAACATCAAAGGTCAAAATCGCAGATCAGACACTAATCAAATAAGCACATATTTGTTCATACAACATACAACAAGAAAAATCCAATAAATGATCACCTCTCGGGGTAATTTTTTTATAAATTACCGGCGAATTGTCCGGTCATCTCGATCGCAGAAAAAAGAAAATGAAAAAAGGAAAAAAAAAACGAAATCAGAAAGAAAAAACGAAATAAAAAAAAGAAGATCAGAAAAAAACGAAAACAAAACGAAACTTACCTGTGCGAATCGCCGAACTCCCCCAATCCAAGCTTCGAGCATCTCTCGAGGCTCCACCGGCGAGTATCCACCTCCGATGACTTTGAAAGGTTGGAAAGTCCACAGCGAGCAGCGGGGGCAAGCAGCGGGGGGAAGGCGATGTGATTTTAGGGTTTTTTTGCTCGAAAATTGAAACCTCTCTCACATTCGACCGCAGCCCTTTGAGGTTAAGAGATGGATTCGGGTATAGGGTCGGGTCGGATCCACTGTGCCATGGATCCGACCCATAACCCGTTAAAACATTCTAACCAATTTTACCAAATATCGGCCGATATTTACATAGCGGATATCGGCCGACATATCGGCCGATATGTCGGATAGCGGCCGATATGCCCTCGAAAAGCGGAAACCGCAATGAAGTAGCCCATATCGTATCGGGCTTGTAATTTTTCCGCTATAGCGGCCGATATTGCGGATAGCGGACCGATATTTAGAACACTGCTAGGATCTATTGTAGACTGGATGTAATGGAATAATTAAAATAAGATTATTCATAAATATAATTATGTTGATCATATAACTGATGTTACAAATCATTTTCTTCCCTGCCTGGAAATTTATTGTGTACAACATGTGTGTGAGCATGTGTATAGTCAAGAAAACACATGGCGCCTAGATTTTCAAATATTTCCATGTATAAACCTCATACGCAGGTCTGAAGACCGTTCTTGTGACCATGACCAACAAGAACTAATATGCATTGATTATCTCCAAAATAGTACCCACTCAATTATATGGACATTTTTGCAAGAGAAAAGCTGATTTTTATTATCAACTTAAGTTTAACTTAACATCTCCTGTAAAGATCAAGGTAGACATTTTATACAAAAGGAGTGGGTTTTCTAACCAATCTAAGCAGTAATATAACACCTCAGGTTATCCCAAAAAAAACTAGGATATGGTTGTTCATGCCAACAATTTCTATATGCAAATGAAACAAATATATGGTGTACGACCACCTGTGGAAGTAAGTCCTCAGGCATGTAGTCGTCATGAGGATTGTCTTTTAAGCTTTGTGGTGAACCAGCAGTACCTGAAACAAAAAAATTTATTTACTTAACAACTCGACAAGCTAATGTATAATTGAATTATATTATCCTATTGTCCTTCACCACAATAAAAATACAATAGGACTGTGTACCAGTGCATCCATCAGAAGGTTGATTTGTCGAATTTCTAGTAGTTACTTCCATGATATCCTCATTGTTAGCTGATGCGGATTGTTTTATTGGAGAACAATATTCAGTGTGGTCATTTTCATAATGAATACCCATTGGACTTGGGTTCCTCTCCGAGCACCCTTCCAGTTCAGAACTTCCAGCACATCCTAGTGCCTTCAGACTTGTTCTATAGGAACCATCTTCGGACTCATTATCAGACTCCAGACATATAAAACCAGCCATTCCTGCAAAACATATTAAGAATAGAAGTTTACTACTCAAGCAGTGCATTGTTTTTCACAAAGGAAGAAATGAATAAAATTTAAAGGAATCAGCTTTGCAACTGACTGCTAATAAATTATCAGTTTTGATATGGACCAATGGCAAAAGAGTCTTCCTTATAGCACATAATAGTGCAAACAAAATGGTAAAACTTTCAACTAGTGATTAGTGCACAGTCTTAAATGGAAGCATGAAATTAGCCAAGGATACATGTTTGACTTATGAATGTCAGATGAGTTTATCAAGGTGATCCAATGTTTTAGAAAATATGCAATCCTATAATTAGATCCCAAACTGAGTTACATTTAAACCAAAACCCACAGCTTGGGAAGAACCTCCATGGTCAATATGATGGCAATAATAATATCATTGTTGTTATGGTGATTTGATACTAGAGTTATGGTCAAAAACGATCTATCTCTTTTGAATGTGCGGCAGCATGGACCAATGGCCCAGTACAACGGTGAGGGGTGAGGAGCATAAAATTGAGATAAGACATTTTGACCTAATCGAATTCGTCCTATAAGATAGAGATTTTCTTGTGTATGGGTTCAAGACTTCCAATAAACACAGCAGTAAGGTTGGAAATTGTGCCAAGTCCAGCCTAGTTAAAGCTAACGTTTGGGCCAAACATTTTAATTTTTAATCGGCTTTAGGCATAGGTTTTTGGCCTGATTCGTTAACATGTCAGGATTGGGCTTAGTTGGCTCAATGGGCCCAAATAAGTTATAGTTGTATATACTTAATCTTATGGTTTGATAGATTTATATAACAAATATATTTATATCATATTTATGTGGATTCTTAAACTGCATACCGAATATTGGATGAATTTTGTAATATAAATGCATTTCTTTATATTATTGGGGAGAATAATTATCATGTTATTGCATTCTGTCACAAAAGGAAGGAATTCATAGATTTGATGAAATGCAAATATGTATATTCTCTTTAAAAAATCACTAATGGTCAACAATACATGTAGATTATATGAACTATTATTACTTATTTTTTAATACATTCTTCATTTAATTAATTTAAAAAAATTATACAATATGTTACATTTTATTTACTTATGTCATAGCCCGTGCCCGCAGGCACGGTTCATTTAAGATTTTCCCTTGCGAAATCTTTGTTCCTCGAATTTTTTTTTTCAAAGTCAAAATTTAAAAGAAAAACAAATTAACTTACAATATTTAGCGGCACAGGCGCCTTCGGCGTGGGTGCCTTCGGTGCGGAACAACAAATTCAGCGCATGCGCCTTTGACACAGAACACCAAATTCAACGTGGGTGTCTTTGGCGCAGAACAACAAATTCGACGTAAAACAACAATTTCGACGTATGTGCCTTATGCGCGGAACAACAAATCAGCGTTAAAAAATGACGCGTGCGCCTTCGACGCGGAATAACAAATTCAGTGCATGCGCCTTCGACACAGAACACCAAATTCGACGTGGGTGCCTTCGGCGCAGAACAACAAACTCGACGTAAAACAACAATTTCGGAGCGGGTGCCTTAGGCGCGGAACAACAAATCAGCGTTAAAAAATTTAGCTCGCGCCAAACGGAGCGGGTGCCTTTGGCGCGGAACAACAAATCAGCGTTAAAAAATTCGGCGCGGGCGCCTTCTTCATATACATATAACCCGTGCACGTGGGACACTGTTCATTTAAAAATCTTGGACCCACTAATTTTAAACAAACATCAATAATTATTAGTTTCCCCAGAAATATCAGCAGATGGGATCAAAATTTTACATGGTTTTGCAACGCGGATCAATGAGTTGGCAGCATCTCCCGCGTTCATTCTCCCACAGCTCGCGTCCATTCCCAAGATGAGATTGTGTGTGTGCACAACATTTTTTTCATAACTAATATTAAAAGGTTATTCATAATTTCAATGTTTTTGTGTATTCCCAACAAATTTCTCTTCAACCCAAAAATTTCCCTCCAAAACTTGATGTGACATTGCCACATAGGACAAATTCAAAATCTGCCCTCAATTGTAATATAGATGACTTAAGAATATAGGCACCATTGTGGGGTCAAGTCAGGGTGTTCATTTTGAAATCTGGTTCAAGCCTAGAAATTCGAGCCCGATACATAACCAGGTGGGCTTGGACTCGAGAAAATTAAACGGACATGAGCCCGAGCTTATAAGAGTTTGGCACAAGCCCGACCCATTCCCACCCCACTCAATAGGCTATTTTTAATTAGCATCCTCTTTAGACGAACTCTCGACAACGGTCAACATGTTAGAAGAGACTTGTCTCTTAAAAATGTAAAACCCTTTATTTTGTTTCATTTTTATTTTTTGAATTACATGGCTAACATTACATTCAATTTAATTTAACAAAAAATGATTCCTGAACATCAAATCTTAATTTTTATTACGGATTTAGCTTGGAATGGTAGATTTTTGCTGACTATAATGGTAAATAAAAGATATTGCAGAGATAAGGTAGTGTCAATAGATTATAACTACCTAGCATAGAATTTTGATCCTAAATATGCATCTTACAAAGTGATAAAAGAATAACAAAGTTAAGATTAATACTAAAAGATTAAGTGGTGGAAATTAAAGGATGATATGCGGTGAAAATTCAAAGAAATGTTTCGTAAGGAGGCAAATTTGGAGTTTAAGATGGGCACGAGTGTTATGAGGAAGAAACTTACGGCTTGCATTGGAACGATAATCATAGAAGAATTTGGTGTATCTAAAGGTATTGCATCACCCAGTAAAAAGACGTCTTGATAAAACAAGGAAGCGAAGGTTTATATGAGAACTAAATGTGACAGTTACAAAAACCTTGAGAGATGTAGGGATGACGAAGCCTTAAAAATTAGTCATAAAGAAAGTTAAAAAAGTTATCCAAAAGGCTAGATCCAAGTTGTATGTTAATACTTAGAAGTTAGATATAGTTAAGAGAGAGAACATTATCAACTAGTGCGAATGAGGAAGAAAAACAAACGAACTTGGGCGCAGTTAAGTAAATTAAAGAAGAAAACCAAAAAAATTTAATCAAAGATGTCGAGATCAATGTTAGGGAGAAAGTATTTTGACCAACGTTCTAAATATCAAATATTGGTCGTGTATCTGCTTGAAAAATATGATATCGAATAACAGATATCGAAGATATATCGGGAATATTGACTAAATATCATGTGTCTTATCGGATGCTAAAAATAGATATCATGTGCATGTCATATATGTATCTAAGTAGATATAACTATATAAACTCATATAAAAATATGTTTAAGGTATACTTAGTTTAATATGTTGCATTAAACTTGAATCTACCACCAACCTGCTGAAAAATCCTTCACATTTCTTCACGTACTCACATACCAATTGAGTACCATATATATCTGATCTTTTATTTTTCTTAATATTTTATCCTCTCTTTTTCATTCTTATAAATAAATATTGTAAGATTTCTAAACAAGAGAGTAGTAAACACACCAGCAAAAGCCGACACCCAAAAGGACATTTTTCTTAATTTTATTACATTTCATCCTCTATAAACAAAAAGAGCCACTAAACCGATATTACTATCATGATTAATAGTTATAAAACTATTTTTGTTATTAAAATACACTGAATTAGAAGAAAAGCTTGATGAAAATCAAAGATCATTTTTTAGGAAAATGAAATATATTTATGCCAACTGCAGTATAATTAGATCAATAGATCAAACTAAAACAAATAAAATTAAATTAAAAATATGCCCATTTATATTTAAAAATTGAACACATGGCATTTTCGAGGAGTTCTTGGATGTAGTTCCCACCGAGGACTCAATGTCAGCATCATAGACCTAACGGGTGAGGGACATATATTTCGTTTTGTTGATCACAATCACTCTTACTTAATCAAAGACCTAGAGGAAAGGAAGGAGAGGCAGAGAGTGATGATCTGAGATCGAGAGGAAGAAGAGGATGATCGAATTGTCCCGCCTGAGATCGTATAAGTTAGCAAGAAGACAAAAGAAATATCAACCAACAATGTAGTCAAAAAATTTGAAGAAATTTGGATTGCCTATCAGGTCAACCCTCCTCTCATTTTTATAAGTATTATCAGCTATCACGCGTCGGATCCAATGTTAATTGGATCTGACCTAAAAAAATTAAAACCAAAAACATTGAAATCGGCCGATATTTTATTCCGAATTACGACCGATAACAGCCGAAAATCAGAAACCAAAATAAAACCACACATATTGTATGGGCCTCTTAGCTTTTCCAATATTGCGACCAATGTGGATATCAGATCGATATTTGAAACACTAATTTTGACAAACTCTTTAATAGAGTATTTTGACAAACTCTTTAGTATAAATTATACCTAAGATATAGTATATAATCAAATCCCTTTGGAAGAGCTGAATCATTATTTTATGCGAAGAATCTGAGTATGTAAGGTCAAAAAGCTTTAAAAATGAAACCAAGAAAATGTGTATCCAATGGCATTCATATTAAGGTGTGAAAATGTATATGAGAGATAGCCATTGTATTGCTAGTAAAGCTATTTAACAAAATCTAGGAATCAAATAGAATACTAAAAAATAGAGGAGTATCACTTTGGTACCTTTGAATAAAATAAAGGTGATATATAAAGTTGCTTTAACTATCGTGGAATCAAATTAATATGTCATACCTTGAAACTGTGGGGAATGGTGATCAAATCTAGGTCGAGAAAGAATATTACCATATCAAAAAAATCAATTTGATTTCATTCCAGGACGTTTGATAACAAAAGCAATCTATCGCATCAGGCATATTATGAAGCAATATAAAACAAGGGATGATATTAGCATATGATTTTTATTGACTTGGAGAAAACCTACGATAGAGTCCTTAAAAAGGGTCTGTTGTAGGTCTTAACAAAAAAGATCATTTTAAAGTGCGTTACTTTAATTCTAGATATGTATTAAGGAGTAGTCACTAATATGAATACTTTAAGGAGGAATAACAGATAACTTTTCGATCGATGTTGGATTACATTAAGACTCGATGCTAAGTCCCCTCCTCTTTGCTACATTGATTGATCAGCTCTAAGCAAATTCAAGATGAGATGTCTTATTGTATGTTATTTGCAAATGATATTATTTTGATAGATGAGATCAAAAGTGATGTAAATATAAAGTTAGAATTATGGAGACATATGTTGTAAACTCGATGGTTCACACTTAGCATTGTATAGAATGTAACTTTAGTAGAGTGATACATGAAAATCATAACATGATGAAGCTAGATGAGAAAAGTATATCGGTAAATACTTAAAGAATATCAGATCGGTTATCTAAAACGATGCATGGATTAAGGAATATGTTGATCATAGAATTAAAATCAGACGGTTGAAATGGAGAGCCGCAACAAAAGTGTCATGCGATCAAAATGCACTGTTTCAGTGAAACGATAAATTTTTATAGCATGATGATTAGACATACTTTGTTATATGATGCAAAGTGCTAGCTATCACCAAAAAACATGAACTGAGTTTGTGTGTGTTAGAGATGTGAATGTTATGATGGATGTATAGAAACTTTAGAAAAGAAAATGTAAAAAATGAGGATATCTAAGCAAATGTAATCGTGGTCCATTAGGGGATAAGATGAAAGAACGTCGCTTGAATTTGTTTGGTAATATACACCAAAGATCTATTGATGCACCTATTAAAAAGGCAAAATATATAAATGTTGAGATCAAAAGAAAGAGAGGTGGATCAAAGAAGACATGTATGATAGTAATAAGAAAGGATATGAAAAATCTTGGTTTGATAAAAGAGAATGCTTCAGACCGTAATGCGTGAAAAACGAATATGCGACATTACAATCCGACGTGATCACGATTTAACATTCTTTCTATTAAGTACGTGAAGCCGACCCAGGATGAAGGCTAAGATGATGATGATTTGGCTTGGAAACTTTGGCGTCACTTGGGCTTGGACTTGAATTCTAATTGCACCTAAATTTTGAATTTGGACTATAATTAAATTTGTTTTAAGTCTATAGAGTTAAAGGTCTATACTTTTAAGTTTGCATTTTTACTGAAAAAGCATGAATCCGCGCTTCAGCTTAGATCCTTCATTTGCATTGATAAGTTTTATTTATACTCTAAAGACATATGGGTTCATGCTTGTGTTCTGGAAATTAACTGCAGTAGACTTCTATTCCAGTTCAAGGACTCAATGTCCATTCTTAAGATCTGGAATTTAACAAAGTTGGGTTTGTTGAATATTGGACTCCCCGGATTTGGTTTTGATGATGAGCAAACATAAATAATCCATGAACTAACAATTTGTGAGCGCAGTTTTGGAGATCGTCGCCAAATTCACGAGAACATTCAAAGCGACATCTCAACACTTCCCAAAGCTCGTATTCATGCCTAAAGCTTCGTTGAAGCTCTTGCGCCGTTTTGGAAGTTATGAAGAATGAATCGAAGCTCTCGAAGACCGTTTAATAAGGTTTTATTTATAGTCTTTTAGCTTCGATATATAGAATGTTAAGCCTTGAGTATATCTTACGTTTCTATCTTCATTTCGTTCATTTCGTAGCTCTAGGATCCTTGCACAAGTTCATTCTAGCTTCCTCGAAGCATCGCGCTTCGATTCGGACTTTATTGTGCATGTTAGTTGGTACAAGAAGGAGTACTGACCGACTAGATGGTGATCTAGTCGGTCGGCAACTCTTCTTGGACCGACTAGTTTGATTCCTTAATTTCTTGGACTTTACTGTTTACAGTTAGTCGGTCTACGTTGACTCACCGACCGACTAGTTTATGAACTAGTCGGTCAGTGATGCTTCTTTGACCGACTAGTTGTGACTTACTGTTCACTCTAAATTTCTCCTGAGCTACTGTTTATCGTTAGTCGGTCTAAGAACGTTTGGTGACCGACTAGTTGACAATCTAGTCGGTCAACGTTTGTTCTTGAACCGACTAAGTCAACTTGCTTTCAGACTAATTCATTTTGCCTCTTAGTCGGTCTACGTTCATTGACTGACCGACTAGTTGTGAAACTAGTCGGTCAGACAGTCTTCTTGGACCGACTAGATTTCTAGGTCTGAAATTCTCTTTCTTCTCAGTTCCTCTCTTAGTCGGTCCATGCTGTTTGACTGACCGACTAGTTGATGAACTAGTCGGTCAGTGATTGTTCTTTGACCGACTAATCCTCACAGATTTCTATCCGTTGGAGAATGACCTAACTTGTTTTTATGGGACCTTATAAATACGAACCTAGGTCATTTCTATCTAGGTTAGAGCTGCCATTAAGAGATCCATTGAATTCTAAAGAGATAGCCTTACTCACTCAAATCAAAAGCTCTCTTCCTCACAAGAACCCATTCTCTCTCTCATTCTAGATCTAGAATCCATCTAGAGAGAAGCTTGTTCTTGGTGAGCTCTTCAAGCTATTGCTTGATCCAAGTCTCCAAATCATTCCTAGGCACCTATTGCTGGTCATTTCCTTGGTGCTAGGTCTTGGTGACTTCATCTTCCTCAAATCCTTCATTTCACCTATTGGGTAAGAAAAACTCAAGGTATAGGATTTTGTGGTAAGTTTGCTTTATTTCAATATAACTCTTTTATATTGCTTGTTGATTCTCTCGGTTGTGAGAGAAGGTTGTGATCCCGGGTTGTGGGATTCACTATTGCCGTTGTTGTATGATTTGATCTTGTGAAGGTTTTTCACAGATATTCATAGTGGAAATCTTGAGTTAGGGTTTCTAACTCAAGTATCCGGAGGGGATCCGGGTGGTTGGGACGTAGGATCACCGGGAACAAGTCGGGGAGACTTGGGTGGATCCGAACCCATTAACTTCGTTTGTTTGCATTGTTAATTTAATTGTTGTCATTCAATTTAAGCTTCCGCAAATTGATTTGGTAGTTGTTTGCAATTTAATTTGGAATTATACTCCTTATTATTTTAAAGTACTATTCCCCCCCCCCTCTAGTACTTGTGCAGTAGCTGGTAGGGCATTACAGGGTTCATCCAAGTATAAGGACTTATGGCTCCATAATTCAGCTTTCACCTTTGCTCAACTGAATTTAAACTTTTTGGCCATTTATGGACTTAGTCTCACTTTGAAATTAGAATTTTTACTTAAATTTGGATTTAAGTTATTCGTTTAGTTCAGGGACTTTGAGATCCAATCCAAAGGATAACGGATTGATTTTTTTTCTTTTTAGTTTAGAGACGTTACAGTCCATAAAATAATAAATTCAAATTTTTTTTACTATTTTAGGTCAAGGATGTTCAGCCTACAGATGTTTTTTTTTCTTTTTTTTTTAGTTGAACAGCATCATCCATTTGATTTGTACTTCTTTTTTGGTAGAAATTTATGGACATTTTGGTACGCAAATGTTAAATTTAACTGATTTTAGTTTACAGATGTGGTGGTGTGATCCTCGCAAAGTTTTAAATATTAGGTATCAGTATCGTATTGGATGATAATTTATATCGAATTTTAATGGATATATCAAAGATATCAGTCAATACCAGGGTACGGCATGTCAGCGATTACATCTATATAAATATTGAAAACAAAAGATTAGTTATAATATCTTAAATATCAATATGTTATAAAAACAATATGAATAAGGTTAAATGACATCAATATGAACATATTTTATCAAAGTTGTGAATCATGATTCATAGAAACCGCTAGAAAAATAATACAAGATCAAAGTCTCACAAAACACTATAAAATATTTTATAGTATCTTAAATCTCATTTAAAAATATGCAAATTTTGCCAGTTGTATCATGAGCATCATAATTATAAAAATTATAGGAGCTTTGAATCTCATCCATACAATATGTAAAATTGTGAGTCATGGCCTCATGATAGGCATCGCAAAAAACTAGAAAATATCATAGTTTCAACAACTTTCAAAACAATGTGCTACGATATGCTCATCACAAACCTTTACAAAACAGCATTGGATTTTACGTCTCATTCAACATTATATAAAATTGTGTGTGTCATGGCAAAATTTCTTTAGTTCTCTTCTCTATCAAACACTAAAATTGGCTGATGCTTATCGATTATATCTATAATTAGTGCAATGTAATAGCAACAATAGCTACTCTTGTTGCAATAGCTTAAGTGTCAATCGAAAAAAATAAATAGTTAAGTGGTAGGTAAGAGCAATCGAAGCAATAACAATATTAAGACGGAAAATAATAAAAAGCATCAACAAGGAGGAAGTAGCAAACAATATCAAAATATGATAGCAATGACATTAGAAGCAAGGCAATTCCAATAAAAAGACTCTAATCAGCATTTAAAGTATTAAATTTTCATATAACTATTTTAGAAAATGCAAAATTTATAGGAAATTCCTCGAAGAATGCAAAAAAAACTCATTAAACCACATGTCAATATCCTTTACATCTATAACCATTATCAATCTGTTATATAATCGTCATAAAGCTTCCTTTCCTCTAATCTATCATCTTAATTTTATACACGATAAAATTAAGATTGAAAACCATAAGCAATTTGGAAAGAAACTGAAAGATCTGCATTTTTGGACCATTAGGGGTGTTTTGAGAATTTTCGGATTTCTAGGGGTGTTTTTGGAATTTTCGTTCTTTTTAGGCTTTTCTGCAAATTTGTATTTTCTCTGATTAATATTTATAGGCCATGTGCGGAGAGAGATCTTATGCTATTTGTGAGAGAATATTCAATGGAGATGTGAGGTTCCCTGTAATGACTCATTTTTAAAATTAAAAAATCCCACCCACGTGGGCATGTCCCCCACCAGCCCCACTCCCATTAAATAAAACATCTCTCTCCCTCTCACATCCTCACCCACTCCCTCACTCACATGTTTCTTTCTGTCTTTCTTTTTTTGTTTCACCTGCTCGTTCTCCTCTCGCAGGCGGTGAACGACCGACTACCGACATCGCCTCGTGGCGAATTGAAAACCCGAGCCATATCCGACTTAAATGCCCCATCGCGCAGCCCACGTTGGGTAGACTTCTTCTCCAATTTCGGTTTGATTTTTCCTATTTAATCTCCAACGCTTTCGAATTTCGATTTCATGCGAAAAAATTGGTTTTTCCTCTCAAAAACTTTCCGATTGAGTTCGATTTGATTCCGATTCTCTTCTAGAATTCTTTGGGTGTTTTCGGCTTGGCTTCTACGGTCACGATAGACTTTATTTGCCGTAAACTACAACTATTTCTTTCTCTGTGTTGATTTTGCTTCGGAAATTTGGGTTTTGATAGGAAATGATGATTATGATTTTTATTAGACGGGGATTTTCCCCTCTTGATAATTGTGGCATCCTATGGCCAAGGCGGCAACTTACACCGTAGCCTTGTAATATCAATTTGGGATTCTAGGGATTTAGGGTTGGCCTCCGAGGGGGTTTTCCCCTTCCGGTAACCTACCGGCTGTTGCCTTTGCCTTTTGAGGCGTTCTGTCGACGGTCTTTCTCCTTGTTTTTCGACCCTGTTAACTGATCCCTTGTGGTTGTCTTCCCATGGCTATATTTTTCTGAACGGCTGGATTTATTTGGTATGTGGTTTTCTGCAGACTGTGTTCCATGTGGGTATTTCTTCTTATGATATGATAGTTAAATTAAAGTGGGTTTTCGGTCACTTTAATTACTGTAGCATACGGATTGACTGTTGTTAGATTTATTGTTCTTATTTTCAGATTTTTGGGAAAAGTTCCTTGAGCATGGTAGACCCTAGAAACCCATCATAGATGCCCAACGATATGAATCTGATCCTATAGTTGTCAACAATGTGATGCATGATTCTCTTTACATGATTTAGGAAGAACAAAACTAGAAAACAGACCTAGTGAATAAATAAAAAGGACATTTGAAATATATAGAACAGACACATGGGGTTCTGGGAACTCATAATTAACGTTAGAAAGAGTGACGGATACCACGCACATTGACGGAAATGCAATGGCTTGACTGGGTCCTTTAATGACCTCTTGGACTAATGTAATTTAGGATACAGGTGAGCTCGCCTGTGGATTAGCTCGTTATTTCCCTTTACATTATGAGTATAATAAAGATTAAATGTTTTAGTTAGATAGATACAGTATAATGCTTAGTGTTATTAGCTTGTTTAGGACTAGGGATGCATGCAAAGTTATAATTATTGTTATTGTAAATATCATCTACTTCATCCCCCTTTCAAATATTTTTCAACATGAAGTAAACCAAACCAAAGTACGACGAGGCTCCAGTGTTCGAGGAGTCAGAATTTTCAGTAGAGCGTGCAAACTTCTGAGATAGTATCCGCAATGATACTTCTATTCTTCAAGCATGTTTTATTTTATTGTTAGTGTGTGTGACTAGTAGTCCTTTTCAATATATGCTTTGTACCCTCTTGAATGATGAATAAAGAATGTTTCCACCCTGGCTGTATCTAATTTGAACTTATAATATTAGTGAGTACAACTTGCATCCTGAAGTTTTGAACAACGTGTAAGTTCATTAAACAATGCATTTGAATCAAAGATCATATTGTTCTCTTAGGCGTTCAAAATAGTAGTAGAGGTAAACGTGAATCATTCTTCTATATGTCTAGCATTATCTAGTAGATATGACTGATCAGTATGCATTTATCACTGAAGAAAGAGACTAGAGACAATATTTTACTTCCAGATTGATTTTTATTCATGCGTATTTGAGGTAATTGTTATGCACAGATCATTTGGAAATCATTGTTCGTAATTCCTCACAAATTAGATTTTTTTTACAGGGTACCCGGAACCTACCCGGAACCATAGGGTCCGGGTAGGGTCCGGGTATAGGGTTCAACTGGGTAGGTTCCGGGTCCAAATTTTAGGAACCGGTCCCTTACCGGGTAGGGTCCGGGTAACATGAAAAAAAACAGGGTACCCGGACCCGCACACCCCTATTTGTACCCTCTTGAATGATGAATAAAGAATGTTTCAGTTTATAAAAAATTTCTGTTTAGTCATATATTGCTTTCATAGGTACACTGCATGACCTACATAAATAAATGAAATATGTAACAACGCCCAGACATGAGACATTACATTCCCTCTACATCGGGAGAATGCAGATGTCCCCTTTAATTGGCGTCTTAGGAGAGTGTCCACATCTATAATTGTGGTCATCTATCAATTTATTTTCAGTTTTCATTGAATAAAAATCAAATCTTTCCTTGGTTCCTATCAATTTGGTATCAGAGCGGTGAGACACATGACGACGACAACAAGATGGTTAGACAAGTTCCACGCTTTCGAGAAGAAATACAACGGCGAACTTGAGGGCATAAAGCAAACCCTAGCAAAGCTTGGTGATATCCTAGCGAAGCAGGACGAAACCCTAGAGAAACATGGAGAAGCCCTAGCACAAATCAGCAACAACTTGTGGGGATTTCGGTAAAGTTAAACGGTGAGGACGAAAACCCTAATCGAGCGAAAAAGGCGTCGACTTTGGAGAAGGGCAAGGACAATGCGACGAAACTCGAAGATGGAAGGCTCACCAATGTCGAGGAGACGTCGTCAGAAGTGGAGGAATTGCCCCAGGGGGCAGCAGCCCTAGCCGGCCCCTCAGGAGATCACAGCCAGGTTGTGTTACCCCTGCGTCTCCCTGCAGGGTCATGCGGCCCTCCAGGAGGGTCGGCATTGTCGGCCAACCCCTGCGGCCTACCCACAGGGGTGTCCGGATCCTGCCGACAACAGGAAGGACCCGACGGGCCCTGCCGACCATTGGCTGGGCCGCACGGGCCCAGGGAGGCACCGACAAGGCCTGGCAGCCCACCTCAGGGCCGTCCAGGCCTTGCGGTGGTCCTGTAGGGCCGCCATATCCCTGCAGGACCAGGGCAGGGGTGCCTAGCCCCTTACGAAGCCTGGCCGGGCTCTAGCCACCTTCCGACAGCCCGATGAGGTCCCCACGGCCTTCCGATGATAGCGCAGGACGACGACTACCTCCGGGGGGTTTTTGGTGTACGGCGACGACGGCAACAAGTTTCGAGGGCCACACGACCCCCGATATACTGCAAAGAGACGACGACGTTCACCCTCGACCGATGAGGAGTACACAGGAGATGACGGCATAGATTGGGACTTGGAGGAGGAGGATCGTGGCTCTAATATTGGAGGAGATGACTGGGGAGATTATGTGGACAAATATGGAGGTCAACGAAGGGGATTGGAGTGACACAGAGACCGTTGGAGACATACATACCAGCCCCACCACCCTCGACACTTAAGAGGGGCGAGCTGAGCAGGGAAATTTTGGGATGGATAGTGATGCGGTCATCTACAAGAGGAAGCACCAGAGATCGGGCACGTCTAATGGAGCGGGCACGAGCCGGGATTAGAGCTATCCACTTTATCTTCTCTAGCTTAGTATTTGCTTTGTAGCATCTTAGCCATTGCTTAAGTCACAGTGTGTGCGCTTAGCAATGATTAGATGAGTCCTATAAATACCCCAAAAACCCTAGTTGTTCATTATCGAAGAATTGAGATTTAATTGTTGTGACGGCTAGGGTTAGTGGGGGATTAGACTTGATCCTATAATTCAAGTTAGGGAGTGATCTCTCCAGAAAAAGATCAAATCTATCTCTTTGTTCTTCGTATTTCAATAGAAATTCCACCTCTTTTCCATTTTTCCACTTTAAAATTCAGCCCTAAATACGATTTGACCCCCAAATCGTATCATTTTGGTATCAGAGCGCTCGATTCTATGGCGAGCACACGAACGACTACGACGAAAACTCTGGAGGAGCGATTGGATGCGGAGATCTCGGGGTTGCGGAAGGAGATGACGGATATGAGGAAAGAAATCAAGGCGGGTTTGAGCGTAACCATGGATGAGAAGTTGAATCGGATCTCGGAGCGCCATTCGCGCGAGATGAAGGATGGGTTTGTCGAGGTAGCGAGGATGCTTCAACAACCACGGTTTTTGCAGCGAGATCCAGATCCGCAATCGTCGGGTAGCTTAGATCTGATCTCACAGATGAACCCTGCAAACGACGACGAACGAGTAGTATTTCCCTCGCGGGAGGGCGATCTGAGGCAACCGGGAGACAGGCGGACCCTTCAAAGGGCTGCCGGTGGTCGGCCGCCCCCAACTGGGGGGGCGAAGGCGGGCGGCCCCGAAACGGGGCCGCCGGAGGGCAACCGCCCCCGGGGGGCGAACAGCAGCGGGCCCATCCGGGGCCCGCTGTGGTCTTTCCGCCCCCCCCCCCCCCCCCCGGGGGCGGCGATGGATGGCGCCCCCAGGCGGGGGCACGGGGGGTTTTCCGCCCCCAGTTGGGGGCGGAATGATAGGGCGGGCCCTCCTAGGGCCCGCCGATGGAGACCCGCCCCGGTTGGGGGCGGGGGAGGGTGGACGGCCCACTTGGGGCCCGCGGGAGGTTTTCCCCCTCCTTTTGGGGGCGTCGAAGCAGGATGGCTACGTGGAGGACCCCGAAGGGAGCATGTGGACGAGTGGGACGATGTAGGAGCACTCGCCAATGGGAGGGCCAGGGAAGGTGTGGGATAGTGGAGGGCCAAGGATCATACTTACCAGAGGCGGCAGGCAGAGAAGGGAGGACCACTACGAGGAGATACAGCCCCAGATATGAGAAAGCTGAAGGCACCACTGTTCGATGGAAAGGACCCCGATGGATGGATCTACCAGGTAGAGAGGTACTTTGAGGTCATGGGCTTCGTTGAAGCAGAGAGACTGAGGGCGGTGGCACTAAATTTTGAAGGGGAAGCCCTTGCGTGGTACCGATGGACCCGGAAGCAGAGACCGATACGGACTTGGAGGGAGCTGACAGAGTGCCTGATGGAGAGGTTCCAGGAGACCCACGGGGGCGGGCTGTTTGAGCAGTTGTACGCCTTGAGACAGGAGGGGACCGTGTGTGACTACATCTCGAGGTTCGAGACCCTCTCGAGCCGAGTGGAGGGGGTGTCAGCGGAATCGATGGAGGGGAACTTTTTGAAGGGGTTGAAGCCAGCCGTGAGAGCAGAGGTAGGAGTACATGACCCTCAGGGGTTGGCAGCCATGATGCGATTAGCCAGGAGGGTGGAGAACAGGCAGACTCAGGAGAGAAGGTCTAGAGGAGTGTGGGGCGGGGTTGCGGCACGCAACCCAGTTCCGCCAGCAGTACCTAGGGTTACGACCGAAACCGCGGCCGCGGAGACCAGACCTGGAGGGCAGACCCGTCGGATGACCGAGGCAGAGATGAGGGAACGCAGGGCCAAGGGGCTGTGCTTCAAGTGCGATGAGCGGTTCACTCCGGGGCATCGGTGTGCAGGGCGAGCCATGCAGTTGGAGGTGGCGGCTGAGGAGGAAGAAGAGGGAGATATTACCATTATACTCGATGGGGAGGAGGCTGTGGCGGAACAACACCAGCACTTAGACGTCGTGGAGGTTTCTCTTAGCTCCGTGGTGGGATTTACTCCTTATCACATCATGAAGCTGGTGGGCAGGTTGGCAGACCAGGAGGTGACGGTATTGATAGACAGTGGGGCGACCCACAACTTCATCTCCAGGAAGTTGGTGGAGCAGATGGGGCTGGAAGTGAGTGAGACAGCAACCTTTGGGGTGATTTTGGGCACCGGCCAGAGGGAGGAGAGCAAGGGTGTCTGCAGGGCTGTGATTCTGGCAGTGCAGGGAGCTCAGGTGGTGGTAGATTGTTACCCCCTGGAGCTGGGGAAGGTTGACTTGGTATCGGGGATGCAGTGGCTACAGACATTAGGCGACACCGAGTTCAACTGGAAGATGCTTAGGATGGAGTATCGGGAGAACGGAACGACTGTGATTTTGCTAGGGGACCCCAGTCTGTGTTGTCGCGCAGCGTCCTTGAAGTCCTTGGCTCGGGCAGTGTCGGTAGGAGGAGAGGCATATTTTGTGTCCTACCAGGAGTTTGGGGCAGAGGCACAGGAGCAGAGGGCACCACCAGAGGTGGAGGAGTTGTTGGACAGCTATGGGCACGTCTTTCAGATGTCGCAGGGACTTCCACCGCAGAGGGACCACGAGCACGCCATCGTGCTACGGGAGGGAGTAGCGCCCGTCAGTGTCCGGCCATACAGGTACCCGCATGTCCAGAAGATGAGATCGAGCGATTGATCAGGGAGATGCTACAGGCGGGAGTGATTAGGCCGAGTGTTAGCCCGTTCTCTAGCCCGGTGCTCTTGGTGAAGAAAAAGGACGGTAGCTGGAGGTTTTGTGTATACTACCGTGCCCTCAACAAGGAGTCGGTGGCAGACCGTTTTCCTATACCGGTGATAGATGAGCTGTTGAATGAATTACATGGGGCGTCGATCTTTTCGAAGATTGACCTGAAGTCGGGTTATCATCATATCCGGATGAAGGCAGAAGACGTACAGAAGACTGCCTTCAGGACTCATGAGGGGCATTATGAGTTCCTCGTCATGCCCTTCGGGTTGACGAATGCGCCTGCTACATTTCAATCGTTGATGAACAAGATATTCCAGCCTTACCTACGACAGTTTGTATTAGTGTTCTTCGACGACATCTTGGTGTACAGCCGGACAGTGGGGGAGCACGTGCGAAACTTGGAGACGGTGTTACAGGAGCTACAGGCCCACCAGCTGTATGCCAATAGGAAGAAATACACGTTCGCCCAGGCGAAGGTGGAATACTTGGGGCACGTGGTCTCAGCAGCAGGGGTGGCAGCCGATAGGAGCAAGATAGAGGCTATGCTAGATTGGCCGAGGCCAACTACACTGAGGGCGTTGCGGGGATTTTTGGGCTTGACAGAGTACTACCGCAAGTTCGTGCAGGGCTACAGTACCATTGCCTGGCCTCTGACTGAGCAGTTGAAGAAGGATGGGTTTCAGTGGACCGAGGAGGCGACTGCGGCGTTTGAGGCCCTGAAGGGGGTCGATGACGACCGTTCCGGTACTGGCTCTTCCTGATTTTAGCAGACCCTTTGTGGTAGAGACTGATGCTTCGGGGTACGGACTGGGAGCAGTGCTGATGCAAGATCAGCGACCCGTGGCATACTTCAGTCAGGTTTTATCATCACAGGCAAGGCAGAAGTCCGTGTATGAGAGGGAGCTGATGGCGATTGCTTTGTCGATTCAGAAGTGGCGTCCGTACCTGCTGGGGCGGCCATTTATTGTGCGCACAGACCAGAGGTCCCTGAAATATTTACTAGAGCAGAGATTGGTGGCAGCAGACTATCAGAAGTGGTTATCTAAGCTGGTGGACTACAAGTTTGAGATACACTATCGGCCCGGGTTGGAGAACAAGGCTACGGATGCACTAACACGACGGGAGGAGGTTACGTCCTTAGCAGCCTTGTCAGTACCACTGTTAGCAGATTGGGAGCCTTTATGGAGGGAGGTGGAGGCCGACGAGGAGTTGTCTAGAGTCCGAGAGGATTTGGTTCGGGGGTCGGCTGAGCACCCAGGCTATTCGGTGGAGGGACGGCGGTTGTTGTATCGGGGAAGATTGGTGATACCGCGGGGTTCAGTGCATATTCCGTTGATTTTTCAGGAATTCCATGGGAGTGCAATAGGGGGGCATTCTGGCGTCCAGCAGACATACATGAGGATGGCTAGGGAGCTGTACTGGAGGGGAATGAAGAAGGACATCGCAGAGATGGTCGCCCGTTGTGACGTCTGCCAGCGTCACAAATACTTGGCCATGGCACCAGTATGGCTGCTGCAACCCTTAGCTCTTCCTGAGCAGGTCTGGGAGGGGATCAGTATGGATTTTGTGGAGGGGCTACCCAAGTCGGAAGGATACTCTGTGATTTTGGTGGTGGTAGACCGACTGAGCAAGTATGGACACTTCATTGGGCTGAGACATCCTTACTCTGCAGTGACAGTGGCTACGGCGTTTATGCGGGAGGTGGTGCGTCTACACGGGTTCCCCGAGTCTATAGTATCAGATCGGGGCACTGTCTTCATGAGCCAGTTTTGGAGGGAGTTGTTCAGAGTGCAGGGGACCGTTCTGAGGAGGAGCACAGCTTACCACCCCCAGACGGATGGACAGACGGAGGTCGTCAACAGGAGCGTTGAGACCTACCTTCGCTGTTTTGCATCGGATTGCCCTCGGAGTTGGTATCGATAGCTGGCGTGGGCGGAGTAGTGGTACAATACGTCCTTCCATTCAGCCGCACAAACGACACCGTTTCGGGTGCTTACGGGAGGGATCCACCAGCGCTGATCCAGTATCGTCGTGGGACGACCCCGGTGTCCCAGTTGGATCAGTACCTCGAGGAGAGAGAGGGAATTTTGGAGGAGCTGAAGAAGCATTTGACGAGGGCTCAGAAGCTTATGAAAGCCAAGGCGGATGCACATCGTAGAGAGGTAGAGTTTGCAGTAGGGGCTCGGGTCTATCTGAAGCTGAGACCGTATCGGCAAAGGTCACTAGCCCGGCGCCGTAACGAGAAGCTGGCCGCGCTGTTTTACGGGTCTTTCCAGATAGAGACGAGGATTGGGCCCGTGGCGTATAGACTGACTTTGCCCCCAGGATCTGCCTTACACCCAGTTTTTCACGTCTCTCAGTTACGACGAGCGGTTGGAGCGCAGACACCAGTGGCCACTCTGCCATCTACATTGACAGCTGACTCGGAGGTGATGATGGCGCCCCAGGATATTCTGCAGGTACGACACACTGAGGGGGGCGGCCGGGAGGTGCTGGTAAGATGGGTGGGTTTGCCTGACCACGAGGCTACTTGGGAGCGGGAGGATACCATCAGGGCTCAGTTTCCAGACTACAACCTTGAGGACAAGGTTCGTTTTTTGGGGGGGAGTAATGATGCGGTCGTCTACAAGAGGAAGCACCAGAGATCGGGTACGTCTAGTGGAGCGGGCACGAGCCGGGATTAGAGATATCCACTTTATCTTCTCTAGCTTAGTATTTGCTTTGTAGCAACTTAGCCATTGCTTAAGTCACGGTGTGTGCGCTTAGCAATGATTAGATGAGTCCTATAAATACCCCAAAAACCCTAGTTGTTCATTATCGAAGAATTGAGATTTAATTGCCGTGACGGCTAAGGTTAGTGGGGGATAAGACTTGATCCTATAATTCAAGTTAGGGAGTCATCTCTCCAGAAAAAGATCAAATCTATCTCTTTGTTCTTCGTATTTCAATAGAAATTCCACTCTTTTCCATTTTTCCACTTTAAAATTCAGCCCTAAATACGATTTGACCCCCAAATCGTATCAGATAGCCGTGTACAGAAGCTAAAGATGCACATCTTCGAGAGGGATGATCCTTACAGCCGGATTTATAGGACGGAGAGATTTTTTCAGTGATTGGCATGACAGAAGAGCAGAAATTGGAGGTAGCGACGGTGTGTTTTTTGAAGGAAATGCCCTCTCTTGGTTCCAGTGGAGAGTGCAGTAACATCGTTTCTGATCTTGGGAGGAGATCAAGGATTGCCTAGCAGAGAGATTCCACAAGACGCATGGAGGAAACTTGCAGGAGCAATTGCTGGCTCTCTGGCAGAACGGCACGGTGAAGGAGTATACGGTGCAGTTTGAGGCACTTTCAGGGCAAGTTCGATAGATCCCTGATGAGACACTGGATGGCAGTTTCATGAAGGGGCTAAAGCCCGCTATTCTAGTAGAGTTAGGTTTCCAGAGACCCAAGGGTCTTATGGACGACATGGAGTTGGTTCAGATGGTAGAGGATCCCCTTACGGAGGAGAGGAGAGGAGGGCTAGAGAGACTAGGGGTGGCTCCTCGTTTCATAGCCAGCCCGCGATAGGAGGTCAGCAGAAGACGGCGATAGGGACAGACCTATCCCATCAGGAGACGAGTGGGGGGCACATCTAGGAGAGCAGTTCCGAACGATGACTGATGTAGAAATGCAGGAGAAGAGGCTGAAGGGGTTATGTTTCCGGTGTGACGAGAGGTACACCCCAGGACACCATTGTTCAGTGACCTAGCTTCAATTGTTGATAGCGTGTGAGGAGCGGAGGATATAGTAAAGGAAGAAAAGTCGGGAGGATATAGACATCTCCACTTGGAGTAGGACCGCCGTAGACTTCATGCACCACCTTGAGGACATGGTGATTTTCGGGAATGGAATAATGATATATCTGCATTTTTGACCCATTAGGGACGTTTTGGAAATTTTCGAATTTCTAGGGGATTTTTTGGATTTTTTGCTTTTTGGGATTTTTTTACAAATTTGTATTTTCTCTTATTAGTATTTATAGACCATGGGTGGAGAGGGATTTTCTTATGCTATTTGTGCGAGAATATTCAAGAGAGATGTGAGATTATCCCTCTACATCGGAAGAGTACAAACGTCCTCTTTAATTGGCGTCTTAGGAGAGCATCCACCTCTATAATTGTGGTCATCTATCAACTTATTTTCAGTTTTCATTGAATAACAATCAATTATATCTGTAGTTCCTATCAGAAATACTTATATAAGTAGCTTTGAATGTAAAATTTAGGATCACAGTAGTATTTTTAAAGTAAAAATACTGCAAATAACAAACACGGACCATATCAGCCGATATGAGCTCAAAAACTGGCAACCTTTTGGCCATATCATATGGGTCATATCGTATCATTTGAAGTCTAAAAATTATAGATCGAGCAATATGTTGTCCATATCGGAGATATTTAAAACAATTGTTCTTCGATGTAATTTGACTTTGACTTAGCTTGGGTTTTACATGCTAGGAAGTCCATTATATTTAGGATTCGAACATTATTGCCCAGTTATAATATTCAGATTTGAATATGGATTCTGAAACTTCTCAAGCTTGACTCTAAAAATGATACAAGATATCAACTTTTAAACCGGATTTTAGAATAAATTTTTCACATTCATATCTTTACCACTTCAAACTTTGACTGGATCGCGTTTTAGAATTATAGATAGGTGTGCTTCTAAGTTTCTTTATTTCTTTCTTTTGGATGGATGCACTTTGCAGTTAGTGGTTTATGGCTTCAAGGCCTTGTCAAACTTGCATGTTATTTCAATGTAACATGACCGTACTCGCATCATATGTTTTTCTTTGTACATTGTGTAAAGTGATACGTGTAGGATCACCTTCAACTCATACAATTGACCATGTCGATTATGGCTATACAATGCAAAAAAGGGAGTTCAAGGATTCCCATTGTTTCAGAATTGCCAGCATTAGAGGACCTGAATGAACCTTCTAGCCATAATGGTCATGTATAGATCATGTTCGACTCGTATGACTTAATCTTAACAATGTGAAGATGACCCAAAGGAATCTGCAAAATATTGGAATGGGCACAAAAGACACCGTCATTCGCTTGAATCTTTTATGCTTGTTTTGCATGCTGTGTTGGAATCTGCCGGACATTTGTCACAGGCTCCAAGGAATCCGTCAAATGTTTGTGTTTACAATGTATCCATGGTGTGTCCAAATTTGTAGCTGGCCTGAAGGAATCCATCAAATGTTTGAATTTTTAATGGTTGTTTTGCATTCCCAAGGAATCCGCTAAACATTTGTAACAGGCCCCATGGAAACATGTGATGTTTGAATTTTTTATGGTAACAAATAGGAGGATATGGTAAGCGTAAGGAACAGAAGGAAATTATGTCCATGACAAACTTAATCATCTCATCCAAAGGACAGAATGTTTAGATGAATCCAATCAAACCATATCTATGGCATTAGAAGGCCCAGATGTATCCTTTTAACCACGACAATCGTAGCCTTATTAACCAAATCATGCCAAATGGAATCAGATTGCAAGATAATATTGGTGTTAGATGGCCCAATAGAGAACTCCACTCACAACTATCTTGATCATCTCATCCAAATAACAGCAAAACAAATTCAATAACAGATATGTGACATTGGAGGGTCCAAAAGAATCCTTTTGGTCAGGCCGATGCCAACGATCTCGGTCTTCTCGTCCAAAGTTTGTCAGAATAGATCGGATCCATGGCGTTAGAGGACCAAGTATCCTCTAGCCGTCAATGGTATTAATCATCTCGACAAGATCGTAGGACTTGTTGATGTCGGCTTTAATGAGGGTCATGGCTTCTAAAAGGCTTTGGTGATGATAATAACTAGAAAAGTTACAATGCTGCTCAGAGCCTCGACATGGTTTGAGTCAATTACTCAGCAAGAGAAAGACACAGGAGACAGAAGAATGTACCATTATTACAGTTAATTATTTTATTTTCCTCTTTTTTCCCTAGTTGCTGCTACCTTCTCTTCCTCTTTATCTTCATTTCTTTCTTTTTTTATTGTACCTCTCTTCTCCTTTGATCCTCCTATATGCTCTGTTTTTATAGGTAGCCTGAGACAAGCATTCTCGTCCCATCAAAGCTTTCAACTTTGCTTGCGAAACATATCCATATCCAAGGATAGAGTTATGCATCTAGTTGACTCATTGGTTTCAACTCAAATTCTGAAGGTTCTTTGGATAAGGTTTTGATGCGAACCTAGATCTGGATCTGAAAATCCAGATCTCAAAATAACTATTTAATGCTAAAAATAGGCTACTCGTTAATTTAACGACTACGAAATGAAATAGCAACTAGATAAGAATTAATCTAGGAGGATAGGAAAGCCTAATACATTTCATCTAAGGAATAAAGTAGAATAAAATTCACTCAACAATTTTTGCATAACCCATTAGGGCCGGCTCACCCCCCTTAAATAGAAAAACACCCATATTTGTTATTTTACTCAAATACCCCTCCCCCAATTACTAGCCGCATCACTGCTCCGCCCCTGAAAACCCACCTTGTCCTCAAGGTGGTGTGTGAAGTGTACGGTCAGTTACTCCACGTGCAGGTGCTCTTGATCTTTGTCCACGCCGGCCTCCAGCATTACCACACTCTCCCCTCCCTCTTCCTCGTCATTTACTATCAGGATCTGAAGGGTATGATTCCCGCACCGGTGCCCAGGAGTAAACTGCAAGTCGCATTTGAAACACAGGCCCTTGGTCCGCTTGTCACGAATCTCTGCGTCGGTCATTCTTCGTGTATGTCCTCCAGGTCGTGGTTCCATCCACTTCTCCTTAGTAGTCGTTGTGCTGTCAGTGGATGTTGCCCCTCCTGTGGCCGCCTTTTGTCCACCTCCAGGATCCGGTCCTCAAAAAGTGGAGCCTCCCCACGTCCCCGGGCTCTCCTCTCTGTCTCCTGATGGTCTTCCACCTTCCTAGCCAATGTCATCATCCCGCGTAGACCAACGGGCTCGAACTGCCTCAATCCCGACCTCACCGTAGGCTTCAGCCCCTTCATGAAACAGCCCTCCAAGGACTCCTCAGATACTCCCCGAACTCGGTGGCAGTGCGACTCGAATTTCTTGATATAATCCCCCACGCTCCCCTCCTGCTTCAGCGAGTACAGTCTCTCGAACACTCCCCCAGCCTGTCCTCCTCCAAATCGCTCCGTCAAGAGCGTCGTAAACTCCGCCCAGGTCTGAAAAGGCTGCTGCTGATCTGTCCAACGAAACCAGCCTAAGGCCTCTCCCTCCAAGCAAACCCCTATCGCCCGAAGACACTCCTCTCCTGGGACCGCGGACACCTCCAAGTACCTCTCCACCCGGTACAACCAGTCATCTGGATCTCCTCCCTCAAAAATGGGCACCTCCAGCTTCCTCAGTCGCCTCCCGCCACCATAACCACCTCTCTCCTGCTGCTGGAATCCACCCCGGTGCTGGTACCCCTGTCACCTGTCGGGAAAATAAGCCTCAGCTCGATCACGGTAGCCTCCCTCTGCTCCATGCCCCTGCCAGTCACCCTGTGGGTGTCCAATATCCGTCTGGTGGCCTCCTGGAGGGTCCTGGTACGCTCTACAATCTCCCGTCACTCCCCCAAAGGGTGGAGGCTGAGTCGACGGGCCTCCGGTGATCTGGTGGTGACCCCCACCCTGCTGAAATCCTCCGCCGGGTCCCCCAAAAGGCTGAAAACCCCCAAAATGTGCTCCTCGGGCCTCGGGCGGGGCCCCCGGGGGCCTGAAAACGCTCGGAAAAGTCTGCCGGGCGTCCTGGGGGATCGGTGGGCCCCCCAGGGGTCCGTCGGGCCTCAGGTCCCCCCTTGGGGTCGGCCGAGGCCCCCCAAGGCACCGCCGGGGTCGGCCGGCCCTGAAAATGGGCCGGCGGGCCCCAGGCGGTGCCGCCGGGGTCGGCCGGCCCTGAAAATGGGCCGACGGGCCCCAGGCGGTGCCGCCGGGGCCTGCCGCAGGCGCAGGGAGGGGCGGCAGGCCCGGCCGCCCCTCCTGGGGGCCTGGCGGCCCCGCCCCGCCTCTGTGCGGGTTCGTCGGGCCCCCCAAAGCCTCCTGGGGGCCCGGCGGCCATCCGGCGGGCAGCCGGAGGGGCGGAAAACCCCCTCCGACGCCTGGTTCGCTGTAGCGCGGCGACGCTTGGTCCTTGCAAGTCCCCCGTGCCATGTCCTCTTGCTCAAAGCCTCCCTCTTCATCTAGATCCGGATCATCTTCAAAAAATTCGTCTTTTTGCCCTTGTCCTTCGCCAAAGGTGGCTCCTTTTTGCTTGGATCCGCCTTTGGTACAAGATGAGCGGTCAACGCCGCTATAGCATCCGTCAATTCCGATAGTTTTGCATCCGTTTTCTCTTGGTTCTCTTTCATCTCTTTCCGGATCTCCGCGGCTATTTCGGCGTCTTCCTTCCTCAAATCGATGAAACCCTTGCTGATTTGGGCTTCAATCCGTTCAACCTTTTCTTCCAAAACTTCAACCCGCTCCTTAGATCGCGTGATCGCCATGGATCGCTCGCTCTGATACCAATTGATGCGAACCTAGATCTGGATCTGAAAATCCAGATCTGAAAATAACTATTTAATGCTAAAAATAGGCTACTCGTTAATTTAACGACTACGAAATGAAATAGCAACTAGATAAGAATTAATCTAGGAGGATAGGAAAGCCTAATACATTTCATCTAAGGAATAAAGTAGAATAAAATTCACTCAACAATTTTCGCATAACCCATTAGGGCCGGCTCACCCCCCTTAAATAGAAAAACACATATATTTGTTATTTCAAATCAAATTTTGATGTCTCTCTATAAAGATTGATTGGGGACTTTTCAAATCTCAACAGGTTTTTAAGACTAAAATGCCATGAATTTCAATGCCATTTTCCCTACTTATGAAAATAATCATATATAAATCTGAATATGCATTAGTCCAACCTAGGAGATGATTTTCCTTGAATTTTGATGTTAAACAAGATAATATTTTTGCTCCTTGGGTGTTTAAATTCGAAAAAGCAAACAAACTCTCAAAAAAAAGAAAATGGGTTCGCATGGCTCTGTGGAGGACAGAAGATGGTTAAAAAATTCCAGCCAGAATATTGTTTAGAAGTCCATATTTTGCAAATTTGTCATGTATGTCCAGGTTGAAATTCTGCAAAACATTAAATCTAGGTCATAAGGGTGCTGAACAGAATTCTAATAGATTCAATTCCTGACCAAAACCCTGATACATGAGCAAATTATAGTTTTCTATCCATCATTCTTAACCTTCAACAATTAGTGTGCTATTGATAGAGATTGTGTGTCAGTGATAACAGAAAGAGCCACTACCAGGATGGAGGGCCGATGGTGAGAGATATGCAATTAAAGAGTACATTGATGTGAGGATATAATATCATCGAACAATAGCAAAAGTGATTCATGTCTACAATGACAGATATGCAAACAGCATAATAACTCAAGTGTGAAGGATATATGCTTCAATCTAGTCTGTGTATCAGCAGGTAAGCCAATATAGTTTAGCCTCCAAATCAGGCTCCCCTCAATCACAAGAAACTCTTGCAAAGGCGGACAGAGTGCACGGAACTTATGCTTCTTCGAAAAATGATACCACAAAAAGAAGAATCAAATATTTTTCCAGTAATCATACCCTTGAGATCGGTCCATCAAATGAGGAAGAACAATTATAAGGATAAGATACAAAAGAGGAATGGTGGGGGAAAATGAGAGTTTTTCTAGAGAAGGTATAAGAGGTAGCACATGAATCAGCACACAAAGATAACTAAAATTTGAAAAAAGATTCAGAAAGGATTACTAGCAGAAAGTGTTACTAGCAAAAAAACATGCTCAGTACCAAAACTGACTTGACCTCATTTTTCATCACAACTGGTCGGAAGATGTGATTAGATAAGAAAAGATTGGTAATAAAAGAAAAGGTAAATTCCGCTAACATATATGTACTATTGCAGGTGTTACTAAACATAGTTGAGCTATGATGTAGCAGAGACACCACCTGAGTTAGTGGGAAGCGTTTAAGTCCATTAAATACTACTGTTTTCCCCTCATTTCTTCTCTCTCCCTTTTGATGATGCTACTCTCTCTCTCTCTCTCTCTCTCCTCACTTTCTCTCACATTTTTCTCTCCTCTGCAAATTTGAGAGGAGCAGCAAGTTTGAATGAGGGTGAAGGTGAAGAGGGCGGGAGAAGGAGAGACAGAGTGAGGAGAGAGAGAAGCTGCAACAAAATGTTGGATATTGAATCATCCCAATATATGTTTTGATGATGAACAAATACTCTACATACACTACATACACTAATATGATCATTGAGCTCATTATATTATAGTGTGTATATGATGTATCTTGTAACTCTTGCTAATAGACATGATGTTAAAAGCAAGGATTGAGGTCTCGGTTTCGGTCTCGGTATCGCTCTCTCGAAAATTTAGGTTTCGGTATAGCCCATTTAGGCGGTTTCGGACGTGAGTTTCGGTTCGTCCGTATCGATAACTTTAAATACTTAAAACCCTATCACATACGTAAATAACTAAAGTAGGCTTGAAGTTTGCCTTGCACACCCACCGCTTTACTTTGCACACATACCACTTACTTGCAAGTTTGACAAAAATAGCTTGGAGTTGCTTTGTGCACCCACCATTTTGCTTTGTGCACATACCACTTATTTACAATAAAATATCTTCGTTGCTATGCGCGACAGCTGTTTTACTCTACGCACATACCACTTATTTACAAGTTCGACATTTCAAACATCCAATGCAAGTTTGCCATTTACTCTCACGGAAGAGGAGGGGCGGCAAGGGAGCAGTCCGCTCTCTCTAACGGGAGGGGAGAGGGCGGCAAGTGAGCAGGTGGGACAACGAGGCGAGGCGAGGCAAGTCAGCATGCGCGGCGGCGTGGCACAGCGGCGCAGTGGGGCGGAGGTAAGTTAAAGTTTCTTCTTCCTTTTTTTCTTTTTCTTCTTTTTTGCAGTTTTTTCTTCTTTCTGCCTCTTCTTCCTCTTATTTTCCAATTTTTGACATTATTTGTCTTCGTCTTCAAGCCGAAACTTCAGAGTTTCGGACAGTTTTGACCGGAATCGGCCGAAACTGGCCGGAACCGTAGGGTTCCGACCGATACCGAGAAAAGATGTGTGGTTTCGGACCGGTCCCCTCCGAGACCGATCCAAAACGGCCGGAACCCTAGGGTTCCGACCGAAACCTCAAACATGGTTAAAAGGCCTTGAAGACACTCACTCGCGAACTTCAGCCAATAGGTTTAAAAATTAGAATATCCATGACTTCAAACATGATCATAACATCTTGATTCTAAATCTTACCATTGAATTCAAGTGTTTGTTAGTAGACCAATAACTTTGATAGTCAACTAACATATCTCAGATTCTTAAAGTTCAAAATCCAGCTTCAACTAGTTTATTAACCCCTTTTCTAGTCGACTAATACAAACTAATAAATAGATTTGACTGTTTTTGTTCTCTTAGTTGACTAACATGGCCATTAATCAACCAATATAGAAATATTTTTCCATCATTGTAATGATTAGTCGACTAATCCATTTTTGAGTCAACCAACGCCAAGTTGCGAAATCTTTGATTTTTTATCATTAGTCAACTAATGACATTTATAGTCGACTAATACAGAATGCAAATTCTTCTACTGTTAGAACCATTAATCATCCAATGATTATGCTAGTCAACTAATAGTCTCATTGGCTACTTTTGACTTTCCAAAATATAGCCGTTTTTGATCTGTTACAACAACTATATTTGTAATCATGAATATTGGATTTCAACTCTATAAATAGGGTTTGAGACCAACCTTATGCAAACTTTGATTTCATATCTTTTCTTATGCCAAGAATAGCCAAAATTCTTTCTAGTTTTTATTCTTCATATTATTAATCAAATAGAACAGAAAACCATTCCTAACCTTTTTTGATCCACATGCACATGAATTCAAGGTTTTAGCAGTGTTCTAAAACAAGTTATATGCGGCCGCATATAAGGAGGCGGCCTTTGGCCGCATGAAAAAGTAGTTATGCGGCCGAATTATGCGGTCGACAGCATAATCGGCCGCATAAATGTTATGCGTCCGTATATGCTAAAATACGGGCGCATAATCGGCAACTAAAAAATTTCAACCCGTTATGAAACCCGACCCATTAAGCATAGAAATCAGTTTTTTTAATTTCAACGTCCTTGTGTTCGACATGCTTTTGCTTTGGATGTAAAACTAAATATTTATATTTTGTGTGTAGATTACTTTAGACGTTAGACTTTGGTTATTTTATGAATTCATCGTCTTGACGGTGCTGATGTTTTTGTATGAATTAATCCATATTTTTAAAAGTTAATATGATTTTTTCCTTGGTCCTATCATTTAAGATTCTTTAATTTAATATACACAAACACACACGTATAAACTTATTGCTTATTTATCAACTAAAATATTCATTCTCGCATAAACAGCATAATCCGCTTATGCGCTATGCGCTCCTAGACCGTGCGCATAATGAACCCGCCTTTTATAACACTGGGATTTAGGAGTATTTGTACTCTTTATTCCCAAAGATTTTCTAGCGAGTGTAGAGTGAGAAAAGTTTGCTTTCAGATTTTGAGCATGGTTCAGTCTCAAGTTGTTGAAACTAGTTTGTGTAATTAATAAAGTGTGTTTATCAAGTTGTATGATTGGTTTGTACGAGAGAGAAATGAAAATATTAAATGGAGAGCTTAAGAACTGAGTAGGTCTAGATGAACGAAACAAGATAAATTCTACGGTATTTGTATTTGTGATTGATCTTAACTGATTTACATTGTCTCTTCTCATTTTATATTTGCAGTCATTAAATTATATTCTGCTACCGACTATTGCTGTAATTTAGTTATTAATCTTTGCACTAATCGTAACTGCTTCGTATATAATAATCCATCCACGGCAAACTCCAACAATTGGTATCAGAGCCCGATTAAACCATGTAAATTACAATGAAGTATTGCAATAATTTATGAATCATCGCAATTTTCTGAAGGTCATTCCACAACCATATCGTTCTTATTTAACGGTTCCAACTACAATTATTGAAAAAGAAGAATGATGATATATCTCACATCTATCAACTATGAACTGTGAACCATCATGGAAATCCTTTAGAGAAATCCAACCACTCCTTACTTTCAATGAATGAATGACCAGAAAGCTTTAACAACCCTCGATTCCAAGGCTATAAATGCCTTATTCGATGGCATGGATAATAGCGAATTTAACCGTGTATCAACTGCTACATCAACGCATCAAATTTAGCATATCCTTGAGGTAATATATAAAGAAACAAGTAAGGTTAAAGAACCTAAAATTTCTGTACTTGTTCACATATTCGAATGGTTAAGATGAAAGACAATGAGACAATCTTCATATTCGAATGGTTAAGATGAAAGACAATGAGACAATCTTGGAAATATACATGTGCTTCACGAATATCACAAATTCTCTTATAGTATTGAGACAGACTTACTCATAATCTAAGATGGTCCAAAAGATTCATAGTGTCTCCTTCCGGAATGAGAGAAGAAGGCAACAAAAATTGAGAAATTGAGAAAGTAAATGATCTTTCAACTTTGATCATGAAAGATCTGATCGGGAATCTCATGGCAAATGAAGTATAACTATAGGACAAATGACAAGGTGAAGCTTCAAAGAACAAATCTCTTGCATTTCGTGCTTCTTCAAACAGTGAAAAATCCAATAAAAAGATTAAATAGACATTCTAGCTAGGAAATTCAAAAAATTCATTAAAATTAAGTGTATGTCTAATGTTAAAGTTACTAATGACTTACCTTTTTCATTATAATAAACCAGGGTACATGATGCACTCTATTGAAGTTAAAAAGCACAATCGTCAACAAATTTAACATGACTCAAAGATTGACGCTGGTTATCACATAGCATGATTCATCTTCCGATGTAGAAGATGACCAACAAGAGAGCATGCATATGTGCTGAGGGCACATGAAGACAAGGTAACATCCTAACTTGATATGGATGAACTATTAATAGCTTTTGATGCTTTACATATATGTACAGGAAACTTAATAATACAAACAAGTCATTAAAAACTAAACATGATTCATTGATAAATAAAATAATGTTTCTTTATCTAATTGTCATAAATTAGATGAAATGCTTCATATCAATAAGAAATTAATTAAAGAAAATAATAACTTAAAATGAAAATGTTATTCTTAAAAGTTAAAACAAAATGTCATGTATTAAATAAAGAAATAACAGATCTTGATAAAGATATTTGCTCTATAACAGATCTTGATGAAGACATTTGCTCTTTGAAACTTATATAAGAAAATATTCCTAGAAATGTAAATAAGTTTAAAGACAAAAAACTTGAATAAATTATTATCAAATCAACATGATAAAAAATCAAAATTTGGATTAGGATATAAACACATGCATGCTAAATAAGTTAAAAGAAATCATACTTGTATGTATAATAAAACTGGATGCAATAAAAAAATTTCATTAATCATAATAAATTGCATGATATAATATGATAATTTAGACTCCTAAGAACTTGAGCAAACATGATAAGAAATGCATATGTTACAAACTATATGAAAAATATGTATCATTCAAAGAATTATTCTTATAGACATTTTAGGAAGTTAAATCCTAAGTAAATTTGGGTTCCTAATGACTAACCCCAAGAACCCATTATAAAAATAGGTATCAAAGCTTACTGTTTATCTATTTTAGATATCTAGTATAAAAGGAGGAAGCATACTATAAATTTATAGGTAAATTCGACAATTAACGTGACCTCCATTTCGATGATGTCAAAGGGGAAGAAATGCTAATGGAAGCATCAATTCAAAGAGAGTATGCTCATTTTAAATATAAATTTTTTACTTTGATTTATATTTTATATATGGGATTCATGTAGATCAGGTGGCACCCGATCTAATAGATCAGGTGCAAGACATAAAAAGGTTGGTTCCAACGAGTACAAGTCCATGTGGGAGCCCATGTGGGACTTGTACTTTCCATCTTTTTTTTTGTGTCTTGGCACCTGAGATCAGGTGTCACCTTTTCTACATTAAATCCTATATATATATATATATCAGCATGAAAAAGGAAAAGAATGTTATATATTATATCATCCCAATATGTGTTTTAATGATGAACTAACATTCTATATGCACTAATATGATTTGGATGGCCATTAAGAAGCATTTGACAAGGTGTCAATGCTCAAAATGGACTCAATATCTTTGACAATGACATGAAGGTTATCGATATAATTGAGCTTTTTATATTATATCTTGTACGTATGAGGAATCTTGATTCTTGAATGATGTATCTTGTAATTTATTGTCAGACCAATAGGTTTGAGACTTAGCATATCAATAACCTCAAGCATAATCATAACATCTTGATTCTAAGCATTACTATAGAATTCAAGTTATAGTCGACCAATAACTTTGGTAGTCGACTAACATATCTAGATACTTAAAGTTCAAAATCCAGCTTCCATTAGTCGACTAACCCTGTTTTCTAGTCGACCAATACAGACTAATAGATTTGGTTATTTTTGTTCTATTAGTCGACTAACTTAGACATTAGTTGACTAATATAAAAAAATTCCATCATTGCATTGATTAGTCAACTAATCAAGTTCCTAATCAATTAATATTGCTGTGTATAATCTTAGGCTTTTGATATTAGTCGACAAATGACATTTTTAGTCAACTAAATACAAACCATAAATTCTTCTTTAACTTGAACCATATTCTATTAATAATTATACTAGTCGACTAATATTCATGTTAGCTGCTTTTGATTTTTGAGAATATAATCGTTTTTAATCCATTGCAATAGCTATATTTTTAATCATGAATGTTGGATTTCAACTATATAAATAGGTTTTGACCCCTTAAAAGAACAACTTGATTTCGTACCTCTTCTTACGCTAAGAGAAACCAAAATTATGTCCAATTTTTGTTCTTCATGATATTAATCTTATAAAACAGAAAACCACTCCTAGCATTTATTTGATCCACATGCACAAGAATTCAAATGCTAGGAAGTTTTTGTACTCTTTATTTCCCAAAGGTTTTCCTCCAAGTGTTGAGTAAGGAAAGGTTTGCTCATATGTTTTAGAAGTGGTTCTACCTCAAGTTGTTGAGACTGATTTGAGTAATTGGTCGTGTTTGTCAAGTTGTATAATTTTACTATTGCGGATTTAAAATAGGGAGATAGTGAAAATCTCAAGTGAATTTTGATGCCGGAGTAGGTCTGAAGGACCAAATCAGGATAAATTTATTGTGTTAGCGATTAAACTTAACTGGTTTGCATTGTTTCTTTTTATTTTATAATTATCATTACTGTAATTTGATTGTTATTAATTTTTACATTAATCGTAATTTCTTAGTGTACAAGAATCTATCCACGTCAGACCCCAACACAAAAGAGACGAAAAAGAAGGGAGGAGTGGCAAAAAAAGAAAAAAATTAATATTTAAGGACTTTTACGTTTCCCGCCAACTCAAGGGTGTCTCTGCTAATATCATAGTCCAGTAATGTTTTGGGCCACAGATTCAATAGTCCACGAGATGTTAGTTGTTAGCTGAATTTACCCTAAAAGTCATAGTGAATGGAATAATGCGCCAAGGGACAAAACTAAAAACTATTTCTACATCAAAATCAAATTACAAATAACACATTTAAAACCTTTGAGATAACACAAGAACCCTTAACAAAATCTAATTTGACCTTGATAAATCTTATGCAATTTATGTAAATAAGTGCTACGGACAATAATGTTGTATCTTCCAGTGGCTTAATTAGATAACAGTTGGCGCATAAGTTGTTATCTATCTTAACTATAAATTTACTTGCATGTAATTTATTCCTACCAAAAGTTGATGAAAATCAAAACTTTCAACTCGCATATATCCACCTTGATATTAACAAAGTTAATTGGGACAAGCAATGTATTCCAACACTTCCAATACAGATGATCCACCTGTAATGGAAGATATGATCATTCATGAAATCTCCACAATATACCAGGTATATGCTTCCAATCTATAGATGCAACACCCACTTAGATATTGGAATGCTAACACACCCTATCACGGGAAATTCTATACATATAGACCTAATTTCTTTACACGCAAATCAATTTACACACACCCAATATTATTTAAAATTTATTTCTGTACTTTACGCACACACCTATATTCATAAATTAACCATCTTATTCTTTCTTCCCAAACCCATACATCGCTTATACCTTGCCGTCAACCTCCGCCTCTCGTCCCTCTCTTCTTCTTCGCACTCATCATCCTCTCTTTCTCTATTCTTGAAATGGTTGAAGAAGTTGAAGAAGTTGAATAAGCGGCAAAGGCAAGAGCGACGGTAGGGGCGGCAGCGGCGACGATAGTGACGAAAGAGGAGCGGGGAGGAAGAAGTAAGACGAGAGGGGAGGAGGAGATGGTGACGGAAGCGGCGACAACAGCAAATGAGGCTAAGGAGAAAAGGCGACTGTGACGGAGAAGAAGAGAAAGAGGTGTGGTGAAGAGGAAGATATGAGGCTCAAAAGAAAAAGGTTGAATGGCAAACTTATAAATTTTGAATGACAAACTTGTAAATAAATAGTCTGTGAATTAGGTATGTGTGTATAGCAACTCCATATCAACCCAAGTCCGATGATTTGATTGTTTTATGTGTTTCCCCACTTTGATAAGTGGATTTCAAAATGCTAACTAGAGCCCATTTGATTACAAATCTATATTATGCATGCCGATGCATTAATCTGTCTTTATATTCTAACTAAAAGAGATACTTCTAAATGTCTAATTTCATACTATCATTACGTCAAACTACAACAAGATGTCTTATGTGAAGTTTCCAATAATTAAAAATTATGTTAACTTTATCTTGAGATACTAAATAAATCATAATACCAAACTCCTTCGGTTCATCACAGCAGTATCTATGAAAAATAGTAGAATTGTAAGTTTACGGGTTTGTGCCATATAGATTGCCTTGTGAGTTCTTGTGCATCCCACATCATTCTTATAGACACATGTTATTAGTTGTCAAGCTAGGTTGCACGTATTTTGGCTCCTATAAACCCACGTTTTTTCTCATCTAGTAGGTGGTCCACGCATTTGTCGTACACACAGACGATGAACAATGAATATTTTTTGACAAGAGCATAGATAGTGCATTTGTTGGACATTTGTGGGGCAATGCATGAGTTCTGTAATATATGAGCAGCCTTTGGAGAGTATACTTTAGCTGTATTTATATCTACAAAATAAAGATTCTTTATCGTGCAGATTTAATTGTATGAAGATTACTTATATGAGGGTTTCCTCGTTAATGAACATAAACAAAGCAAATTAAAAATTATTGATAAATAGGCCAAAGAACGTTGTGCCAGATAAAAGCCATAGCAATCAAATTGATTTTACATAGGATCCGATTGGTTTTGCATTGTTAAAAGAACCATGTCTTATATCAGCACTAGTTGTACTAGAAATAGACAGATCAGAGGGTTGGTATAAAGAAGAACATAACCAGAGAATAAAACACAATGTGAATTGGTTAACGAGAAGAGAGTGAAGGAGTGCAGAAATTTAAATAGATTTATGCAACTAAACTTTCTTCTGCCAATGTAACTCAACTTCCTCACCACATAACATCTGGCACCCTAAACTTACATGGTCACCATAGAAGGATTAAGTCACAACTGACTTCTGTTTGGAAGTGTGCTTTCTAAGTGACCATCTACTGTTCACACCTCGTGTCAGAGACCACCTTGCTAGTTCACGGGTTTTAATATGGCCTCGTGTTCTGACTTGGTGATGCAGTGATTTTGGACTTTTTTTAATTTACCATTTCATCTTCACTTGATATGCAAATTTTGTGCCACCTTGCTCTTTTGCTTCTATTTGTGCTTTAAGTCGAGTACAGTTAGCTACAGTAAAATATTTTGTCTTCACCTGCTTACAAAATCTTATTAGCCTTAAAGATTTTTGGACGGGTGCTCCTTGTTGCATTAGGTTAGACTGCAAGATAAATAAGTCAGGCATTCGACCCATCCATTGGCCCACCATCACATATGTAAAGCCTCCTCTTTCATCCATCATTTCCTTGAAAAAGAATTCGACAGCATGTACCAATTAGAACAGTTGACATAAAGTTGATAATTGATCATAAAATTTTGTGAAATATTTCACGAAGAATTGAACTCAATATCCAATTCCGGTGCAGCCCCTTTAAATGGAAGGAGGATGTAGATATGGTTGACTTTTTTTCTGATTTACTTCTTCTGACTATCTAGCCTTCAGGGACACAACCACAATTATTGTTCGGGAGAATACTGAAATACTAATACTATTGATTTTTAAGGCATTTAAAAAATAAAAATTATTTCATCCAGGATGCCATGCATTTCCTACTCAATCCTCAATGATACGACTATTTTGGAGAAGCCCAAGAAACAGAGAACCGAGACCCAGCCAAGAACGGGAGGCCCACGAGTGAGATTAGGCCCGCCTGACGAGGCCCACGAATAAAACCCGAAGTCGGACCAGCCTAGCCCAGGGGACGCACGATCAGCTCGTGCTCACCAGAGACAGTCGTTCCCCTGAATTCGCGGCTCCTTAATGACCATTAATGAACATGTTAATCAACGCTCCCCACGACGCACGTAGGCGCCTTGAAGGAGGCGGATCGCGGAGGCGTGGGTGGAGGCGGACGAAGGACGTGGATCGGGGGCAATCGTGGCCCGGACCATATAAGGGGATGGCAGGGGCAACCGGGAGGGGGATCGAATCCCAGGTATCAAAATCTGAGGTACACCATCATCGACCTTGCTTTCGCCATAATTTCCCTTCCTCTGTTCGGATCAAGGGTCAGCGTATCGATCTCCTCTCGAGTCATACCTACCCCGCCGGACACTCGTCAGACCTTGGTCTGACTTAAGCATCGGAGGAGAATTGGCCGGAACCAAGGTCCGACCCCCCCTGACGAGCTTTCTCGTCTGTCCAGAAAGGAGCTGAATCGAGGCGTCGAGGCTACCACTCAGAGCGGAACGGTCTCGCGCGTTACCAGCGCGAGCTGACGTCGCTCAGGACCAGGGAGCATTCAAGACGCCGAGGCTACCCCTCGACGCTCGTCCAGCCGAGGCCGAGCACCCGACCTGAAACCGAGGCTTTCCCTCGTCTCCACGTCGATCGAAGACCGACGCTCCGCCAAGAAGCGTCTGCTCAGCCACGGATCCTTCGCCTACCCACGCCAAGAGCACGTGAGCTCAGCGTGACCAAGGGATCCCTTCGACCCCTTGACCACGTTAACCGTCCAGACGTAGGTCAACGAGCCCGTGGTGAGCAAACACCCGTAAACATCTGGCGCCGTCTATGGGAACCGAACAAACCCACGTCAAACCACCAAAATGGAACCACTCTACAACGGCTCGAAGCGCATGCCCCCATCCAGGAAGAGGGCGACTACATCCCTGCCGAGAACCAGCACAGCCATACTACCGAGGGGACCGGCGACTCCCGATCGGTGACCCAAGAGCAGCTTCGCCTCTTCGCTCAGGAAACCAACGTCAACCTCCAGACTTTAGTCGCCACGATTCAACAGCTCGTCGACAATCCGACCGCCCAACGAGAGTGGGCGGCAAGCAGGGGTGGCAAACGGGCGGGTCGGGTCGGGTTCGGGTCGGGTCAGGTTTGACCCGACCCGAATAAGGGTAAACCCGAACCCGACCCGAATTAAATTCGGGTCAGGGTTCGGATACCCGAACCCGACCCGGTCGTAACCCGGGTGACCCACACCCGACCCAGTTTGTCTTACGGGTCGGGTACGGGTCGGGTTCGGGTCGGGTTCGGGTCGGGTTTGGTGTGAAATAGTGATTATTTTTCAAAAAAGGTCGGGTTCGGGTCGGGTTCGGGTCGGGTCCGGGTCGGGTTGGGGTGAAAAGAGTGAAAATACGGGTCGAATTCGGGTCAACCGGGTCGAGGGGTCAAACCCGTACCCGACCCGGATTTTTATCCGGGTCGGTCGGGTTGACCCGAATTCGACCCGACCCGGATTGGCCCCTACCCATACCCGACCCAAGAAGCCGGGTTCGGTTCGGGTCGGGTCGGGTCAATTTTGCCACCCCTAGCGGCAAGGACCCACCAAAGGGTAGCGGACTGCCCGCTGGTACGGTCCGCAGTGGTCACTGACCATGGGGACGGAGCAACCAACTTGGAGCGCCGGTTCACTATGCCGGGCTTCATACCGGAGAAGTCCCTCACTCCCACCTCGCTCCGTGAAGGAGGCGGGATGGGACCCGAGCAGACAGAAGGTGAATCGGTCACGGCCTCGTCTCGACGACCAATATCTATAAAACGGCGGTCGCCTAGCCACCGATCCCAGGGGGACCGACCCCAACGGAGCGGGGTGTAATGCTCTGATAGCTACTGCACAAGTACTAGAGGGGGGTGAATAGTATTTTAAAATAATTAAGAAGATAATTCCTAATTATCTTGTAAACTCAACAAACAATGCGGAAATGAAAATATTGACAACAAAGAAATGCAATCGCAAACAAACGATATAACGGGTTCGGATCCACCCAAGTCTCTCCGACTTGTTCACGGTGATCCTACGTCCCAAACACCCGGATCCCCTCCGGATACTTGAGTTAGAAACCTCTAACTCAAATTTGCACTATGAAATACTTGTAGAAAACCTCTACAAGATCAAATCATACACAAAAGAAAATGTGACTCCCACAAACCGGGATCACACACAACTCTCACAACCGAGAGTAAAACCTGCAATATTCAAAGTAAATGAAATACGACCAACAAAATCTTATGCCTTGAGTAAACTTACAATTTTAGGGCAAGGATGATTTTGGAGGAGAAGTAGGCACCAAACCCTAGCTCCAAGGAGTTGACCAGCAATAGAAGCCTAGGGTGGGGGTGGTGACCTTGAATCAAGCTCTTGTCTTGGAAGGCTCACAATCAATGAGAATCTCTCTTTAGGAATAAGAGTGAGGAGAGATTCTTGAAGGAAATGAGTGAGCTTTGAATGAGAATTAATTGCTCTCTCTTGATCTCTAAACTTCAATAAATATCAGCCTTGAATGCTTAGCAAGAAGCCCTTCAAGTATATATAGGATAGAGGAAAGAGAGAGCAAAAAATCGTGGCATTTAATGCTCCAACGGCTCTATTCTGAAGCAGTCTAGTCGGTCAAAGAAGGATCACTGACCGACTAGTTTCTCAACTAGTCGATCGGTGATTCAACTTGAACCGACTAACTGAAGAACAGCCAAAAGAGAAAGTTCAGATAATAAAGAACTAGTCGGTCTAAGAAGACTTGCCAACCGACTAGTTTCACAACTAGTCGGTTGGTGAGTGTTCTTTGACCGACTAAGAGATGAAATCAAATAGGCTGAATACAAGTAGCACTAGTCGGTCTAAGAATAAATTCCAACCGACTAGTTTCTCAACTAGTCGGTCGACAGTTGTTCTTGGACCGACTAATGATAAACAGTAGCTCAGGCTGAAAAACTGAATACACAACTAGTCGGTCTAAGAAGGATTCCAAACCGACTAGTTTGACAACTAGTCGGTCGGTGAACCTTCTTGGACCGACTAACTGTATACAGTGAAAGAGCAGAAAATGAACAAGGCATTCTAGTCGGTTCAAGAAGGATTGCCGACCGACTAGATTGCCATCTAGTCGGTTGGTTATTCTTCTTGAACCAACTAACATGCACAAGAAGCCGCGAAATGAAGCGCGAAGCTTCGGAAAAGTTTGTATGTGCTTCTAATAAGATCCTAGCTCTAAGATATGAGCGTTATGAAGATTAAAACGTAAGACCTACTTCAAGGCTTAACATTCTACGAAACGAAGCTAGAAGACTATAAATAAAACTTGACGAATCGTCTTCAAAAGCTTCGATCGAATCTTCTTAACTTCAATAATGGTCCTTGAGCTTCAACGAAGCTTCAAGCACACGATCACGCGCTTTGAGAAGTCTTGAGACGTCGCTTTTGATGTTCATAGAATTTTGGCGACGATCTCCATAACTGCGCTCACAAAGAGTTAGTTCACGATATTTATGTTTGTTCATCATCAAAACCAAATCCGGGGAATCAATACTCAACACGGGGGGTCCCCGTCACGCAAGGAGGGAGGAACGAGAATACCGAGAGGAGAAGAAGAGCGCCCGCCGATCAACCCCCACCCCTGGTTCGGCACGAGCTCGGGCGAACTCCCGGGGTGACCGTGCTTCCTCACCTCGGCCCACCGGCAACGGCGCAAGTACTGAGGGGGCCCTGGAGGGAGCCGGACGCGATCGTTGTCCATTGTCCCGGAGGATAACTGAGGCCCGGGTACCCTCCAGGTTCAAGGTACCGACGCTTGAGAAGTATGACGGCACGGGAGATCCAGCGGACCATGTGATGGACGAAGGGGTCATGGCATTCCAGGGGGCTGACGACACCCTGCTTTGCAAAGACTTTTACTCCACCCTCCGGAGGGCGGCCAGAATCTGGTACCATGGTCTTCCCAACCGATCCATTGATAGCTTCGAGGATCTCTCTCAGCAGTTCTGCAAACAATTCGTGGCCGGGCGTCAGGTAAAGCCGGACTCGGAGCTCCTGTTTAATGTGATGCAGGGTCCCGGCGAATCCCTGAGGAGCTACATGCGCCGATTCAACGCCGAGCGACTGAATGTGGAGAGTTGCCCCGAGTTGGTCGTCAAGACAGCCATGAAGAAGGGGCTCCGCCACAGGGGCCTGAGGAAATCGCTGCACAATGATTCTCCTAAAGACCTCGCCGGCGTCATAGCCCGGGCGAAACGCTACATGCTGACGGAAGAGGCGCTGGCCGTGGACGACGGAGGCCGCCCCATGGGAACAAGGCGGGGATCCAAGCGCGACGAGAGCGAGCGCCGCGGCCCCGACGAGCATCGCCAGGAGAAGAAGCCCAAAGGGAAGCATCACAGGGAGGAGCCATGACTCACCAAGCTGAACGCCACCCCAGAGGCGGTCCTCACGCACGCCCAAAAGAAGGGGCGCTTTAGCAGGCCCCCTCCGAGAATGCGGAGGGGCGGAAAGGACGAGGAGAAGTACTGCAAATACCACAAGGACAACGGCCATGACACTGACGATTGCTGGCACCTGAAGAAGGATATAGAGAAGCTGGTCAGCCGGGGGCACTTAAAGAACTTCGCCGATGACACGGCCCCCGCCCCCGGGGAAGGGACATCCAAGCAAGCAGACAGGAGAAAGAAGGTGAATGTGGTCCAGACGGCCATGCGCATCATCGAGTGAGCCGGCGGGACAGCCTGTCGCCACCTCGCCTGGGCAAGGCTAGCTTGTCCTCGCCATCTCCGTTTTATGTATTTCCTCCAAATGTACGCCCGGGTTCGAGCAACGAAAAGAACCGTGTTAGTACAACCCTTTGTCTTTCACTTTGACTAGCTAGATGACCGATTGCAGGACAGGCAGGGAGACACCCCCGGGGGAGATCAACAAAACGACCGACCGTAAGGCTGGGAGCAACTCCCCCAATCGATTGGTTATAAGCCGAGGGGTAGCACCCCTCGCCGACCAACCGATCCGACCGACCGTAAGGCTGGGAGCAACCCCCCGCCCCCCCCCGTCGGATCTGAACGTCAGTTGAGTATAAGCCAGGGGACGACATCCCTTACGCTCTGAAGGATCCCGTCAGCCGAGGGACCGGAGGCGATTCCTCCCTCGAGACGGGCCACCCCCGATTGGCTGCAAGACCAGGGACAACCCAGCAGCGTGCAAGGCGATTACCTAAGCGAACCAAGTATCGCGTATGAAGGAGCGCTACGGCGGGTCGGACGAGAGCACCTCTAAGGTCCCAATCTATGGGGCCAACGGGCCCGGAGTCCCGAAGACCCTTCGCACTCGACACGAGCGAAAAAGGGATGCCAGCAAAACGTGGAGTACACAACAAGGTCAAGCGCAATAAAAGATCGAAGAGACCAAGGGTCCCAGCAAAGCAGAAAACCCCGACGACAAGGAAAATAACGATAAGTACACAGGCCGACAAAGAAACTTTATACATAAATTGTTTAAAGTTACAGGCCAAAACGGGGGGAACAAAATGGAGAAGCCTAAGGCCCCGGTGCACGGGAGGAAGCGTCCTCTGGCACCTCACCCTGCTCGGAGTGCGGGGGATCTGCGGGAAGGAGAGGTTGCCGTGCGTGCTCCGCAAACCGCCGGAAGGAGTTCCGGCCAATGTCAATAATCCGGGTAGCTAGGAGGTCCTCGTAGGAGCTGAAGGCCTCCCTAAGGACCTCCGCGATCCTTGCCCCCAGGACCCGTCGACGCCCCTTTCCACCTCCTCGGCGAACCGGGTCATCTGACGCAGGTCAGCCAGCTCGCTCCGGAGATCGCCCCTCTCCTGGCGGAACGCCTCTTCCGCCTCTTGAGCCGACCTCTGAGCGTCGGCCAGCTCCCCCTGGAGGTCCAGCACCTGGGAAGCGAGCTCATCCACCCGGCGACGAAGCTGCCGAGTCTCCATGCGTGCCTCTTGAACGGCCACCTCGGCCGCCTCGGCCCTTGAACGCTCCCGGGCCAAGGACTCCTCGAGGTCTTTCGCCCGGGCCGCCCGACGTTGTGCCTCGACGGCCATCACAGTGGCCTGTAAAAAGAGAGGAGTTATGCTAAGAAGGATCAAAAGACAAGTTTGAGAACAGCAAAGCGGCCAAACCTGCTGAAGCTGACAGACTAAGGAGTCCGACAAGGTGTCGGAGGGAGCCCTCTCTAGGAGAGAGCGGTCCCTCGGGAGGACGGAGCTGTGCGCCAACTGGTTGGCCACAGTCCGGTAAACGAATACCAAGTCCCCGGGGTAACCTTGGGGCCTGCCAGGACGTTCACCAACACGCCACCGGCTCCCACCAAGGAAGGCTCGGCCGAGACTGCAGGAGTGGCCACCAGTGTCAACGGGAGAGTATCGCCGGAGGCCATCGGCGTCTCGGGAGCCACCGAAGTACGGCTCTCCCCGACCTCCTTCATTCTCTTCCTCTCGCTGGGACCAGCGGACGTCGGGAGGAACGCTTACGCCACGCACCGCGACCACTCACGGGTGCGCGAGGGGTGGGCTCGGCCCCCGCGTTGTCTCCCTCGGTTTGGTCGGGGCGGGGGGTTCGGCCCCCGTGACCTCCCTGTCGGGGAGATCCGTCGCGGCCAGGGGGAGGCATAACCACGGCCAAGGGCTCCACTCTTCCCACAGCAGGCTCGGCCTGACGCACCACCTCGTCAACGGTACGGCGGGGCGACTGGCCCGATGGGTTCCCTCGGCTTCGGCTGAACCCCCGCCGGATGAGCTCGTCGACGTTGCGGGTAAACTCACGCCCAGCCATCTCTGCAGAAGGAAAGAAGATCAGGATAAGCGAGAGGGAAGCAGAAAGAAAAAGAGCGCCTACCGGGCGACCACAGGACGGTCTTAAGAAGCAGGTCGTCCAGCAGAGGCCAGACCGACCTCTCCTCTAGGGAAAGAGACGACAGAAGCTGGACAGCTGCCTGGTCAGCCTCGGAGAGTGTCAACGTCAAGTTGTATTGACATAACCCTCTCCAACCTGTCAAGATCTCAGCGTCCCCAGGGAAGACAACAAAAACATAGCTCGAGCTCCAGTCCCCCACCCAGCGGGATAGACCGAGCAAACACTCCCTCCACGCGCGGACCCGGAGGTGCTGCCACGATCCTTGACCGACCGTGTGAACCCGATAGTAATGAAAGAGAAGAGGAAGAGACAGCTCCAAGCCATGGGCACGGCAGAGCATGATGAACCCGGTCAGCACCGCGACGGAGTACAGAGTCAACTGGCACAAGGATACCATCAGAAATTCCATGACCTGGATGACGAAGGGATGAAGGGGGAAACGGAGTCCTAAGCGAAACATCTCGATGTAGACGTCCACCTCATTACTCCGCGGGAAGCAAATCCGCTCGTCGTTAAAGAGAATCCTGACGTCGTATGGATGATATAAATACTTCTCCCGGATCTCCGTAACCGCCAGGAAGGGGGCCTTAAACGGCGACCCAAGGACCGCCGGGGGAACATCGAACCTCTCGACGGCCCGAGCCACATAATCACCGACGGAGTCCGTGAAAAGCTTTCCCTTCCCTTTGTCCTGAATAGGACGTGTCTCTGAGGGGACGCCAGGTCCCGAAGGCCGGAAATTGCCAGACTCGAGCGCTGGGGGTCCCTTGATCCCGACGCCGAATCACCTATTCTAAGCATAGCCATGGGGCAAAAGAAGAAGAAAAGAGGTTACCTTGAAAATGATCTGAAGGAAGAAAGACGACGGAGAGAAGGAGCTTGCAAAACCAGGATCAGGAGGAAAGGCGCGAAAGAATCGAAACTTGAGAGGCCGACGTCTTTATATGGAAGGCAATCGCAGAATCCAAATCGTCCGAAAGGGAGCATGTGGCGGCATCTGAAGATCGGCGGCGCTTCGAATCCCACACCAGGAGAAGTTCAAACGGACCGCGTCATGATGACCCCCAATTAATGGGCTGGCCTCGACTGACGCGCCTGTCAAATCCCCAATAGTCACATCGCCCGAACCGAACCAGCTGAACCCGAACGGCTCGGACGATGGGGCAATTGACACAACTATTTTGGAGAAGCCCAAGAAACAAAGACCCGAGACCCAGCCAAGAACGGGAGGCCCACGAATGAGATTAGGCCCGCCTGACGAGGCTCACGAATAAAACCCGAAGTCGGACCAGCCTAACCCAGGGGACGCACGATCAGCTCGTGCTCCCCAGAGACATCCGTTCCCCTGAATCCGCGGCTCCTTAATGACCATTAAGGAGCCCGTTAATCAACGCTTCCCACGACACACGTAGGCGCCTTGAAGGAGGCGGATCGCCAGGGCGTGAGTGGAGGCGGACGAAGGACATGGATCGGGGGCAATCGTGGCCCGGACCATAAAAGGGGATGGCATGGACAACCGGGATGGGCATCGAATCCCAGGTATCAAAATCTGATGTACATCATCATCGACCTTGCTTTTGCCATAATTTCCCTTCCTCTGTTCGGATCGAGGGTCAGCGTATCGATCTCCTCTCGAGTCATACCTACCCCGGCGGGCACTCATCAGACCTTGATCTGACTTAAGCATCGGAGGAGACTTGGCCGGAACCAAGGTCCGGCCCCCCTGACGAGCTTTCTCGTCTGTCCAGGAAGAAGCTGAATCGAGGCGCCGAGGCTACCCCTCAGAGCGGAACGGTCTCGCGCTTTACCAGCGCGAGCTGACGTCACTCAGGACCAGGGAGCATTCAAGGCGCCGAGGCTACCCCTCGACGCTCGTCCAGCCGAGGCCGAGCACCCGACCTGAAACCGAGGCTTCCCCTCGTCTCCATGTCAACCGAAGACCGACGCTCCGCCAAGAAGCGTCTGCTCAGCCACGGATCCTTCGCCTACCCACGCCAAAAGCACGTGAGCTCGGCGTGACCAAGGGATCACTTCGACCCCTTGACCACGTTGACCGTCCAGACGTAGGTCAACGAGCCCGTGGTGAGAAAACACACGTAAACACTCAAGTATCTCTCATGTTCTAAATTTTCTCAGCAAATTCACTTCATCAGTTCGTCACATGCAACAGATCCATATGCAATTTGACCCGAGTCAATAGCGATGTTAAACGATTGTATTAAATAGTTAATTGTTATACATTTACAAATGATTAGTTCATCCGTCAAAGATGAACAAATCCCCTCTGGTTCCTCCATAATAAGCTCAAATACTATTCTCTCCTATGAAAGTTTCGAACTTTGACACTGCTTATGTTATTTTGATGATGAGGACAACTTTTCCTCTTACCTAGATTTCAAGTTTCCAACTTTCATCAACTTTAGAGCTGTTCATAAGTTGCTAAAGGCAGTCAAAAAATCTTCAGAACCCTAAAGAATCTATGCCAACATTCTCTAGCATACCTCGATGAATTAAGAAAAGAAAAGGTAAGAAGCACAAAGAACTCACCAGCGAACTTGTCCGGAAGATTTGGGGGAACGTTACCCGAGCCCTGAGAACGACCGAGGGAGCATTTGACGATGGAGACATCATCGGAGAGAGGGGTCTTGGCGACGAAAGACGGGGTACGATCGGGATTAGGATTGGGCTTCTGGGGAGTTGGGTCGTCGTCGATCACAAGAATCGTTGGAGGCGATCCTCCTCCTCTTTCTCCGGCAACGGCGCCTCTGGTGTTAGGTCTCTTGATGAAGCGGATGGGGGAGGGGGAGAAGGCGGAGATGTCGTCGTCGACGGATATGATGTCGACGGAGATGTGGTCGTCGCCCATTTTGGGGAAGACGAGCGATGCTTGAGATACTTTTGAAGGAATATTCATTGGCAACCCATTTTGGCGCTGCCATTGCGGTTTTCAAGTGCGGCGTGAGAATAAGAAGCACGAGCGCAGCGGAGGCATGTAGCACGTGCGACGCCGCTTGGAAATAGACCCGATCCGTGGTCGGTTCGAACTGTGGAACCGAATTAGGACCGGATCAATTTGGAATCGAATTGGGACCGGATCAGATGGCACAATTTTTTTGGCCAAAAATAAATTTTTGTTATAAATCAACTATTGAGGGGAGAGCCCTCAAGTCTATATTTATAGCCAAAGGGGAGAATACAAGTGGGTATGGGCCCAACCACTTAGGTTGGCCCAATAACTCACCAACCCAGTAAATACTCATTCACAACACTCCCCCTTATCCAGCCATGGTTGTCGACCCCGCTCATGAATACTTCAGGATTCTGAGCATGTATGGGTCTCACATGGGGTGGATACTTCAGGATCCTGAGTTGGTGAGATTTGCCTCGTTAAAACCTTTGGCTATGGAAAACCCAGTGGGGAAAAACCATAGTTAAGGAAAGAGTGCAAACGCTCTTTAACTCCCCCTGATTTATACAAGTGACTCTGCTCATGAATACTTCTGGATTCTGAGCGTCACAGAGGGGTGGATACTTCGGGATCCAGAGTTGATTTGATTTGCCTCGTTAAAACCTTTGGCTATGGAAAACCCAGTGGGAAAACCCATAGCTAAGGGAAAAGAGTACAAATTCCCTCAACTCCCCCTGATATGTAAAAGCTCTTAGGCTTTCAGATCTCTTAGGCTTATCTCATCACTCCTATTTACAATATTCCGAAAATGTACACAGATTACAAATTTTGTCACCATCAAGCAGCTGCTGAATCCAGAAACTCTGGAGAGGTGTGCTAAGTTTCTTCGCCTCTGATGTGGTCTTCAGACTATATGGTCAGCTCCACAGAACCAGCCTCTATCCCAGTCGTCACTGGGATGTGATGTACCACCAGGCACCCTCAAGTACACCATTGGTGTGATTCTGGAATGGTGAGGATCTCGGAATGATAGGATGATGTTGCCTTCATCAGTTGCTTTGCAGATCTGCAGGGGATGGCCATCCCACTGTGGGTACCCGTTCTGTGATTTCTCAGCATAGGGACTGGACCTGAAACCTGCATTTGCATAAACATTGGAGGATGCTACTACATTTTGTAAGTCCAAATATTTCGACCCTTGGAGGAAGCGCAGAAGGCTTAACTCAGGTCTAATGGCCCCTTTTAGGTGCCAACTATCTCTGGCTAATGAGTTAACTGCAACTGCTATATCGGGACGCGTGCAGTTTAGCCAGGAGTGCATGATTGCACTTAGATAAGGGACTTTAGGACCAGTTATATCCTCCCCCTCTTCCAGCGATCGGAAGGGTTCTTTTTTGTACATCCATTGAGTATACCACCGTAGGTGTACTTTGGATGACAATGGTCCTTTTAATTTCTCCAACGCACTTCTGGGCGTTTGTAACAGGATTCTATGAGCCATGACTTTATATTTGCCTAGGTCTTTTTATTTCATGTTTTAAAAGTCAGGCTTGTACATTTATTTCGGTTTTCTCTTCAGGAGATCTGATAAGATGTTAGTTGTCTACAACTAAGATCTCTAATCATGTTCTTTGCACAGATGCAAAGACAACCTTCAGAAGGAATCATTGACTTGTCAAGTGATTCTCTTGGTTGTACATTTATTTATACTTATTGTTTTTCTTGAATAGACGTCCCGAAGTCTATTCAGGCATTTTAAGGAGATGTGGAAATTATCTTTACAAGATATCCGCGAAGGTATGCCGTCACAACATCCAATAACAACATATCCAAAATTTTCCTTCGCCAAATCGTAAGGTATTCGCTTTTGATAACTTAGGGAGACTGATGCATCATTTATGAGACATGCTCATTTGAATTTGTTCGATCCCTAGTTTCAGTGAAATTTTCCTTGGGCTATAGGTTGTACCGTATAGCATACGATTTTGTATTTATTTTTCTTATGTTTGCAATACTTTGTTTTATCCACAGGTTTGACACCTTTTGGTGTCTGGACTTTAGGTCCGAACATTTCACGTTTCATAAGTGAGTCCAGCTCATCTTCTATTGCCACGTTCCACATTTTGGCCAATCTCTACGTTTGCCTTCTAGCAACGGAGTGTGGAACGATAATTTACAAACATCATCGCCATTGCGATGTATATGGCAATATAATACGTGAATATATTGTCGACAATTTATGTTCTATCTGTCCAACACCTCCCCAGTACGTACAACATTTACTTAATTTCACTTTTTCCCGGCAATTCCTCTACAGTGGATTCCGGGAAGGGTGATGGTGTGGACAGGAGCTCATTGTCCTGTGGTAGTATTGTCTTAAGGTCTCCAGGAGTTTCTTGTCCTAGGAGCCTGGTGGTCTGCCTCTTTTCTGTTGAGGGTCGGCCACTTCTGCTGCTGGTGGATTGCATCCATTCTCGGGGATGTCAATCCTAGCTGGAGTTTTTGCAGCAGGGATGTGTGATCTGACAATCTTCTGGTTGTCAATAAATGATTCAGGTAATTGGTAGACAATTTTCTGTATGTGGAGGATCTTCGGGATCTCATCGACACATTATATTATTACCGGATCATAGTGGGTCAAACTTTTTGTATCCCACGTTATAATTTTCTTCCCGCCAGATCTTCTAGTATCTGGGCCTATTTTTGGGAAACTCGTCTCATCGAGATCACAGTCTTCAAGATATGCCTTAAATGCGTCCCCCGTTTGGGGTTCTAGGTATCTTATAAGTGAGGGTGAGTCAAACCCTGCATGGATACCTAGGCGACGTTGAGTACCGTTTTGGTCCTCTTTGGTGGTGCAATGGGGATTTAAGACTGCGTGACCGAAGATTCTCAGATGAGAAATGTTCGGTGGCATTCAATATGCAAATTGCATTGTAGACTCTGACCTCCAGAGGGTCTTATTTTCATTTACGATGCAGCATGCAAAGTTTGCATGTCCCCATGCATCAATAGGCAATCGGGATTTAATGGACGTTCAGTCCATTGGGGTCTACTTTTCAGTGACTCTGCCGACCCATTTTGGGTATGAACATGCGGCACTTGTATGTTCATTTTCAATTCCCGTTGATTGGCAGTACTCTTGAAAAGACTGGGAGGTATATTTCCCAACATTAACCAGACTTATTTACAACATTTTATTGTCTGGGAAATGTGCCCGCAACATTTTTATTCTTGTGCCAATAGCTTTTGGAAAAGCTAAGTTGCGGGTCTTGTAGTAGACATACGTACGAATATTCTGAGGATGCATTTAAATACTAAAATAGCCCACTAGGGGTGGTGGATTTTATCCACATCTGTCTCCTTGTATTCTTTTTGAGGAAGCGTGGAGATCCTTTTTCAACTTTTCGTGGAGATGGCCTTGTAATTAATCTTCCCTTATAGTAAGGGATGCGAGGGAATTTTCCCTTCTGAAGAATCTTCTGGTTCTTCAAGTCATACCCATAGGATAAGATGCTGTGCATCACAAATCCAGGGTGGCCAAGTCCAACATGCCAGAGTAAAAACTCGGCTTATGTAGGGCACTTCAGGTGCTCCGTTTAATTCTGCTTCCTTTCTCCGAATCTTCGTATGGTAGATGCCTATAAGGCTCTCAAAACGTTCAAGTGTGGATTTTACTCCTTTTTCTTGAGACGTTGTATACGGTAATTTTTCATGTACATTTGCTGTTTCCAAGTGGGATCCGTTGAAACGGATGTCCTTGAAACTTAGAAAGTTTCTTTTTGGAATTCGGAGGGTTTAGTGCATCCATTTTTGTGTCGTTTGGGGGCAACTGTGTTGCATTCCCGGGGTCTTCAATATAGCCCTGATATTGGGCTTTGTATTGAAAGAGATCGTACGTGTTTATTGTCTACTAATTATTTATGAGAGCAGTTTCAAAAGATGAAACATAAAGGCACATGCATATTCAGATAGACATATTCATTTATTGTCTACTAAAAATTTTTCAATCAAAACAGATTGCGTAATACAAAAGCTCTCATAACGTGAGATGTTCTAAACAATTTGCTAAGATAAAAGTAAAGGCTAGTCAAGCATGTCATTATTTTCGAAGTCGTCAGCTGAAAAACTTAACTGGAGCATCAGATGTCATCAGGTTTGTTTCAGCTTTATTTTTCTTGTTCTCTTTATACAAATCCTGGAGATGATGCGGAGTTCGGCACACTCTAGACCAGTGGCCTTTCATGCCACAATTTTTGGCACTGGTCTTCCCATTCCCTCTTGGGTGGGGGTATATCATTTCTATTTTTGTTATTTCTGTGCCTTGTGAACTTCCGCTTAATTTCATTATTTCGCTGCTGCTGTAAATGGCCCTTGGCATTTTTTTCTGTTGACCCCCCTTCTGTGGTCTTTCTTTTCTTTTATTATCTCTCTTCTTTTTGAAGGAAGAGGAATAGTGAGCTCCTGGTGGGGGGCAGTGCCGGGGAGCGTATATTGTGAGTGGAGAGAAGAAGCTCTCTGTTTTACTCGGCCATGAGTAAACATGACGGTAGCTCGGAATACTTGGTGAACTTGCGTTCACGGTATTGCTGCATGAGTATCGCATCTTTTTCATGGAAGGACGTATACGTCTTTTCCAGCATGCAATTTTCTGAGACTTTTTCACCACACAACTTCAGGCGTGAGGTGATTCTAAAAAAATACTGAGTTGTACTCAGCAATGGACTTAAAGTCCTGTAGTCTCATGTTCTCCCACTCATATCGTGCCCTTGGGAGTATAGCATCTTTCTGATGTTTATACCTGTCCTCAAGGGCAGTCCATAACTCAAGTGGATCTTCGACCGTAAGGTATTCAGCCTTTAAGGTCTTGTCCACATGGCGGCGAATATAGATGATGGCTTGCGCCTTCTCTATATCGCTAACATTTTCTTTTCAGTCACAGCAGCGATGAGGGACTTTGCCCGCAGGTGAAACTTTACATCTAGCTTCCAGCTTAGATAGTTTCTACCTGATGCTTACAGTACTTCGAAATTAACGCTTGCAATATTAGCCATTTATCTAGCAGAGCACAAACATGCATGAATTAATAATTAATTCAGAGAAAACATTTTCATGCGGAGGCAATATTTAACGAAAAACTAAATGTGTGGATCGGCCAGTCCCACAAGAAAGAGTCCAAAAAAGTCCACAGTCCAAATTATACAAATTTGCAGCTTAAAGAAAATGAAAATACAACTTTGGAAACCCCGTGGGTCCCATATGATATCTCCATCTTCAAGCGTGGCCTCCGTCTTCGTGAAAGTTGGTCTTCTTTCTTTGACATTTACATAAATTCCTCACTACAATTTCTCTCAAAAATAAAAGAAAAGTGCGGGAAATAAGCTGTGGGACTAAACGGCCGATCCAAAAACCACATTTAGCAATTCATGCAGAAATATTGTGCTCATCAACATTTTCATCATACATTTTCATCACAGGCATCACAGGCATTTAATATTCGCAGAGATGGATAAATAATTTAAACACTTAATAATTATTGGACCACTGGGCAACGTCATACACCGTTAGGTTACTAACGGCAGAGCGGTCGCAGGATCTTCCTAATTATTAAGTTTTAAATACAATGCACAACCACGCATATAATATCCAACAGAATATACCAGAGATGCAAAGCATGTAAATATGATTTTTGCAGAAAAAATCATCAAAATGCAAAGGTTGTAAATTGAATGGGTTTAATCAATTAAATTGATTAAGAGCCCAAAATAAACATTTTCGTTGTCAGAGGAAAAAGTTTTCCTCATCATCCCAAAAGCCCCCCCAAGAATCCCCAAAAAGTCCTCGCCTGCCCGGTATTTGTCCCGTAATTTACCGTGATTTTTCACGAATATTTTGCCCTTAAATCCCCCTTTTGAATTAATTTTTAGGCTAGCAAGTTGCCTTTTAAGGCTTGTTAATAGCCTTTGCCTCCCCCAATTTTTTTTCTTCTTTCAGATAAAACAATATGCGGGTCTGAAGCCCGCAGTCGACCTATGGGCTTCAGGCCCATAGGCTCTTTTTTTTTCCTTTTTTTTTGGGAAATCTGTGGGCCTGAAGCCCACAGATCTGCTGTGGACTTCAGGCCCACAGATCTGTTTTTTTGTGAAAAATTGGCCTGTGGGCCTGAAGCCCACAGGCTGCCTGTGGGCTTCAGGCCCACAGGTTTTTATCTGCCCGTTTTTTTTATTATGTTATGGGGCTTTCTGGTTTGGGGGGGCCGGCGCCGCCGCCGCCCCCTGCAGGGGGGGCGCGGCCGCCGGGGGCCGCCGCCCCCTGCAGGGGGGGGGGCGGCGGGGGCCGCCCCCCCTGCAGGGGGAGGCGGCCAGGGAGGGGGGGTGGGGGTATCCGGCGAGGGGGGGGGGTTTTTCCGGCGAGGGGGGGGGGGGGGTTTCCGGCGACGGCTAGCCGCCGGAGAGATCAAAATTAGGGTTTTGTCCCTAAAAATTGAGTTTTTGCCCTAAAAATTGGGTTTTTGCCCTAAAAATTGGATTTTTGGGATGAAAAATCCGTCGTTTTCAAGGCGACGATGAATCCCCATGACGATCTTGTGAGATCTAGGGGAGGGGTAATCATACGTATGATTAAAAATATCGTTTTTAGTGTTTTTACCTCTATATCCGTCCTCCGGATATAGCGACGGTTGCTCGAAGCCCTACGCGGATGACGACCCTTGATGGAGGAAGCCTTGCACCGCGCTCGTCAATCTCCCGTCTCGCCTTCGCCTTCGCCTTTGCAACGAACGGAAAAAAAATTTGTGGAAAACAAAAAATTTTAGAGGCTCGTGCTGATAACGTGTTATGAATCAACTATTGAGGGGAGAGCCCTCAAGTCTATATTTATAGCCAAAGGGGAGAATACAAGTGGGTATGGGCCCAACCACTTGGGTTGGCCCAATAACTCACCAACCCAGTAAATACCCATTCACAACAATTTTTTATATTTTTTTTGCAAAATTATAGCAAACATGGAAAATTATATCGACTCAAGCATATCCTTAGACGAGATGATCGTAATGACTGACAAATTATAATTGCACTCGTCAATGTCTCGGGCTTTGAAAACTTTGTATAACAATTTCATTGTCGCTGATATCAGAAATATCCTTATCAATGTGTAGATATATTAATTATTATAGTTAGTTTATTGAGCATGTCTCTTAGAATAGTGTGCTACTCTTCTATGTTCATATGTTACTCTCTTTGTTATTTGTGCAAGTGTTTCTCCGGTTCTAGTATGGTCTCTTAGGGTGTGTTTGGTTAATGGGAAAAGGAAAGAAAAGGAAGGAAAATTAGAAGGAAAATGATTTTCCATTGTTTGGCTTAAAAGAAAAGTGAAAAGAAAAGGAAAGTGAAGGAAAAGAGTGGAAAATAAATAGTAAAACTTTTCTTTCAACTTTTCCTCATCTTGACCCAAGGAAAATGAGGGAAAATAAAGCAAAACTAACTATTCTCACATTCATGCATTTGTGTTTTTTAACAAATATAATTAATAGCTATTTTTAATGAATTCATTAATAATTCATGAATTTTTTTCAAAAAAATTATGAATGAATATTTAAATTATTTTTATTCATGAACTTGTTCGAAAAATTAGCGAATAATTCGTTTAATTTTCACGTTTTGCTTGAAAAATTCGCGCATTATGCACGAATTTTGTTAATAGCTTGCAAATTATTTTTACTATTTTTATATAATTTGTAAATTATTTATGTACTATTTAATATCACATAATTTACGAATAATGATATTTGTATGGTTTAGAGAATTATTTGTTAGAATTCTTAATTTATTTGCTAACTTTCTGAATTATTAAGGACAACTAACAAATTTTTAATTTATTATAAGACTAAAATACCTCTTAAATTTTTTAAGCAAATTATTTATAAAGTTAGCAAATACACCTCTTAAATTATTTAGCAAAAACACCTTTTAATTTTTTTCGTTTTGATTTAATAACATAATGGAAGAAATTTCCTTATTTTCCTTTGAACTTTCTTCGAAATTTTCTTTGGCAACCAAACATGAGAAAGAATCTCATTTCATTTTCATTTCACTTTTCTTTCTTTTTCTTTTTCTTTTCACTTTTCTTTCATACATTTTCATTCAATCCAAACACACCCTTAGTTTCTTGGATATGTCTCTTGGGCTATTGTGCCCAATCATGACTTGTGTAGTATATACACGCGCGCACGATGATAACTATTGTCATGCCACATTCTCACAAATACCCAATAGTACAATTCTTACCACGGGAAATGGAGGATGGAGTATGACCAGCCACAGTATTACACCAAGCGTGAATAGACAACACACAGGAAGCAGGCCAATGTGAATGCTGGGATCATACATCACAGACACATAAAGAGAATAACCACACTATGCCATCACAAAAAGTACATAACCACATATTTACATACCCAAAGAGTATAACTACGCACCAGCATCAAGTACAAGTGAAACTAACTCAAGCATACATAAAAAGTACTAAAGCTACCAACACATTCCACATCTACAAAAGACAACTCACTCATTTCTCGATCCAACCCACACTACAAAGTACATCCCAAAAAGAGTAGTGTCCCCAAGTCACGACTCACGTCTGGGTAATCTCCTGAGTGAGATTCTGCTCTGGCGTCACCCGCTCAAGTCCTGAAAAGTAAAATGAGCACGTCAAAACGTGCCTAGTCGGAAACCAACTAGGGTATGGGAATCATTCAGGGGTTATGAGTGTAGATACAATAGGAAGTACAAGTAACTAGAGTGAAGAGTACAATACACAATTGTGTAACAACAAACACATATGGAATTCATTAATTGGCAGATACTAGTGACTCTTTTGGAAGCCTGGGTATCAGCTAAAGATAATGGCATGGACCTCACCCCAAAATTTGGGGTGAATATAGCACACGAAGCAGTGGACACGTGCACTGTACGCCGGGCCTCTCAGCTCCCCCGTCCCTGGCAGGAGTGAGGAACTCCACAGTAATACAAGCACCAAGTCACCTCCACTCCCGGTAAGGGCAAGTGGGAACAAACATCGCACATCACATTACTTTTCTCCCACCTTCCTAGTCCAGTCCCTTATAGTTAAGTAACACCCAATCTTCCCACATCCCCATACTAGGATGTTCAACCGCCTTAGGGCAGATCGAGACACCCCAGTTGACATATCATGTGTCAAAATCTTCAATTGACTTATGCAATTTTATAAGTGTAGTACATGACACAACTATTTCCATGGCTATTTCCCAAGTTTCTTTAACTTCACATTCATTGGGGCATATCAACAAATATGTGGCCGGCATCATAAAAATGAATATTGTTACATCTTCAATTTAGTAGCAAATAGCATGACTAAGCACTCTTTCTAGTAGCACAACAATCATGCATAATGGAATGGAAAATTGACATTACTACAAGATCAACTTCATTCAAACACACCAGCTTGCTGGAACTGCCATGAACAGCTATAAAGATCAGCACATTTCATCCATTTTCCTTGTGAATTTGACAAAACTCTCTAAATGAAAGTTGAATATATAGTAGTACTGGATTCACATAAAAAATTTCATGCAGAAATGTGGACTAGATGATTTATGGTGAATTTTTTGGTGAAATCTGTACAGAATGATTTTCAGATAGATTCCATGATCTGTAACAATTGATAATTTAACACATGTTGCCGTTAGAATTTAGAAAACAAGACTGAGGGGAAATTTGTATAGCATGTTGTTATCTTTAAAATAAGACCAAGAACACAAAATTCTATGGAGTGTGCAGAGACTGAGCTCAATTTTTCTGAAATGTGTCCAGTCTGAAAGAAATTCAGGCATGTCGTAAAGATGGAATGTTTACTCCTACTTATTGAACTCAACATATGTCAAATTTTATATGATTCTAGGGTAGCACTTCAAGGGCTACAATTATATAATTTTTTCAGAAATTAATTCGACCCACAAATACCAGAATTCAAGTAGCAATATGCAGCACGATTTCAGAATTTCAGAGGGGGCGATTTGCTAAGAAAACCAAGGGAAAACTTGATCTTTTGAATTATTGCAAACACAACACATAAATTCAAGAGCATGAGCAATCTAAATGTCATCATAATACCATCATAACCCTAAATGAAAATCCCTAATCCAAGTTGGAACCCTACCTCAAGAAGATCTCTTTCTTCTTGCTCTTCTTCTCCTTTCTCTATCTCCCTCCTTCCTTTGTTTTTTCCGTTTCTTTTCTTTCTTTCTTTCATTCGTTCTTTCCTTTTTGTGTGTGTATGAACTGAGTTTAGCCCACCCAAAAGAGAAAGAAAAAGTCAAAGGAAAATAAAAGGGAATAAAAAAGAAAGGAGAAAAAGTCTGTAAAAGGGTGAAGAATGTAGAAATAGAAAAGATTTAATTAATGAAAAGATATTTTCGTAACTTTCCCTCATTTACAAGTTTGCCATCACTCACATTCATTTCATAACTACCCTCCAACTTTGCCCTTAATTACAAGAATGCCATTGCTTAGTGTTTCTAAGTAAATACCCTCTATCTTGGTATTTTATTTACAACGATGCCATTGCATAATGTTTCTAAGTAAATACCCTCCAACTTTTTTATGTAAAATAAAGTAGGGAATGGTTTCAACATCCCCATACACGGTTCCAAAAGAGTGTACCCAAAAGAGTGTGTTACTGTCGTATTGCACTCTATGGGGGTTACAGGTATCCGCCAATGCTAGTGTCGTATATCGCATACATAGGGGTTACACATCCTACCCTCCTTAAATAAAATTCCACCCTCGGGATTATCAAAAGAGACACGGATACAGAAACAAGATGCTTACATAAACATGTGAGGGTACTTGTTTCTCATGTCGTCCTCATGCTCCCAGGTGGATTCACCACGAGATTCTTGCTGCCACATAACTGTAAGGGACCCTGCGGGGCCACACACACTAGAGGGGGGTGATAGTGTAATAGCAAGCAGAGTGCTTAATTAAAAGTTACTAAAATTAAAGCACAATAAGCAGCGAAAATAAACAGAGTGCTCAATAACAACAATCGCAAACACAATGATTTTACCCTGGTTCCCCAAAACTTGGGTACGTCCAGCCACACCAGTATTCAATATATTCCCACACAGAGAAGTGAATACAAAATCCCACAAAGGGATACATCACACAGAGGATTTAGGATTCCCACAAAGAGATATCCTTACTCTCACACAAAGAGACCTCACACAGAGGATTTGTTCTTTCACACAGAAAGAACCAAACTCCCACAAAGAGAGTAACTAATCCCCACAAAGAGAATTAGGGTTTCGAAACAAAAACAAAATGAAACAACACTTACCTATGCCTTGATATGATCTTACCAATATGAAGAAGAAGGCACACAAGTGAATGACCAAGTGTTTGAGATTAGCTTTGATTGCACTTGATGATCTTTCTCTCTTCTAGGAATGAATCCTAACACTTCTCACTTAAGTGTATAAAAATGAAGAGAAGAAAGATGATATCCAAGAAAGGAATGAGATTGAAATCCCTTGGAGAAATTCCCTAGAGCTTAGATGCTATAGCATAAGATTGAAGCTCTAAATGAGGGAATGAGAGAGATTAGGAGTGGCTATTGATTCTCAAAGCTATTCAATAATAACCAAGCGTTCTAAATGAACTAAGCCAACTCCTATATATAGGAAGCCCAAAGGAACCCATAAAACCAGCCAAAAACCCAAAGGGAAGAAATCTGCAACTGCTAGATTTTGGCAGTTTACAGCATGAACAGTCGACTGATGATCATTAGACATTCGAATGATCAACGGCTAGAAAAATCCCAACGGCTATAATCTGAGCCAGGACAGTCGACTGTAGAAGACTACACAGCCGACTTTAAGACAGACAGTCGACTGTATATCCTTCATCAGGCGACTGCTGCAGGGATGGAAGAAAAACAGAGAGTTGCATCTTCCTCCCAGTATGCCTACATGCGACTGATTACCAGAGTACAGTCGACTGTAACATAGACAGGCGACTGTATCTCCTTCATCAGTCGACTGCTGCATAGGATGGAGAAAAACATAGAGAGATGCATTTTTCGCACTTACGCCTTTCAGACGACTGATAGCCATTTCAAAGGCGACTGTAAATATACAGGCGACTGTAAAAACTTCATCAGGCGACTGTCTTGCACATTGGGATGAAGCCCAAAAAATGCAAGAAGCACACAGTCGACAGTCGACCAATTCACAGACGACTGTAAGTATACATGCGACTGTAAATTGAACATCAGTCGACTGATGCGAAAAGCTCAAGATGAGTCAATAGAAAAGTTGACTTGAGCTATGCATCACAGTCGACTGTAGAAGGCTTGAGAGGCGACTGGAATCACCCAGTAGACTGTAAAACCTTCAGCAGGCGACTGTAGGAGAGCCAGAAACTCCAAATGAGTCTTTGGGCTAGATGGACCTATTGGGTTGGATTCTATGATAATCCTAAGGCTCACTACGATGGTTTAAAGCATATGCATGAGAGTATGACCATCTATCAAGGCATTACAATAATCCTAGACTCAAAAAGAGAAATGCAAGTAATTGAAATTACATGGATTACAAATTGCTTCTCCTAGAGTCTAAGTCTTCAAGCTCACAATACCTTGATGCTCCCCATCATCTCCAAGCTTTGGCACTCCTTGATGAGCTTCCCTTCATCAAGCTCCAAGTTTTGACAATGCTTCTCTAGATGTCCATCCATCATCATGATCCAAGCTTTGGCTTCATTAGATGATCCTCATGACTTCATCTAAGCTTGAGCACACCATCACTCTTGGAGGTCTTTAAGATATCCCTTGTAATATCCTCCAAGCCTTATGCTTTGTCTCATCAACATATAATCATTAAGATAAACTGAGACTAAAACATAAGATTGATTAGCACACTAACATAATGTATTGATCATCATCAAAATAACGTTAGTCTTGAACCCACGAACTAACAATAACTCTTACTAGATTAATGGCCTTCTTCTTTACTACATTCTGTATCTGATCCAGGATGGCCACTGGTTGCTGTTCATAAGTCAGGTCGGGGCGCACTTCAATCTCTGAGAAGTCCGTGAGGTGACTAGGGTCTCCCACATTTTCTAAAGCTGGGATACGTGGAACACATCATGGACGCCTTTAAGGGAGGGTGGCATGGCATAGCGATATGCAACCTCACCAACACGAGCCAAGATCTCGAATGGTCCAATGAATCTCGGGCTCAACTTCCCTCGTCTACCAAATCGAATCATGGCATGTGTCGGGGAGATCTTCAAGAACACATAATCACCAGGTTGAAACTCCAGCAGACACCTCTTTCTATCTGCCCAATGCTTATAGCGATCCTGAGCGATACGAAGATTCTCTTTGACTGTCCGAACCACATCGATCACTTCCATTACCATGTCAGGCCTAGGAGTTCACGATCACCAACATCATCCCAGCTTAAAGGCGACCGTCACTTTCTTCCATATAGAGCAGCAAACGGTGCAATTCCAATGCTCGCTTGGTAACTATTGTTGTAAGCAAACTCCACCAGGTGTAAATGATCTTTCCAGCACCCCTTAAAGTCCAGCATACAAGCCCTCAACATGTCCTCGATGATCTGAATAACTCGATCAGACTGCCCATCTGTCTGAGGATGATATGCGGTACTAAACTTGAGATGAGTTCACAAACTAAACTGCAAACTTCCCCAAAAATATGAGGTGAATCTGGTGTCCCGATCAGAGATTATAAAAACAGGAACTCCGTGAAGCCTTACGATCTCTGCAAGGAAATGTTATGTCGAACACCTCACGTTACTGAATATAGAAGATGCGAGGGTGACGATGGAGTTCTACCTCCATATATCTTCGAGCCAAATGCTCGGTAGACTGTCCAACTGATCGGCTCCCGGATACACACCCAGGAGAGCACGATTGTAGTCTTACCGCAAGCGCACGGTGTAATGGCGAGCGGGTATCGAACACGAGGAGGACTAATGACGGTACTCCGGTTTAATCACCTAGCTATTGGTGGAAGGATGGTTTTGAGAATATTGTCACGATCGTTCAGTTAACAATTTGAATTCAATATAATAAAGGCGTCTAGGGCTAGTGAATCCCCACTACGGATCGTTATTTTTGCGAATCGTGAATCTCAATGTTGAAGACTTGAATTGAGGTGAACTAGTCGTACCTGAATAGAGAACCAAGCTCATGTTCTCGCGCTATTATCGGTCTATAGCAACCTAGATTAGGGCCCACTCTCATGCAAACCCTAACCTAAGCCACTAGCATTAGGATCGACATCATCGTCCAATCGCTCCTCGAGCCCACTCTCGTGCAAACTCGAGTCACGATTTAGGTTATGATAGTTCGTATTCGTCAAATCTCTTGCAAACGAATATGGGTATAGATTTATAATAAAAAATCTTGATTATAAAGAGTCTCGATTATAAACCTAAATCAAATATCTAGGCCTTTCCATCGATTAGAATCCAATCTCTTGCAAACCCCAATCGATGGAAATCCCTAGATATTCGAGATAAATCAATCACAACCCAACCTTCTATCAATTCTAGCAACATATGAATTCGTTCATCACAATTCTAAAATCGGATCCATAGGTTCATCCCCATGCCCTAGAACATCAGAATTACTCGCGATTAATCATGGCAACAATAGAATAAACAAATAAAAACATATAACCATTCTTGATTGTTGGTTTCATCTATTTTGTGAAATTGCTCTCTTTTCGTATGTTGAAAGCTATCATTCATTCAATTTTCTTGAATATGGAAATGTGAATTATGCGAATGAATTTATAGGAAGTGTTGGATTTAATTGATGCGATGTTTTAGATTTATTTTGCCTCAAGTATCAACATGTTGACTTGATTAATTGTTACGTAGAAGTTACTTGCTTGCTACTTTGGAGTTGCTGGGAATTTGGGCAGAAGTACATGCTTAAAGTGTTGATGATTTCTCCTAATTTAGAATTACGAATGTCCTGGAAATTTTACGACATAAACTTGGGACTATTATCTCCAACTTTCATGCTGAACACTTCTCCAAATTCGGATTAGAAATTGGGATAGGAATTTCGTGAAATCAGCATGTCTGTGTTTCCTCAGCTTTGACACACGTTACGAGAACGGCGATCAGTTCCTCAATTCTTAACGAAATGGTGTGTTATTGGTCTCGTTGGAAAGTTAACTTCAAGCCCTACAAATTTGTAGCTTTTCATTTTTCCTGAATATGTCTGCATTTAGGAGCAATCTGGTCCTCAAGTCAGGATAGTTTCTGTTTTACTTTCCAGCACAGTTTCAGCACATATACCCTTCGCCGTAAATTCTGTATTAAATTGAATACTTCGTGAAACATCATGAAAATTGATATGCAAATACATAACACTATATCTACAACTCATAAGAGGAGTAAATCTTAAGTGTAGTTCAAAAATATTGAGTTAGCTGCCCCTATTTGGGACTGTCCTGTAAATTCCAGAAACTGAATGTGATTGGGAATGTCAAACTTGTAAATACCCAACCCTTCCTTCTTCCTTCTACCAACTTCCTCATTTAATTTCTCATTTTATTTTTCACTTTCTCCCTAGCTGATGCCAGGCCGAACCCATCCCCATGGCTGGCCGAATTTTCCAGGCCAAGGAAAAAGGGAAGGAAGAAGAGAAATGGAGGGAGAAAGAAAAGGAAGAAGAGAAGAAGTAAGGCCCCAACCCATTCCCATCATCTACTCTTCCATCTACTCCAATTTCTCTCAACACCGTGGCCAAAAGCATTCCCCCAAACCCAATCCAGCTTCTGGCCGAAAATTTGTTGGGATTGTTTTCTCTATTTTTCAATCTCAAACCACATATCTCATTCTTCTTTAGAACCCTAGTGATGAGCTTGTAGTTGTGGGAATTTGGGATGAAGAGGAGTTAGGGTTTGGAGCTTGAAGAGGGTGATCCATGGGGGAAATTCGAAAGTAGGGCTTGGTGATGGGTTCATGGAGTTTTCATGAAATTGAAGGAGGAGGGTTGGGGATTCATGAAATTGAAAGAGAAATTGGAAGAGGGCCTTGTTTAAGGTTGAGTTGGGATGAGAAATCAAGAGAAAGATTTGGGATTTTGGAGCTTGGAGCTTGCATCCATGGTGGGGCTCTCTTGATTTTGAGCAAAAATCAATGGGGGATTTCATCTAATTGGAAGAGGATTGGAGTCTCTACAAGAGGTAGGAGTCCAATCTCAACTCCCATGTTTATTTCACTTCATTTTTGATGAGTAAGGAATGCAATGTTTAGGGTTGTTGTAGGAAACCCAATTTCATGTGATATGTTATCTTTTTCATGGTAATTCATGTTTTCTCATTATACTTTATGCCCTTTTGCAATAATTGTTCATATGATAGTTTCATGTTTGAATGACACTATAGTTTCATGTATGTTAGTTTCATGTACTCTCTTGCTAGTCAACAATTATATTCTTGTATGCCAATCATGTTTACCTATTCATGTTTTCTTAATTGTTATGGGAATTAGATGTGTGCTTTAGCAAATGCTTCCAAATGCCAATTCCATGATTCCAAGACAAAACCAAGTATGAGTCTCATTTGTTTGTGAAATTGCCCATGAATACAACTTGTTAGAATTGTTCAAATGAAAACATGCTAGGGTTTAGTTGAATTAAGTTGAATTGTTCTTTAAGTTCAATTTTCATGAATTAAGTTAGATTGCTCTCATTTTGGCATTGCGCTCAACGTTGGAATGTTGAGATGTTGGGAATTTATTTGGAAATGTTGAAAGTTGGAAGTTTGTATGAAACGTTGGAATGTTGGAAATTATTAGGACATGTTGGAAGCTTAACATTCAAGTTCCCATGTATGAGATTGCTTTCTCATTTTGGTTTCAATGATTAAATGAAATAGTTCTCATTTTATGATATGAATTGAAATTGTTCTCCTTTTGTTACACAAAAGAAAACAGAGAATTGGGGGTTTTAGGGGCCTGTCGCTCTACTTCACTCGGCCGAGTAGAGTATGTCACTCGGTCGAGTAGACTTTCTCACTCGGCCGAGTGAGTCTTCTGCTGATCCTCTCCAAATTCCAGAGAATCGGCTAAATTTTCCTGTGGGAAGCTCTGGCACACTCGGGCGAGTGAAGTTCATTCACTCGGCCGAGTGGACTTTGACTCCAGGCACTCATGTATCCGCTGTACTCGGCCGAGTACATTCCTTCACTCGGCCGAGTGAACTGCGTACTCGGCCGAGTGGCCTATTTCTGGAGTCCTATCTTCTCCTCCTCGCCTCCTCGTCGATTCTATCGAACTTCTTCTTCTTCCGCTCATCATCTAGTACTGCGAGCTCCTCGATAGGGTCATATGCGATGCTCCTACGTGTGTGCAAGTCCCTTGATCCCATTTATGCTCCAGATCGCTCCATATTTCCGAAATCCGACAAAACCAAGAAATAGTGAAAAGCAACGCGATATCGTCGAATAATCGTGAAAAAAGCGATATGTGCGATCAAAATGCCATGCAAACATGCAGAAAAAAGGTGTAAAATAAGGAGCGATCAAAATCCCTCAAGCTTACCTCTTACTCGTCCTCGAGGAAGATGAGTAAAAAGGCGAACCCGGTGGATAAAAAAAGGAAAAAAAAGGAAAAAAGAGGATAGAATAGAGTACGAAGAGGGAGGTGCTAGATCATTTTCTCAGGACGTGTATCTGCTTACTCAAATAGCGCACGACGAATAAAAACATGCCAACGATTTTTACCTCGATATCATGATCATATATAAGTGCATTCGATATAGAAACCAAGAACGTCAAAACGATATGAAATATGAAATCATTCTAGAATTAGCATCGTCTGAGGCATTCAAAGTAGAATCTGTAACCATAGATTGCACACTTTTCAATTGAACGCTTTTTACTTGGAGTATAAGAGGCAGCACACATTATAAAGCAATAAGAATAGAAAGAGATGGTATTCATGAAATGCATGCCAAATTTCAATTCGTGGACGTTGTAATACTCCAAATAATCTCCATGAGTATCAAAAATTACCTAGCTTAGGTCGTCATGCACAAATAAGTGATCACACTCTCATACATCATTGCATCCTCTCCCCCAAGCTTATCTATAAGCATGGTGGCATCAAACAGAACAGTACGGCTTTTCCCATTTTTTGAAGCTCCAAGGAAAATAAAAGAGTAATGAAAGAAAGAAAGGCAGAAATGGAATCGTGTATATACAGACGAACTTCTTTTTTTCTTTTCTCCTTTTCTCTTTTTTTTCTTTTTGTTTTTTTGTTTTGTTTTTTTGATACCAATAATATACACAATTACAATCCCGAATCAAAGATAGAGAAATATGCATGTATTCCTATTTTTTGTTTGATTTTGGGATAATGGAGCTTGGATTTAATAGTAAGGGAAAGATGCCAATGTAAGATTTGTCAAGGAGAGGTTCACCAATGATTTTAAGTATATAAATGATGTTCAAGATATGTGGAGAAAGAAAAATATGCAACGCTCAGTTCACTCATTTGTATGTGCACGACAACTTTCAGCAGGGTAATGTAATCTACTTGGTTTGATTTCATAAAGGAAATTAATCCAGTTATATCAAAAAGGCATACATTCAATCAACCGGGAAGTCGAGCGTACAATTTCATGCAAATAGACGTGATAGCAGACAACAAAGCAGTACTCCAAGTTAGGCAATCAATGCGTTATGCTTGATGTGTTTTCTATGAAAAGTATACGATATAAATCTTCAGACTCAGCTAATGCTAGAATTACATTCACAATCATATAATAAAGATGCAGGTAACTATCCTCAAATGCATGGCAATGTATAGCATATGATATCTGAAATAAAAACGATGGCATGACGAGAGAATATGCAAATGAGAGCGGGCTAACTCCAAGTCATCATCATGACAAAGAATTCATTTCTAGCAAAAAAGGATAAAAGAAATAAGGGTAAAGGAAAAATAAGAGCTACTGTACAAATGCAGTACACGCAAAAAATAAGAAAACGTGATGCATGAGGAAAATATGAAAAAGTGGGTGAAAATAAGTGGAAAATAAAGAAAGGTAGGAAAACGAGGATAAGAATGAAGAAAATGAAAAGTGCGTGAGACACTCACTCCCTCAAGCTAAACTGCACAGTGTCCTCAATGTGCTAAGTGTGGCACAAGGAGAGATATGATAGGGGTGGGGGTGAGGATGCATGCATGATAAAGGATGAAAAAGAAAGAAAATGGGATGGATATGCGAGTCATGAGTGGACAGATCAGGGAGGAGCAATATAATGGTCCCAGAGATACCTCCTCTCTCCCAGAAAGCTATAAACAAATCTCAGCTAAAAGTGGCCAAAATGTGTGGGGAGAGGGGGTGCAAAATCAGCAGCTAATATATTATCAATCACAACAGTGGAAAAAAAATATATGATAGGCAACAAGTGCATGCCTAAGCAGGTGGTGGGTCACCAGCACCTCCCTGTGGTGGTGGAGGGGGGTGGTGGTGGCTGCTGTGAAATGGGACGGGCAGCGACAGGTGGAGGCTGTGGTAGGTGCAGAAGAATCTGGTTCAGGGTGACCTGAATACCAGGCAGAAGGGCAACGCGCTACTGCACAGAGGTAACGGTGGCGGCGAGAACCCGAAAATCCGCTCTGAGGCCACTCACGGTCCCCTCGACAGCACGAAGGTGCTGGACGAGAGCGTCGGGAGCGGGTGCAGAGGGTCGCACTAGTGGATGACGGGGCTGACGCATACAACCACCGTAGACAAGTGGGGCCACTATTGGGTGAGGGTATGGTGCTGTTCGCTAAAACATGCTCAGCCTCTGTGGGAGGCTGAGATGCAGGAATGCTCTCAGAAGTATGAGCAACGGCAGAATATGAAGTGATGACAGATGGCGAGAATGGTGGAGAGGTCGCTGACACAGAAATGGGGACAGACGTCACGACGCTCTCGGTGAAAACAGCGGCAGCAGAGACGTGAAGGTCGACGACTGGGGAGGTCATGAAATCAATAGAAAATGATTCACTGGGGGTCGAGAAATCTGGTGAGGACATGGTCTCATCTATCGAAACTAGGGAGGGCTCGCCTCTCTCAAATGTAACAGGGGAGGTGCTCTCAGAGCTCACGTAAGAAATAGGAGCAAAAGTCGATGGCACAGAAGTGGTGGTGGTGGACTCAGCAATGGTGCTCCCGACACTCGCAGAAGTGTGGACAGAAGTGACGGGAGCAGTGGTCAACTCAGGTGCAGGCTGGGGGATCGGGATCTCTGGGGCTCAAGGGTCGATGAGGGGCTCTAGCTGAGCGCCCTCGGGCTCAAGCACGTACGCAGCTGGGATGAGGAGGTCCATCTCTGGTCTCCACACCCCTCCTGCGGTCCAATGTGGGTCAGAGCGGGGCTCGGAAGCACCATACAATCAGCCGCAAAGGACCTGCACCCAAACCCAGTGGTGCTGACCATGAGTACGCAACATCCTTATGCGGGCCATAACGTCTATGGAAAGGGAAGTAGGGCACGTGGGTCGAAGCAAACTAGCTGGGATCTCAACTCCGCACAAAGGAGCTAGCAAGGTAATCAGACCGTCGTAACAGATCGCCGTCCTGGCGATGACAGAAGAAAAAATGTGGTCCATATACCAACTAGCAATATCAATCTGAACGGCGGGGACTATTACGTCCGTGGCGCCCTCAAAGGCTCTCGCTCTAGTCATCGCGTAGAGCATATAAAGCTCAGGCGTGGACATCGTCCCAAGCTCATACCTCGCGAGAAAAGTGGTCGCCATGAGGCGTTGAGCAATAGAGAGGCATGGGTGGACGATAGAGAAGGGCTTGGCCCGACTAGGGTCAAAAGCGAGTGGGGATCCCATGATCAACGTCCAGAATGCATGTGTATCAAATGAGGGAGGGGTGATGTACGTGGAAGCAAAAGCGCCGTCGGGGTCCGGGACAGGGGGCCGAAAAAAGGCTCGGAGCATATCGAGAGTGATCTCGCACTCACGATCCATCAGAAGAAACGTGCAACCCCTAGGAGTCCTACGGATAGAACTCAGGACCTCGAGTGTCGGTCGGACATAGGTGCCCGCCGACACCGACAGAAAGTCACGCCACCCCACATTGTCATATAACTGGAGTAGGCCCTTGAATACCCCTAGGCGCTTAAAATCTGCAATGTGTGCGAACCTAGAGAAGACAATCGATCGATGTGAGATTCTTTCAAATCTGACGCGGTGTTCGTAATCTCGAAAAGTGACCGCAATCGTGTCGAAAGCTGGGACTGGCTGTGTCGGTGGGGGTGGAATGGGTACGGTATGGGGCAGAAGTGTAGGTGGTGGTGGGCTAGGCGGCGGGGAGTCTGCTCTAACGGATGAAGAGCTAGGCTCGCTAGGCCTCCTCCGCTTGGGAGCAGGCACCCGCGTAGTGCGTGGGGGCATGGTAATGCCGTGCGACGTGCCAACTAATGCGAAGTGCTAATAAAAAGGAAAGAATATACCGAGCACGATGCGACTCCAAGCAAGCAATGTGAGCAAAGAAGCGCCTCCCCTGAGAAGCGTCGAATCTGCCCTTGATCTCCCCCAAGCTATCCTGAAACACAAAATTGATGGATTAGCAATGAATATTGAAAAATTTAAGGGAAAATCAAGAGAAGTAGACGTGAACATGGTTTAATTGTGATTCGGGGCAAAATAGGTCTTACGAAATGGAGATTATGAGAAATGGGTTTTTGTGGCTAAGGATGGCCGGCCGACAGCGAGGGAGGCGGTGGTGGACGGCGGTTGGACGGCGGTCGGGTGGCGGGGGTTGCGCCACTCGGGTGCGGCCAGTGGCGATTCGGTCGAAGGGAGAGGGTGCACGGGCGATTAATGGGATGCTCGAGTGACCAGAACTCGATTTGCGGGATTTTGGGTTTTAGGGCCGAATCAGTGGGTAATATAGTATTAGTCACTCGGCTGAATGGCTGAGAGCACTCGGCCGAGTAGCCACTGTTTCGAGAATTTTAATTTTTTCTTCAAAAAATATTCCGACTCGATCGAGTAGAACTATCACTCGGCCGAGTAGACAAAAGTCACTCGGCCGAGTGGCTAGGCCACTCAGAGCTTTTCAAGTGCTGAAAGTGTCTGGTTCACTCGGTCGAGTGACAAAGTCACTCGGCCAAGTGGCATGTAATTAACAGAGAGGGGTTTTTCAAATCTTCCCTGAGCAGTACCCTACTCGGTCGAGTAGGGTAGTCACTCGGCCCAGTAACAATGTTACTCGGCCGAGTGGGCTGCTGTTTTCAGCTCCAACTCTCTGTTTTTGCTCCACTTTCTGATTTTCTTTCTCCCGTCAGTTTCTTCCTTCTCTTGACGTTTGAGCACATCCTTGGAGTGCTCTCCATCGCCATGGTTGTCCTCCATTCATGTGGTCTACTATTCTCCTTCTCCTGAAATGAAAAATGTTGCCCGTTGTCAGGTTTTTCTTCGACACTTGACTCTAATCACTAATAAAGATCTAAAACAAAATAAATGAGAAGAAAATTCAACTAAAAGTGAGATAGAACCGTCGGGTTGCCTCCCGACACGCGCTCGATTAAGGTCTTGAGCTCGACCCCTTAAGATTCACGATTAAAGCTCGATGTTTGGCGCATGGGAGATGCGTGCGTCAAATTTGCTGGGAAGGCCGCTTGGGTTCAGTTGTTGATTCTCTTCGACGCTCCTCGGCTCCCCTTCATCATGTGTAGTAGTGGGGGGTGAGTCTCCAAGCTTGAGCTTTCGGTGTCCTTTTTCTTGGCCGGCGGCGAAGATTTGTTGGCCGGTGGAGCTTTCTTCATGTGCTTCACCGTAGAGAGCTTGCATAGTTCTCTAAACTTAACGACATCAGCGTCGTACTTTTGTTCATCGGTAAGAGGATCCGGTGGGTCTCCCATCATATCGTCATTTTTGGTAAGTTGGCCCTCTTCGAGGCCGTCATCGTGCTTGGCCCCAATGCAAATGGCATGGCGTAGTCAATCACCTTTTTAAGTAAGTACGATAGATCTTGGACCAACCCTTAATTAGGTATATGCTATTCACTTCCCCGGTGGGGACTCCCTCTGAATAATTCTTGAGCCTTTGTCCATTTACCTTAAACGTGGCACCGTCTTTTCCCTCTATCTCAAAGGATCCTCCCGGTTGTATGTGCCGAATGGTGAAAGGTCCCGACCATCGTGACCTTAGCTTTCCGGGAAAGAGCCGAAGTCTAGAGTTGAATAATAGAACCTTGTCTCCGACCTTGAAATCCGTCACGGTGATGCGGGTGTCATGGAGAATTCTGGTCCTTTCCTTGTACATTCTAGAGCTCTCGTAAGCATCCCGTCTAATCTCGTCAAGCTCATTGATATCTAGAAGTCGCCGCAACGCCGCACTTTTGTAGTCGTAATTTAAAGTCTTGATTGCCCAATAGGCGCGGTGCTCCAACTCTACCGAAAAATGGCATGCTTTCCTGTTAACTAACCGATATGGGGTGGTGCCAATGGGGTTCGAAAGGCCGTGCGATATGCCCACAGTGCATCATTCAATTTCATGGACCAATTCTTCCTAGATCTATCGACCGTCTTTTCTAGAATCTGTTTGATTTCCCGGTTTGACACCTCCGCTTGTCCGCTCGTTTGAGGGTGGTATGCCATCCCGATTCTATGGTTCACCCCTACTTCTTTAGCATGGTTTCAAACTTGCTTTCTATGAAATGGCTTCCTCCGTCGCTTAACAATGTTCGTGACACTCCAAAGCACGAGAATATGTTTTGCTTGAAAAATTTGGATACCACTCTCGCATCATTGGTTGGGGTTGCGACGGCCTCTACACATTTCGAGACGTAGTCAACGGCCAATAGAATATACTTGTTTCCTTTGCTTGACGGAAAAGGCCCCATGAAATCCACTCCCCAACGGTCAAATATTTCAATTTCCAAAATTGTCTTCATCGGCATCTCATTCCGTTTGGATATGTTTCCTGTCCGTTGGCATCTATCGCAACACTTGACGAAGTCATGTGTGTCCTTGAACATGGTCGGCCAAAAGAACCCGCATTGCAATATCTTTGCCGTAGTTTTGGAGGCGGCGTGATGTCCCCCGCAGGGCATATCATGGCTTGAAATGATAGAAGTAGCCTCTTCTTTTGAAACACGCATCGGTATAATCCCATCCTTGTATACCTTGAAGAGGTACGGGTCTTTCCAGAAATAGTTACGGACTTCGTGCATGAACCTCCTTCTTTGTTGCGTGGCCATCCAACACGGTTTTATCCCGCATGCCAAGGCACTTATCTGGGTCTAATGGCGAACATCCTCTCGTCAGCAAAAGTGTCATCGATTGGTAGGCTATCATCTTTTCCATCACGAACAATCCTAGACAAGTGATCCGCCAAAACATTTTCCATGCCTTTCTTGTCTCGGATCTCCAAGTCAAATTCTTGGAGAAGTAGTATCCATCTTATTAGCCTTGGCTTGGCTTCCTTTTTTCTCAATAAGTACTCAACACCGCATGATCGGTATGCACAATCACTTTTGATCCAAGGAGGTAAGAGCGAAACTTCTCAATGGAGTAGACTACCGCCAAAAGCTCCTTTTCGGTGGTAGTGTAATTTTTTTGTGCCTCGTCCAGGGGTTTGCTTGCATAAAAGATGGCATGAAGCTTTTTGTCTTTCATTTGTCCTAACACCGCTCCAATCACTTGGTCACTTGTGTCGCACATCAGCTCGAAAGGAAGATTCCAATCTGGTGGTTGTATGATTGGGGCAGAGATGATGGCTTCCTTCAGTGTATTAAAGGCTTGCAAACAATCTCTTGAAAAGTCAAATGGAGCATCTTTAGCAAGTAAAGCTGTAAGAGGATGGGCAATCAGGGCAAAGTCTTTGATAAAGCGGCGGTAGAACCCTGCATGACCAAGAAATCCCCTAATACCCTTAACATTTATAGGGGAAGCTTTTCGATTACCTCGATTTTTGCCTTATCAACCTCGATCCCCCTAGACAAGACAAGATGCACAAGGACTATCCCCTCAGTGACCATGAAATGACATTTCTCCCAGTTAAGAGTAAAATTATTTTGTTGGCATCTTTTAAGGACCTTAGTAAGATTAGCCAAACATGAGTCAAACCCGCCACCATAGACATAAAAATCGTCCATGAAGACTTCCATGATGTCTTCAATATAATCAAAAAAGATGGACGTCATGCACCTTTGAAAGGTGGCGGGGGCATACAAAGTCTGAAAGGCACTCTACTGTAAGCATAAGTACCATAAGGGCACGTAAAAGTAGTCTTTTCTTGGTCATCTTCATGTAAGGGAATCTGAAAGAATCCCAAATATCCATCCAAATAGCAAAAGAATTTATGTTTGGCGAGGCGTTCTAGCATTTAGTCAATAAAAGGCAATGGGTAGTGGTCTTTACGGGTGGCTTTATTCAATTTCATGTAATCAATACACATCCGCCACCCCGTGACGTACACATCCGCCACCCCGTGACGGTACGTGTGGATATAGGTTCTCACTTATCATTTTTTATAACGGTCATTTCCCCCTTTTATGGACGACATGAACAGGGCTAACCCATCTGCTGTCAGAAATAGGATAAATGATATCGGCTTCAAGCAATTTAAGGATCTCCTTTTTAACCACCTCTTTCATGTTAGGATTTAACCGCCTTTGAGGCTCTATAGAGGTGGCTTCAGTTTTTTCAAGGTGGATCATATACGTACACAGCCTAGGGCTTATCCCTTTGAGGTCGAAAATGTTATAGTCGAGGACGTCCTTATGGCTCCTAAGGATGTCTAAAAGACTCTTAAGCTGGTGGTGGTTGAGGCTAGCATTAACAATCACCAGGTAAGTCAGTTTATCCCTCCAAAAGGCATATCTTAAATTAGGAGGTAATTGTTTTAGTTCTACCTCAGGGGGTGCTGTACCCCCTGCCTCCTCTTCCTGTGAAAGCATGGCGCCTTCGATCACAACTGTGTTTGGTTCCCTCTCGGAGAGTAGACTCTCGTATGATGACTCAGATTCGCTTCTCGGCGAGGGTGGTGCATCGTAGTGGATGCTGCTTGTCTCCGCTCTGAAGTCGGAGGGACTACCATTCTCCTTATGTTCATACCTGAAATCAAAAGATAGGTTAGTGCGTTCATCGATGTTGAAGAAAGGATCGTCAAGGACTACCATTCTCCTTATGTTCATACCTGAAATCAAAAGATAGGTTAGTGCGTTCATCGATGTTGAAGAAAGGATCGTCAAGGACACTTCCCCGAACCCCGGTATGCCAAATAGACTCTTCACAAGTATAGACCTCTCTAGTGCATGGTTCGCTGCCTTTCCTTATTTCGGGCTGAGGTGTCTTGCTAACTTTGAAGTACAACTTATCATCTCTCACATCGACTCTAATGTTACCCTCGATAGTCCCTTCTGGGGAAATTTGATTAATTACAAAGCTAGCGAATAGCTGTTCAGTGGGGTCCTCTATGTTGATGACCAAAACCCCTGTAGATTGGACCTCATCCAAAAATTCTTCCAGAAGAGGTGCAAAGACGTCATCATATCGCGCGCTAGAGTTTGTTCTCATCATCGCGTCTCCCATGTTACATGTTCAAAATTCTATCGAGAAATTTGAAAGAACACGTCAATTTGAGCATCAAATAAAAATAAAAATAGAAGAAAGACAAAAGATGAGATATAGACAGGTGAGGAAAACAAAATGCCGTCGCCTCCCCGACAATGGCACCAAAAACTTGATCGGCCCTCGGATACACACCCATGAGAGCACGATTGTAGTCTTACCGCAAGCGCACGGTGTAGATGTGATTTTTATGATGTGTTGGGTATAAAAGGGGTTGTATTTTGGTTGATCTAGCAAAATCCATAGGAGAACTCGTACTGAGATCGTGCTTACGGTCGGTGAAATCGATTAGCTTAAGGAGTATCCTACGGATTTAATTAGGGAGTTAGTGGATTCAACTGAGGTACGTGACCACGCCCGACTCGTGCCTTGATGGGATCCACTGACGAACTATATCACTAATTGACGGCTATCGACATTGCGTCAATAAGAGCCACCAAAATACCTCGAAGCTCTAACCCACGAGAGTGGTACGAGTTGAGAGCGTTCGAACCACGTGAGTGGTGAGATTATTGTAGATCCTTAATGCACGTACCGTATGCGCCTATCGCGAGAGCGGGGTTAATGCGATACATTAGATTCATAATGCTCAGACACATGAATTCGCTTCCTAGATGATATAATCCCCAATTAAACCAATGCAACGTAGAAGTCTCAATCGAGCATCGACGTCCGACGGTCCTAGCGACGAGTCCTAAAGCCCTAATCTTTTATGTTTTATTTCTTTCTTTCTTTGTGTGGAATCCCCTGTTTGCGACATCGAGTGACACGATCTTCGCATCCATCACCATTATAACATCTCATATTCCACATTCACCAATAAACACGCAAGTCTAACTCAACCTAGGAGTAGATAGGTAGCATAGCACCGCTTTCCCGTGTTCGATACCCGCTTGCCATTATACCGTGCGCTTGTGGTAAACGACATCATTTCGGAGTTAGTTCCGGCTCGATCATTTATCACATCTAAAATGCGCATTTAGATAATTATGTAACTAATCAAAAATAATAATCATACTTGTCTTAAATGTTGTTGTAGGAAAACAAAATTCCAGTGAAATAATTAGCTTACCCATGCGACCACACTTAAAATGATTATTTTAACCAATGATAATATTAATAATTGAAAATGAAAAAGTCACTCCCAATAAATGTTTTACTAAAATCAAAACATAAACAAAGACATGAAATCTCCATTAAATATCAAAGAAAGATAGCGAAAAATATGTTTAAATTAAATACCAAATTCAATGCAATGCCTAGTTTAAAATAAATAACAAATTACAATGTTTTGTAAGGAATTTATCCAAGAGGTTCTTTGTGCAAACTCAATTTAGAACGAGGAAAATCTTTATAAATTAAAAATATGTCCTTTACACGTCTCGAACCCGCAACCTCAAAGTCATTAATGTGACCCTCTAACCAGCTGAGTTAATAGGTAACTTGTAACAATGTATAAACATTTTTTATAAATTAAATATAAATATCTACTTTTTCATGGTATTTTTTATCAAAGGGTATATAAGTAATTTTATTCTTAATTTTTAGTGGACATGTGCCTCCTGGCCCTCATGTAGACTCGTCTCAAATGATAATGACATGAGAATAGGACTACCTCGATCAAGATAATTGAGACAAATTAAGTAATTGATGTAAATTTATTTTCTTGTCTTATAATAATTGTAAAGCCTTGAAGCTGTATTTACACACATGAAACTAAATGACTATACTTAGTGTTGACAACTGGGTTCCGGTCAACAGTAATTGGGGCTAACATGGACTCCTTCGATGAGGTGGAGCCTCGTCAACTGTTGAGGTGGGACCCTCGGTTGGTAGAACCAAAGTCAGAGAAGGCTGAGCTTCGAGCTTCGGGCTATAGCTCGACCAATATCGCAGTCGAAATTGGACGTCTGTTCAACCTTTCTGCAGGGACGTGCCTCGTACGACCCGCACCACAGACAATCGTTAGGGAGGGTCAGATCTGGGTTCCGACCCAAATCCCATCCGATGCTTAATTTAGTAACGACTTTAAGATAGGATCGAAGCTGTCAAGATCGACCCAAGGGAGATCATCTCGATTCAGTCCCTCAAGCTTTTGGAGGAAGAAATATAAGAGTGGAAGCAATGAGTTTGTCAGAGTACCTAGTATTCTGTACCTTTGAAGTCTGCAGCTTCTCCTGTTTGTCATTCCTTTATTTATAAGTAGATGTGTCTCTTTAGTGACGTTGGCGAATAACGGTCACCCATTATTATTCCTCCTAAATAGGCATAACCGTTCAGTTGTCCACTCTTCCCGCCATTAATGAGCCCGTAATCAACCGCCTCCTCAAGCTATAGAAGCTCCAATGGGCAAGTGACGCAAGTGACATGCAGGCTTTAATCAGGCTAACAGTTAGCCTTCCTTGCGGGCTTCGTGGGCCTAATGGGCTTAAAGGGTCGTTTTGTGGGCTTAATTCTACTTGGAGAAAATATTCCATTTTCCTCGAGAGACGTCCCAATGACTCAACAATGGCTCCCATAACTTGGACTCAAGTAATTCATCAGTTGAGGTCAAGTGATGTGGTATCTCATTAATTCGGCGTGGCAGTCGCTATGGGAGTATTTGAGTTTAAGTGCCAAAAATCTCCCATTCCTTTGATTTGGCTGTCGTGTCGGTTCAGTGGTCGGGATACGGGCACTTATAGATCATCAACATGTATCCCTCGAGGATGAGATTGGCCAAGATCATCGTCGGATGTTCCTTTGCCTTAATAAGGAAATTTGGAGAAGGAAGCTTCGTCGTTTCAAGCTTCTGTAACCGAGCTTCATCCTCAAAGCTTTCAGCCATGGCTTCTTCTTCTGCCCCTCGTGCCTCTGCTGGAACCTCGACCTCTGCCAAAGAAATATGTAAGGCGTGATTACTAGATTTGGCTGCTACGGGCGGAGGATAGGATCTGCTCCCATGGCGATTGTAAGGTAGGGGTTTACGTAAAAGCTTTTCATCTTAGCTTCGATTTTCCATGCACCCCTCCATGCTCTGTGTACTGAGCACATTGGGCCTCTCCTTTTATCAATTGATACCAAATGCGGTGGGCATCTTGGTCAGCTTCATCGTGATGTGCATGTCGAATGGCGTTGAACCATCTATGAAATTGTTCAATTACTTTTTCAGAGTACCCCCTCCACTGTCCTCGGGTTGGTTCACTGCTTGCTACGACAAGCAATTATTCAAGGATCTCCCCAGCTCAAATCTAAAATGGAAAGAGCAGTTCGTGTTCGTGGTATTCCCTGGCGAGGCAAGTTTCGTCACTCAATGAGGAAATTCAAACTTGCAATGAATTATGATAAAGCCCTTCATCACTCAATGTATACCGATATGAAGTGAGTGTTTCTTAAGGAAGAACAAACGTTATTTATTTGAAAGATTTAAACAAATAATAAAAGAAAGCTTGTACATGCATTTTTATTTCTCAGGGAGTTGGTCACGTCTGGCGTTATTTGAACTTCCATCGCTGTTTCTCTTGAAGTTTAATCGACGACATTGGTGTTTGGTGATCCCACCATGGACCACTTGTCTTTGTTCTTTTGCTTTGAGGCTCCCTCTTTTGCTTGGGAGTCGTCGACTAACTTCTTCAGATGACCACACTTGACAAGAGCTTCAATTTCCTTCTTCAAGGTCCATCAATCATCTGTGTCGTGTCCATTGTCGGTGTGATACTTGTAGAATTTCAATTCATCCCTTTTTTCATACCTATTCTTTTGTTTGGGAGCAGGTTCACTGACGATTCCCTCTCGTTTAGCTTACACCAGGACTTCTACCTTGGGGGCATTCAACCTGGTATACGCCTCGTTAGCCGAGCGCTCCATGTTTCTATGACCCTTATCTCTTTGCCACCGGTCTCGGGGTTCTCGATGGGGGCTTTCACGCGGTCCAGTTTCTCGCCTTGTTTCTCCTGATGCTTATAGGTGCCCTTATTTTTGGCGACGAATGCTTCCTCTGAAGTTATGAATCGATCCGTCGTATTGAACAGTTGCTCGAGGTTGCTCGGTAGAAACTGATGAAGAGATATCAGCAAATCTTTGTAGCGAATTCTTTGAGTAAGAGCTGTAATGATTGTCTCCTTTGTCACGCCTTCAACATGCATCCTTTCTTTGTTGAAGTGCTTAACAAAATCCCGAAGAGACTCCCTCTCCACTTGCTCCAGATTAAAGAGGTGGGATGCTTTTCGATTTTGATGTTGTCCTGCTATGAATTTTCTACAAAAGATTTGAGACGGGTTGTCAAATGACCCGATGCTATCATCGGGCAATCCATTGTACAATTCATCTACTGCATTTGTCAGCGTAGTGTGGAAAGCATGACAGAGGTTGGGCTCGTTGACTCCGTGTAACTCTATCACACTTTGGTATGTACGGACATGCTCCCATGGGTCACATGCACCGTCGTATAGCGAATTTTGAACTTGGAGAGATGTGAGGCGGATGTGATGTTCTCCTTCAAAGGAGTACACATACTAGGAGGAAGAACAAGTGGAACTTGTTCCTCGCCACGACGCTAAGGAAAGGCACTGGAAGATTGGATGTGTCTTCCTTCTCGCTCCTTTCGTTTCTGGCTTGTCGTGGGCCTGGTGGGGCTGTGAATGCAGTCTTGGGTGCGGCGATTTCTTGCTTGCTCTATGCTGCTGCGAGTGACTCACCCGTTGTTGGAGGGCCTCGGATCCATTGGTGGTCCGGATGAGCCGCTGTTGTTTCCAAGCTATGCTTTCCTTTTTGAGATTAGGAGTGGTATTGAGCTGTAGATTGACCTGCTGTTCAAGCCCTTGCTCCCTAACCCTCTGGCTTCTTGGTGTAAACCGCCCCATGCAGGTGCTTGCATTGGATCGTGGGATGGTTGCGCCTCTGCTACTTGTAGTGGTTGTTGAGTGCTCTACTGAATGGCGACAGTCAATGCAGCGATGCTGTCCTTGACTGACTAAGCAAATGTGTCGAATTATTCTTGAGTGACCATGCGTGTGCTTGGTTCCTCCAATGAAGATCCAGAATCTTCTCTGTTGTTATGTGCATCCTCGTTCAGACCGAGGATCGGTTCAGTGTTGTCGGGTCTGGTCGACAGGGCTTAATGGTTGCCTTGGGATGCTAACTGATGTGGTTTCCCACAGACGTCACCAACGGTTTACAACTGGGTTCCGGTCAACAGTAATTGGGGCCGACGTGGACTCCTTCGATGAGGTGGAGCCTCGTCAGCTATTAAGGTGAGACCCTCGATTGGTAGAACTAAAGTCGGAGAAGGCTGAGCTTCGAGCTTCGGGCTGGAGCTCGACCAATCTTGCGGTTGAAATTGGACGACCGTTCGACCTTTCTACAGGGACGTGCTTCATACGAATTACACCACTGACAATCATTAGGGGGGTCAGATTTGGGTTCCGACCCAAATCTCCTTCGATGCTTAAGTTACTAACGACTTTAAGATAGGCTCATGGCTGTCAAGATCGACCCAATGGAGATCGTCTCAATTTAGTCACCTCAAGCTTTTGAAGGAAGAAATATAAGAGATAAAGGAATGAGTTTATCAGAGTACCTAGTATTCTGTACCTCTGAAGTCTGCCTCTTATCCTGTTTGTCCTTCCTTTATTTATAGGTAGATGTGTCTCTTAAGTGACGTTGGCGAATAACGGTCACCCATTATAGCGGCACGATTATTTCTCCTAAATAGGCATAACTGCTGTCCAATCTTTCCGCCATTAATGAGCCTGTAATCAACCGCCTCCTCAAGCTATGGAAGCTCCAACGGGCAAGTGAAGCAAGTGACGTGCGGGCTTTGATCAGGCTAATGATTAACCTTCCTTGCGGGCTTCGTGGGCCTACTGGGCTTAAATGGTCATTTTGTGAGCTTAATTCTTCTTGGAGAAAATATTCCATTTTCCTCGAGATCCGTCCCAAGGACTCAACACTTAGAATTTGATAGGGTCTCTGTTAGTAAATGGGATACTTAACACTAAACAGTTACGATTATCTACCAACTCTCAACAATCAAATTCTTAATAAAAACCTGCAGCTGAATAATACAATAAGAATTAGCACAATCACAATATAAATAAACAAGTAAGTAAACAATGATCAAACCACATAGCCAAGCGCAAACATTACAGAGTTATACTGGTTTAGTCAACCCCGACCTACGTCCAATCCCCAATCAAATCACGCTTGAGAGTTCCACTATTCACTTACAAACTCGCAAGAAAAGTACAACATATCAACTTGGCAAACACGCTTATTAATTACGAAACTTGGTCTTAACATCACTGACATCATCAACCACTCTCAAATGCAGAGAGCAAAACCACCTCAATACTGAGGCTAACTCTTCACATCGGGTAGAGAGAGATTACAACAATCCATATAGCCTTGAAGATAAAGCTTTTGTGTAAATGTGGATAAGGAAATATGTTTCTAATCTATCTAACTTGGCAATGAAGAATATAAACTATTGGCTTAAGAAGATAAAAGATGAGAGCACAAGCGCTAGGGCAAAATAAGACTATTCTCTTGTTTTTATTTTCTTTTTCTTGTTTCGATATTGTTACGCCTATTTGGCTGAGGCCCGAAAGACACGAGCCCAGAAACCCGACTGCCGGTCAAGAGCCCATCTGCACACTCAGGCCCACTCGATAAGGCCCTATAGGGGACCCCCCCCGAATGTCGATCCGACCCGGCCCCGGTAACACGCTGGTCACTCGCCCACTCCGGCGATAACCGCTCCCCCGGTTCCGCGACCACTTAATGACGGTAATGGGGAGGTGCTGGCATGGCGCAGGGAGCGGCGACGGGGGGGGGGGGGGGCGGATTGAGGGGGCACGATTGAGGGCGGACGAGCGACGTGGGCCGAAGGCAATCACGGCGGGAGGTCTATAAAAGGGCTAGGAGGACGACAGGACAAGGGACCGCATCTCAGGTATCCAAAACCTAAGGTACTCCATCAACGACCTAGTTCCCCCATTTCATCTCCTTCCTCCCCCGCTCGCGCCGTGAGACGCCGTTCAGATCTCCTCTCGAGTCGAACCGTCTCCGCCGGGCCTCCTCTTTCAGATCACTATCTGACTTAGGCATCGGAGGGGATTTGGCCGGAACCAAGGTCCGGCCCCCCTGACGAGCGTTCTCGTCTGCGCAGGAAGACATCAACTCCATGGGCCGAGGCTTCCCCTCCGCCCCTCGCCGGTCACGTAACCAGCGGGACGATTGAGGCTACCCCTCGTCGTCCGACTACCGAGACCGAGCACGTCCGCCCGAGGCCGAGCGTCTCAACTTGGGCCGAGGCTTCCCCTCGCCCTCCTAGCAACCGAGGACCCCGATTCGGCCCAGCCGACGCGTTCCACGTCGTCTGCAACTCTGACTCGCGCCTCGTCTGCATCGACTCGGCACCCCCGAGGGACCCCCGTGGGCCCCTTGACCACGTTGACCGGGTTATCCACGGTCAACGCTTTTGTAGTGAGAAAACACTCTGAAACATCTGGCGCCGTCTGTGGGAACGAACGGTCCCACGAAGAAACAAACCACACCTACAATGACACGTCTTCACCCATCTCGACGAAAGGAGAGCAAGGCTCTGACGCGAAGCGACAGGGCCCGCCATCGTTGGCAAGAGTGGGCCCGGGCCCAACGCGAGGAGGATCATGAGGAGAGGACCGGGAGACCCTCACCGTCCCTACCGGTCGGAAGACCGAGCATGTCTGTAATGGCGCGCAGCTCGGACGTAGCCTTGGTGGTGTCGGTGATCATAGACACAACCATGGTACTACGACTGCTCGTCGACACCGGCAGCTCCTGTGATGTCCTCTTCATGTCAACCCTGGAAAAGATGGGGCGGCGGAAGGAAGACTTGCGACCTCGCTCGGGTCCCGTGGTGGGATTCACGGGTCATTCCACCCCCATCATCGGCACGATCCATCTCCCGGTAACACTCGGAGGCCCACCAGACTCGGTGACCCTGGCGGTGGAATTCATCGTATTGGGGATCGGGTCGGAATACAATGGGATCATCGGCCGACCCCTACTCAACGCCATCGGCGCGGTGGTCTCGACCCTCCATCAGACTATCAAGTTCCGAACGCCCGGGGGGATGGGGCAAGTCGAAGGCGACGCAGGGAGACCGAATGCCTGCTATCAACTGGCGGAGGGAAGTCCCGAAGATCGTCTAGTCGACCGGATGGCCGCGCTCGACCTAAGGGGCGGGCCGAGGCCCACCCCTGCGGAGGAGCAAGAGCAGATCCCGGTCACGGACGTCGAGGGCCGGTTCGTCTCGATCAGGAGAGGGCTAAGCCATGACCCGAGGGACCAACTGGTCGAGTGCCTGGAGGCGAACCTAGACGTCTTTGCTTGGTCACCGGAGGACATGCCCGGCATAGACCCCCAGGTGATCGTCCACCAGATCAACGTCGACCCCAACTTCAAGCCGGTCAGGCAGAAGAAGCGGAACCTGGGCGGCGAGAAGATGAAGGCGGCCTCCGAGGAAGTGGAGCGTCTCCTTGACGCCGGTTTCATACGAGAGGTCTGGTACCCGGAGTGCTGTCGAACGTGGTGATGGTCAGGAAACCCAACGGGAAGTGGCGAATGTGCGTGGACTTCAGTGACCTCAACAAGGCCTGTCCCAAGGACAGCTACCCCCTGCCGCGCATCGACCACCTGGTGGACAACGCCTCAGGGTACGAGATGCTTAGCTTCATGGACGCCTACTCAGGGTACAACCAAGTCCAGATGGATCCCCGGGACGAAGAAATGACAGCCTTCACGACGGACCGGGGAACTTACTGCTACAAGAAGATGCCCTTTGGCTTGAAGAACGCCGGGGCCACCTACCAGAGAATGGTCAATAAGGTTTTTAGCTCCCAGATCGGGAGGAACCTGGAAGTCTACGTCGACGACATGCTTGTCAAGTCGAGGCAACCGGAAGACCACATCGCCGACCTTCGGGAGACCTTCGAGCGGTTGCGGTGACACCACATTCGACTCTACCCCGCGAAGTGCACATTCAGGGTAAGATCTGGCAAGTTCTTAGGATTTATGATAACTAACCGTGGCATTGAAGCTAATCCTGACAAGATCGAGGCACTAATCAACATGCGTGAGCCGACGACGATCAAAGAACTGCAGAGGCTGAATGGGCGCATCGCAGCCCTGGGGCGATTCCTTTCCAAATCGGCGGAAAGATCGCTCCCCTTCTTCAAGGTCCTGAGGAAAGCGATCGCGGAACCTTCAGACAATAGGAAGGCGATAGTATGGGACGAAGACTGCTCCCGGGCGTTCGCGGATCTCAAAGAATACCTCCGCAGCCCGCCTCTCCTGTCCAAGCCACGAGAAGGGGAGTCACTAAGCCTTTACCTGGCGTGCGCGGAGGAAGCAGTGAGTTCGGTGCTGATACGGGAAGACGGCGGGGTGCAGTGGCCGGTGTACTACACGAGCCGGATCTTGAAGGGGGCAGAGGTGCGGTACTCGCCCATGGAGAAACTGGCGTACGCCCTCGTTCTTTCAGCACGAAGGCTCCGACCCTATTTCCAAGCCCACACCATACTGATCCTGACCGACTCACAACTGGAGCAGAACCTCAAGAGATTCGATCGAATGGGAAGGATGCTAAACTGGGGGGGTGGAATTGAGCGAGTTCGACCTTCGATTCAAACCGCGCACGGCCATCAAAGGGCAGGCTCTGGCCGACTTCATCGCTGAGTGCACAACGGAAGGAAATGGCCCCCCGGAGGAGGAAGGCCCAGCAGCGGTAATTTCCCAACCCTTGTCCTTTCTTTCGGCTGACCACCTCCAGCCAGGAGTTCCAGGAGCGTGGATCGTCCATGTGGACGGATCGGCCACACAGTCAGGAGGCGGGGCTGGGATTGCGATCCGATCTCCGGAAGGGAACATTGTGGAATACGCGTTGCGGTTCGAGTTCCCAGCCACCAACTACGTGGCGGAGTACGAAGCGGTGATCAACGGCCTAAGGCTGGCCCTGGAGCTCGGGGCCAAGTCCGTCCGCCTCCTCAGCGACTCAAAGCTCATTGTCAACCAACTTCTGGGGAGTTACGAGGCGCGGGAGGAGGCGATGCAGAGGTATCTCGCTGTCGCCAGAGCGGCGTTGTCCAAGTTCAAAAACATGGAAGTCTTGCACCTCCCGCGATCGGAGAACGCACGGGCAGATGCGTTGTCGAAGCTAGCCTCGTCCTCGCCAAAGGAGCTGGGCCGCACCATATACGTGGAGAATCTGCAGTCCCCCAGCACGGAAGAGCAGGAGATGATGGCGATCGACCAAGAATCCACCTGGATGGACCCGATCATATGGTACCTCACTCATGGGGAGGTGCCGACAGATTGGGACGAACGCCGAACCCTGGAGAGGAAGGCGCTCCGATACATGATCCATGAGGGGACGCTCTACCGGAGACGCTGGACAAAGACGGATGTCCTCCCATACTTGAAGTGCATCGGACCGCAGGAAGCTGACTACGTCCTACGGGAGGTTCACGAAGGGATCTGCGGGAATCACCACGGGGGCAAGATGGTCACACAGAAGATCTTGAGGCAGGGATACTACTGGCCGACCCTGGCCCAAGACGCAACAAGCTACGTCCAAAAATGCCAAGAATGCCAGAGGTATGCCCACCACACCTCGACTCCCACGTCAGAGCTCATCCCTATCGTGAGCCCCATCCCCTTTGCGAAATGGGGGCTCGACATCCTCGGACCGTTTAAACTGGGCCGAGGGTAGCGGAAGTATCTGATTGTGGCGGTGGACTACTTCACCAAGTGGATCGAGGCCGAACCGTTGGCCACCATCACGTGGAAGAAAGCAAAAAGCTTCGTGTGGAATTCCATCATCTCCAGATTCGGAGTGCCACGGGCCATCGTCACAGACAATGGGAAGCAGTTCGACTCCGCAGGGTTCAAAGATTTTTGCGCAGAATGGGGAATCAAGCTTCTCTTCGCCTCTGTAGCGCACCCCCAGACCAACGGAATGGCGGAAGCGGCCAACAAGTGCATCATAGAGCCCCTCCGAAAGAAAGTGAAAGACACCGAAGGGAACTGGCCAGAGGAGCTCCCCGGGATACTCTGGTCATACCGGACGACCCACAAGGAGGCCACTGGCGAGACCCCGTTCATGCTCACCTACGGGGCTGAGGCGGTGGTGCCGGTCGAGTTGGGCGAAGAATCTCTCCGCCTCAAATACTTTGACGAAGACAGAAACTCGCAGGGTCTGGGGCTCAGTCTGGAGCTCCTCGGCAAGCGGCGGGAGCAGGCACTGGCCACCATCATCTGCCAGAAGCAGAAGGTGGCCCGATACTACAACGCTCGGGTCAGGGGAAGAAGCTTCCACCTTGGAGACCTGGTCCTTCGGAAAGCGGGCTTCAACCTTGATACCGCTCGCAAAGGGAAGCTCGCGGCTAAATGGGAGGGGCCCTACAAAGTCATCGAGGTCCTCGGACCCGCAGCCTACCGTTTAGCAATATGGAGGGGAGGATTCTCACTCACGCCTGGAATGCGGAACATTTACGCAAGTACTTTCAATAGATGTATCGTTTTCTATGAAATAAATTTATTTTGAATTCATTCCTTTCCAGATAAGCAAAAAGATATACAGAGAGATGCACGAAGAGGCCGAGGGGCATTCCCCTCCCTCATTCTCCTCCGGGGCACCTGTGGAGCCACCGGCTGGCGGTCCACTAGGGTCCTCCCCCACACTCCGTTCGGCCTCAGGGTGCATCCGGAGATCCTCGAAGTTGACCCCCGAGAGTGGGAACTTCTTTTGGATCTCGGACTGACACCGGGCGAAGCCCTTCTCGAACGCCTCCGTCAAGGCGGTCTCAACGAAGGAAGTGGCATACTCAGCCACGACATCCTGAGCGATCCGGGCCGGATCCACCTCCTCAAGCCCACGCATCCGGGCCTCTAAGGTCTCGATCTGGCGTTGGTGCTCCGCCCTCTCCTTCTCGATCTCCCGGGATCTCTCGCCAAGTTGAGCAAGGAGAACCCTCGCCTGCTCCTCCGCCGCTTCCAGACGATCGGAGAGCTCCAAAGCCTCGGAGGCAGCAGCAGGGATGGGGATCTGTTCGGCTCCCCCAGACGTGTCGGCGTCTCTCAAAAGCTCGGCGACCCGTGCCTCGGCCTCCGACTTTGCAGTCAGAGCCAAGGCTCTCTCCCGGTCCGCCTCCTCCAAGGCAGAGGACAGCTCGGTTACGCGGGACTCCAAGGACTGGACCCGCGCTTCCTCTAACTGACCTGCCTCCCCCTCCTCGTCAGGAGCCTCAAGGCCTCGCCCAGCATCGGATTTGGCTTTGGGAAGCGCCGCAAATTGGCGCCTCATTGAGAGGCCCACCGAGGACAACTGCACCAAGGCAATGAAGGTAAGACAACGAAAGCAGCTGGAGGAAGGGAGGACAAGCAGAGACACACTACCTATTGGCCAGCCTGAATCACGAAGGTGGCCAAACAGTCACCTCTGACTCCGGCCAACACAACCTGATCGGGAGGGAGACAACTATTCTCGGCCACTCGTGCGGCGGCTCCGCGGCTCGAAAACACCGACTCCTTCTCCCCCACCGGGAAGCGTGGACAAAGAAGGCCCCCCCCCTAACGAAGGGAATTCGCCAGGATTGGAGCGGAACACGCCAAGATACCGATCGTAGGCATCAGGGAGAGAACCATCCGGGAGAGGTGAAGGGCCGACCCACGGCCAGGCAACCTCAACGGGGGCGGGTCGAGGCTGATCAGCAGTCGGCGGGACATCAACCCCCTCGACCCCCTCGCAGACCCTCTTGGAAGACCCCAGCAAGGGGAGAGAGGGGGATGGCACCTTCTTCCTTTTGGAGCCTCCTGTCGTGGTCACGACCCGCTGCTTCTTCCGGACCTCCAGCACATGATCCCTTCTGCGCGGATCCGGATCTGGGGCCTGCACGTGAGTGCTGGCGGGGGAAGGACCGAGAGGGAATCCACCTGCACTCAAAGGAGAAATGAGAGGCCAAGCAGAGCCCAGGCAACCTCGAATGGCGAACACTCGGAGAAGCTTACCCAAGGGCCACATCGTCTTACGCAAGTTATGGTCACTAAAGAGGACGTCGATCGAGCGCTCCCTCGCGGGAATCGCCAGCATGTCCTTCGCCGTCTGCTGCTCGGCGACCGTCGGCTCACCCAGATCAAGGATGACTGCACCGGCCGCCTCCCACCGAACCGGGAAGGGTACACTCGACGGGAATGTGACAAACATGTATTCCCCCTTCCAGCGTTTCAGGGAGCTCGGCAACCCCAACACCAGGGTCATCTTTGGGCGGGCGCTGATGTAAATCCACGCCCCTGATTGGTGGTGGCTCAGGCGGTAGAACTGGGCGAAGAGACGAAGAGAGGGCACCACTCCCCTCAGCATGCAGACGACGATGAACCCGACGAGGAGCCCGACGGCGTTGGGGTAGAATTGACACAGGCACACGTTGTGGGCCTGAAGGAACTCAACGATAAAAGGGTGGAGCGGAAAACACAGCCCGAAGCGGAAACACTTCTCGTATATTCCAACCTCGTTGGGACCAGGAAGGCAGATCCGCTCATCAGCCCCAGGGGCACGAGCCGAGTAAGGAGGAAGCAGGTAGGCGGAGCGCATGCTCCCGATGGCGGTGGCACAGATCGACGAAGGCCACGACAAGACCTCTGGGGGCACCCCTGAAAGATCACCCTCATGCCGACGAATCGCCAAAGGAGGGCTACCCGCCAGGCCAGGAGCGGCGTCGCGCGCCGGCCGACCCAAACCCGTGGCAGAGGAAGACGACATGAGGCAGAGCTCAGGCAGAATAGGGATCAGCGCAAAGAAGAAAACGACGGGATGGCGGCTCACGAACCCCTCGGCTTCTCAACTTAAGACGACCCCACGAGCGGTGGGGATAAGCTTGCAGCTACACGCGGCAGCATCAGAGGACCGACGGCGCTTCGGAGCCCGCGCCTTAAAAGTATCGAACGGACCAACTCATGATGACGACTAATAAATGAGTCGGCATCGACTGACGAACCTGTCAAAGTCGGCGGAAGTCACATCGGCCGAGCCGAACCGGCCGAAGCCGATCAACCCGACCGATGTGGGCAATTGTTACGCCTATTTGGCCGAGGCCCGAAAGACACGAGCCCAGAAACCCGACTGCCGGTCAAGAGCCCATCTGCGCACTCAGGCCCACTCGATAAGGCCCTATAGGGGACCCCCCGAATGTCGATCCGACCCGGCCCCGGTAACACGCTGGTCACTCGCCCACTCCGGCGATAACCGCTCCCCTGGTTCCGCGACCACTTAATGACGGTAATGGGGAGGTGCTGGCATGGCGCAGGGAGCGGCGACGGGGGGGGGGGGGCGGATTGAGGGGGCACGATTGAGGGCGGACGGGCGACGTGGGCCGAAGGCAATCACGGCGGGAGGTCTATAAAAGGGCTAGGAGGACGACAGGACAAGGGACCGCATCTCAGGTATCCAAAACCTAAGGTACTCCATCAACGACCTAGTTCCCCCATTTCATCTCCTTCCTCCCCCGCTCGCGCCGTGAGACGCCGTTCAGATCTCCTCTCGAGTCAAACCGTCTCCGCCGGGCCTCCTCTTTCAGATCACTGTCTGACTTAAGCATCGGAGGGGATTTGGCCGGAACCAAGGTCCGGCCCCCCTGACGAGCGTTCTCGTCTGCGCAGGAAGACATCAACTCCACGGGCCAAGGCTTCCCCTCCGCCCCTCGCCGGCCACGTAACCAGCGGGACATCTCAACTTGGGCCGATACTCGCGCCTCGTCTGTCGACTCGGCACCCCCGACTAGAATTAATCCATATTTATGGTGGGAAAATTCGGTGAGATAGAATACCCAAAAGGCCCTTTACAATGGCTAGAAAACGGATTGTTGCGTAAATCATATTTTGTGCAATGTATAATTGATTAGTCGACTAGAGCTCATCAATTAGCCAACTAATGACTGTTGATCGACTAACCTGATAGCCAGAAGTCCCAGCCAGTTTTCAGCCCAAAATTAGTCGACTTCTATTGCGACTAATATATAGTTAGTCAACTAGCAAATACATTTTGGTCGACTAACCTGATATGCCAACTCCTATTCTGTTTCTAGGTTGCTATTAGTCGACTAGTGGATCTACAATGGTTGACTAATACTGATATATGCACACACTAAGTATGAAACCTAGGGGATTTGGTATGACTTAATTTTATATTAATTCTAAGTTTTTTTCTAAGGTTTCATGAGTAGTGTATGTGAGTGAATTTTCAAGGCTTTAATGAACTACCATGACAAGAGTAAATATTACATTATTTATACAAATAAACACGTGAGGTGATGTAGTCTTTGCCTTCAATTCATAGTCATAGATGTCTTTATGACATCTTGTCGCCTTGGCACCATCACATGAATCTTTCTAGCTTGCTTTTGTGATATTGTTTTGTCATCCATACTTGAGCTATCTACGGTTAGTCTTTTGGTCATTTAACAATATTCACAAAAACATTAGTCCAAGCATAATGTTTGCTCATCATCAATACATATATTGGAGGAGTCCAATATCCAACATTCTCCCCTTTTTCGACGGTGACAAATATTTATAAATCAAAATCAATAAAACTAATATATTTAAACATTTTGTTCTCCCAACACGATTTAATATATAATCCCCCTGAGTTTATGCATACTCCCCTTAAGTTGATGCTTTCCTTGACTTTGATACCTTCTAGTATCTCTCCCCCTTTGGCATCACCAAAAAAATGCGAGTCTTGATACCAAGTGAAGGAATCACATCAAATTATATACATCCTCTTTTTTATTTTGAGCAACTAAAAAATCTTATAACTTGGTATCCTTGTAATTTTGGGTCCAATGGGTAAGTCAATATGATTAACTCATTAAAGACTCAGTTTTAGTTCAAAGAATTTGAACTCAAAACAATTCAAAAAATGATCTAGAAACATATAAGCAATGTTTTCATGAATAGATTATTATTATTCATTACACATTATTACATCAAATATCTTGTTTTACTTCATGACTAAAATTTTGATTTAATAATTAATTTATCTTGGATGTCAAAAAGATATGCATATAACATATATAACATTGGATTCAAAATAATCAATCATTTGGAACCCAAATCCATTTTGGATTTGATTTCCTTAAATGCAAATATAAATAATTATTGGAATTGTGTACACATTTCATAAACTTATTTATATATGTCATTTTATTTTGATTGTTCAAATTTTTGGATATCCACATAGAAATCAAAGTATTTTTAATGCACTTTATCATGTTCAGTGGATTCTGTTGGATCATGTGGATCGCAAACAACACTTGAAGGGGGTTGAATATGGTTGTTAACAATTTTAAAATTTTCCGATAAATAACGATCCTTCTATGTGTTGCCTAAGTTACAAATTGAATTGTCCCAAATTTGAACTTAATCAACAATTATATGCTTGTAAAAGATGAGAGTTAATAACAGTGGAAATAAAAGCGTACACGCAATAATAATAAAAGAATAAATGAGTCAAAGTCACAACACAAACATCGACAATTTAACCTGGTCCGAATACGCACGTCCCACTTGCCCACTGTATCCTACCCTAGCAACCAATCCACTAGCTCTCAATGAGAGCAAACCTTGCCTCAAACGAAGAGAACTTCGTACAACCACCTAGCTTCCCTCACTAGGAATCTCAGCACCTAGTTATAACAAAACTAGGATTTCCACTATTCGCCTATAACATGGGAATTTACAACTCAAAGTCTTCTTCAAAGACTTACAACAAATATAAAATGAAAGTGCACAATTTTCCTATATCCAATAGTATATGTGAGTGAAACGCGGCTAAAGAAAAATCAATTCCTTTTGATCAAATATATGGTATAGAATAAAACACGATTTGATCAAAATTCTTTGTCTTGAAAATCAATTCTCTAAAGTGTAGCTCTTGGGCTTTAAAGATCGAAAAATCAAGTATTCTAATCTTTGAAAAATATGAGCTTTAAATTCAGTACAAAGATGAAAATAAAAGAACTTATATCTTGAATCTCAAATAGAAAGCGATTAGGCTTGGAGATCAAAATAACAAGTATGAAAAAAGGCTAAATAAGATTACTGAAAAGAATCTTAGAAAAGATTATAAAACTCAGATTAAAACAGTAACCTTTGCACTTTTGAATTACAAAGAAGAGAAATGGAGAGAGAGAGAGAGAGAGAGTTTTTCAATAAGAATAATGATATATAAAACTTTTGAAATCCTCTTCTATACATAGGCAAAATAGAAGCTTTAATTCTGCTCAAAATCAGCTTAAAATCGACGCTCAAAGTCAACTCTAACGACTAGCTAACGGCCAGCAAAAATTAAGGCAGATTTCCAAATCTGGCCTAAGTTGACCCAGATAGTCGGCTATCCTCCCAAATAGTTAGCTATCAGCTCCAGATAGTCGTCTATAATTTTAGATTGTTGGTTATTATTTTGACAGAGAGTTTTTACAAAATCTCTGTAGGAAACAGTCAGCTATCAGTCCAAAATAGTCGGCTATTTTGGGATACCCTCAAATATATACTTAAAAATACTTCCAAAATAATTTCTAAAAATATATTTAAGAAATATATTAAGTAATGTAATTTAAAAATATTTTAAGAGGATTTTTGAATATGTGTGTGTGTAATGTACTATGGCTTTTACATTCTACGAAATTACCCACACAACTATAACTTTAGCTCTTCATTTTCATTCTTGATCTTTGAGCTAACTCCTCTTGTTCTCAATTCTTTATTTGCTTCACGATCCATGATCATCATGTGCTTCAATTTGTAGCGTTCTTGATCGTAGCTTTAAATACTCCGAGTTGCGTCAAAATGGCTCCAATCAACAAACATATCTATACACACTTGAGATGAGATTGTTAGTCCTTATATCACCTGTGCACATCATCAAAACCACTGGGGTAGGTCTCAATATCCCAACAGATTTTCCCACTTTATTGCATGCATAACTTTTATACATAAAGGCATAATTTTTCTAAATTTTTTTGATGCAATTTGCTGTCAACATGTTCCTTTATATTATTAAAAGCTAATCTTTGCTTAGAGCTTGAAACATGTTCACATGAGAGATTTCTATTCAATTAACCTTTTCCTGTATCAACATTCCTAGTAATCTCTTCTTGTTTCAAATTAATTGAAGATATGCTTTTATTTAGTCCTTACAATTTTAATATTCGAATCATTACATTCCTTCTTAAGCAAAAGAGTTTTCTTCTCTTTGTTTTGTGTTTCCTTTAACTAAGTTTTCATTATTTAAATATATGTTTTCTATTTTGTTGTACACAAAACATGTTCATTTAATAATTTATCATAATACACTTTTGATGATTTATATAATCTATGTAATTTTTTATGTTTCTCAAACAATTCATTAAAAGCATCTAATAAATTATTATCTTCAGAATCAGAATTTGAACTTACCTATTTGTCGGTATGTGCTATAAAACATGTGCTTGACTTTTCTTATTGTCCTTCATCATCATCTTCGAAAGATGATTTATTGGATGTTGATACTTCATGATTATCAAGCACGTGCCATAACTGATTTGTCGATGTTGCTCCTGACACATGTTAAAGACATTGTTATTCAAGGAAGAAAAGAAAATATTCTGTACCTTTGCGCTGAGTGTTGCCTTTTGTTTCTCTTCACTTGTCCATTGTGAGGATGATGTGGTATGTTTGGTGGATGGAAACTCCATGAAATTCTATGGATCAAAGTCGATTGATTGGCCGACATTCTTCTTTTCTAATAGTTCTAGTTGGAGCCATCGAATATTGGAGGTCTAGTCATGGAGTGTCATTCGGGAATGTGTAGCTTGTTGACGCCATCTGTTAGCATGCTTTAATACTAATAGTTAGATTGGTATCAAGGGGTTGATTCCATGGTTCTGATACCAATTGATAGGGTCACTGCTAGTGGATGTGAAACTTAACACTAAACAGTTATGGTTAGCGAAAAGCTCTCAATAATCCAATTCTCACACTACATGAAAAATGAATTTTACCGACGGCGTTTATCGTCAATAAAAATCAACTTGCTGTAAGTGAAGGGTTTCATTGATAATAACCTCTCGTTAACACGTCCGTTAGCGGGAGACGGTAAGTAATATAGTTACCGACGAAATCTGTCAGTGAAAAGTCCCTGAAAGGGAGCAACTGCAGTCAAGGATAACCGAATTATCACTGACTGAAATAGTGATATGACAAAGCACCTTAACGGACAATCAATAATATTTTCTGCATCGCAGATGATATCCATCAGAGATATTATATTATCACCAATGGTAAGCTGTCAGCGATAATGCTATTTTAAAAAATAAATAAATTTTTACTGACGTACACATCAGTAATAGTGTCTGTATCGCTTACGGTTTCTGTCAGCTATATAATAAAGGAACCTTGCGGACCCTTCAGCAGTTGTAAGTATCGCTGACTGTATCCGTCAGAGATATTATATTATAGCTGATGGAATGCTGTCAGTGATACACCTATATTTAAAAAAAATAAATTAGTTACCGATGGAAGGCCACCAATAGTAGTTTTTTAAATAAATTAGTTACTGACGGAAGCCCGTCAGTAATACAGAATAGTTAAAAATGTTTTTATTTTAATAATAATATTTTTTTAGAAACGGCAAAATGCAAAAGAAAAGCCACCAACAAAAAAGTATGATTCTGGTATGAATACATTATCTAGTAGGATTAGGAGTCTGTATCATACTTAGATATTGTATCTTACCATTATATGAACTCTTCATGGTCCCATATAAATAATGGTCGGGGGTCTCCCCCAGACAACACTTCACAGCACGTTATCATCACGATCTTCCTGAGAGAGGGCCCGGATGTTATGAAAGCTTGGAAGGATGACAGAGGATTGCTTGCACGCAGAAGAGAAATCAAATCCACACATCTGTATTCTTTGATCTAGAGGTAAACCGAAAAACCCAGCAATTTTTCTTTATCATGATGATATCTGATTAATGCCCTAGATAGAAACGAAAAAAACAAAAACAATGTTTCCTTTGGGTGAGCGGCGGGCTTTGGCCACCGGCCCCCCTTCCACCCACAAAGGGGAGAGGGCGGCGACCGAAGGCCGTCGACCTTGTGGCCGTAACGGAACCAAACAAACAAACAAAAAAAATTCTTGATCTCAGTCGATCGACCAGCGGCACCACCACCACCAGCACCCATCCACACCCCTCCTCAACCCCCACTGCCACCCTTGCAACGGTGGCATGCTGCTGCCACCAACAACGGCAAAACCCTAACTAGTGTTTTTAACAAAAAAATACCCCCCCGCCAGCGGCCCGACACCGCCAGCGGTGCAATCGCCACCTGCGGTGGCATCTCACGTAAAACAAACCCACCCCTGCCCCTGCCCCTGCCCCCATCACATACAACGATGGCACATCACCGCCGCCCGCAGCGGTGCCCCGTGCGAAATCCCTATGCAGGGTCGGCCTGGTGGGTCGAAGACCATAGCAATTGATACGTGCCTTGGCCCACATAAATATTTACAAAAAAATTATGTCTGCATGTGGGCCTGAAGTCCACAGTGACAACCTGCGGGCTCCGGCCCACAGCCTTGTCTAAAAAACTTTCTGCCTGTGGACCTAAAGCCCACAGTGATAGCCCGCGGGCTTGTCTAAAATAGGAAAATAATGCTGCGGGCCAAAGCCAGCAGCACCAGGCTGCGGGCTTTGGACCGCTAACGATAAATCCAAAAAAGGAGAATGTGGTAAATGTGGGGCTGGGGCTGAAGCCCGCAGCAAATGTTGTGGGCTTACGGAAAAATAGAAAAAAAAGTAGAAAATAATAATAATAATAGAAATAAAAAGGGGATATAAAAGGAGAAATAGAGGGAAAATAAAAATTAAAATAGGAGGATGGAATATAAATAATTCCTATAATATAGATGGGCATAGTTTAGTTTTTTCTTAATTTTTTTAGGCTAAGCCACATGCTCTTACTTTTATCATATTGTATAGATATGATGTCTGCTTAAGGATCATATTAATATGCTTCATATCACATAATATCTGTAATGAATTCTAGAATACCTTTATGATTATTTTTGAAAGCATTCGCTTAACAATTAGGCAAATCCTGCGACCGCTCTACTGTTAGTTAACTAACTTAACGGTGTATGACGTCACTCCCTAGTCCAATTAATTATTAAGCATAAAATATTTAAATTCATATATCCTATGAATCTACAATATTTGTGATATGTGATTAAATGTGATGAACATGTTTCTTAGCACAATTTTGCATAAATGGCTACATTGTGGTTTTGGAATGGCCTTTTAAGGCCCACATTATTTTCTCGTACTTTTATTTTCGTTCTGAGAGAAATTCTAGTAAGGAATATTATGTAATGCCCAAAATCGATGGCCATTTTCGTGGAGGCGGAGGCCACCCCTGATGAAGAAGAATTTTATGGGACCCACAATTTCTAAAGTGGTATTTTTCTTTTTCATTTATGTAAAAAGGGACTGTATATTTCGAACTTTGGACATTATTTTTTTGTGGTGATTGGTCGATCAACATAATTAGCTTATTCATTTTAAATTGCCTCTGCTTGATATAATTTTTTTATTAATTCAAGCAAATTGTGCTCTTTCTAGATAAATGGCAAAAATCACAAGTGTTAATTTCGAAATTCTGGAAGTATCTTGGAAGAACTATCTCAGTTGGCAGTCGGATGTCAAATTCTACATGTGAGCTCAATCCATGATTGCCACAATTATAAAAGATAGCTCGGTGACAGTCATTGAAAAAGCGAAAGTTATAATTTATATTCGTCGCCACATGGACAAGACCCTAAAAGCTGAATACTTTTCGGTCGAAGATCCATTAGAGCTGTTGACTGCCCTTGAGGACATGTATAAACATCAGAAAGATGTTATACTCACAAGGTCCCGTCATGAGTGGGAGAATCTAAAACTGCAAGACTTTAAGTTCATAGCTGAGTACAACTCAGCTCTGTTCAGCATCACATCATGCCTGAAGTTGTGTGGTGAAGAAGTCTCAGAAGATTGCATGCTAGACAATACTTATATGTCTTTTCATGAAAAAGATGCGATATTAATGTGGCAATACGGTGAACGAAAGTTCACTAAGTATTCTGAGCTGCTGACTTGTTTATTAATGGCTGAACAAAATAGAGAGCTTCTCATTGCCACTCATAACATGCGCCCTCCTGGTACGGCCCCCTCCCAGAAGCTTACAATGCATCTTCTTTGAAACAGAATAAGAAAAGAACAGGGAAATTTTAAAAGGGGGACCAAATAAAAATCATGCCAGCGGACAAAGCCATAAGAACAACAAAAATGCAGGGAAGATGAAGTTCACATGGCAGAGAAATGAAAATAACAATAATGAAGCAACCCTAGCAATAAACGATTGGGAAGACCAGTGCCATCGTTGTGACATGACAGGACAATGGTCAAGAGTGTGTAGAACTCCATGGCACTTACACGATTTGTATCAAGAGAGCTTGAAGAAAAAACCCGAGTCAAATCTGGTGGCCAACTACTGACAAGCTCCAATGCAGTTTACAGCTGCACATTTTGAGAAAGATGACTTGTTTGATTAGATGCATTTATCTTAGTTAAATAAACATTGTCATAAAGAGCTTTTCTATTTTTCATAATTATATATGGTGCTATTTCCATTGAATAAATTAGTTATGATTTTCATACACTCATATGCTCTTAGATGGATTGCTCTCACGACTAATTATAAAGTATAATTGTCAAGAGTACCTATCATTGCATGATGTAAATTGCAATAAAATAGTTACACTTCTATGCATTGAATCCTATGAAATGTTATCCTTACATGCCATAAATTAAGATAAAATGGTTATGTTTTGCATTGAAGTATATGTTGCAATGGTTATGCTTGTTATAAGTTTGACTAAGTCAAACAAACTGTAGATAATTTTTACCATCCACATAATCACTCATGACACATGATAACATAAAGCATCCAACTCTAATGATAGTTTTGAAGTACTATCTTGGGACGTCTAACTTGAGGATCAATCATTGCAAGCATATACACTCCTAAAAAATATGAGGATACCCTGTACTCTCAAGAAATACAGAAAAAGAAAAGTTTCAAGGATATGCGTCGGTACGAATTCTATAGTGATACCAACAAAATAAATAAATACCAAATATTCGTACATAACGACTCAAGAAAATTAATGGCCAGAAGACCTGGAAATAACAAGATGATCCCTCCACAGGATGCTGAGCTCAGACCAGCGACCTCTCCTCTCCTTGTTTTCCCTGAAGAGGAAACAATAGGAGAAACATCATTAAATTACATACGTACTGGAGAGATATTGGACAGACATAGCACAGTCGTCGACGATGATTTTACATTCGCTATTGCCGTTCACGTCACTGAATACGATGATGACGTCGAATTTTACATTCGCTATTGCCGTTCACGTCACTGAATACGATGATGACGTCGAACCACGATCTCTAGCGAAATGTAAGCGCAGAGATGATTGGCCAAAGTGGGACGAGACAATAAGAGTAGAGCTGGACTCACTCTTGAAACGCAAAGTCTTTGTACCGGTAGTCTAAACACATGTAGGTGTTAAACATGTGGGATATAAGTGGGTCTTCATCAGAAAAAGAAATGAAGAAAACGTGATCGTATGCTACAAGGCACGCCTTGTAGCACATGGATTTTTCCAAAGGCCGTGGATTGATTATGAAGATACATATTCCCCGGTCATGGATGCGATCACTTTCTGATTCTTGCTTAGCCTATCATCTCTGGAAAGCCTAGAAATGCAGCTCATGGACGTTGTGACTGCATATCTATATGGCGATATAGATAAAGAAATCTATATGAGACTTCCAGATGAGTTTAATTTACCCCCAGAAATGAAACATAGACCTCGGGATGTATTCTCAGTAAGGCTTCAAAGATCATTATATGGTCTTAAGCAGTCGGGAAAAATGTGGTATAACAGACTAAGTGTGTTCCTTGCACAGCAAGGATTCACAAACAACGAAGTCTGTCCGTGTATCTTTATCAAGAGAACGGAAACGTGATTTGTCATTGTCGCAGTATATGTGGACGACTTAAATCTCATAGGATCTCCTGCAGAGATCAATGAGATATCTGAAAGCCTAAAGCATACCTTCGAAATGAAAGATCTATGCAAAACAAGGTATTGTCTTGGCTTACAGATTGAACACCTACAAGGTGGAATCCTGTTACACCAATCAAATACAAGGAAACTTTTAAACAAGTTTCGAAGGAAAAAATGTCATCCTTTAAGTACTCCTATGGTCGTGAGATCACTGGATATCATAAGGACCCCTTCAGCCACTGGAAGAGGGGGAGGAGATACTGGGTCCTGAAGTACCATACCTCAGTGCCATTGGAGCACTTCTATATCTGGCAAACTGCATGCGTCCCGATATAACATTCATAGTTAATCTACTTGCCAGACACAGTGCTGCGCCTACAAAGTGCCACTGGAACGGAGTAAAGCATCTTCTATGCTACCTCCAGGGCTCTATAGATCTGGGACTATTCTACCAGAGAGGTTCCTCCTCCCATTTACTTGGTTATGCTGATGCAGGTTACCTCTCTGATCCCCACACAGCAAAATCACAAACTGGCTTTGTGTTTACCTACGGAGTGACTGCTATCTCATGGAGATCGGTAAAGCAAACCACTACAGCAGCATCATCCAACCATGCTGAACTTATTGCGATCTACGAAGCAAGCAAAGAGTGTTTTTGGCTCCGCTCTGTCATCTAACATATCCTTGATGCCACTGGCCTAAAGACTAGTGGTCTTGAGCCCACTACCTTGTTCGAAGATAACACTGCATGCATAGCACAACTCAAAAAGGGCGACATCAAAGGCGACTGAACAAAACACATTTCTCCCAAATTCTTCTGGACGCACGATCTACAGAAGAACGAGGAGGTCAACATTCAGTAGATCCAGTCTTGCAACAACTTATCTGATTTGTTTACTAAATCTTTACCGAGATGTATTTTTGTAAAACTTGTAAAAGGAATCAGTATGAGACAGTTGAAAGACCTACAAGCCTGAAGCTTGTATGGAGGAGGAGGAGTAACCTGTGGGTTGCACTATTTTTTCTTAAGCTGTTGGTGTTTTCCACTGGGTTTTCCACAGCTAAGGTTTTAACGAGGCAAACACGATTACTCCGGATCCAGAAGTATCCACCCCCCTTAGCATTTACACTAAGACCAAAGTAATAGACGGATAACGGGAGTGTTATGAAGGAGGGATGCCTTTTACCTCCCGTCGTATTTATCCCCCCATTACTCCCCATTATCCCTACTAATGGGGACCTTTGGTATCCCATGGCCGTTGGACTTCTATGGTTTTAATAAATAGAGAACCATGGTTTTGTGCCATGGGATACCAAAGGTCCCCATTAGTAGGGATAATGGGGAGTAATGTGGGGATAAAGATGAGGGGAGGCCAAAGGCCTCCCTCATTCATAACATAAGGAAAATTTAAACCTAATACATGATTCTGGTTCAATATTACATATTTAACCCCCCATTTAGCCTTATTTTGTGCTCATGAGATGCTACATTGTTCTCTAATTCATACGTATTTTTTTACACATTTATTTATTAGAGAAAACACACTATTTGAGCACAAAACAGCACATAATGAAGTATTTCTACACTTATTATATTTTTCTTAGCACCGTCTCGATCTCACGATTCCAACGAATATTTATTTGTATTTTTCTGAGATCTGTGCTAATTTCTATGAATTTTTGAATGCAGAATACCATTTATTGGAAATAAAATAAAGTTGGCACGAATCTTGATGAACACGTGGCGGCCATCCAGTGATTCCCGCCCGCATCAGACGGCTCACAGAGGCGGGCGACGCGGCTTTTTGTACGCCGTTGGATCTTGATCCAACGGCCATCAGCGGCCCGAATCGAACCAGCGGAGCGCACATCTTGAGCACCACGTGGCTTCATCTGGACCACAGATCGACGATCCGACGGTCCGCAAGCGCTCCGCGAGACGAGCGACGCGGCGTGATCTGGAGCGTCGATTGACGATCCAACGGTCACAACCGAAGGCGAGTTCGAGCGGAAGCGGATCCGCGAGCAAGCGACGTGGCCGATTATTAACCCTCCGATGGCGATCGAACGGGCGAGATCTTCGCGAGTGCGCTGAGTAACGGATGCGGGCTTTGCACGCTTTTTGAAGCACACGCGTCGCTCCCACGTTCAATCCCGCAACGATCAACGGCCCACGTTTGCCCCGCTTCAGATCTGCGGTTGGGATCGATTCGGGCGCGAATTTAAGTGGGTTTTGAACCCAATAAGGCTATTAAACCCGCAATCTAATTATATAAGGTATTTTAGGGTTTTTGGGGCGTATAATGGGCGTATTGGAGCACTTAGGAGCCGTATTTTCTTCTGCAAAAATTCTGTAAAATTCCAGAGCCTAGTTTCTAATTTCCAGAGAGTTTTGAAGACTTTTCAGAGAGATTTGGTGATATTTTCTTCAACTTCTATCCCGTATTTTGGTGTTTTCTATTGTTTTTTGCTATGAACTTGAAGTATTTTGTTATGAAACTTGTTTATTATTGCACGATGAGTAGCTAGAACTTATTTGTGCATGGTATGGAGTAGTTAGGGGATATTATTCGTGTTTATTTGGTTGAAATTCCTTGTGCTAAATCGTTTAACGTCGCTAAAATTGTAATCGTTGTTCGTAAATCGACTTTTTTAGATTCCAAAAGAATTAATTTAGTTGATGATCGCCCCAAAAGTGTGAGTTTTGATCTCCCCAAAAGGGAGTTTCATACCGTAGTTTTGATCTCTCCAAAAGAGAGTTTCATATCGTATTATAGCTTTAGCGACGATCTTTTTGAATATTTTGTTTGAACCCCCAAAAGGGCATCTTCCGATGAATTGCTCCCAAAAGGAGAATTCATTGAGTTATATTGGATATTTTTTTTCCCGGTGAATTGCTCTCAAAAAGAGAATTCATTGTGATATATTCATCAACCAAATTAATACGAATCGTTGACCCTAGCGAACCCATACCATGTGCACACTTTTTATAGATATTTGTTCTCACGTATTTTTAGGTTTATATTGTTCACGTGTTCACATCACCATCACCGTCATCATTTGTGAAGTGGTTAGTTTCTTTTCGATAGGATTTCTATTTGATTTAAATTGTGGTTGCAACAGATTTCTTCCCGTGGATTCGACACCTGGACTCCCAGGTTTTACTACTTGTACGGACTCTTGCACTTGAGAGAGAGCACCTTTTCGGTCCCACCAAGTTTTTGGCGCCGTTGCCGGGGAGGAATGGTTTGTGACTACGGTTTATTTCATTTAGAGGACCTTCGGTGAGATCTTTCCACTTTACTGTACATAAACTTTTTATTATTATTATTTTATTTTATTTTATTTCAAAATGGAATTCATGAACTTCTATTGCACAAACAATCTTTATGATGCACGATATGCAAATGCACACAAACATAGAATGGAAAAGCTCAAAATTGTTAATTTTAATCAAACTGACTGTGAAACTTTCTTTCAGGCCTGGAGAAGGTTCACAGACATTATATCGAGCTATCCGCAGCATGGTTTCACAAATGAAGAGCTTATGGAGTTCTTCCTAGAAGGACTACAACCTCAGCTGCAGGAATTATTGGGAAGCATGACGCCGACAGTGGCGTTGGAATACATGGAGTCTCTGCAAGAAAACGAAGAAACCGTGGAAGAGACTTCAGAGAGCGATTCAACGGAGCCTTCGTGCCTCGATCAAGAAGAGCAAAGCGTAGACGTACCTTTGCAATCCTTGAAAGAGGAAGCTTACCAGACTATTCAGACACATGAGGCCACATCCCATCAATTCCAAGAAAATTTCCTTGCTCGGAGTCGGCAGATTCAAAATTCCATTGAAAATCTTAATTTGATTGCCGCTTGCTTAGAAGAAGGTAATGCTTTTGAAACTCAATTTCAAGAATCTAATACGAGTTCATCTTCTATTGCAGGAATACCGAGCGAGGACACGAAGATAAATATCCACATGGCAGGAAGTGTGCGCAAAAGAGAGGACGAGCTAGCAATTTTGGATGAACGAGAGGAGGAGACAGCTAGGGACAAGGGTTTTGAGATTATCGCCATGGAGCCAGAACCATTCCCTCTTCCAGTTTTGTCCCAAAATCATTTATCCCTCTCCATAATGAACGAGCATCGTACAGAGAGTAGTGCAAATCTTTCAGGGAGTAGTCGTCAACTTGCTTTAATTTCTTTCACTTATTTTGATGACTATATTTGGAATATTTTTATTGCGAAGAATCTTAAATTAATTTGGACTGACATAACTCGTCTCTCGCAGGATATTGACAAACAGCTTATAGAGATGCTTGGAGTTGTGTTGCTGGGGTCCAAATTAATTTCTGGAGGAAGAATAATCGCCGAGGAGCGCAAAGAGCAAATTGAACAACTTCCTCCACCATCAAAGATTCGGGATCCGCCATTTGATCACGGTGTGTTCTTTCCAGTAGTGTAGTTTTTATATGCTTTCTAGGTTGCTTGCTTGAATAAACTCGTACCCATTCCGACATTGAGGACAATGTCCATCTTTAGTTGGGGGGTGTGTATGAGACCTTAGGATTTTTTTTTGTTTTGGGAAGAATAAATCACCAAATCTCATCATTTAAAACTCCTTCATATGCCTCAAATGCGGATGATTATACGTTAATTGAGTTCTAAAAATTGTTTATGGCTTGATTAATTATTTTTCCTTCATGGAATTACCATTAATATGCTATTCATGAAAATTTTCAATTTCCATGATTAATATTTCGAAATAGTTGAATATATTTCATGCATGCTAATGTGATGAAAAATCTTGAGTATACACGATTTTTAAGAATAGTTTTCAAGTTGAAGAGGAATTTGGCCTTTGTTATTAATGTTTATATTCATGTTGATGGGTTTTGAGTTGCTGACAAAAAGAAAGAAAGAAAAAAAAAAGAAAAGAAAAATGAATGAAAAAGGAATGATGAAAAATGAATGAATAAGTATGTCACTAATAAATAACTTGGTTGGCTCGAGTAGTACAGTCCGAGGGGTCCTTCTTGGCCTAATGCCCTATGATCGTCTGATTTGGGAGCCATTGACCGGAAACTCACTCATTTGATGGAGCGATCCAAGTTATACCTTTTTCTGCGAATGTTGCTTGATGCGCGTTACGCGGAACGAATAAAAGAAAAGAAATGGTGAATATACTAAGCAACTTCAATACCCATGTCTTGAAAGATTATTTTGATAGGCCAATTCCTTGGAAACAAGAAAACTAGGATATAACGACGTGTTTACTTTCGCTTGCGCAAAACGATGCTTGCATGATATTTATTCATACTAAATTAGAGAAAATTTCATGTGATTGATTTTGTTCATGGATGTGTATATTGATGGCCAAGACCATGTTGGAATGCGTATTATTGAGCCACGCCATGAGCAATTTGAAAGAACTTATTGTTTTATTGATCGTCCGTATTTATCGCTATTTTTGCTAGAGACTAGCAAATCGCTAGTTGGGGGGTGTGATTCGGGTTCAATATTACATATTTAACCCCCCATTTAGCCCTATTTTGTGCTCATGTGATGCTACATTGTTCTCTAATTCATACGTATTTTCTACACATTTATTTATTAGAGAAAACACACTATTTGAGCACAAAACAGCAAATAATGAAGTATTTCTGCACTTATTATATTTTTCCTAGCACCGTCTCGATCTCACGATTCCAACGAATATTTATTTGTATTTTTCTGAGATCTGTGCTAATTACTATGAATTTTTGAATGCAGAATACCATTTATTGGAAATAAAATAAAGTTGGCACGAATCTTGATGAACACGTGGCGGCCATCCAGCGATTCCCGCCCGCATCAGACGGCTCACAGAGGCGGGCGACGCGGCTTTTTGTACGCCGTTGGATCTTGATCCAACGGCCATCAGCGGCCCGAATCGAACCAGCGGAGCGCACATCTTGAGCACCACGTGGCTTCATCTGGACCACAGATCGACGATCCGACGGTCCGCAAGCGCTCCGCGAGACGAGCGACGCGGCGTGATCTGGAGCGTCAATTGACGATCCAACGGTCACAACCGAAGGCGAGTTCGAGCGGAAGCGGATCCGCGAGCAAGCGACGTGGCCGATTATTAACCCTCCGATGGCGATCGAACGGGCGAGATCTTCGCGAGTGCGCTGAGTAACGGATGCGGGCTTTGCACGCTTTTTGAAGCACACGCGTCGCTCCCACGTTCAATCCCGCAACGATCAACGGCCCACGTTTGCCCCGCTTCAGATCTGCGGTTGGGATCGATTCGGGCGCGAATTTAAGTGGGTTTTGAACCCAATAAGGCTATTAAACCCGCAATCTAATTATATAAGGTATTTTAGGGTTTTTGGGGCGTATAATGGGCGTATTGGAGCACTTAGGAGCCGTATTTTCTTCTGCAAAAATTCCGTAAAATTTCAGAGCCTAGTTTCTAATTTCCAGAGAGTTTTGAAGACTTTTCAGAGAGATTTGGTGATATTTTCTTCAACTTCTATCCCGTATTTTGGTGTTTTCTATTGTATTTTGCTATGAACTTGAAGTATTTTGTTATGAAACTTGTTTATTATTGCACGATGAGTAGCTAGAACTTATTTGTGCATGGTATGGAGTAGTTAGGGGATATTATTCGTGTTTATTTGGTTGAAATTCCTTGTGCTAAATCGTTTAACGTCGCTAAAATTGTAATCGTTGTTCGTAAATCGACTTTTTTAGATTCCAAAAGAATTAATTTAGTTGATGATCGCCCCAAAAGTGTGAGTTTTGATCTCCCCAAAAGGGAGTTTCATACCGTAGTTTTGATCTCTCCAAAAGAGAGTTTCATATCGTATTATAGCTTTAGCGACGATCTTTTTGAATATTTTGTTTGAACCCCCAAAAGGGCATCTTCCGATGAATTGCTCCCAAAAGGAGAATTCATTGAGTTATATTGGATATTTTTTTTCCCGGTGAATTGCTCTCAAAAAGAGAATTCATTGTGATATATTCATCAACCAAATTAATACGAATCGTTGACCCTAGCGAACCCATACCATGTGCACACTTTTTATAGATATTTGTTCTCACGTATTTTTAGGTTTATATTGTTCACGTGTTCACATCACCATCACCGTCATCATTTGTGAAGTGGTTAGTTTCTTTTCGTAGGATTTCTATTTGATTTAAATTGTGGTTGCAACAGATTTCTTCCCGACCCCTCCCGCTATCGAGAGGAGACAAGTTTATTAAAAGAGCTACCTTAGAAAACAAATAAAATTCTACACTACTGGATTGAATACATTTGTTTCAAACTATGGATCTCGAATCAGAGGAGGTAGCTGCTCTATCTACCCCTTTCGTGGCTCAGCTAATAGCTTTGTGCCATGAATTCCATCGGGTTCCAGCAATGCTCCTTCTAGCATCTCTCGAAGGTATTCACCTACACCTTGCAAGAGACGAGGAGTGTCAACTCGATGAGAAAAATTCTTTCCCAAAATAAAACTATACCAAAGGTAGTCGTTGAATGAAATTTGAAAAACTGAAAGAAGGCAACGAATACTCCCTGAGAATAGTTCTCTATTCCCTGAAGATGATGCAACCAACTCCATGCTCATTTCTTTAGTCTGCTCTCCATGTGGTGACACAACCCATCATACATCAGTGGAATTTGTACCTATGTCCTGCGGAAAGCACGTCATGTTAACAGAATATGAATCTATATAGTTTGAAAATGAAGTACGAGATTCAAAAATGGAGTTTTTGGAGTTTTAGAAAATCTCCCCGATGATGCAAGTAAGATCAGACATACACTCTACCTCAGAAGTGATGGATTGTGGCTGCTGCAGTAAGTATGGACATGGATCGGGTCTGGCTCTCTGAGATCAATCGTTGTGTTTATGCCTATGTGCACATCCTCCTCAACCATGGGCTCATGCTCTGCAATTAACTCGTCACTCTGGTTTGCTTTAGGCTGAGGCAATGACTCTGAAGGGAAGCAAGGCTCGGGTTCTGTGATTTCGGCAATCTCATCCTCACCCTTGCATATCTCGTCATCATCGTCATCAAAATGTAGTCATAGTGTGTCTCCGTCCCAATTAGCATTCAAAGTGTCATCGGTGGTACCTGCATGGGAGAAACAATCCATAAGAAAATGTAAACTATTTGGTTCAGATGGATTACCATCCGCGGCATGGTTGGGAACTCCTCCAACTGTCCTTCACATTGTGGTTCAACCTCCATGATCGGAGCCCTAAAATCTTGTTCTGATTGCATTTATGAATGGCATTGAGATGTGGCAATCAGGCTCACTTGATGGCACATCTGGCTGATCAACTGAGTACATTGTGCATACTGGCTCTCGATCAATTATGTGGCATTAGCTAGCTGTTGGAGAGAGTCTGGAAGTTATCGTTCTTCCACCCTTGAGCTTCAATGTAATGTCACATCAAGTTCTGCAATTTGGATTTTTGAGGTGGTAGAACTAAAAGTAGAGGGGCAGGGGTGTATGTTGCTGCCATGGACCCATTGATCTGCTGTTCCAACACGTCTATCTGGCTAGCAAATAGTGAAATGGCATCATTTTTGGGCATCATCATTTGTAATCCACATGCACCCGGTCACACAAAAATAAGAAAGAATAAAGAGAGGATCGTTAGTAAGATAAAAAGAGAATAGTAAAAGGTGGGGTGGAGGAAAAATTTTCTTTGTTTATTTTTATTTTTTATAAGCATGTAATCTAACGAACCTAAGCCTAAGCTAATTTCAATCAAGGCAACCTCCCTGGTTACGGCGCCAGAAACTTGTTCGAGCTTTAATATTTATAACCGCAAGCGCGTAGAGCCTAACTGGTCATCCGCAGTGAGGTTGTGTGATCGAGTACTAGCCAATCCTAGGCCATGGTTAGCTACGTGGATATTTTATGGAATATGGAGAAATAAAATAGAAGAAATAGCTCTAGGGCTATGTATCTCTCTATTGTGGGTTTAACACGTGAATGAACTCATTATCTGGCTATCGAATCAACACTAGGATGAGGATGTCGTTCCTGAAGATTGCCAACTACTCCCCACTTCCATGATGCTATGATAAGACTACCCCTCGTATGACCAAGCCAACTTTCGTTGTTCATCGTCGCACACCGGGTGCATGAATTTTGATAATTTTTCATAACCTTAATATCATTCAATAGCAAAACAATAGGCTCAACCCATATTCTTCCAAACAAATATAGACTAACCACACCATATATAAAAAATACTACTCACTAAGCATTAAGAATCACAAAGATAAACATATTGAAACAATGAGGAAACACATAATAAAAGAGAAAACTAAGAAATACCTATCTTCCAATAGTTGAAATACAAAGAGTTGTCAATTCCAAGCTTACACCATGGAGGAAAACACATAAACACCTAACCTCAGCCTACGCCTACTCTTAGAACTAAGAAGAAGATCAAAACTGGCCAAAGATGCAGCTGATGGTCGTCTGCTCGATCAAAACGGTGCTCCCACGCTTTAATACTTTCCCAAAATCCTAATGGATAGGCAGCAGACCCGACCTGACATGACCGTGAGGGAGATCTACATGGTCTTGTGGGTGTTGCTTGAAACTATGCCTTAGAAATCCCTTCAGAATTTGTGGTTCGATGCGGTCGTTTGGAAAATCCATGCGATCGCATCGATCTGGGTTTAGAAGTGCATGATGCCTTCATTCTTTGGTTTTTCCCTAACGCGGTCACATGGAAATCCACACAACTACGTCGAGTTGGGTTTAGCATCTAGTAAAATGGCCCATGCAACCGTGTAAACGGTCGTGTGGGGGCTTCTTTCAGCTCCTCTTACCAAGATATTCGATATGGTCGTTTGTGATAGGCCAAACGACCATGTGGGACCTATCTTCTGGTGCACTCCTTTTGGCGATATGAACCCCGTAGTGTCTCTGATCACTTTCAGAGCATATGTCCTCGCTCTTGGGTCACAAAACTTCACGTTTGACCTGAAATGCACCCAGGAAGCCCGAGAGTAAAAGGAATCAGAAATGGAGGAAAATTTGCGAAACGTGTGGCGGAGTGGCAAGAAACATGAATGAAAAACTATATGGAAAATATACGAAATAAACACTCATCATTGAACACCCTGAATCATGTGTTCATACCCAAAATGGGTTTGAAAAGTTGATTATTAAAACGACTCCAATGGTTTATACATCCATTGACTCCAATTGTTGATGACTGCATGGGGACATGCAATTTTGCATGCTGCTTTATTAGTTAGACTCAGACCATCTAGAGATCAGAGATATTCTTCGATGCAACTAGCATACAGAAACCACCAAAATCTCTTAATTGAGAATTTTTGTTGCGTAGTTTACATAGCACCACCACAGTGAATGAAATCAGGACATCAACGCCGTCTTGGAATCTATAATGGGATACCTTGCACCCCATATGGGATTAGGGGGCGTTAAAAGCACATCTCAAAGAATGTGCACTAATGTGCCCACACTCCTAGTACTAGGCTCAACTTGGTTGAAGCATGCAGCCCTACTCACTATTTAAAATAAATAAAAATCTATGATTCGAAAATTATTAAATGTGATAATGAAATCCCGAAGATCCATCGCGTTCAAGAAAACTGTTCAACAGTTATGAGACATAGTTATGACAAAAAGATAATTTGTCAGATCACACATCCCTGCTGCTAATACTCCAGTTAGGATTGACATCCCCAAGAATGGATGCAATCCACCAGCAGCAGAAGTGGATGTTCCTCAAAGAGGCAGACCACCAGACTCCAAGGGTAAAATTCTCATAAAGAGAAAAACACCTAGAGACCTAAAGACAATACTACCATATGATAATGAGCTCAGGTCTATACACCCTCCCAGAATCATATGAAGAGGAAAATCGGGGAAAAACTGAGATATAATTAAATTTTGTATGCACAACGAAGGTGTTAGACAGAAAGAAGACAAATTGTCGATAATATATTCACATATATCATATTGCCACTAACATCATATTGCCACTAACATCACAAAAGCGATGATAATATAAAATCATTTCACACTCTATTGCTAAAATGCAAACATAAAGATTGGCCAAATGTGGAACGATGCAATAAAAGCCAAGCTGGACTTGCTTATGAAATGTGAAGTGTTCGGACCTGTGGGCATAATAAGTACTACATAAATAAAAATATAAGTACAAAATCGTATGCTATAAGATATATCCCATAGATCAAGGATTTTTTCGCTGAAACTGGGGAATAAAAAATTAAGATGAGCTTGTCTCACTTATATAAATGATGCATCTGATCAGACTCCGTAATTATAAATTGTGAATACCTTACGATTTGGCAAATGAAATTTTGGATATGCTGCTATTGGATGTTGTGACAGCATACTCGTATGGATATCTTGACCCTTAGCGAAGCCCGAAGAAAAATCAAGACCCTTAGCCAGGATCTATGCCAACTTGAGGTGGATCTGACCACCCCAAGAAGGATCTATGCTATTGCGACATAATTAAAGTAAAGCTTCAAAATTACATATCCAAAACCTTGCCTTGGTACAGGCAAGGTGTACTGCACCGTCTTCCGAGCCGCTCCCCGTCCCACGTCGAACCGCTCCTTGAATTGCTCCGCGTCCCAAGGCAAACAATTCTCTAGTCGCCGGCCAACAACGCGCCGAAGAAAGTTTACCTGAGTGAGAACCTTCGCCAAGATTTTGGATCGGATCCGAACCCCTTCGTGGCTTTGCTAGAGCCCTTCAGCAGTAAGGCAGAATTATAGGGAGAAGAGAATATTTAATTTAAGCCTAGATCCGAGCGTGCTCCAACATTTTTGGAAGCCGCTTAGATCTAGAGCTTGAGACAAGTTTAGAGGAGGGGGTATGCCCCTATTTATATAGGCTGATGACCCCTCACATTTACTCCACTTCTGATGTGGGACTATGTTTTTAGAGTTTAATAATTCAAGTTAGTTTGCCTTTCATAATGGCCAAACTTTCATGAATTTTAACTCCCTCACCGTTGAGCTTCAATCTTAATACAACCTATCAAATCGAAGAGGGTTGAACAGTGAACGTGTAGGAAAAAACGTCGGGTCAATCAGACGTCGTTTGACCCCTCAAACGTCGTCTCAAAGTTAGCCAAAAACCATTCAAAGATGGAAAATCCAGCCGTAAAAATATCCTGGGTTTCAAAAACCCTAACCAGAAAATTCGGGCTTGTTCAGCCCCAACAGTTTGGGCTGACTTGTTTTGGCTCTAACTTGTGCATTTGGACTCCGTTTTTGACGCGGTTTGAACATGCGTTTATAGCAGGATGATCCCGTCATCCAGGTAACCTTTTTCTCGCGTTTATCTCATTAAATATTGTCATAAATAATTTACGACACATTTAACTCAGTTTGAATCATATGCAAAATAGTCCCTATCTAAGCTTAAAATTAACTTGCATCAAATACAAATGATCTGAGGGCAGACATCGCCAACATCTCCCACTTGCACTGAGGATCATTTATCCCAAATGCAGAAGATAATTGCAAACACTTTGCCGTTTTTTATCCCTTGCATCAAATGCATATTGTCTCTAATGTTTTTACATATTACTAGACGAAGGTCGCACTCTGTGTGAGACCCGACAGCCTGACCCTACTGTAAGGATCGCCTTACCCTTGCAATACTAACAACACACACTAAGGGGGGGGGGTGAATAGTGTAATGGCAATAAAATTGTCCAATTAAAATTTAACTTGCAAATACAGAATTATAAATGCAAGAGGAATTAAAAGGCACAATCAATCCAAATGCAAATACACAGTTTTACCTTGGTTCCCCAAACTTGTGTACATCCAGCCACACCAATATTCACTATATTCCCACACAGAGAAGTGAATACAAATCTCATAAGGAGATACCCCACAAAGAGGATTTATTACCTACACAAGGACCCAACCAATCCTACACGAGGATCAAGACTCCCACACAGAGAATAACTAACTCACACTCAGAGAATTAAGGTTAGCCCTACACTAGGACACTAAACTCCCACAAAGAGAGTTAATTCCCACAAAGAGAATTCCCTAGTCCCACAAAGAGACAACCACCCACAAAGAGACAACCACCCACAAAGAGAGTATCCTAATCCCACAAAGAGAAATAGGAAAACAAATTACACCAAGTAAAGTAAATACTCTTACCTATGCCTTGAGATGCTTACTCATGAATGGATGCAAGGCATGGAAGAGGATCTCCAAGTGTTGGAATATGCTTGAGAGCACTTGGATGATTTCCCTTGAGTTGGACTTCAATGCATGAAGAAAGATGAATGCTCAATAGAGGGAAAATGAGGGAGCTTGAGAGTTGCTTATTGATCTCTTGAGATTTTCTATAGAGTCAAGAGTTATCAAGTGTTGTCAAGAGTTCTCAAGTGATGGCAGCACACTCATATATATAGGAACTCTATATCAAGCCCAAAAAACCCAAAGAAACAGCCAAATGAACAAATCTACAACGGCTAGAAACTGGGTGAAAACGACAGGAACAGTTGACTGTTGATCAGAATACAGTCGACTGATCAACGGCTAGAAAATATCCAATGGCTATAATCTGAGCCAGGACAGTCGACTGATGAAGTCAATACAGTTGACTGACAAACAGGACAGGCACCTGTTAACCCTTCAGCAGGCGACTGCTACAGGGGATGGATCGAAACAGAGAGCTGCACTCTTTCTCCAATTCTTCGCACAGGCGACTGATGTTAATACTACAGTCGACTGTCAAGAAATCAGGCGACTGTGTATTCTTCATCAGTCGTCTGCTGTAAAAGATGGAGAAACAATAGAGAGATGCAGAGAATGCACTTACGCTATACAGGCGACTGATGACCAATCTCCAAGTGACTGTAAAAATACAGGCGACTGTAAACTGATCGATAGACGACTGTGCGTAAAGCTCAAGTTTGAGTCAATTGAAATGTTGACTTGAGCTGTGCATGTCAGACGATTGTAGAAGGATCTGCAGGCGACTGGAGATCACCCAGTCGACTGTGTTTCCTTCAGCAGGCGACTGACGAAAAGCCAGAGACTCCAAATGAGTCTTTGGACAGAGTGAACCTATTGGGTTGGATTCTATGATAATCCTAAGGTTTACTAAGATGGTTAAATGCATATGCATGAATGAGTAAACCATCTAACAAGGCATTACATTAACCCTAGACTCAAAAGAGAGAGAGAACGCAATAAAGTAAAATACATGGATTACAATGCTTCTCAAAGAGACTAAGTCTTCAATCTTGATGCCTTGAGTGCTCTCCACCATCTCCAAGCGTTGGCACTCCTTGAGTCGAAGCTTAGGCTCTTCTCCACTTGATGTCCATCCTTGCACCAAGTGATTAGTCTCCAAGAAAGATATTCTTGAGATAAAATTGAGAGACTAAAACATGAGAATCATTAGCAACAACATAATGTTGTGATCATCATCAAAATAAGATTGGTATAAAACACCAATACTCAACAATCTCCCCCTTTTTGATGATGACACACATTATGTAAATCATAAAGAATTAAAGCACAAAGCTAATGATCTCCCCTACTTATATGACTAATTACATAATGAGTTACACAAAGGTAAATACTCATAATACCAATAAAAACATGGTGGCATATAATAGGCATGGATTACATAAACCAATTGCAAAGGATAAAAGCATGCAAACAAGAATGGTTTATCTAATCCCATATATCTCTCCCTATAGAGATATCTCTCCCCAGATGCATATGTATATATCTCTCCCCCTATAGATATGATTACATAATGCATATATCTCTCCTCTTGACATCGTCAAAAAGGTGGACATCAAATATATCCCCCTTTGTCATCTTAACCAAGATGTGACAATATGCAAGAACGAAAGATATGTATGATACCAAATCGAAAAATTTAGTGGGTATCAATTCACTATCCCATGCTCCCCCTAGATCATAGAAATGGTCAACTTTTGACTTCTAGGATCTAATACCAATTATAATTAATGGAGCCATGGGCCAAAAGTGTATCAAAGCAATAGATATGGAAAAATCAAGCTTCAAAGATACACAAGGATATTGCCAAAACAATGAAACATGAAACATGTTGGCAATAAACAAGAGGTTTGGTTTGAGACCCAAAATAACCAAATGTAAATAATGATCTCAAATAACCTCCGAAATGAGAGTTAAAATATGTCTTAAAATAATTTAAACATATAATATATTAACTCCCCCATTGACATACACATGGATCAGAAATGCATGCATGTCAATAAACCCCAAGGTTTCCATTTTCATGAAAAATACATATAATAGAAAGTATTTTCAAAAACATGAAACACACACACAACCAATGGGTACGCAAAAATATAGCATTAAGCACAATACCCATGCAATATGCAAATGTGTGTGGGAACCTAAACATTAGGCAACCAAACCCAAGAGGAGTTTGATTTCCTAATGTAATCACTTGAGGTGATCACATCCCTAACTAGAGAGTTGATGTAACTATCCCTCTTTTGCACACTAACCTTAGTGGGAATCCATAATCTCAAGGAATTCCTAGGCAATGGTTTTGCCTTTGCAAGAGGGGGGATGTGGCATGCTTAAGTGTAGAAACAAATTTCTTGGCATGCAAAGAATGAGGATTTTGCTTCTTAGCAAAAAATGAAGATTTTTCATTCTTCCTCATTACCTCGTGATCTACATGCTTCTTGTTGATGTTATTGTTGTACAAGAAAGCATGGTGATTCTTCTTAGGTGCTTTAGCAATATTTCTTGTATTTGCACCATAAGAGGAATTAGAGGTGGGTTTGGGAACCACATTTTGAATATAACCCAAACCTCCTCTATGATTTGCCGGATGTTGTTTTTCCAACAAATCGTGGAGTGAATCCATAGAATACACAAAGCTTATGAGCTTATAGGATTCCTCTTCACATTTCAACGTAAGTTGTTGAATGTGAGCATCTAAGCTAAGGTTTTGAGCAACAAGTTTTTCATTTGTTAGGCTCAATTCCTTAACTTGAGAGAGAAGTGTGTCTCTCTCACTAGTGTCGCAAGCATGCATTTCATCATGAATATTTACACTAGACGATTCTAAATCATGCACCCTACTCATAGCATTATCAGGTTTAGCTTTTATTTTATCATATGAGTCGATGCACTTACTTGCCAAATTGGAGGCCACATTTAGGCGATATTCAAGCTCCTCATAGGATGGCTTTTCCTCCTCAGTTTCCTCATCACTTTCTTCTTCGCTTGAGCTTGACGAAGACTCTTCCCCGTTAGCCACGAAGCAACATTCTTCTTTGGAGTTGAGCCAAGTCCTTATCTCTCCATCGCTAGAGTTAGATGAAGTTGATGAAGAATCATCAAAGGCAACGAGACATCTGTGATCGTGCTCCTTGTCATCCTCTTCATCATCATTAGATGTGTCCCCATCGGAATCATCAAAAGTGCCGATAAGTCCTTTCTTTTGGTTCTTGACCTCGGACTTAGCTTTCCAATGTATCTTCCCTTTACCCTTATAGGTATCTATGGTGGGTTTGGAAGGGCATTCGGTGGCCACATGACCTTTTCCACTACAGTGGAAACACACCAACTTGTTAGACTGTGAGACAAACTTTGACGAAGACATACATTGGTTGTCCTTGAGGAATGCCTTAAAATTCTTGAATTGCTTGGCAAGCTCGATGTAGTCATCGTCGCAAAGATCTTCTTCATCTTCACTTGGAGCTTCTTGTTGGAACATCTTTTTCCACTTGAAAGACTCCTTCTCACCATGAAGAGCAACGCTCTTTTTATTCACGGACTTGGTTGACTGAATCTCTTTCTTATGTTGAAGTTACACTTCATGAGAGATTTCCAAAGTATGCCAAATACTATTGGCCGATTTGCACGTAGAGATGCGATCGAACTCATCCGGAGTGAGGACGCAATGGAGAACACAAATAGCCCTAGCATTGACTTTGATCAAGTCCTTCTCCGTGTTAGTTCTCACGGCCGCGGGTGAAGTAGGCTCCTCGAAAGGTGACTCTGGTATGTCCCAAAGGTCGTGACTCTTCAAGTAGACCATCATCCTGATCTTCCAACTCGGATAGTTGGTTCCGTTGAAGAGCGGGGGTCAAACGGTAGAAAGACCTTCTTCTTGAGGCGCGGATGTAGTGTTGAATGCCATCGTTGCAGTATGCTATAACCTCGCTCTGATACCAATTGTAAGGATCGCCTTACCCTTGCAATACTAACAATACACACTAAGGGGGGGTGAATAGTGTAATGGCAATAAAATTGTCCAATTAAAATTTAACTTGCAAATGCGGAATTATAAATGGAAGAGGAATTAAAAGGCACAATCAATCCAAACGTAAACACACAGTTTTACCCTGGTTCCCCAAACTTGTGTACATCCAGCCACACCAATATTCACTATATTCCCACACAGAGAAGTGAATACAAATCTCATAAGGAGATACCCCACAAAGAGGATTTATTACCTACACAAGGACCCAACCAATCCTACACGAGGATCAAGACTCCCACACAGAGAATAACTAACTCACACTCAGAGAATTAAGGTTAGCCCTACACTAGGACACTAAACTCCCACAAAGAGAGTTAATTCCCACAAAGAGAATTCCCTAGTCCCACAAAGAGACAACTACCCACAAAGAGACAACCACCCACAAAGAGAGTATCCTAATCCCACAAAGAGAAATAGGAAAACAAATTACACCAAGTAAAGTAAATACTCTTACCTATGCCTTGAGATGCTTACTCATGAATGGATGCAAGGCATGGAAGAGGATCTCCAAGTGTTGGAATATGCTTGAGAGCACTTGGATGATTTCCCTTGAGCTAGACTTCAATGCATGAAGAAAGATGAATGCTCAATAGAGGGAAAATGAGGGAGCTTGAGAGTTGCTTATTGATCTCTTGAGATTTTCTATAGAGTCAAGAGTTATCAAGTGTTGTCAAGAGTTCTCAAGTGATGGCATCACACTCATATATATAGGAACCCCATATCAAGCCCAAAAACCCAAAGAAACAGCCAAATGAACAAATCTGCAACGGCTAGAAACTGGGTGAAAATGACAGGAACAGTCGACTGTTGATCAGAATATAGTCGACTGATCAACGGCTAGAAAATATCCAATGGCTATAATCTGAGCCAGGACAGTCGAATGATGAAGTCAATACAGCCGACTGACAAATAGGACAGGCACCTGTTAATCCTTCAGCAGGCGACTGCTGCAGGGGATGGATCGAAACAGAGAGCTGCACTCTTTCTCCAATTCTTCGCACAGGCGACTGATGTTAATACTACAGTCGACTGTCAAGAAATCAGGCGACTGTATATTCTTCATTAGTCGTCTGCTGTAAAAGATGGAGAAACAACAGAGAGATGCAGAGAATGCACTTATGCTATATAGGCGACTGGTGACCAATCTCCAAGCGACTGTAAAAATACAGGCGACTGTAAACTGATCGACAAACGACTGTGCGTAAAGCTCAAGTTTGAGTCAATTGAAATGTTGACTTGAGCTGTGCATGTCAGACGACTATAGAAGGATCTACAGACGACTGGAGATCACCCAGTCGACTGTGTTTCCTTCAGCAGGTGACTGACGAAAAGCCAGAGACTCCAAATGAGTCTTTGGACAGAGTGAACCTATTGGGTTGGATTCTATGATAATCCTAAGGTTCACTAAGATGGTTAAATGCATATGCATGAATGAGTAAACCATCTAACAAGGCATTACATTAACCCTAGACTCAAAAGAGAGCGAAAGCAATAAAGTGAAATACATGGATTACAATGCTTCTCAAAGAGTCTAAGTCTTTAATCTTGATGCCTTGAGTGCTCTCCACCATCTCCAAGCTTTAGCACTCCTTGAGTCCAAGCTTAGGCTCTTCTCCACTTGATGTCCATCCTTGCACCAAGTGATTAGTCTCCAAGAAAGATATTCTTGAGATAAAACTGAGAGACTAAAACATGAGAATAATTAGCAACGACATTATGTTGTGATCATCATCAAAATAAGATTGGTATAAAACACCAATACTCAACACCTACTACAGGTTGGGCTCGAAGCCACATACGACAGTGACCACGAGCAGTAGTTGCCGTCCCTGTTTCAGAATCATACTTATGTGGTTAACTCATCGACATGAGTATTGTCGGGACCACCGTGACTGTGTCCGTGATAAATAATGTAGTTTTAGTCTTTTCGCCTAAACTATGTCATTTAATTCAAGCCTAGAGTACGGTCAAACTGTTGATGCACCCGAAACCTAAATCTAGATTCAACCTGGCGATGTCACGATCGCCAGGCGTGGTATGACTCCTAGGTTTCAATTCCGGGCTCGATCCGCAAGCGGACGGTGTCAAGTTGTAGTATAAATGATATCGAATCCCATAGGGATGGTGATAGTGTAATTGGATTCTCAGTTCACTTCTAAATCTCGAAGTGATATAGCTATATGGTTGGAGAAATTGGTTGGGGTGTTGTTGTTGTTTACTAATAAAAAGGACTTGGGCATTAGTGATCACCGGTAAGATTATCAGGGATCGACGTCGGAATAGAATCCTTACGTTGTATTACGGTTAGGGGATTAATCTCCCAATTCGTACCACTCTCGTGGGGTTAGAATTGTGAGGTATTTCGGTAGCTCACGTTGACGCAATGGCGGTAGCCGTCAACGTAGCGGTATAGTTCGTCAATGGATCCCCTCAAGGCAAGAGCTAAGCATGGTCACGAGCCTTGGTTGGATCCAGCGATTTCACTATTCGGACCCCAAAGATACTCCTTAAGCGCATCAATTCCACCGACCGTGGGCATGATCTCAGTACGGGTTATCTAGGGATTCGATAGGATCGACCGAAATACTTCCCTAAATCCTTAATTCAACGTATGGATCAAGATCTACATCTCCCCCTAGGATCTTAGGGCTAACCCATCAACCCTAGAGAGATCTACTCACTCATGGCAATATTAGCAAATAAAGACATCATTTTTATGGAAGAGAACATCTTAGCAATTGGTAGAATAAAGATCAAAAACTTACAGCGAGTGATGCAGAAAATAGACGAGAAATAGATCCAACAAAATTCCAGATTCCAATACACAGTCGCAATATAGAACCAAAATAACAATCCAAAGGTTTCGATCCAAAACGTATTCAGAAATTTAATCTAAAAACTAACAAAAAATCTCCTCAGCTCAGCTCCCCAAAAAGTATTCAAAAACTCTCAAAATGAATCGCCTCCGAATCGACGTCCAGCTCCCAGCCTTCACTGCTCAGATCGCGCAGAAGCCGCTCCAAAAATGTTTCCAAAAATAGTCTCAGCATTCTCGACCGAGTAGGTGACTCAGTCGAGCAATGTGTTACTCAGTCGGTCGCTCGGACCGAGCAGCTGAATTGCTTGACCGAGCTTGACAGGGAATCGAAAATCTCCAAAATCTTCACTCTGCCTGCACGGGCCGAGTCAGCTCGGTCCGAGCAGAGGTTGACTCGGTCGCTAAGAAGTCGCTCGGGCTGTGCGCTGGGTTGCTTTCGCCTTTGAAATTTGGCGCTACTCGATCGAGCACTTAGGTGCTCGGTCCAAGCCATCCACGTATCTGGTCCTTCTTCTCCAATTGTCTTTGCTCGACCAATCAGCTGCTATGCTCGGTCGAGTCGCCTGGGAATTTTTTTGCTCCTGAAGCTGAAGCTTCCCTCTCTCTACCTGCTCTCTCCTCCACTCCTCCCGAGGATACCAAAACGTGGCAAACTCCTGTGGGGCTTCACCAATGAGCTCACGGGCGTGTCGGATGTGTCCATACCCAAGTCGGGTCCCAAATAGCTCCAAAATTCCTGAAAACTCATAAAACACTACGAAACTCGAATATAACGTCAGAAATATGATATCATAGGAAAATATGGGATTTGGATGCGAAAATGGCATGGAATGCAATGTAATGATGATATGAAAATGGTAGAAAATATGGACACATCAAAATCCTCCAAGCTTACCTCTCACTCGTCCTCGAGGAAGACGAATACTAGGTACGTCGGGAGGAAAACAAAAGAAAATAAGAAATAAAAATAGGAAGAGGGGAGAATGGAAGTGAATGGAGGGTGCTAAGGATGCTCGCTCAGATCTCAAGCCTAAGTGGTATATCACGATGCTCTGAATAATAACAATACATGCTAATGGCAATTTCTAGTTTTACAGATCATATGACTAGCATGCAATACAGGCAAAAGATAGGGATCTACTGAAATAACGCTATCAACTCATATCAATCTCATGCAATCCATAGAGTCTAGTATAGAAACGTTGGCAATGCCCTTTTCAATCACAGATACACAAGGAGCATATAGAAATCACACAGCATGCAATTGAGAATAGAAAAATTCATGCCATTCAGTTATTCATTTCGATTCATGAAAAATCTCCAAAGGCTAAAGGATTTCGTAAAGTTTAAGTATTATTAAATCTCTCTGTTATGCACCGTTTCTACTCTAATGTCATGCTCATACATGTGATCAGTTGGTTTACCCCCCAAGCTTAACTTGAGGTGTCGCATCTAGGAATATGATATGAAAATTTTCTTCTTCTTCCCAGTATATATGATAGCTTCTAATGAAAGGATACAAAACAATTTTTTATTCATTTTCTTTCTTTTTATTTTCTTTTTCTCATCTGAATATATACACTTTTTTTTTCTTTTTCTTTTTTTTTCATTTAGAAGCTATACTTTTTCTTTTTGGGTTTGGGAAGTGAGATGCGGTAAAGATAGATGTGGGGGTGTAACCAACTAATATGTAGAGAAATATATAGATATGTGGAGAAGGAAAATAATATATCTCTCGGTTCACTCGTAAGAGGTGCACAACGGTTTGATAAAATAATACCCTAACTAAACTCATAGCATGGATATTTTCATTCCTCTAGACGAATACTGAAAAGGCATGCAGCAATAGGCACAATGATATCAGGCATGCAAACAGAAGTGAACAAGATATAAAAACAGATGCTCCAAGTGTTCTAGTGATGTGTGAACCTAGGTGCATTACCCAACATAGTACATACTAGATACTACTTCATGCATTTGATTGTCAATTCATTTCAAGCATTAAATCAGATAGATCAGCAAAAGAAATGCATGCATATAGATAGTACAACTAAAATCACCCTAATAGCATGTCAACAGAATAGCAAGCATCGTGAATAACTACTAAGGCTACAAGAGGTATCATCATGCGGATCATGCTTAGCATAAAAAAGAGAAAAGGCAGAGTAAATAGAAAAAAATTAGAAAAAGAGATGCATGCATGGGAAAAAGCAGAAAATATGATGCAGAATGAAAAAAAATAAAAGGACATGGAAAAGTGGTGAAAAAGTGAAACAAAAACTGAAATAAGGAAGAAAGTGTAAAAGAAAAAATGAAAAATAAAGCGCTAGCGCTCATCCCCCAAGTTAAACCTAGCAGTGTCCTCACTACTAAGAAAACGCTAGTAGGCGGGAGATGAAGCTAAATAGGGTGGGGTGGGTGGAGGAATGTAAAATAAAAACTGTGCAAAAAGAAAATAAAAACATGACATGATGCGATGATGAATGAAAATGATGCATGAGTGTGTGTCCTCCCCCAAGCTATGTAAATGCAGGGCCCCGAACAGACAGATGGGCTCAATAATAAGTGAGGGAGGCAAAAATGGGTAAGAACGACATCAAGCAGAGGCACCACCCTCTGGGGGTGGTGATGGGTCCCTCTATTGTGGAGTAGGTAGTGTGGGTGGAGGAGTGGTGGTAGTATGAGGCTCAGCTGAATATAGCACAAGGGCGGACATGGGATCTATAGGGATGTCCAACTCAGAAGTGGAAGCAGCAGGCTCTGCAGAAGCCTGAAAAAGTGAAGCACTGAATGGTGCAGTGGAGGTCACAGTGGCTGGCCTGGGTAGTGGGGCATGTGCGAGGATCACTAGAGGGGTCCACGTGTCCTGAGGAGGTCTATGATGGATGCCAAGTCCGACTCGACTCTCGAGTGCTGTGTCGCCGTGGAGCATACAAAGTCGTCGAAATCTCTCCGTAGGAGAGAAGTGGACTCCTCTAACACTGTAAGGCGACCGTCTGTAGTACTGGAGTCGGTTGGAGGGTGGGGGACGTGACGGTGAGTCACCATTCTCGTAAAACGATCACATGTAGCTGAGGCACGGTGCCTAGGGTGGAAAGTAGGAGAGGGTGAGCTCGAAGGGAACTCAGAAACGACTGAAGAAAGAGCGGTCATCGACACAGAAGTGTGGATAGACGTCGAGACGCTCTCAGTAAAGATGGCTGATGACGACGACGAAGTGGTGCCGGAGATGGGAATGTGGTGACCTAAAGAGATAGGAAGTGAAGCTATGAGGTCACTGAGAGGTGGAAGAGTGGGAGCAGGGTCGAGCTCTGGAAAGTCAAGATCTGTAAGGTCAGGAGCAGACTGTATCTCAGTGCCCTCAGGTACGAAAACTGTGGAGAGAGAAATCTGAGTATCGGGGTAAGAGGTGGAGACAGTCCCCGAAGACACGACGGTGGTGGAAGCGGTGGATACAATGATGGTAGAAGAAACGGCTCCAGAGGGTGATGTGTGCGCAGGTGGTACTAGAGGCCGGCTACAAGGGCTGCAATGTCATGCAACTTGAACTTAGCGGAGTGTGGCACCGGGTCATCGGCAGGTGCCTCGACGGGAGCTCCAGGAGGCTCGAGTACGTGTAGGGGAGGGAGTGGGTGCAGCGGTGGGGATAGGGGCAGAGGTGGTAGGGATAGTGGTGGTCGTGGTAGGTGTGGTAGTGGTAGGAGCTATGGTGGTGGGGATAGCAGTGGTGGAGGTGGTGGTAGTGGTGGTGGTGAGACGGGCACGACATGGGGGTCGGGAAGAGGAGGCACCAGACGACGGCCTCTTCCCACGGATAGGTGGGGTGGTGGTACCTCCCGTGCGAACCATCGTATAGATGGTAATGTGAAGCTATGGTATAAAAATATGTAAAGGGAAGAGTATACCGAATGTACGAGCGATGTGAGTGCCAAAATATCCCCCAAGCTAGTCCCTGTAGTGGACTTTGACGTAGGCAAGTAGAACCTGAAAATAGAAACAATCAAAACGTCAGAATAAGAGATTTAAATTGGGGGATACGCTGAAATTGGGTTGCTCAACCGAGCTGTGCTACTGCTCGGTCCGATCTGTGCTACTGCTTGGTCCAAGCTATGCTACTTGGTGGGAAAGTGCTGACCGAGCACTAGTGTGCTCGGTCTGCGGGCCGAGCAGCGGAGCTGTGTCGTAGGGCAGCGGAACTGTGCCCTAGGGCAGCGGAGATCGGCAGTTGGGGGGATTTGTTTTGGGTGGGTGATAAGAGAGGGGGGAAGGGAAGGAGGGGGGTTTAATAGGGGGTTTGATTTGGGCGACGTCATTGGCGGCGGTGGCAGCATCGGCGGTGCCGTCGATTAGAAGAGGTGGGAAAGACAGGGGGAAGAGAGAGGGAGGGGTGTAGAGATAGAGAGGGGGGTCGACTGACTGGAGGTGGGCGGCACGACGATTGGCGCAGGTGGAGGACGAAGAAGAAGATTAGGCTGATCAAGTAGGGGGTGTGAAGGAGAGCTCGGGTAGGGTAAAAAAAGTTTTAGTGTTAAATTTTTTTTAGCTTAGGTAAATTGAAAACGAGTTGGGTTTAAAAATCCGACTCGTTTGGGAGTGGGGCCCACGCTAATAGTGTCACGTGAATACCTCAGAAACAACAAACAATTAATGCCTATTCTGCAGGGAGGATCAGGAACTATTAGAAAATTAATATGTGCAGAAAAGGCTCCACCCATTGGCTGCACAAATCCTACTGCAATGGACCAACCCCACCCAAAGTGTACCGCCATATACTGGAACACGAGCCAGACTAGTCATATGTGACCCTACTGGAACACAAGCCAAACTAGTCACACATGACCTGACGGGAGTAGCCAACTCGGCTTTTTGTGTATGTTTATTTACTGATTGAGTTTCACCCCATCTGTAGTCGATGGTTTCACCCCGTCTGTATTCGACGGTTATCACATATGTGTAGTAACATACTTGTTAATGTCCGGCGACTAGATGCCAAGTTTTAAAGATGTGCGTTAATAGTATGTGGTATCAGTTTTATAGCTGAATTTGTTAACTGCTAACATGGTAATTTAATCTTGGGGTTTTATAGAGTAAGAATCTTAATAACTTAACTTTATAACTGTTATATTTTCCCCCGCACTCGTCTTTCGTTTGTTCTCCTCTTGAGCAGGGGCGACGGCGGCAGATCGAAGCTCGGCGGCGGATCGGAGCGACGGCTGATCGAGGTCGGCGGCACAGGCGAGATGGCGTACGGCGATCGACGGAGCGGCGGCGATCTAGCGGCGAGATCCGGGCCGGTTGACGTTTCGAGTGAGTCGGATCCGAGGCGTCGAGCTCCGGCGGCACCAGCGGCGGCCTGATCTCAATTGATGCGGAGGCTGATCGGGGAACGGCGATTCCGAGAACGACGGCGAGATTTGGGAGATGATTATGTAGGTGGTGGATGATCGTGGGATGGTGAGTGCCTGCTCTTATATGTTGAGACAGGTTTAAAGGGATATGAAGGCAGTAGGGTATATGATTAGTGTAGGTGTAAGTAAATGGCAAGAGGTGATAAGAAATTTTTGGTTAAAGTGATTAAAATGATGATGACGCGCTCGCGCACAACAGTCAAACACCAAATAGGGTAAATCGACTCGGTCCGAGCAGCGAGACTGCTCGGTCGAGTCGATCATGATGTACATTAAAATTGAGTTGTAGATACTCCCTTGTCTGCTCGACCGAGCAGTATGCTGCTCGTTTGGGTCACCTCCTACTTGGGCCGTGCCAACGCCACTCGGGCAGTGTAGGCAGAGTGATGATTTCTCCATTTTTCCAAAAGCCTGTGCAATTCGATCGAGTAGTTGACTGCTCGGTCGAGTAGATGTCTGCTCGGACCGAGCAGGATGCTGCTCAGGTCGTGTAGATGAAGCGATAATCTGCTCTCGTATTGGTTGCTGTGCTGCTCAATCGAGCAGTGTAGCTGCTCGGTCGAGTCAGCTGTGTCTCCTTTTTCCTCCTTTTTCTTTCATTTCCTTCTCAAATTTGGTTCTCTCCTACAGCTTCCTCCCATTTAGAATGTCGATTTGCATGTCCCCCTCTTGTCTAACCTGTACAAAGGAAAAATTCATCAAATTTTTGTGGTTTTATAATTTTATCTCTAAAATATGCAATAAATATAAGAAATCGAAAAAGAAAATCTAAAATCTAAGAAAGTGGGTTGCCTCCCAATAAGCGCTCGTTTTTAGTTATGAGCTCGACTCCCTTTAATTTATCAATGGTCGTTTGGTGCGTGTGGCAGCCGCGCGTCGTTCCTTCCAATGGTGCAATCCGACGGTACTTGGTATCCGCCTACTTCAAGTCTCTCCCTCGAGTTGCATGTGGCCTCCGATTCTTCATGACTCGGGGAATGATTGAGATGTTACTCATCCAATACTCGGATGTATGCGGCGACCGCTTTGTGGTAGGTTGGGTCGCCGTCATCTTCAATTTCTATTTTCATTGGGTCCTTCATGACCCCCTCGAAAGTGAAATCTTCAACAGCTTCGTCTTCAAGAAGCTCCAAATAGCTGGCCCCTTCCTCGTGGGCACGCTCTCTCATCGGCTTCTGTAGCCGGAATTCGGCTTCAACGTTCCCCATATTCAGAGAGAGAGTCTCTTTCCAGACATCGATCAGGACACCGGCCGTCGCCATGAAGGGGCGGCCTAGTATAAGCTGGGAGCTCTCTCCCTCGGGCATGTCCATGATAACAAAGTCAACGGGGACACATAACACAGGGGGTATCTGAAGAATGACATCCCTGGCTATACCCACTGGGTAGGTGATCGAGTGGTCTGCAAGCTGGATGGACATATTCGTCTGTTCTAGTTTACTTCCAGTCTGCAATCTCTTAAAAATAGAAAGTGTTGGATCTGGATCCTAGCCTAGAGGGGGGGTGAATAGGCTAATAAAAAATTCTCGTGCAACCAACGAGAAATCACACGCAATTAAAAACACAACCAGAGTAAAAGATAGACAATCACAGAGTACACAGCAGATTTACCCTGGTTCGGTCGTCCCAACGACCTACTCCAGCCCCCAAAGCAGAACTAGTATTGAATAGCGCAATAGGTACAAAACCACAAGTTAGAGCACGCTCAGAGCACCCTCTACGTCTCTACACTCGCCAGGCTCTCAGTACCCCACACACAGTGTTTCCTCTCACTATCAATCCTAGCAAAGCTTTCTACCAGCTAGTCCCAAACTAGCTGGGTCCCACTTGTCTAGTCCCAACTAGACAAGTCCCAAAATAGTCACAGAAAATAGGTAAAATGTCCCCTACGAAGATCTAACACAATACTACACAATATAATAAACAAAAGAGTTTAGAATGCTTAGATCGTGTAGCGATGTCGTCTTCGTCAATCAGCACGGGCCAGATGTCGTCTGGCAAGTAGTAGTAGTCTCTCGGCAACGGCAACTCAAGTTGCGGCAATTGAACTCCTCGCTAGAAGATGCTCTTGTTTTGGTTCTTGTGCAAGGAGGAAGTCACGGCCATCTTTTTCTTTCTCTGATTTTGATGTCAGGATTTCTTTTACGAAGAGAGAAGGATGCGGCTCTTTGCTAAACAACGCACCCCAAGAATTCGGCCCCTTCAATTAGAGAACTTTGGCTGCCACTTTAAAAAAAATTGTGCACAAACAAAGGGAACCCCTGTCAACTGCACACAAAAAAGATTACGCACAAAAAAAATATTGCCTTGCATGCACAAACAAAATGTTGAGGCTTGGAGATTTATTTTCAAAGGAGAGGAAAAATTAAAACTGGCCTGATTCCCTCAAACCTTTGTACCCAATCAAATTTCACCTCAACCCTTTGTACCCAATCAAGTCTTCTTAAAAAAAACAATTTCGGCAGCTTGCTCCTTCACAAAACACTGTGCACGATTCTTCTCTAAAAAAAATTGTGCACGGCTCCTCTCACCAAATTCTCTTTTAATGGCCGGCCTCTGCACAGACAAATAAAATTGAAGATCAAATAAATTCTTTTGTGTTTTGTAAAGCTTTTCACCTGGGGCCTTGGTGTTGCGGCTTATTCCAAATTTTTTTTCAAGGCTGTTGCAAATATTTTTGGTGCTTCCCTCTTATAGGCATGCGGCAGTTCCAAGGGGTTTAGGGTTTGAGCTTTTTTTTATCCAAAAGGATGGAGGGTAGAAAAAATAAAGGGAACGGCCTGCAAACGGTTGGGCTCTTGTATTAATCAGGTTAAGGGATTTCGACATGCCCTTTTATTAATTAGGTTAAGGGTTCTTAAGATTTTTTTAAGCACTTGGATGCTCACGCAAGAATAGGCTTTTGGTCACTTTTTAATCACACAAAAATTAATTTCTTTTGGTGTTTTATAATAGGCTTTTGGTCACTTTTTAATCACACAAAAACTTTTATAAAGGCCTTAACCTTGGGGAGTTTGCACTAGATAAGGAATATGATTAGTGTTTTACTCCAAAAGGTATGAGTCAACTCAAGCTAGGTTCTCCCCCTTTCTCATTTGCACATTGACCAAGTTCTACTTTGCTCTTCATTGACCAAGTCAAACTTCTTTGTGCACACACTCCCTTTCTCCCAATATGTTATGCGAATAGCAATTTCGCCAAATAGTGAAAGTATATTGTTTCACCAAGCCTGAAACACACTAAGCACACACATTAGATATAATGACACGTTTGTCATCATCAAACCAAGAGCCTAGATCGTTGCTTCCAACAATCTCCCCCTTTTGGTGATGACAAACCCATAAAAGATTTTATCAATAGGAATGAGTGTGTGAAGTGTGTTGAAGGGTGTAATGCAATATGGATCATGAGATGAATATTCAAGCACTACAACATGGCATGCACAGACTTATAACAAATACAATAGCATGCTCCCCCCTCTCTCAAGCTCCCCCTTCAACAAGTATTCAAGAATATTTCACAAGAATATTTCAGGCTCCCCCTTCAACAAATAATAACAACATCAAATCTCTCAAAATCTTTTCTTTCTCCCCCTTTGTAATCACCAAAAGTGGATTAATGAGGTCACAAAAATATCACATGCAAAAATAAATCATTATTAGAAGTAGCGTGCAATTTGCATGAGTAGTCTAAATAATAGTCAGTTCAAGTTCATATAATTTCATACCCGGACTTCTCCACCTTTGTGAAAGTGTAGTGATATAAACAATTAAGTACAAGAGGAGATTCAATTTCAAAAATTCAACCAAATCAATCCACATTTTCCAATTTTCATGAATATCACTAGGATTGATTTTTCCCACCTCATCAAAGATGAGTTCAAGATACCGAATCCCAAAACATGGCCTAAAAGGACTTTTAAATGTGGGATGGCATTGCTTGACGAGTTATATACACCAACGCTAATGATTACCCATGTAGCATAAGTTGGATACTCGTGGGTTGTGTATTAGCCATGAAGTGTATCCATTTTTCATACGGAGCAATTTTCACATATTTTTTTTTCATTTGCAATTTTTTTGCTCAATTTTAATTCATGGCTAAACACTTCATATCCCTTAGAAAAATTCAGAAATTAATCATTCCTACATTCACTTTCCATTATTCTTCAAAAGAATCTCCAAAAGTACTAAAAAGTCAAATATCGTGAAAGTGCAAATGTAGGTGTAGAAGTCAAGTTTAAAACTTATGAGACATGTCATGGCTACTAAAAAGAATAACATCATGTTCATGTAGCTACAACAATAATGAATTGACTTCTACAAGGGATAGATTGATCATTCATACAATACCACTTAAGAGGTTCAGAAGAGGATAATCTATAAGCACAATTTTTTTTATTTTTGATTTTTCAATTTTTTTTGTTTATTTTTCAGAAATAAAAACATTTAAAAAATCATGCATGCAAGCACACAAATCAAAATAAATCAAGCACGCAAACAATCTATGAAGGTATGCAATGAAATGCAAAGAGGGATAAATATTATACCTTCTCGTCGCTTTTTGACGAATGAGCTAAAAGAATGAGACATTGAATTTAACGCTCCTCGCCAAAACTCCATCACACCTACATGAAAGGTGTTGAGTGTGACCTTGGAATCCAACAAGGTCCACTAGTGTTAGCCAATATAGTTTTAGGAACCCACACTTGTTTAAACTTGATATTTGTGTTCCTAAATTTACAATAATATGAAGTGTGGCCTACACTATCACAAGTAAAGCACTTTGCATATTTGTTCTTTGCAATAGAGGGTACATTGTGGAATTTCTTGAATTTTTGCTTTTCAACGTTTTTCAGACCAAAACCAAGTCCTCTTCTATTATTGCCATATAATTGATTCTCTAAAATAGTGTCCAACGATTGTTTTCCTATAGAGAATTTCTTAACGGCCAATTCAAGATGAGAGACTTTGATTTTTAATTGTTTATTCTCTTCCACAAGCATCGTGCATTTACTTATAAAAACCCTCGTGTTTTCCTCTTCCTTCTTCTTGAATTCAATCATTTTTCTTTTAAAGTCATTATCTAGCATGCAAAATTTATCCTTAAGCTCTCTTATTTCATATTCTTTTTCAGCTTCGAGCTTCATTAAATCTTGTTTAAGCATGCTATTTTGATTTAATAAAGAGGAACACGAATTACAAGGAGCATTTTCATCAAAGCTTTCTTTTTCCTTCTTCATGATTTCAATAGTAGACTTACATGCATTAAGTTCAATTTTAAGTTTTTCATTCTCTTTAAACACATTATCATCTCTAACTTGCATGTCATAGTTTTGATTTTGGAGACATTCAATAGTGAACTCATGATCTACTATTTGATTTTGCATTTCTTCACAAATTTTAAGAAGTTCAGCTTTGCTACCTGACGGTGTCTCATCTTGGATGCCCATCAAAGCCATGCAAGAATGGGCTTCATGTTCCTCCTCGCTTTTAGCTTCGCTATCCATATCCCATGTTAATACCTTCGCTTTTCCTTTTCCTTTAGCGAGCTGAGCAGTTTCATTTGGGCAATCCTTCATCAGATGTCCTCTTCCCTTGCATTTAAAACATTGCATTCTATCAGTAGATTTCTGATCATTAAATTGCTTGGAAGAATTATTAAAGTTAGAACGATTAAACCTGGGTGCCATTTCGTTTCTCCCATGCTTGGTCTTGATGAACTTTCTGAAGTTTCTCACCATTAGCGCTATGTCTTCATCATCATCCTCTTCTTCGCTAGCTTGCAAAGCAAGGGGCTTTATGGCTTTCTCTTTCTCCTCAGGTTTCTCTCTTGCTTCAACATTTTGTAGTTCCAACTCATGGGACATCAAATTACCAATAAGGTCCTCCACCTTCAATTGAGACAATACCTTTGCTTCCTGGATGGCGGTGACCTTTGGTCTGAAAGAGCTTGGCAGTGCTCTTAATATCTTTCTCACCTGTTCAAGGCTAGAATATGGCTTACCGAGCGAGCTAGACTTGTAGACGATGTTGGTGAATCTCGCAAACATTTCTGATATGGTCTCTGATGGTAGCATGCGAAATCCCTCGTACTCTGTGCTCAGAAGTGCAAGTCTAGACTCCTTTACCTGTGACGTTCCCTCGTGCGTCACCTCCAAAGTATGCCATATTTCCTGCGCAGTTAGACAATGTGAGATTCTATTATATTCAGATTTATCAAGTGCCCAAATGAGAGCATTCATAGCTTTAGCATTTAAAGAATAAGATTTCCAATCATTATCATCCCATTTGTCATTTGGTTTTTCAATCTCAGCATTTTCTACTTTAATTACAGGCAGTTTATATCCTTTTTCAATTATTTGCCAAGCCTTGTAATCAACAGAAATAAGGTAGATTTTCATACGATTTTTTCAATAAGCATAATCACCTCCGTTAAACCTAGGGGGACGGGAAACAGACTGACCCTCAGCAAAAGCACTATCCATATGGTTATTCATGGTCAATCCTAGGCTAGATCCCAAAACCTGCTCTGATACCACTTGTTGGATCTGGATCCTAGCCTAGAGGGGGGGGGGGGGTGAATAGGCTAATAAAAAATTCTCGTGCAACCCACGAGAAATCACACGCAATTAAAAACACAACCAGAGTAAAAGATAGACAATCACAGAGTACACAGCAGATTTACCCTGGTTCGGTCGTCCCAACGACCTACTCCAGCCCCCAAAGCAGAACTAGTATTGAATAGCGCAATAGGTACAAAACCACAAGTTAGAGCACGCTCAGAGCACCCTCTACGTCTCTACACTCGCCAGGCTCTCAGTACCCCACACACAGTGTTTCCTCTCACTATCAATCCTAGCAAAGCTTTCTACCAGCTAGTCCCAAACTAGCTGGGTCCCACTTGTCTAGTCCCAACTAGACAAGTCCCAAAATAGTCACAGAAAATAGGTAAAATGTCCCTTACGAAGATCTAACACAATACTACACAATATAATAAACAAGAGAGTTTAGAATGCTTAGATCGTGTAGCGATGTCGTCTTCGTCAATCAGCACGGGCCAGATGTCATCTGGCAAGTAGTAGTAGTCTCTCGGCAACGGCAACTCAAGTTGCGGCAATTGAACTCCTCGTTAGAAGATGCTCTTGTTTTGGTTCTTGTGCAAGGAGGAAGTCACGGCCATCTTTTTCTTTCTCTGATTTTGATGTCAGGATTTCTTTTACGAAGAGAGAAGGATGCGGCTCTTTGCTAAACAACGCACCCCAAGAATTCGGCCCCTTCAATTAGAGAACTTTGGCTGCCACTTTAAAAAAAATTGTGCACAAACAAAGGGAACCCCTGTCAACTGCACACAAAAAAGATTACGCACAAAAAAAATATTGCCTTGCATGCACAAACAAAATGTTGAGGCTTGGAGATTTATTTTCAAAGGAGAGGAAAAATTAAAACTGGCCTGATTCCCTCAAACCTTTGTACCCAATCAAATTTCACCTCAACCCTTTGTACCCAATCAAGTCTTCTTAAAAAAACAATTTCGGCAGCTTGCTCCTTCACAAAACACTGTGCACGATTCTTCTCTAAAAAAAATTATGCACGGCTCCTCTCACCAAATTCGCTTTTAATGGCCGGCCTCTGCACAGACAAATAAAATTGAAGATCAAATAAATTCTTTTGTGTTTTGTAAAGCTTTTCACCTGGGGCCTTGGTGTTGCGGCTTATTCCAAATTTTTTTTCAAGGCTGTTGCAAATATTTTTGGTGCTTCCCTCTTATAGGCATGCGGCAGTTCCAAGGGGTTTAGGGTTTGAGCTTTTTTTTATCCAAAAGGATGGAGGGTAGAAAAAATAAAGGGAACGGCCTGCAAACGGTTGGGCTCTTGTATTAATCAGGTTAAGGGATTTCGGCATGCCCTTTTATTAATTAGGTTAAGGGTTCTTAAGATTTTTTAAGCACTTGGATGCTCACGCAAGAATAGGCTTTTGGTCACTTTTTAATCACACAAAAATTAATTTCTTTTGGTGTTTTATAATAGGCTTTTGGTCACTTTTTAATCACACAAAAACTTTTATAAAGGCCTTAACCTTGGGGAGTTTGCACTAGATAAGGAATAGGATTAGTGTTTTACTCCAAAAGGTATGAGTCAACTCAAGCTAGGTTCTCCCCCTTTCTCATTTGCACATTGACCAAGTTCTACTTTGCTCTTCATTGACCAAGTCAAACTTCTTTGTGCACACACTCCCTTTCTCCCAATATGTTATGCGAATAGCAATTTCGCCAAATAGTGAAAGTATATTGTTTCGCCAAGCCTGAAACACACTGAGCACACACGTTAGATATAATGACACGTTTGTCATCATCAAACCAAGAGACTAGATCGTTGCTTCCAACAGAAAGGGGCATCAAACTAATGCTAGCCCCCAGATCAATCAAAGCCCGGCTGATGGGCATCCCTCTGATGGAGCACGACACGGTGAATCTCCCCGGATCCGGTAGCTTTCGGGGGAGATAATTCTTGATAATGGAGGTGGAGTCCTCCATAAGCTTAATTTCTTCCAGCTTCCTCTTTCCCGTGATTAGATCCTTCAAAAACTTGGCATAGATTGGAATCTCCGTGATATCGTCCATGAACGGGATGTTCAGCTGGATTCCCTTCAGCAACTTCGTGAACTTGGAGTATTTCTTCTCCATCTTCGCTAGGGCTAGCCTCTGTGGGTATGGATGGGGGTCGGGTAGTTTTACTGTTAGTGGCATCAACAGGAGGCGGTGTTGTAGTAGTCATGATGGGTGGTGTATCCGCCTTCTCCTCAAAAAGTATAGGCTCTTCAGCAGCCTTTTCTCTATCATTGTCATCAGCGGCTTCTTCAACAATAACCTTCTCCTTATTCAACACCGGGATCATGACGGGCTCCGTCATCCGTCCACCACGTGTGGTAACATAAACCACAGCATTAGCCTATGCCCTTGGGTTTGTCTCCAGCTGTGAGGGCAACCTCCCCTGGTTCTTTAAGAGCTGGGACATCTGGCCCCTCAGTTCATCAAGTGAAGAATTTATGCTTTTAAACTGGGTCGAGGTGTCCTGATTGAAACGGGCTTGACCACTCATAAAGGTCTCCAATGTAGCCTCCAGATTGGACCGAGGAGGAGTTGGCGCATAGCCCTACTGAGGCAGTCGGTTGAATTGATAACCCGACGGTCGGTAAGGCCCAGCTGGCCTAAATCTGCCCTGCTACTGATGCTGTTGCTGCCCATGCTGCTGCTGAGGAGGGGGTGGCGGTCTCTGAAATTGTGGAGGCTGCAGCCCTCCACTTGGGGTTTCATAAGACCCCGGATGATTCGTAGCAGCTGGATGCTGCCATTGATTCTGTCCTCTCCCTGGACGTATTGCACAGATTCTGACAGTTCGGCGCCATCATAGTGTGCCTCACTAGGAATATAGCTCTGATCTGCATACTCATCTGCATGATGATAAGATGTGATGGGTGATGCCAGGATGGAATCCAGGCGCTGTTCAATCCTAGACACTCGTTTGCATAAGGTCTCGATGTGAGAGTCCAAGTGGCTAGCAGCTTTGACCTCATGAGTCCGGGTCACAGTAGTTATTTCTTCGCTCCATTGTTGATTGTTGGCCGCCATATTCTCCAACAAGTTTATAGCCTCTTCATAAGACTTATCAAGTAAGACACCTTGTGCCGCAGCATCTATGATCATCTTGGTGCTGGACTGGATCCTGTTATAAAAGCTCTGCACCAAATCCCAGGGCTGGATCCCGTGGTGAGGACATTGATGTTGGAGGTCCTTGAATCCCTCCCATGCCTCATAGAGTGATTCCTGTGGGAGCTGCTTGAAGTTTGAGATCGCTCCCTGTATCCGCACTGTCTTCGAGGGTGGATAGAACTTATCCATGAAGGCAAGTGCCAGCTTCTCCCAGGTGGTGAAATGTTTGGGATGGTGGGCCCGGAGCCAGTACGAGGCTTTATCCCTCAAAGTAAATGGGAAAAGCCACAGCTTCACAGCATCATCGCTCACGTCCTTGGCCTTGAACGTGTCACACTTTGCCAGGAAGCTGTCAATATGGTGGTTGGGGTTTTCATGCGGATGCCCGTGAAAGGGATCCTGCTGCATCAAATTGATTAGCCCCGTTTTCAACTCGAAGCTCGCTGCCGCCAGTTGCGGTCCAAGGATGGAGGAGTTATTTCCAAATGTCGGCTTCAAGTGGTCCCTGATGGACCCGGTGCGAGGAGGAGGAGGATTGTTGTTGTCTGCCATCTGGGCAGAGGGAGAAGGATTTCTGCTGGAGGCCCTCAAAGCCCGTGTTGTTTTCTCGATCTCGGGATCGAATAATAGCTCTCTAGCAGATGCCCCGAAACGAGTGTTCATGCACCAACAAAACTCAAACAAATACCATCAGTAGCACTGAAATAAATTAAAGAATAAAAATGGTGGAAAGATGAGAAATGATTAAAGTGCAAGCAAATTTCTAAAAATAAAAGTAAACTGAGATAAACACTATTGCCATCCCCGACAACGGCGCCAAAAACTTGACGCACCCGAAACCTACACCTAGATTCCACGTGGCGGTGTCACGATCGCCAGGCGTGGTATGGCTCCCAAGTTTCAATTCCGGGCTCGATCCGCAAGCGGACGGTGTCAAGTTGTAGTATAAATGATATTGAATCCCACATGGACGGTGATAGTGTAATTGGATTCTCAGTTCACTTCTAAATCTCGAAGTGAGATAGATATAGGGTTGGAGAAATTGGTTGGGGTGTTGTTGGTTTACTAATAAAAAGGACTAGGGCATTAGGGATCACCGCTAAGATTGTCGGGGATCGACGTTAGAATAGAATCCTTACATTGCATTAGGGTTAGGGGATTAATCTCTCAATTCGTACCACTCTCGTGGGTTAGAATTGTGAGGTATTTCGGTAGCTCACGTTGACGCAATGGCGGTAGCCGTCAACGTAGCGGTATAGTTCGTCAATGGATCCTCTCAAGGCACGAGCCGGGTATGGTCACGAGCATGGGTTGGATACACCGATTTCCCTATTCAGATGCCAAAGATACTCCTTAAGTGCATCAATTCCACCGACCGTGGGCATGATCTCAGTACGGGTTATCTAGGGATTCGATAAGATCGACCGAAATACTTCCCTAAATCCTTAATTCAACGTATGGATCGAGATCTACATCTCCCCCTAGGATCGTAGAGCTAACCCATCAACCCTAGAGAGATCTACTCACTCATGGCAATATTAGCGAATAAAGACATCATTTTTATGGAAGAGAACATCATAGCAATTGGTAGAATAAAATCAAAAACTTACAGCGAGTGATGCAGAAAATAGACGAGAAATAGATCCAACAAAATTCCAGATTCCAAAGCGCAGTCGCAATATAGAACCAAAATAACAATCCAAAGGTTTCGATCCAAAACGTATTCAGAAATTTAATCTAAAAACTAACAAAAAATCTCCTCAGCTCCGCTCTCCAAAAAGTATTCAAAAACTCTCAAAATGAATCGCCTCTGAATCGACGTCCAGCTCCCAGCCTTTACTGCTCAGATCGCGCAGAAGCCGCTCCAAAAATGTTTCCAAAAATAGCCTCAGCATTTTATAACTTAATTAATTAATTCTTAAACCAACTCAACATTCACGTTTATCAAATGAGGAGAAGAAGGGAAACACATTCGTATCCAGGTACATTCCCTCCTCTTAAGTCAACAAAATCATTAATTTCAGTCCTAATCACAACCTACACACACGTTTACACGTTCACTACTCTTCTTTGAAAAATAATGAAGGGAAGTGTGTCACGTTGCTTAGACAGATTCATTTCCCTTGTTTAAAGTCAACAAACATCATTAAAACTCGTCTTAATCAACAACCTAACTCATTAAAGTTGTCTACGACTAATTAGTTTCTTAAGACAACATTTCATCTGCTGAAACCCATCTTCTCTGCAAACCCATATCCCCTCCATCAACCTGCAAGCAAATCTTTCCATCAGACAAACCCATATCCCAAAATCTATTCTTCATCACCCAAATTCTTTCCCAAATTTCCTCCAACCCTCAAACAAAATCAGTCCCAAATCAATTCTTCCCAATTCATCCCCAAAACCAATTCCAGATTCACATCAAACAGAAATTGGAAAAACAGAAAATAATCAATTTCAAATCTGAAATTTGAACTTCAAATCAACACAAATAAACCTCAGATTCAAACTTTACAAACCCATAAACTCTTCCCATACTTCTCCTTCTTCCTCTTCCCTCTCCCTTGGCCGAACTCATTCCCTTCCTGTGCACAGCCGCCGGTGCCTGGAGTCCGCCCCCGCCGCCGTGATCCAGTCCGCCGTTGCCGCCGTGATCCAGTCCGCCGCCGCCGCAGGGAGCCCACCGCCGGCGCCATCTTCTTTCCATCGCGTGAGGTGAGGTTTTCTCCCCTTGTGTCAATTTCTTGCTAATGCCATTGAAGACTAAAGAAAAAAACAAAAAATGAACAAAAAGAGAATGAATGGCAGAATGACAGAAAGAAGATGGGGGATGACCTGTTGAATAAAAAACGAAAGATAAAGAGAGTGGGGTGGGGCGGAACAGACCTATAAATGAGTAGGATATGTGTTAACAAATGTGAGGGAGAGAGACTTAACAATTTCAACATGTTAGCTTTTACCCCCTTTAGTCAAAGTTAGGTGAGAATATTTAAACACCATGATTAAGACAATTAAGACATGTAATTAGAGCAAGTTAGTTATTAATGTTAATTAGTGTTATTTAAATGTTAATGCTTATTTCAGCTTGTTGTTAATTATAAATAAAACTAGTATAATAAAATTGAATAAAATAATGTGTATCCTATTTGTATAACCCATTATAACCGTCACCCTAGTCAGTGAACCCCGTAAAATTAGGCGAACTCAATACGGAGGTTATTTTAATGATGTGCTTAATTCGCAATAAATTTAATTCCTTAATTTGTGTAGCCAAAATAGAGAACCAGTATCACCATTATGTAGTACCCATCAAAACAAACCCGACGACATATAATTCGATATACCTTATTTTAGAACAATAACAAGAATAATTAACTTTCTAATCAAATTCGTTAATTCTCATATTCGGTACTTTTATTAATTATATTAACTGTTATTATTAATGACGCAGATACGTCGCGAACTTTCCTGTCGTTACTCGGACAACCTAAACTGTCCCAGTCAGGCAAGCGTGCAGTTATTTTATGTTCTTTTGTGATATCTGATGTTGTACACTTAATTGCTGACACAAACACACTTTTTAGAAATGCTAGACTTAAACTCGTGTGCGTGTGTGTGGACCCCTTAGTAATCAAAATGAACACACTTTGTGAATGGTAATGATTCTGGACAGATATGGTTAAATTTAGAACTGTTGATACTCATAGAATAACAAATGCCGTTGGCTACCAGTTGTTACATGCCGTTGGCTACCAGTTGTCGTTGGCTACCAGTTGTTACATGCTGTTGGCTACCAGTTGTCGTTGGCTACCAGTTGTTACATACCGTTGGCTACCAGTTGCCGTTGGCTACCAGTTGTTACATGCCGTTGGCTACCAGTTGCCGTTGGCTACCAGATGTTACTTGATGTTGGCTATTAGTTGACTAATCTCGTCGGTCACATGTGACTATGTCACATGCGACTAGTCTGGACTCGTGTTTCAGTATATGAAAGATTAGCATCATGGCTCGTGGTTCAGGAATTACACGTGGGTGGGGTTGGTTCCCGGGCACTAGCCGGTAGTAAACGAGTCGCCTTCGGGGGCACTTGAAGGTGTATTTATTTACTATTCGTCTAACGGCGGGAGTCTTAGTCACAGACTTGCACACACATTTAAACAAATGAAAAAGAAAGTTAATTACAGACTGATGTTACATTACTCAACTGTCATGTTAATCTTTATAACAGAACTGCCATGCTAATGTAACTTGTTGCTTTAATTATCATGCCAGTGTAATTTTTCATAATTTTTTTTATCTGCTTCAGTTCATTGAAATACATGCTAGTGTAAATTTCTTTTAACTGCTGTAAAACTGCCATATATAACTTGTTATATATCTTGCCTTGGGTCATCTGACATCTACTTGCAGACCCTTGCTGACATACATTCATGTTGTTTGAATGTATGTCAGGTTACGAGACATGTTATCTGGAGGACGAGTTGCTGGATCAGAGTGATCCAATTGACCAGGATTCTACTGATCCTGAAGTCCACCCTATCGTGGACTAGTGCTGATTATCACCGCTGCAGCTATTTACTTTTCACCGCTGTTGTTTGTAGGGTGTGTACCCACTTTATCTATATCGCTATCGTGTAGGCCATGCTTGGGGCCCTTTTATTTATTGTGTACTTTATCTGGATGTTGGCTTTAATATTTCTGTTGTTCTGAGTTGCATGCAAGTTCCTGCAAAATGTGTTTTCACAGACGCTTATTGGGTTCGAGCTTCACCGCTCCAACCTAAGCGGGCCCGTTCGCATCCTCGCCCCAAGTATAATGGGAAGCGGGGCGTGACAAGCCGCTCCAAAAATGTTTCCAAAAATAGCCTCAGTATTCTTGACCGGGTAGGTGACTCGGTCGAGCAATGTGTTGCTCGGTCTGTCGCTCGGACCGAGCAGCTGAACTGCTCGATCGAGCTTGACAGGAAATCAAAAATCTCCAAAATCTTCACTCTGCCTGCACGGGCCGAGTCAGCTCAGCTCAGTCCGAGCAGAGGCTAACTCAGTCGCTGAGAAGTCGCTCTGGCCGTGCGCTGGGTTGCTTTCACTTTTGAAATTTGGCGCTACTCGACTGAGCACTTAGGTGCTCGGTCTGAGCCATCCCCGTATCTGCTCCTTCTTCTCCAATTGTCTCTGCTTGACCGAGCAGCTGCTCTGCTCGGTCGAGTCGCCAGGGAATGTTTTTGCTGATGAAGCTGAAGCTTCCCTCTCTCCACCTGCTCTCTCCTCCACTCCTCCCGAGGATACTAAAACATGGCAAACTCCTGTGGGGCTTCACCAATGATCTCACGGGCGTGTCGGATGTGTCCATACCCAAGTAGGTTCCCAAATCGCTCCAAAATCCCTGAAAACTCATAAAACACTACGAAACTCGAATATAACGTCAGAAATGCGATATCGTAGGAAAATATGGGATTTGGATGCGAAAATGGCATAGAATGCAATGTAATGATGATATGAAAATGGTAGAAAATATGGACACATCAACTATCAACCCCAATAGCGTGAAGTCGGTTAGTTTCCATCGATCTTTAGTCAAAAAAATGTTGGACAACTTCCAACATACTCTGGCCAGAGTTTTCACTAAAGAACGAACTAACTCTACGACACTAACTCCCATTGACCGGGAGGGACAAATCCTCTCTTGGTCATTGCTCTCCTCGTATGCTTCAAGTGTCACCCAACCAAAGACCTTTCGACAGGACTTGCCTCGAAGCTAGGTCAGAGATCTAAGTGACACCGTTCATATACAGGTTCGTTCAATGACCTCAAGTCAAAGACCAACTTGCCTATCATCACTAAGAGTTATCATTGACAGATTTTTCAATCATAACCATATGATAACTCTTGTGGGTCGTTCAGTGAACTCATTCTCCAATGAGCACATGTGTCTCGTCTTCGACTTCGCCAAGTCAAACGATCATGAGATCATCGTCACCGCTATACGGTGAAGACTAAGACACAATTGTCTATTTGATGTTTCGATATCCTTTTCTTGAAACATCTATGACCACGAACCCTTTAGACTTATGCTACAGAAGGTCAAGCATTTCTCCATGATCGAGATACTCATCTCGATACATGTTTGACCTTGCATTAAGTCTCAGTACTTTACCTAAGTTAATATCTAATGATAACTACATTATGATTAACTTAGATAAATTTATACCAAACAGCTTACTATTATTTTGAACAAGATGTTTGTACAATTACACAGAGATGTATGCCTCGAGGGCATACGTCTCTAAACATCTCCCACTTGCACGCATGCTCATTTATCCCGGTATCCCATACCGTATTTACACATAAGTCTTTCCAGACTTCATGTGGTAGAGCTTTTGTGAGTGGATCTGCTAAACCGTCTAATGTATAGACTTAAGGGGGTTTTCTATGTTCATTTTAGACCAACCATTTGAATCTTATCCAAATAATTCTTTTGGTCCTTGGGAATCCATTTAATATTCTTGGTTCTCATCCAGCTCACCGTACCTTACGACAATAATTTTAATTAGTTATTGGTCATTTTAGATCGTTCATATTTAAAAGTGTCAAGCTCTTTTGACCATTTTATTAAAATATATTTCATCCCCTTGATGCCTCGCATGTGTTTTATTTGCTTCCACTGACCTTGAAAACTCTCTGGCTAATTCAAATATGTTCATTTTCTAAATCATATTTAGAAAACGAACTATAAATTAATGCTCCAGTTTTCATGGTTATCATGAGCGTTTACATTGAGTTCGGTCCGAGTAGATCGGTACGCATCTGCTAGCGAGACAGTTTCATCATAATCCGTTTATAGGAATTAGGATGAAAACGTTCTCAACCAACGTAAGCTGTACTTCACTACATATTCTTTCTGCACCAATCTTCTAAACTCGAAGATTTGCTTGCAGACATTAAGAAACAATTTCTTTGGGCATGTAAACTAAAGTCCATACTTTATTTATGTGCACGGACCTATTGCATCAGTTTGTTAATCAGAGTCACGACTCCGAATTCCATCCTGGAAGTTGACTAATCCATCATCAGCTATGATGCCTGACTCGACTCTTCGTCTCACGAGACTCGAGTAATCTTTAACGTCCTAAAGATCGATTTAATGAATATCTTATTGATAATGTCCTCACAGAACTTTATCAAGAACCAAGGCATTATAATCTGGGACTTAACCCAGAGGGAGGATCGTAACTCAAAGTCAACTTGCCATGAATCGCACTATGTCTAACAAAATGCGATTCATGCTCTCGAGCACATCCAATATGTTAAGATACTTTACCTGAGAGAAAATCACATTTTCTTTTATTTACGCAAGATTTACACAGCTAAGTATTTGACTTTTCGATCTTATCGAATCAGTTCAAATACTTCTATCATTTTGTTCTCTATTTTATTAGACTTGTGTTTCATCAAGAACACGTGTCTCAATAAAATAAGAACAACTTGTAGGAGGATATATGCCCATAAGGCAATTTATCCTTAGTATACGTCTTGTTAAGATATTATATGGTATCAATTATCCTACATATAAATTCGTGGAATCATATACTTAGATAATTTCCTTAGACTTATAGTTAGGTCCTTACGTGTCCAGATGTAGATCTCGATTATGAGTAGTAATTGACCGAACAGAATCTTAAGTCTTAAACTGTTCATGGTCATAGATGTGTCGAGAACTGGATATCGGCACATCGGACAGACCACTGTGTCTTTGTCTTACCTTTGGGTAATGATGATCTCATAGTCATTCGACTTGGTGAAGTCGAAGACGAGACACAGGTGCTCATTGGAGAATGAGTTCACTGAACGACCAGCGTAGAGCTATTAAATGGTTAAACTTTAACTAAAATGTCTATAATAACTCTAGGGTGATGATAGGTAAGCTGGTCCTTAAGACCTGAAGTCATTTGTACCTGTGAGTGAACAATGTCGCTTAGATCTATGATCTAGCTTCAAGGGTAGGCCTGCTGAAAGATCTTAGGTTGGGTTACACCTGAAGCTCTCGAGGCAAGTAGATGACTAAGATGGGATTCGTCTCTTCCGTTAAAAGGAAGTTAGTGTCACAGGCTCAGTACGGTCTTTGTGTTTATCCTCGGCCGGGGTACGTTGTAAGATGTACAACGTGAATATAACAAAGACCGCCGTATACTGACTAATGTTGTCTAATGGCGTTGACAGTAAACCGTACCCTAGGCCAACAGAGACACAGGCTTGACGAAGGGACTATAGCTAACGGTATTCATCACTGTCACAGTCAAGTGAACCTAACGATACTTTTGTATGGGTCGATCATGTTATGATGATTCGGAAACAAGGACGACGCCTGCTGCTCGTGGTGACCGTCGTCTAGGGGTTTCGAGCCCCAATCTGTAGTAAGGTCAGGCTGTAGGGTCTCACACCGAGTAGTATTCGTGTCTTAATAATAGGAAGATAAATAAGAGAAATTCATTCGATGAAATGGAATAGTTAAGTTCACAAGCTAGTTCTGAGACTAAGTCGTAGATGAGGACAATGTTGCATTCGATGCAAACAAGATTAAACGTGTCGTAAATTGGTTACGACAATATTTGTAGGAACAAAAGCATTGGAAAGGGTTACCTGGTTGACGGGATCGTCTCGGTCTAAACGCAGGTTCAAACCGCGTCCAAAACGGAGCTCAAACGAGCCCGGAAATGCAAAAATAGTCAAAGGTAAGAGTGGGTTAGACCCACTTGGACAAGCGGATCCAATCGCAAGGAGAATGGGCATATCACGCTGAACCAACGGGCGATGCCCACTGAGTACAGCGGGCCGCGCGTATGCTGTGTTCAGCAGGCGCGGTCTGCTGGAAACAGCGAGCGTGCCCGCTGTTAAGCGGGCCGCCCGCCTGCCCCGGGCACGCCCTACTTGGGCGTGCCCACAAGCCTTGGCGGGCGCGCCCGTGAAGATTAGCGGTCGTGTCTGCAACTTAAGTTAAATTAGGGGTTTTTGAAACTCTTTTGACGGCTACAAAAATTGACTTTTAGCCCATCTTTGGGCAATTGTTTGAGGGGTCAAACGAAGTCGAAATTCGTCGCCATTCGTTCCTACGCATTCACCATTTCGAAGCCCTTTGAAATGTTAATTTATATCGTCTTTAAAGCTCAACGGTGAAGGAGAATTAATTGGTTGAAGTTGGCCTTTTATGAAAGTCTTACTAACTTCAATTAACTAAATTAATTCTCTTTTAAATTTTGTTTTGTCCAACATTGCTCGTGACGAAAAGAGAGGTGCCGAATCCCTATATAAATAGGGGTGCACTCTTTTTGTTGAAAAATACACCAAGTCTTCGATCGAGTAGCTTCGAATTTTTAGCAAGCTCGATTGACAACTTAAACTATTCTTCCTCTCTTCTTCATATTCTCCCGACGAGTCCTAGCAAGACTACGAAGGGGGTTTTCGATTCGAATCCAGACGTCTAAGACGTGGGTCTGCTCAAGTGAAACCTTCTACAGCAAGTGATCGGCTCAAAGGCGGGTGATGGCTCGGGTTGATTAGTTCGAAGGTGCAAGGCGGCTCGGGTGGATCGAGTCAAGGCGGTTCGGCTACAAGGAGCATAAGAAGCCGGTGCGGTACATCTTGCCCGCCCCAGGGTTGAGATTCAGGGTATGTTCTTTAAAACTTTTTAGAGTAATTTAATTTCGTCGCAGTAGGATAGATCCCTCTTGGGGTGGTCAGACCCACCCCAAGTTGGCATAGATCGGGCTAGGTTCTGGCTCTCTCAGGGCCTAGCTAAAATGTTTAGCTAGCATGTTTTATTTTTTTCGCTGCGCTTTATGCCTCTGTGGTCCGTCTGACTAAGGACGTGCACAGATCTGAGCTCTGAGGGTTCGCCAAAACCATTCGCAACTAATCCTGGCTAACTTAGACTTGGGTCCGGGTACATCAGTATGTACAAGACTGCGAGTTCAACAACTCGCTCTTCCACTGTCTTACAGAAGGAGTTTCGGCCAACACACCTTTGAGAATAAGATTCACAAGTGTCCGTAGACTTCATAATACAAGAGGTCAGACCCATCTTTATGTGACTTGTGAAGCTTAGTCTCTTTGATATAGCCTAGTCTATTTTGCCATATAAGTTTATCACTATTTTACGTATTCATATGTTAACATTTAATATATTATAGTTATTATAAATTACTAACACAAAACAATGCTTCAGAAGCAATGTGACGACATTCGTCAAAAATGTGTTAGACGTCTTTTGTATAACAATTATTTAGAAATCGTGACATCAAATATGTCACATTTTTAGTCCCTCCTACTTATGCCTTTACTAATGATAAATAAAACTATCTTTCTCAATTTGACATTTCCTTAGTGCCTTCTTCCTTTTCTAAATCTTATTTAGATATTAAATGTCACAACAAAATTACTAGCTGTACAAACACCTAACGTGTCCAAACACTTAAGCTTCACAACCTTGAGTTGACTCAACAAGTTGCTTGACTCAAGATCTAATTTGGATACATGGTTTTGTATCGCTCTTGCACTCATCTTCGAATCAAACAATTTGATTGAAGTTTCGAACCTTGCGGATCGAAACCGTTTTCCATATAACCTTGAGTTGACTGAACAAATTGTATGGGGAAACTTGCTTTTGAACATCAATTTGTTCCAGCTGCCCCATATAGAGGTGAGTGACATGTAGCGTGTATTTATTTGTTGGACTCAGAACTTAATGAAATCATATTCCTTAAGTCTGTCCTTAAGAAGGTCATTTTAATGTCAACGAGAATTCAGTTTATTCTATCAATTAGAATTTAACTTGATATTCCATTAAACAGACTTTTTTGACCAGTTAACTTATTATCTTAGAATATTATATTTTGATTCCATTGGTAAACTTAGAACTTACCCTAGTTTAGCATATGTTCAATATTAAATATAGATAGAATGGTTTTTATCAAGCTATATCCTCCCACTATTTTTGCGATCATTTTAAGCCAATTAATGAATGATTTAATTAAAATTAAAAATAATGGGAAAGGGACCCGCCCACCCTGAGTCTCACAACCTTGAGTTGACTCAACAAGTTGCTTAACTCTGTGATCGGTAGACGAATCTTCATCAATCACATCGAATGTGATTCCCTTATCGGTTTTTACCCCTAGTCACTTATGATCTTGAGTTGACTCAACAAATCATTAAGACTAATCTAGTCGGACCATTGTTTTCGTGTCTAGCCTAACTTACGTCGGCGCTCGGTGTATTCACGACACGACGGTTTGGGTCAAGTCTAGACTACATCTCATGTATTAGAAAGTTGGTTTCCATAAAGTGTCTATGACATAGCTTGAGTTGACTCAACAACTATATCGAAGAACCTATAATTGCCAACCTCTAAAACAAGGAGGGCTACGGCTAACCTTGAAAAAGATTATTAATGTAATTGACTAGATATAGTCCAGGGTGTCATATAATCATGATTCACGTCATTGCGGTCCAGCGGAACACGGCCAGGGAATTGACTAAGCCAAGATCACTTATCACTTAGACTGGCTAGGGTGATCCAACAAACTTAGCCAAGCACATTGACCGGATCATTGTCCATTGAATGAAGCTTGTCATTTTTATATGCGTGCCATAGACTAAAAGTCTTTTATTAACAACTAATTAATCTTATCAACTAGTTGAATCCTTATAATTCAAAATTTTTAGGATTTGTTAATGACTTTTATTAAATCCTTATCAACTATAAGGTTCATGTGCTATCCTAATCGTTATTAGGATTTTAATAAATCATTTACAACAATTTAAGTGTAGTCTTTTAATGAGAATTATTATTATAACGATTAAAATAATAGTCGTCGTTAAAGGACTATCCAAATCAGGAATTAGGTTTAACAGGTTGTAATGATTATTAAAACATAGCATGCGATTAAAATTTATCTTATAAATTTCAAATAGGTTTTAATGGCTAACCTAAAAGGTTTCAACAATTATCACATAATTAAGCATGGCCATTAAAACATAATCTAACTTTGTCAACTATAGAGTTAACATGCACTTATTAACCTAGATATCACATAAAAGGTTTATAACTATTTAATAATCATCACATAATTTTTAAACATGCATAAACACATTAAAAAATTTATCCTATAAATAATTAATGTCCAACTAAATTTAACACTTAAATTTAAAAAGCATGATTTTAAAACTTAAAACAGTTTCATAAAATTATCATATAATTTTCATTACATAAACTATTTTTAAAATCATCATAAAATTTCCTTGTTTCAAAAATAATTTTATAGCATAAAAGATTTTTTTTTAAAAAAAAACATCTCAAATGAAAACGGTTTCATTTTTTACAATATCGCATAAAGTTTAAAATTTTTAGCATGCATTTAAAAGGCATTCATTTTAAAAATGTCGCAGTCCTAGATCATCATGCAAACTAAGCTCTGATGCCAATGTTGGGGTTTGATGGACCCTCAGGGCACAAATCTCTATGCACGTCCTAAGTCGGACGAACAATAGAGGCAAAAGAAAGCATAGCGGAAGAAAATCATTAAACTATTTAACGAAGCCCTAAGGAAAATCAAGACCCTTAGCCAGGATCAATGCCAACTTGAGGTGGATCTGAACACCCCAAGAAGGATCTATACTAATGCGACATAATTAAAGTAAAGCTTCTAAATTACATACCAGGAATCTTGCCTTGGTACATGTAAGGTGTACCGCACCGTCTTCCGAGCCGCTCCCCGTCCCGTGCCGAATCGCTCCTCAAATTGCTCCGCGTCCCGAGGCGATCAATTCTCTAGTCGCCGAGCCAACCACGCATCGAAGAAATTTTCCCCCGAGTGAGAACCTTCGCCAAGATTTCGGATCGGATCCGAACCCCTTCGTGGCTTTGCTAGAGCCTTTCAGGAGTAAAGCAGAATTATAGGGAGAAGAGAATATTTAATTTAAGCCTAGATTCGAGCGTGCTCCAACATTTTCGGGAGCCGCTCAGATCTAGAGCTTGGGACAAGTTTAGAGGAGGGGGTAGGCCCCTATTTATATATGCGACTGACCCCTCCCATTTACTACACTTCCGATGTGGGACTATGTTTTTACAGTTTAATAATTCAAGTTAGTTTGCCTTTCATAAAGGTCAAACTTTAATGAATTTTAACTCCCTCATCGTTGAGCTTCAATCTTGATACAACCTATCAAATCGAAGAGGGTTGAACGGTGAACGCGTAGGAAAAAATGACGGGTCAATCCGACGTCGTTTGACCACTCAAACGTCGTCTCAAAGTTAGCCAAAAACCATTCAAAGATGGAAAATCCAGCCGTAAAAAAATCCCGGGTTTCAAAAACCCTAACCAGAAAATTCGGGCTTGGTGGGCCTCCATTTTCGCTGGGTTCAGCCTAACAGTTGTGGCTGACGTGTTTTGGCTGTAACTTGTGCATTTGGACTCCGTTTTTGACGCGGTTTGAACCTGCGTTTAGAGCGGGACGATCCTGTCATCCATGTAACCTTTTCCTCCTGTTTATCTTATTAAATATTGTCATAAACAATTTACGACACATTTAACTCAGTTTGCATCATATGCAAAATAGTCCCTATCTAAGCTTAAAATTAATTTGCATCAAATACAAATGATCTGAGGGCATACATCCTCCAACAACATATCCTTCAGCCGTCGAGTTCAACCGATCACCATTAGCGAGCCGTCAGCTTCCTTTGACCACGATATGTGCCACCCGCTAACCACTCTGCGAGCCACATTCCTCCAATGGCGGAATGATTGGGTATCTAATTTTTAGTCCTTTTGGCTTGATCGCCGATCAAATTGCACACATCAAATTACTTCGTACAATTCAAATCCTAGTTTATTAGCCTTTGGAATTGTGTATGTCCATGACGGATTTGACCTATGGCCTAAAAGTAAATATTGAAGGATTGGGGGGCTTATATGCAATTGATTAACGCTGTAGTTTTCTGAAATAACCGTCTAACCGTCATTTGTTAAATCTCTATTATATTATTTAGCATGTACAATGATTATTAATTTCATTTTTGCCCTTCGAGAAAACATGAATTACATGTTAACGTATAGGATAATATCATGTAATTTAAAAGTTAGAGTTTTCGCGATTATTGTTGAAAACCTGCGAAAAATAATGGCAGTTTTATGAAAATCGGCCCATGAACATTCCGGACAGGATATCCCGGAACGTCTTGACGGTGGATTGGCCGGACCGGGCCGGGCCGGGTCGAGATCCGTGAAAAATAAACGTTAAAAAAAGAAAACATTTCTAGGGGATTTGGTAAAAAGGGTGGCCGCCGACTCAGAGCAGCCCTTCGCTGTTTATCTGGTTCTCTCCAAGGGCTGAAGAAGGGGGACAGAGAAATAGAACGGCAGTGGAAAAAAGGAGAGAGATTTCAGTTCTCCAACAACCCTAACCATCTAAAATCGTTCCCTCTCTCTATATAAATCCTCTCAATTGAGCTCTCCGCTCCCAAATCTTTATCTTCTTCTTTCATAGATGGCAACGCTATGGTGCCTCTCGGCCCCAACTGCGATGCTTCCGCCGCCCAATGCAACGGCGGCGACAGCCGAAAGACGCATCCTTTGTTCTCATTCCCAATCGACGTTGGGAAGAATCAGCATCAACAGCAACCGGCGGATGACGACGATGAGGAGGAGCAGCAACAGGATGAGGAGTCGGAGTCTGGTGGTGTGTATGGCACCCGAAGAAGAGAAGATGACCCGCCGATCCCCTCTCGATTTCCCCATCGTATGCCCCGCTTCCCCTCTTCTCTTCGTCTTTCATTCTGAAACCGACTCTTTTAGATAATTCTAGATGAAAAACTGATTCTAATGTTTATAATGATTGTTGCTGTGTATTTCAAATATTTGTTTTTTGGTCGATAAAAAAATGTTACTTTACAAATGATGGCGTAATTGTCTTTGTGAATCACTTTCTCCACGGTTGATTGAAGACATAATTGTTGGAGTAGCGTGTAATGCGTGAGTTTTGGAGCTGGCGCATGGATCTTTCGCCATTAATTTACATAGGCTTGCATCATGGTCACCAAGCACTATATTTTTCCAAAAATACCCCACAGTGTTATCAAAATGTTTTAGCTTCACCAACCAACGATGGTGCACCAATCCTTTGCTTGGATTTGGAACCAATAAAGTTTCGATAATATGTAACATGTATGCGCAAGCATATTACTGAATCTGGAGTACTGTGACTCCATCAGTCAAATCCTTAAAAGTTTCTCGTAGACAGCTAAGCTTTACCTTGGCTCCTTAGCTCCTTGGTTTTCTATGGATGTCTGTTCCAGTAGCCACTCCATCAAATCTCCACATGTGATACGTCGTTCACCTCGCCATATGAGGATCTCGTCAAGAGCTAGGCCCATGATGACTGTCACATCCTACAGCGTGATCGTTATCTCATCATGGCGCATATGGAATATATTGGTCTCGGGCCTCCATCTATCAACCAACGCTGTTAGTATCTACTTCAACCTAACATATACGTGTAATATGGACATTTCAATATACTACACCGCACGCTCATCTAATTCCCATTCGAAATGTCTGCCGGTGTGATCCACAACTCCTATCATAGCCTCCTGCTAACGATTAATGCAAAAATTAATTTTCTTCCTGCTGGCATATTTAAAATTTCTAACATTACTATCACCATGAATATTCATACATTCTCATGCTGGATTTGCACAGAACAATGACGAGTCTGGTCATACAAGACCACATCAGATACGGGTCCCGTCTCCTCCATGATATGAACGCCAATAGTTTGCAATTACCATTCAGTGATAAAATTGTTAATCAATAATGTAACATTTTGACATGATTTGTACAATATGAAAATATGAAAATATACTTATTGAACCATAACCATAATCTTCACAAACAATCTCCACAAATCTAACCCTTACCATAAACCCTCTCTCTTTTTCCTAATCGTAGAATCACTTTACTTGTTGAAGAAATACTCACGAATTGATGTTGGGTAGGGTTTATTGCCGTTGACTTGATCTTTCTCCTGACGTCTTCACTGCTGCTTTTTCTTAGGGAAGAGGCTGGAGGTGGAGAACGGGGGACTGGTGGGGATTCGCTGGGGGTTAGTTTGTAGGGGGTGCTTGAGCGGAGCTCGGGGATTTGATGCTGGGGAGGTCGGCGGTCAGCGGTGCGGTGTGAGTTGCTACAGTGGAGGTCAGAGCTCGAAAGACCTGCGAATGTGAATAGTTTTTTTGGAGGAAAAGAGTAGGGTCGGGAGATATGAGGTTATAAGTTTCCACTTCGTTCGATTTGGCCGCACTTGGTAAGTGCAGACAAGTCGAGTCACGGGCTGTCGACCAATTGATCACACTTGCCGAGTGTGGACAAGTCGAAAAAAACACTGTCAACAGCTAGTGGTGCCAAGTCAGCGTCACTGGTCGCTGACATGGCCAAACTTGGTCCGTTTTACTAATTATTTTTTGGTCGAATTTACTAATTATTTTTAATTTTTAGCCTTTTACTGAAATTGTCTTTGTTTACATTATAAAATAAGGCTAAGACAACTTTAAAATTAAACCACATTGGAGCTGGGTTGAGTGATTTAGGCGATATATTTTATCAAAACAGTACTTCGATATAGTTGATAAGATAAAGAGAGTATAGTGGACTTTAGGCTATGATAAGGCAACCGACACTTAAAAAAATTTGGCTCTTTCAATATGTATCATCCGATACCACCAACCGAGATTTCATACTTGGCTTTATACTCTAGGTGACTTAAAATCAAGAGAACAAAGATCAACTATGTGGAATGTAAGGAGATGAGGTATATTTCATTCTATAGGTTACAACATAAAATGATCATGTGTTTTCCGTTACTATGGGCAGATCATTCTTCATAAAGGTGAGACAAAGAAGGATGTTCTTTTCTATAGATTAAAATACAACATTCAAAATTAATGTGAGAGGTACTATATTACCATAGAATGTCCCTGAAATTGAAGGGAAAGCTTCAGACTGATTATGGATATGACAGTTCTGCATCTCAAGAGATAGCACATCCAAGTTGTCCAACAAAGTTATGTAGTTGAAAGGAGATTGTCTTACTATATAAGTGGCAATCTGATAAAAGATAAGTAAACTTGTGGGTACTAAGGCAACAATGGCGTCAATGGATGATAAAGATGCGGTGAATGCGATGGGCTGTGCATGTTCTGAAATTACATTAGAGCAGCCCATATTCTCTGTCATTTGGAACTGTCACATCCATGCTGTGATGAAAATAGAGAGGAAGACTAATGGACAAGTATGTCAAAAAGTGTGATCAGCTTATTACTGAAGGTCCTGTTAGGATAAACGACGAATTAAAAAACAAAGTTGGATTAAAGCTGATGGAAAAAAGTTAAATTTGTTATGCAAAAAAGATAATAAACAATAAACAATAGAACACGCAGTCTATTTTTAAAGATACCATTAGTTCGTCTACGTTGCTTACTATGATTTGATTGGACAAAATTAGCATAGAAACATAAAGGTTCTATCGTAATTTTTATATAACTTAGCAGAGTACCACGCTGAATACAATTTTAATTAAATATGAGCAGGGATTGTAATCTATAGGATATCACTCCTCTAGATTGTTTGTGACAATTAAATATTTCCAAAAGAATTCAGTCAGAAGTAAAGATACATATTAAGAAATATGGTTTATAGGCGTCCACTGCGAACAAGGAAATTTAAAAACACGACCTCCCTTAAGGGAGGTAGTAGGTTGCCACTTGAGCAAAACTCAGTTGGATGCTTAGGGTTGCTTACTCCAAATATTTGTTGCATGTTGTCTTTTTACCTAGTGTTTTATCTAATAGATCAAAAGGTAGAAAAAGAGAAGAATTACGTCTTCCCCTTTGAGATCAACTACTGGTATTCAATAATTTATTATTTCATTTCCATCATATGCATTGGCGTGTTGAAAGTAATAGGGATCTGGTTTATTTCAGCTAACAGATCTTGCGAATTGCTGTGAAACTACAAAAATGGAATTCTATTATCATATTCAAGAGATTGGGAAAATTGATCTTGCCTTGAATTTGATACACAATGCTAATTTTCCCTGAAAGCTTAAGAGATTTGAAGAAGGATATTGAGTGTTATTGTACATAAAAACATACAGCTTAAAGCAGTTATGACAATTTTTGCAAGGTGACTATACCTGGTGATGATGTTTATGCTGATAACTTAACAATATATATAGAATTTTATGAGGGAACTAAGGTTTTCCTTCTAAAAATAAGAGAAAATAAGGCATAGATGATGCCCTCGTGCACATGATATGCTCTTCAGATAAGGGGAGTTGCAGATTTTTTTGTCAAGTTGGTTCCAAGTGTTAGGAGAACATTTGAGTGAAACATGGATCATAGTGGGAGAGATCTGGACACAAACTTGTTGCACTGGATTTGGTGAGAACATCGTCATCATCTTTGCCTTCATTCCAAAAAAAAACATGGTTATGAAATTGTTGGGGAACTTACTTTCGCTTCTATTCGTTTTCCTTTTTTCCTTTCTTTTTTTGAGAAAACATGGAAGATGGTTGGTGCTATGGAGAGTAGTGCCTATAATAAGATTGAAGATCCATGTACAAACAGTTTGATGCATTTGTCTATTGTGAGAGCATGTATAAGAATTGATAGCTACTTTGCGGTTGGTGTAACGCCCTGCTTTCTGGGTACCGTCACAATTGAAACGGTTACATGCAGGTCCTGCTGGTACTAGTGAAGTCAATGTAGAGCAGTGCAGAAAGATAAAATACTCACAGTATAATAAGTAACATAGTGCTGAACAGAGAAATAACAATATTATCTACACTAGAACTGAAATGTAAATAGAACACTCACCTGTCGCTAGCTCAAGGCTCAACGTCCTGCACCTGAAGCTCTGATTTTTCGTGCTCAAGCGTCTCCGTATGATTATGTGCGTCACCTAGTGGGGCAACAGAAGTCGCATCACGGCTCAATAGAGTAGCCAATATCTAACCAAGAGACAGAAAAGTAAAGGTGCACAAAAGAAGATATGATAGTAGTTATAATGGTATGGTATAGAAAAGAAACATGTTATGATTATCGAATGTCCACAACTACTGGAAGATGGTACTCACTAAAGTGAACTAATACTAGGCCGTGACTTATGAGTGAGAGTACTGTGTGCAACACGAAGACGCTCTTGAGACCGCATGGTGCTACCATGGGTCGAGTAATAGACTACTTAGGATTCATACGCTAATGTTAATACAAGCGAGAACAGTGTCGGGAACACGTATCGAGAACAGTATATTATCGTGTGGAATGGAAATCCTCACAGACAGGGCCGAAAGACAGCTCCCAGTTGCTCCCGTAGTCTCACAATCATAAGTTTCTCCAAAATTCGACGAGTTAAGCTGAATTAATCAATTATTAGTTTAGTGTCGTGATGTGGTTTTAATATTAATTAAACAACGTAGTCAAGGAGGAAAGTCCATGGAGAATAGTTGAATGTAGCAACTAGACATATCCCGAGTCAATCTCAATTCTACCAGTCATCCAGTATCGTGTCAGAATCGTGCCATCACAAGTAACATCCCAAGACTACACAATTTAACAATATTAAACTTTATGGTACTAGCAAGCTCAGAGAGATAATGAAATGCCATGATAGTAAAGCTGACATGTGATAGAGTAAGGTATGGATATTTCTTATGGCATGATATTCCTACCTGAAGTGATATTAAAATAAGCAATAACAATTGTTCCATGCAATGAATCAAGAAAGAAGTAAATACAATAACTGCTTGATAAAAGAAACCCAAAAGTCAAACTCGTAATAGCGCTAGAGGATCTAGGTCATTGGGATCAAATTTTCAAGTAAACCACACCGGAACCCAAAACAACAAGGAAACCAGCCGAGCTCAACAATAACCCAGGGACATCACGCAAAGGGAGCCACCAAACCTAATCACAAGTAAACTCAAAATAGTAAGCAAAGAAAGCCAGCCACAACCCAACGACAAGTAAGGAGGGCTAGCCACAAGCCAACGACAAGTAAGGAGGCAAAAATCGCAAGCAACAACCCAAGACAGTAAGGTAGCAAGCAAGGAAGAGCCAAACCTCAAGCAGCAAGTAAGAGGCTACTGAACCGAAACAGCAAGCAAGAGCCCAAACAGCTAGGAGAGAAGTCATTCGACCCAACAACAAGCAAGAGGAAGGCCACCGAACTCAAAACAATGAGGGAAGCCAAACCACAAGCAGAAGAAGCCACCCGAACCCCACAATAGCAAGGGAACCCAAACCGCATGCAAGGGAAGCCCCAACAGCAAGCAAAACCAACCAAACCCAAACGGCAAGCAAAAGACGGCCCTCGAACCCAACAACAAGCAATGAACGACCAAAACCCCACCGTTTCAACTCAGATAAAAGCATGCGAAGAATCGAGAGAAAACCGAAACGTAAAAGGGATAGAGTCTGAAGTGAAGTGATCGCTGAAGAGCCAAGAGAATTAAGAACCGAAGCCCCAAATAGAAACAAAGGATTCAGCCGAACCCCAAACAATAGAAAAGCCAGCCGCAACCACCAGTCAGTAAAGAGCCCACAGTCGCAAGCAAGGAGCCTACAGCCGCAAGTAAGGAGAGCCACTGAACAACAAGGGGAGCCACCGCAAGCAAGGGGAGCCACCGCACTCATCAGCGAGCAAAAGGGAGCAGAAGAAGGCACAAATTCAGGCTAGGCTGCTGCCGGTTGCAAACTCAGCTCGAGGGAACAACTGCAGATCAAAACCGAAGGCAAGAATACAGAGGCAAACCAGCACCAAAGACAAGTAACATCCGCGAACCAACATCGAAGGCAAGAAAGCAGTGTCAGTGGCAAAGGGAGCCATTGAACTCAACGAGCAACATATGGGACTTATAGGGGGTCAGAGGAGGATGAGGGGGCTTGTTGTCGCAGAAGAGGGGCTTCGAAAGGACGGGAGAAATGGGCGGGGTGCGCAGCTGCAGGAGATGGACGGAGGGGCTGTGTCGCTGTCGAGAAGGACGAGAAGAGGACGAGAGATAGGGGGTTGCTGCGTGTGTCGAATGGAAGAGAGGACGAGGGGGCGTGTCGACGTCGAATCGAAGCCCTAGCGGTGGGCTTACTGTGAGCGTGCGAGTCGCGAGAGAGAAAGGGTCGCATTCAAAGAGCCCTCGAGGGCTCGCGTCGCTTCTGGATCGAATGAGAGAGGGAAAAAGGGAAAGCCTAGAGCTGGTTGGGCTTGGGCTGGTACATTCTACTCACCTTAGAAAAATTCCGTACTCGAAATTCTCACAAGGTAGATCAAGTCAGTCGAGTATCGCACTTCCTGCCTGCGCTACACTGTTCACAAGGCGATTGCGCAGACCTGCATGAGCCACCACTGGTAACGCCCCGCTACCCAGGTGCCGTCACGATTGAAACGGTTACATGTAGGTCCTGCAGGTGCTAGTGAAGTCAATGTGGAGCAGTGCAGAACGAGATAAAATACTCATTGTATAACATGTAACATAGTGATGAACAGAGAATTAACAATACCATCTACAATACAGCTGAAATATAAATAGAAAACTTAGCTACCGCTAGCTCAAGGCTCAACGTCTTGCACCTGAAGCTCTGACTCCTCGTGCTCAAGTGCCTCCGTATGATCATGTGCGTCACCTAGTGGGGTAACAGAAGTCGCACCACGTCTCAATAGAGTAGACAATATCTAAACAAGAGACAAAAAAGTAAAGGTGCACAAAAGAAGATATGATAGCAGCTATAATGGTATCGTACAGAAAAGTAACATGTTATGATTATCGAATGTCCACAACTACTGGAAGATGGTACTCACTAAAGTGAACCAATCCTAAGCCGTGACTTATGAGGAAGAGTACGGTGTGTAACACGGCTCTTGAGACCGCAAGGGTGGTACCCCGTGCCGAGTAACATACTACTCAGTATCCATACGCTAATGTTAGTAGAAGCGAGAACAGTATTGGGAACACGTATCGAGAACATTATAGTATCGTGTGGAATGGAAATCCTCCCAGACAGGGCTAAAAGACAGGTCATAGTTGCTCCATCACTCTCACAATTATAAGTTTTTCCAAAACCCAGTGAGTCAAGCTGAATTAATCAATTATTAGTTTAGTGTCGTGGTGTGGTTTTAATATTAATTAAACTACGTAGTCAAGGTGGAAGTCTATAAAGAATAATTGAATGTAGCAACCAGATATGTCCCGAGTCAATCTCAATTCCACCCGTCATTCAGTGTCGTGTCAGTATCGTGCCATCACAAGTAACATCTCAAGACTACACAATTTAACAATATTAAACTTCATGGTACTAACAAGCTCAGACAGATAATGAAATGACATGATAGTAAAGCTGGCATGTGATAGAGTAAGGTATGGATATTTCTCATGGCATGATATTCCAACCTGAACTGATATTAAAAGAAGCAATATCAACTGTTCCATGCAATGAATCAAGAAAGAAGGAAATACAATAACTGCGTGATAAAAGAAACCCGAAAGCCAAACTTATAATGGTGTTAGAGGATTTAGGCCATTGAGATCAGATTTCCAAATAAACCACACGGAATCCAAAACAACAAGCGGAAAAACCAGCCGAGTCCAACAATAACCCAGGGACAACACGTAAGGGGAGCTACCAAACCTAACCACAAGCAAGAACTCAAAACAGTAAGTAAAGAAAGCCAGTCACAACCCAACGACAAGTAAGGAAGGCTAGCCACAACCCAACGACAAGCACAGATGGCTAAGCATAACCCAACGACAGCTTGGAGGCAAAATCCGCAAGCAAGAATAACCCAAGACAACAAGGCAACAAGGAAGAGCTGAACCCCAAACATTAAGCAAGAGACTACTGACCCCAAACATCAATCAAGAGCCCAAACATCAATCAAGAGCCCAAACAGTAAGGAGAGAAGCCAATCGACCCAACAACAAGCAAGAGGAAGGCCACCGAACTAAAAACAAGGAAAGCCCAAACCGCAAGCAGAAGAAGCCACCCGTACTCTACAACAGCAAGGGAACCCAAACCACATGCAAGGGAAGCCTTAACATTAAGCAAAACCAACCAAACCCAAACGGCAAGCAGCCCTCGAAACCAACAAGCAAGGAATGACCAAACCCCCAACGTGTCAACTCAGATAAAGCATGCGAAGAATCGAGAAGAATCGAGAGAAAACTGAAACGTAAAGGGTGATAGAGTCTACCTGAAGTGGTCACCGAAGAACCAAGAGAATTAAGAACCGAAGCCCCAAACAACAACAAAGAATTCAGCCGAACCCAAACAGCAGAAAAGCCAGCCGTAACCACTAGACAGCAATCAGCCCACAGCCGCAAGCAAGGAGAGCCACCGAACAAGAAGAGGAGCCACCGCAAGTAAGGGGAGCCACCACACTCATCAGCGAGCAAAGGGGAGCAGAAGAAGGCCCAAATTCAGGCCAGGCAGATTTATGTTGCAAACCCAGTTCGATGGAACAACTGCAGACCAAAACCGAAGGCAAGAAGACATGCGAACCAACACCAAAGGCAAGGAACAACAGTGAACCAACACCAAAGGCAAGAAAGCAGTGGCAATGGCAATGGGAGCCATTGAACTCAACGAGCAAAGGAGGGGACTTATAGGGGGTCGGAGGAGCCCCAGAGGAGGACGAGGGGGCTTGTTGCCGCAGGAGAGGGGCTGCAAAAGGATGAGAGAAGAGGGCGGGGTGCACTGCTGCAGGAGAGGGACGGACGGGCTGCGTCGCTGCCGAGAAGGACGAGAAGATGTCGAGAGAGGGGGAGGGTTGCTGCGAGTGTCGAACGGAAGAGAGGATGGATGGGGCGTGTCGATGTCGAATCGAAGCCCTAGCGGTGGGCTTGCTGCAAGCGTGCGAGTCGTGAGAGTGAAATGGTTGCGTTTGAAGAGCCCTTGAGGGCTCGCGTCGCCGCTGGATCGAGTGAGAGAGGGAAAAAGGGAAAGCCCAGAGTGGGCTGGGCTTGGGCCGTTACAGCTGGGAATCATGATACCCATGAGCTGACAAGTTAGAGGAACATTTGATCATTTAAAACTGTGTCTCCATGCTTTAGAATTGGGCACTGACTTTTGGGTTATGAATACATGTTTAGTCATCTTGGAAATCTACTTGTATGTGATGAAATTAGTTAAATTGCTCTGTTGAGTCAAAGGCTCGTGTCTCGTTATCATCCATGAAGCACAACTTAGTAGACTGCCATCATTCTTCTTCTTTTTCTTCCTTTCGCACACGCGCGCATGCGCACGCACACACCCTTCTTTGGACCAAGAGCTGAGGGGCATATGCCATCTTTTCTTGAAGCCATACAGAAGTAAGACTACATAACTCCTGAGGTCTAAAAGGCCGTCCAGGAGATGGTTTCTTGGAGTTCATGATTTCATGCTAATAGTTCTTAATACTTTTTTGTTCTGTTTTTATAGTGCAAGCTGAGATAGCATTTTGAGTGTGACTAGAATTTACTTTCAAGTATAGTTAATAGTACTTTTAAACTTGTTGCTAGCTTTTGCTGATACAGTATATTCTTGGACCCATGTAGGCTCTTGATTTAGGTTCTTGCTTAAACATGTTGATTCTCTTCCGTGATCTCTTTATTATTGTGATCCATGGGTACAATGTCTGAATCATCTGGGCTTTTATTCGAAATTGTTTTTCTTGATGGTTCAAGCAGATAATTCTGCATAAGATATGGTCTAAATTATGTGGATTACTTCCTTTTACTTCTTATTTAAACATTCATCCTGTTTTTCTTTTATTCTATCTTCTTGGACTGGCAATAATGGTTCAAACATTTTTGGGGAATTAGTTGAGAGAAAATATGTTATATTGTGGAATACTAATCTTCCATAAGAATAATTAGTTAATAAGCTTTCACCCATAGCACATGGAAGTGTTGTTTCACCATCAAAATTTTCAAGTGAAATTAAGTGCAACATTTTGTTTGCTTATGAAGCAAGGGGACATGCATGCTTTATGAAATATGAAAGTGTTGGAAACCTCTAGGCTATTTACAGTAAATATTTTACTTGTAAAATAATAGTTTATCACAACAAAATAAAAACAAAGAAATATATAAATTGCAGACGTAGGTCGCGTGTTGAGGTTTTCACGTTTTCGTAGAACTGCTATTTTCTTGAAGGTTGCATTGAGCCGGTGGATATACCCCTCTCAAATAAGTGAATTGCATCAAATTCTTTGGACAAATGAAAGAAATGAAAGAAAAGAAAAAAAGAAAAGAAAAACAAGATTGATTGTTTTTAAAACATGTTTAGGAGGGTGAATTTGATCTTTCTAACTCTAACTCCCTGCTTCTCCAATGCGGAGATGTAGGGTTTGTAATCTACATACATTTCCCCCTCCATTTGCCCTTCATATACTCGTTTTAAATGTTGCATCATTGTTACCGTACTCTACCTCTGGTCAGATCATCATCATCATCATCATCATCATCATGTTGTCCCACCTTCATCATCATCATCATCATCATCATCATGTTGTCCCACCTTCATCATCATCATCATCATCATATCTTTTTTTCTTTTTTCTTTTCTAAGTATGTAGTTAAGCGCGAACATGGTGTCTGTGTATATGCTTCCGCATTGGGTTTGACGAGTTTTCTGTTTAGGAAGGTTAAATAGTTACTACTTATTACAATGTACAATTGCTAGTGATAGTGGTGATTTAGGTATGGTGTATGCATGGAAACAAGCCGCCATGTCTCAACCAGTTCAAGTTTAAGATGCATCATCTAATTAAATGGCTTTCAATATCGTTAATTACACCAGATAATCCCAGTTTCAGTGTCCTTGAACTTAAACCATCTTCAATGTATATGGCATGAATTGTTTCCATACGGTCCTATTCTATATGCTTATTAAGGATTCACTGAAACGAGGGAAGATGCTCCCGAATAAATTTACCTTCCAGTATCAAGAAATTTTAGAGACAGCTTAAGAGTTGGTTAATGACCCTAAAGCGAGAGTATGTTTTGGTAGCTCCATTACTGCAAAGTCTTGCATGACCTGATCAGACAAGTCATATTGTGATATCTTCCATACAACTTTCTACTTGAAGTCTTTGAATATAAATATACCTCCATATTCCTTGAAGTAGACAAGTAGTCTGTTTTCTGCTCCAACTCTTATTGATGGCCCTCATATGTTATATGAAAGATAAAACAATAAACATAAGAACTATGATGTAAATGGTCTAGACTGCATGTGTGTATGACTATTAATGGATATCCGAAATATCCAAATCTGCTAAGGATTCACACCTATTAAACCGAATATTTGTATCCAACTTGTGAAATATCTGTCCGTATGTTATCTACTTTTCTAAGCGGAGTGGATATGGTTATTGTGGTATCCCCGCCGTTTAATCTCTTTTATGCTTTCAATATTATTTATGTACTTTCAAAGTTCTCAATGATACATGTTACTCTTGTATTGCATTTCTGCTACTACAACATGTGTAATAAAAGTAGCATATAATCTATATGTAAGTACTTGTTCGTAGAACTTGATATCACAAGTATTAATTTTTGTGAGTTAACATATTAAAAAGGATTATTAGCGTACATTTTGAATTTGATTCATATTTGTATTTAAGCGAATATGGATAGTTAAACTTAAAGCATGAGGTTTCGGCCCAAAACCTTTGGGTCCGCTGTGTTGGATCGGTTTCGGAGGGGACCGATCCGAAACGACTCTAAAATCTCGGTTTTGGCCAAACCCCCTACAAAATGCTTAAAAATTGAAAGAAATAATAAAACCCTAACAAAAAAAAATCGAAAAGCTGAAAAAAATTCAAAAAACAAAAAAAAACAATAATATCATCATGTGATTTCATGATGACATTTGAAAAGAAAAGAAAAAGATTAGACCTTAATAGAAGACGATCAGTGAATTTAACTTATTATTGATGTTGTCGTCATTGTCATCTTCTTCAATGAAGATCTAAGTTATCGTATAGTCACAGTTACCATCCATGTCGTCGTCGTCGTCTTCTTCTTCTTCTTCTTCTTCGTCATCGTAGTCATCTCCTTCTTCGTCTTCCTCGCCTATTCGATTCGATCTTGCTGAGAGAGAGAATACTGCTGAGTGCTGCTAGTCACATTACAAACTTTGCCATCAGATTATAGTTATCTACAAGCTTGTCAGTATCTTTTACAATTTTATCGAAGGGAATGTAGACTTGTAAACAAATGTAATGTGACTAGCAAAATGTGTAATGTGACTAGCAGCATTCCCCACCGCTGGGCCTCGGTCGGCCCTGAGGCCCAAAAAAAGAATTACAGTGAGGTTTTGGCTTTTGGCTTTTGGCTTTGGGTTTTTGTAAATGATTAAGATTTTGGGATTGTGACCCAAACGAAAGCACACTCTGAATGGTTAAGCTATGTATTATTAAGCTACGAATGATTACCAGTGTTCTAAATATTGGTCCGATATCCGATATATCGGCTGCAATATCGGACTTATCATTAGGCCGATACGATATATGCTTATATATTACAGTTTCCGACATTTGGGAAAATATCTTCACAATATCGGGTTGCGATCGATATTGAGGCCGATATATCCCTTTGAAATATCGGCCGCAATTCATAGTTTTTTAAAAATAAAGTTACTGGATCAGTCCACTTAAAAGTGGGTCTAGCCTGAGTCACCTGACCCAATCATTTACTTAAAACGACGAGAGGCATCAGGATTTTTGAGAGATAATCGCTGCTTTGCCCTAATTCTAATCACGCCGCTACGCCCCTCTCGAAGCTCCGCTCCGTACGTCGCTCTGCTCAACTCCGTCCGGCGACAATTTTTGGCGACAATTGACTTACCTTCGGCGTCCAGCATTCAATCTTTGCAAGGGAGTGTTTTCTAATCAAAGTGAGTAGTTGAGCCCTTTTTTAGTTTTTCATTTTTTAGTTTTTGATTTCTTTCCTTCCGGTTTTGGGTTTTTTCCGTCGATTGAGCTTTGACATCCGGCGTTCAATCTTCGCAAGGGATTTTTCGATCAATGTTAGTGCCTACTACTTGGTATTCTTTCCCTTTTTCATTTTTTTCATTTTTTTCATTTTTTTGATTTTTTTTTCATTTTTCGGTTTTTTTCAGTCCAGCGTTCGTTCTTCTCAAGAGAGGGTTTTTCGATTAAGGTGAGTATTCTCAAGAGAGGGTTTTATTATCATATTTTATAGGTATTTAACTCCCTTGGTTCGTGACCAATTAAAAAAATATTCCACCAAGTGGATGGACGGGATTCACGTTTAATGAGGTAAGTATACACAAAACATACTTTTATTTGAATTTCTATAGTTTATATTTGCTTAGACACATCTATGCTTTTATTTGATATCATTTTTAGCATCTGATATAACACTCCGATATTTAGTCAACGTCCCCAATATTAATGTTTAACGAGAGAAGTATAACCAAAACATACTTTTATTTAAGTTAGTATAGTTTATATCTTCTTAGATACATATATGATTGCATATGTCATCATTTTAAGCCTCCGATATGACACTCCGATATTTAGTCAATATCCCCGATATATCCCCGATATCCGCAATCCGATATCAAATTTCTTAAGCCGATACGCGACCGATATCCGATATTTAGAACACTGATTAGTACAGAAACATATACATATAAAACTGTATCGAAACAGAAAATTAATAACAAAATCATCGAAACTAGCGAAATTTACCGAAACAAATTTTTTTGAAGGGACCGAAATTGAAACCGAAACCGAATTCTCTAACCTTGGTAATAATTTGCATTTGACTCTGAAATATCCGTTGTAATTACTTTTTAAGTGCAGCAAGCAGATGAGTGTTGCAATATCCGCTCCAAATCTGCTGCATCAACACCCCTAGACATGTATGGGCCAAAAATGGTTTTAGCCATGAGATCTGGAAATAACATGTGAAGAAGTAACCGTCTTGAAGTCTCTATACTTGATTATATGCATACAGTAGTAGCATCAGAACAGTTATCTCTTGGGAATTCATCACTGTGGGCATCATTATATGTAGTGATACAGAACCCTGGTGATCTTAATTCACATAACATTGTCTCAAATTTTCTGCTAAGGATAGATAAAACATCATTACGTAAGGATTTGATCCAATCAGTTTCTCCCTCCTAATGAAGGTGTAAATGCTGCAAGGGTCGCTGGAGGCAAGTCAGGTAAAGGAGGAAGAAACAGTGGTAGCAGAAGGAACAGCGAATGATTCTTAATCCGGAAACTAGGTTGGCATAGCTGGCCCAAAACAGTTGGATAAAGGCTTTGGTAGCAACTTTAGTTAAATTAGGTACGGTCTTGGGGGTGCTAAACTGGTTCTATTGGGTTTCCTACTGAAACTTGTTCCCCGCTATTAAGCGATGAAACATACATGAAATGGAACGCTCCTCCTGGACCTCTGCTTATTTGCTGAGATAAACTGAATGACTTTATACTGGATGTTTCACATACGCGTTGATTCTTTCTCTACATGCCCTATATGATGTTCTGGATATGTTTTCTATTTTTGATGTAGGAGTGGGAAAGACCTAAGCCTGGGCGAAGACCTGATATATTCCCGCAGTTTAGCCCGATGAAGACGCCATTGCCGCCTCCATTGCCAGCAGATCCACCGGAAGAGGATGAGGAAGAAGAGGAAGAGAAGAAAGAGGAAGAGGAGGATGACCCAGACAAGGAAGAACCTGAAACCCCAGAGAAGCAGTAAACGCATGGCATCACTTGGGAGGGGTTTTGGGTGTGCTCAAGGAATGCGTAGTAATGTAATTTTATTTGTCTATCCCAGTAAGAGTGCAGTTCAGTCGAAAGAGCGAGACTGCTGAGGTTTCAAATTTTGATGTATGGTCTCGTAAAAGACTTTCCTTGTCGTTGGTTATACAAAGTAACCTTTTATCAAGTCCTAGAATAAATCAGTTCGCTGTAGGACGCGAACAGGTTAGTCATTGACGGCCGACGCTTTTTTGGTATCGTGCTCTTTCTGAAAATATAATGGATTGCTTGCTGCATATTGTGGCTTACATCAGGATTGTGGGGGAAATAACCCGTTAAATTACGAAATTTTGGTTGTGTAGTTGAAAGATGCATGGATCTGGTGATCATGAGGTTCATAATTAGTGTGCGAGAAAAGGAAAGGAAGAGACCGAGAAAATCAATATTACATTTGAGAGCAATCTTTCATGGGTGATTGTAGACAAGGGCCTGCTCTTTTATGGAAAGTTGCAAGGGTGTTGAATCGTGGAATCTTGGAAGGGAAAATTGGTGTAGTGTGTTTCAATCATGGAAAGTTAGATGAGAAGTGGAGTTGAGAATTTCTTGTGAGGTCCACTAAACTTTATTGTGTTCTTTTGGTTGAGAATGTTGTTTGGAAGGTTTGATGAAGAAAGTGGTATGTGATCAACTCAAGTTTAAATTATTATTTTTACAACTAAACTAATTAATTATTAAACTATTTATTTATTAATAATTAAACTAATTGCAATACCTTCCCTAGCTCAATCAGAATTTTTTTGGTTGTATACCTTTCCTAGCTCAATCAGAATTTTTTTGGTTGGGGCCCACGCTACAGTGACACAATATTTCTTTTTGGGTGTGGGGCCCACTCAAATCAAACAAAGCTGCCACAATATTCCCTTTTTGGTTGTGGGGCCCACTCAAATGAAATGAATTCGGTGTTTTCGAAGGGAAAAAAATCAAACAAATCGTCTACCGATTGGACGTGACATGCGATGGGGCTCAACGGAGAGAGATTCCTGCGTTATCTCCGCGTTTCACAGAGAAAACAAAAAACCCCAACTTTCCCCGTTCTGGCTACCACATCAGCGGATTCCAAGATCAACTTTTAAGCAAACGAACAGACCAACAAAAAACAGAGCCCGGATTCCTTTCAACAGTGTATGAATAGTGGGGGGTTTCCCACGTTCTCGCCCACGTTCTTGCAAAAAAGTGGGGGTTCCCCACGTTCTTGCCCACGTTCTTGCAAAAGAACATGACCTAGGACAACTGTGTGGCAATAGAATGTCATCTCATTGTCATTTCATCATGCGTGGACCACCATCACCTCTCCTCAAAAATTCTCTTTGCACCCAACATAAGACTCATTCACACATCCTCAATTCTTCTTTGCACCCGGTTTTTACCCAAAAAAAAACTCATGTGGAGCCTGCATCCTGAATGTGTTAGGGGGATGTTTGGGTGTCCGTGCACTTTTGTGCACGGTTTATTTTTAGTACTTGGTATGCTAGTTATTTCTAGTACATCCATAAAAGAGACATGCATGCGCGAATAGCATTGATCGCAAGCATGAGATCCCGTGCATGTTTCTCTGTGTCAAGGAAAAGTATCATTCTTTAGTTATATTATCCTAACTGAGGGCCCTCAAGGCACAAACTAACAATCAATTATTGTGCCTCTTTTAGGCGAATTTTTGCTTGTTTTTAAAGCAGAGAACACTTTTTCTTAAACATATTAAATTGCTAAGCAAACTTATTGCTAAACACGTGATATTTTCTTCCTCAACCACTTTCTTCCTAATCCGTCCACCGCCACTGCTGCTCTCTTTCAACTTATCATCCTCCTCTGTCTTCAACCCATCTTCATCCACCTCATTCACATTCTCATCTCGCATTTAAACCCAATTTTTTTTAAATCAATTAAATAAGCCATTAGTCGACTAATATTAGTACTCTAATCAAACCAGAAACTAGCTGTTGGCCCCAACTGGATGTCCTCTTACTAGCTGTTTTTGACCTTTTAATGGCGTTTTGATAAATTGTTTTAACCCGAATTTCACCTTATATATACATGGTTATTTAGCATTTATTTATAACAATTAAGACGAAATTGTTCAACTGAAAATTATTTTTGTGCTTAAATTCTTTCAAAAGAAAAACTCTCTTGGCCTTGTTCTCAAAAGTTTTCAATAATCCTTTTTGAGGCATTTCTTGATCTCAAAAGCTCTTCTTTGCAACATCATTTAGAGATCAACTACTATAGCCACACTTCATCAGCACAAGCTTCAATACAGCTATATGTAAAATTATATTCAAAAGAATTATAAGCATCTCTTGTAAGGTTCCTGTCTATGAGAAAAACACTAGGGGGAGGGTTGAATAGTGTTTATGCAATTTAAAACGATAGTTACACCAAATTAAATTCCTAACCAACAATTAATGTAGAATGTAAATAAACCCTAAATTGAAACATGTAATTGTAGCCTGTATGGATCAATACACTAGGGGGAGGGGGGTTGGGGTGAATAGTGTATATAATAAAAACTGTTGCAAATAAAACATTACTGATATTTGCAAAAATGGCACATAAATAAAATGACAATTATTGAAAATAAATCAATCGCAAACACAGAGATGTATCCTGATTCGGATCCTCTTGATCCTAGTCCAGTCTCTACTCCCAGTAGAGATTTTCAATCCACTATAATCACTTGTCCCGCAAGCACCAACTTTACAAAAATGGCAACACCTCCAGTGTTCCAAACTTTGTACAATCTCTCTCAAAGAGATCCAAATAACTTTGTAATGAAATAAAAGAAAGTAAACACCTTATAGCCTTGTAATGAATATGTAATATGAATTCAAAGGACGGTGTTTAAAAGAGAGACTTCAATGTTTCAAGATATGAAATGGTGAAACACAATTGAAGTTCTTCCGTTCTTAAACGAAGAGAGAAATCTAATGATTTCTTCTTACAAATAAGAAAAGAACAACTTTTCCAAAAAGTGTTGAAATTCAAGTTCTTCCGTCTTTAAACAAAGAGAGAAATCTAATGATTTCTTCTTACAAATAAGAAAAGAACAACTCATGGCCGAATGCTTAAGAAAATCAGAGGTTTGATTTCAACAAAATGAAAGTAAAGAAGAGGAAAGAGTGTGTCTTGAAAGAGAGGGTCTACCCCTCTATATATAGTGTTTAGGAACGGTTCAATGACGTTGGGAAACTGTCATAAACCGCTCTGGGAAGTTTGGGCATCAAACGGCTAGTTTTGTGATTGGTCGCCTAAAAAATAAAATTGGCCGACCAAAATTTAGAGAAGGAATTTTGACCGTTGGAAGGCAGTTTCAGAATCTACATGGTCAAGGGAGTTTGTTCAAGAAATCCCATAGTCAAATTCGAAGATTTAAAATTGGTCGACCAATTTGGAAATTGGTTTGCCAATTTTCTGGATACGAATTTTCGAAATTGGGAAGTGTAGAACTCTGAGTAATGGAACTTAGGAGACTAACATATAGTATCACAAGGCTTTGTAACTCTAAAAAAGTAATTTTACATAGATTACATAAAAGCCGTAGATAAGTCTGCATCTGTATCTGAATCTGAGAAGCTTCTTTGCAGGTGATCCTTATCAAGTGATCATATATCCAAGTCGTGGATGTAAGGTGCCTTTTGCCTTTCCAAACTTCATGAACTGATATATCCGTTTGAATGTGCATGAAGATATCTGAATGTATGGAACTCAGCATGTATTTGTATTTGCATAGATAGAGTTAGTAGCATTGAATATGTTTGTTATATCAAAACCATATGGGAATAGAAATATGGAATTACGAAATTCCAACATTCTTCCCCTTTTTGATGATGACAAAAATGTAAATATATATCTTTAGATTTGGACATATATGATATACTCCCCCTGAATATGTGGATCGTATGTGAATACTCCCCCTGAGTAGATGAAATATATTCTCCCCCTTTAGAATCCTCAAAAAGAGGCAAGGAAGAGTTGGTTAAAAAGGAAGCTATAAATAAACAAATGTGGACCATTTGTGGAAATATATTTATGTAAGCCAAATAGGTAGTGTATAGGCTAAAAAGGGATAGGCCAGTATAACAAATGTATGTTTCATGGCAAAGCAAGCAAGAGCAAAGTTATTTCGTGTATCAGCAAGGAATGCGGCTTATGTCTGAAGGGCGGCATATACAGACCACTGACTTCATTGAAATAGGAATAATAAAAAAATAGCAATGACATATCAGTTTTGGCAAAAAAAATTAAAATGACGACACATTAGGCACGACTGATACGATGAGTGCGAAATGCCCAGCTGATACAATGTGAGTTGTGTACCAACAGATTATAACTTGTATATAAAAAAATATGTGGGCATGCTAATGGATGTAATATCCTTTGGTGATGGGAACCAAAATTTCGAAGCTGCTATTATTTCATGGAAATATTCTGTGGTTATGGATTGAAGCAGACATGCATTATATTGGTCTTAAAAGTCTGTTGCAATTGTATGATATCATTGCTTAAATAAAATGAATATGTGAGGCTGTCCTTCATATCATGCAGGAAGCAATGAACAACAGAATCATGTTTGATTGAAATAGCCAAAAAAGAAAACAAAATTTTATATAGCAACAAAGTAGGCAACTGAGCCATAAAGAAATATACAGGACCAATGTGAATACAAACTAGATAGTCAAGAGAAGGGCTACAGAGCATAACAGAAACAGAGGACAAATAGACAATAAAAGCAACTAACAGAACATCACTAAACAACTATCCAAGTACAATCAGGTTACATATCCAAATGAATACTACAGAACTACTAGGAGATAAGAGAACATCCACAGCAATGGACCAGTACCAACAAAACACCAACGTACAAACTAGCAACAACCAACAAAAAGTCCAGCATCAAGCAACCATAAAAATAGTAACTAGAGTCTGAAAAACGATCCAAAAGTCCTGCATCCAAGGCTAATGACAGGAACGAGCTATGGGGGATTGGTCGAGCCGGGCTGTGAGGGAGATGCGTCAGTGATGGAGGATGCCCGACGAACACGGAAATGGAGAGAGTCAAAATGAGTCAGAAGCTGAGCAATCGCAATCTGAAGAGCATCAATCATTCTATTATGCTCTTGAATTGTAACATCTTAGGCACTAATATGAGATTGAATTCCCTGAAAACCATCGTGCATTTCTTGGCGAATCTCATCGAATCCCTTAGTAACAGAGTGCCTAAGAGCACGTATCTCGGCAACCAAATCAATATCACCAGGGGCCGAAGGAGGGGTAGCGTGAGTACTAGGGGAAGGACCGGAGCGAGCGTAACGCTTGCGGGACGAGATGCGACCGCGGACACGAGAGGAAGATCCAGGAGTTCGGGTGCGAAGAGTGGATGAACCTGGAGTGGATCTAGGCGTGGCGTGAATGGGGTCATGGGAGGAATCATCACCATCATCATCACGAGCGAAAGTATCGGAGAGGACAAGTTGCATATGGCTGAGAGTGTCGGAATTAAAATCTATTGGATTGAAGACTTGAAGTGAATCAGCAAAGGGGATTTGAAAAGCCTCGAGGATTCGAATGATGAGGGAAGGGAGGAAAATGTGGGATTTCACGGGTTTGGCGAGGGAGTCAAGAAGTACAGAGCCCCACTCGATGGGAAGATGACCCATCAGAGAATACAAACAACGTGCAGTTTTAGTACTAATATAATTTAAGGAACCAGTCTTAGGGGCCAAATTAAACAAGATGATTTTTACCATTAAACGGGCAGGGGGAAGGAGATCGGCGGCCGATCGTTTAGGTTGAAAATCAGGGGACAATCGTTGCTTAATTGCAGGGTCAGAGAGGACGTTAGGAAGAGGATGAACATGAGTTGAAGATTTAGGATCATGAAAAGCATAGGACCTGTGAGACGAAAATAGAAATCGTTAACGACAGTAGTGATTGAGAGAAAACCATCCTTCTTAGCGGAGTCCAGATTCGCGTAGAACTCGCGAACAAGCGTCGGAAAGTACGGCGTACGGTTGGATGTGGACCAGAGGGTGACGAGGCCGACGACATGAAGCGGGTCGAAGACTGGGAGAATCCATGGTCGGAGAAGTCGACGTGGCGCTCTGGAGTGAACGGCAGGTTCTCCAGGAGTTGAAATTTCCGGGTGGCTGCCGGAGAGCGAAATCGAGCCGGAAAATCCGTCGGGATGAAGCTCAGGTAAAGGGGGTTCATGGGGAAAATCGAGTGGAGGGAAGGCCGATCGACGGAAAAGGGAGGCGGGGAGGGGTGGCGATGAGAAATTTCGGCGAACTTGGGGCGGAGCCGTCGAATTTTGGGGCGGAGGGTTTCAGCGATTTTTTTGGGTAAGGGCAGCGGGCTGTCGATTAAGGGGATAAGGAACGGGGCATTGGGAAAAGAAATGAGGGGATTGGTTGCCTCATTGATGGAGGGGATTTAAATAAGAAAGAAAATTAGTCAGTTATTGGAAGTTGTGGAAGTTTTGTGAACGAGAATTTTTGCAAACGGCAGAAGCAGTTTGGAAAACGGAAACAATACTGATTTGAAAATGAATGGATGAGTGCCGTTGGAAACGAAAAAATTTGGAGGTAACTGTTAACTGAAGAAAAATAAGCGGGAAGACGAAGCAGTTACCCGAAAAAAAATTAAAAAGTATAAGTTGGCGACCAATATTTGAGAATTGGTCGACCAATTTTTAAAAATAGGTAAAAAAATTTGAAATTTTTAAGAAAAAATTTAAAATATATTGTAAGAATGTGTCATAAGTCGGATTCACTAATAATTCCCAAATTTCTTCAAAGCTTAATAAAAGTCTCTTCTTTCAAAGGTTTAGTCAAAATATCAGCAGTTTGATGTACAGTAGATATAAATTTTAGAACAATGTCTCCTTTCTAAACATGATCATCTAGAAAATGATGACATACATCAATATGTTTTGTACGTGAATGATGCACATGATTTTTAGAAAGATTAATAGCACTAGTATTATCACACATAATAGGGCATGTGGAGCAATTAATACCATAGTCTGAAATAGTTTGTTTCATCCATAAAATTTGAGCACATGCTAAACCGGCGGCAATATATTCTGACTCGGTTGTAGATAATGAAACATAGTTTTGCTTTTTGCTAAACCAAGAAACTAAAGCATGTCTTAAAAAGTGGCATGTACCACTGGTACTTTTACGATCTGATTTGCAACCAGCAAAGTCTGCATCACTATATGATAACAAATCAAATGTGCTTGACTTAGGAAAAAATAAACCAAAATCAAAAGTATGCTTAACATATCTAATAATCCTTTTTACAGCAGTTAGATGTGAAAACTTAGGATCTGCCTGAAAACGTGCACATTAACATGCTGAAAACATAATGTCTGGTCTACTAGCAGTTAGATAAAGTAAAGATCCAATTATACCTCTGTAAAGACATTGATCAACACTCTTACCATTTAATCTTTGTCGAGAGAAGTAGATGTACTCATTGGAGTACATTTTTCTGCAGAACTTTCTAAACCAAAACGCTTGATGAGTTCTTTAGAATACTTGCTTTGGTGAATGAAGATGCATTCCTTCATTTGTTTGATTTGAAGACCAAGGAAGTAGTTGAGTTCACCCATGTGACTCATCTTAAATTCTTTCTGCATAATATTAGAAAAATCTTGACAAAGAGATTCATTAGTTGAACCAAAAATAATATCATCAACGTATATTTGAATAATGATTATGTCAGATTTAATGTTTTTTAAAAATAAAGTGGAATCTATTTTACTAATTGAATAACCTGAATTTAAAAGATAGCTTTTAAGTCTTTCATACCAAGCACGAGTTGCTTATTTGAGACCATATAAAGCCTTTTTTAATTTGAAAACATGATTTTCTAAATTTTCATGAATAAAACCAGGAGGTTGTTCCACATAAACTTCTTCTTTAAGAAAACCATTTTAAAAAGCACTTTTGACATCCATTTGAAATAACTTAAAATCTTTATAACATGCAAATGATAATACCATTCTAATGGACTCAAGACGTGCAACTGGTGTATTGGTTTCATCATAATCAATACCTTCTTCTTGATTATAAACTTGTGCAACCAATCGTGCATTGTTTCTAATTATCTGACCAGATTCATCCAATTTATTTTTGAATACCCACTTGGTACCAATAATTGAATGATCTGATGGTCTGGGAACTAATTCCCAAACATCATTTCGTTGAAATTGACTTCCTGCATAGTAACAATCCATGAATTGTCTTCACATGCATCTTTGATGTTCTTTAGTTCAATGATTGAAAGGAAAGCACAATGTGCCATTTGTTCTATTTGACGACGCGTTCTTACTCCATCTGTAATATCTCCAATGATTAACTCTGATGGATGATTTGGAACTTGTGCAAATGCCTTAGGAAGATCTGCATTATCTGAAATAGACTCAACAGAGGGTTTAGTAGCATCAATTTCATCAAGTTTAATATTATCTAAAGAATTAGATAAAGGTAATATATTCTCTTCATCATCAATGATGGGAGAATTAGATGAGGGATTCTCATCAAAAGTGACATGTAGTGATTCTTCAATTGTTGAAGTTCTTTTGTTATATACTCTGTAGGCTTTACTACGTGTTGAATATCCAACAAAAGTACCTTCATCGGATTTTGAATCAAATTTATCAAGTGCATCTTTAGTATTAAGAATGAAACATTTACATCCAAACACTTTAAAATATGATACACGAGGAATGCGATTAAAGAATAATTCAAAACAAGTTTTATTAAGCAATGGCCTTATAAGAACTTTATTCATAATGTAGCAAGTAGTTGCGACAGCTTTTACCCAAAAATATTTTGGTAATTTACTATCACAAAGCATTGTTCTTGCACATTCTTGTAAAGTTCTATTTTTCCTTTCTACTACTCCATTCTGAGGAGGAGCACGAGGAAAAGAAAAATTGTGAGTAATGCCATTTTCATTACAAAACTTGGTAAAAGATTCATTTTCAAATTCTACCCCATGATCACTACGAATAGTGACAATGTTAGAGGATTTGATTTTTTGTATCTTTTTACAAAATATTGAAAATTCTTCAAAAGCATCATTCTTATTTTGTAAGAATATAACCCAAGTGTATCTTGAATAATTATCAACAATGACAAATGCATATCAACTTCTATTCAAAGAGGCTATTTTTGAAGGACCAAACAAATCCAAGTGTATGAGTTTTAATGGTCTCTTTGTTGAGATAATGTCCTTTGATTTAAAAGAAGATTTGTGCATTTTTCCTTATTGACAAGCATCACAAAAATGTTTGTGTTTGAAAGAAATATTTGACATTCCATTTACTAACTTGTGTTTAGAAATATGTGCTAGGTTTTGAAGTTAGTGTGTCCAAAATGTTTATGCCATAAAAGTATATCATCTGATGTAATTATTAAACAATGATTATGAGTGGTAACAAACATGCATAGGATATAAATATTATTCTTGCGCTTACCACGGAATAAAATAGATGACATATCAGAATCATAAATGATGCAATCATTTTGTTCAATTACTATTTTGTAATTTTTATCACATAATTGACTAATCGAAAGCAAATTGTGTTTCAAACTGTCAACCAGGAGAACATTCTTAATGATAGGCTGATTTGTATTACAAACTGTTCCAGTGCCTTTGATTTTGCCTTTGTTGTTGTCACCAAAGGTAGCTGTGCCCTCCATCTTTATACTTAACGGTTGAAAGCAAGTTGACATTTCCCGTCATATATTTTGAACTTCCACTATCCAAAATCCATCTTTCTTTTCTAGGTACCTGAAAGATAAAACATTAAGCATTGGTACCCTATGTTTGAGGGTCCTTGGGATTAGATTTTTGGAAGCCAAACCCAAGTGAAATTTGGCTTTCTAATATAATCACTAGAACAAATAATAGAATGTATATAATGAGAAATATAACTATTTCTACTTTTAAGCATGAATCCTTAGGAACCCATATACTAATCGTAGTAGGTTTTGAAATGTTAATAACATTTCTTTGTGAAGAAGAAGTAGGAATGTTTACTTTCTTCGTGTAAATGAATGCGTGATTCTTCTTTTGTGATTTAACAAAAATTGTTTTTCCACTAAATGAAGATGTGTTACATGACTTGGGTGTATTCTTATGAGAATATCCCAATCCATGTCTATGATTTGCTGGATATTGAATTTTTAGCAAATCATCGAGATTTGTCTTTCCTTTGTTAAATTTATTAACATTGGAAGACATCTCATCGTATTTCATCTTTAGTGATGTGATACTTTTATCCATTTCAGATATTTGTGTATGCAACTCTTGATTCTTAGTTTTGAGAAGATCATTCTCTTTACTAAGATCCAAATCTTGAGAAGATGTATTCTCAATATGTATAGAATTAGGTGTAGTGCTTTTGGAAGATAATTCTTGATATTTAAGAAGAAGATTATCATTATTCTGTTTCAAAGATTTATGTTGTCCATTTAATTTTTTGAAACGAGAATAGAGATCTTTTAATGCATCTAGTAATTCTTTGTTATTAAAAGAACTTACATCATCTTCATCATCTTGTGCCGTAAAGCACATGTTAGCACTTTCTTCATCATCTGAAGAATCATCCCATGTTGCCGCAAATGCTTTCTTCATTTTGTCAAACTTTCTTTCTCTTCTAGATTGATCATTGTTGTTGGAAGTTTTGAACTTAGTTTTGAGAAGCGGACAATTTGTCTTCATATGTCCAGGCCTATTACAATTAAAGCAGAGAGAAGAATCAGTATTCTTAGATTTAAAAGAATTTTCTGAAGAATCAGTATTATTATTATACTTACCTTTTTGAAAGAATTTTCTGAAGTTCTTGGCAAAGAATGCCAATATCATCATCTGAGTCTTCATTTTCTGATGCAGTGTTGAAGGCGAGTACTTTCTTCTTTTGATCTGATTCTTTTTTCTCATCTTGTAATGTAACTTCATGGGCCATTAGGTTACCAATAAGATCTTCCATGGTTAATGTGGAAAGATCATTGACTTTCTCAATAGCAGTGATCTTTGGACGCCATTCTAGAGAAAGTACTTTAAGAATCTTGCATACCTGATCAAGATTAGAATAAACTTTTCCAAGAGCATTAAGAGAATTAATAATATTAGTGAACTTGGTGTTCATTTCTCCAATTGTCTCTTTGTCCTGTATCTTGAACAACTCATATTTATGAACCAAAGAGGAAAGCTTAGTTTCCTTTACTTTATTGGTTCCTTCATGAGTTACCTCGAGTATTTGCCAAATCTCCTTTGCACGTTTGGCCTGAGATACCCGATTAAACTCATGTTTATCCATGGCACAGAATAAAGCATTCATGGCCTTTGAGTTGTTGGTCTTTGCAGATTTGTCGTTAGCGGTCCATTCAGCAACATGAATTGTTGGCTTTGTGTATCCTGTCTCTACGATGTCCCAAATCTCATAATGCATACTTTGGATATGAATCTCCATTCGTATTTTCCAATATGAGTAGTTAGAACCATCAAATAGAGGAGGACAAACTTGAGAATGCCCTTCAGGATGTTGATTTGTGTTGTAGTTGTGTGGAACTGCGTTCATATTAGATGCTGCAGAACTATCTGCCATCTTAGCTTGGCTCTGATACCAAATGTAATTTTAGCCTGTATGGATCAATACATTAGAGGGGGTGTCAATAGTGTATATAATAAAAACTGTTGCAAATAAAATGTTACTGATATTTGCAAAGATGGCACAGAAATAAAATGACAAGTATTGAAAATAAATCAATTGCAAACACAGAGATGTATCCTGGTTCGGATCCTCTTGATCCTAGTCCAGTCCTCTACTCCCAGTAGAGATTTTCAATCCACTATAATCACTTGCCCTGCAAGCACCAACTTTACAAAAATGGCAACACCTCCAGTGTTCCAAACTTTGTACAATATCTCTCAAAGAGATCCAAATAACTTTGTAATGAAATAAAAGAAAATAAACACCTTATAGCTTTGTAATGAATATGTAATATGAATTCAAAGGATAATGTTTAAAAGAGAGACTTCAATGTTTCAAGATATGAAATGGTGAAACACAATTGAAGTTCTTCCGTTCTTAAACGAAGAGAGAAATCTAATGATTTCTTCTTACAAATAAGAAAAGAATAACTTTATCAAAAAGTGTTGAAATCCAAGTTCTTCCGTCTTTAAACAAAGAGAGAAATCTAATGATTTCTTCTTATAAATAAGAAAAGAACAACTAATGGCCGAATGCTTAAGAAAATCAGAGGCTTGATTTCAACAAAATGAAAGTAAAGAAGAGGAAAGAGTGTGTCTTGAAAGAGTGGGTCTACCCCTCTATATATAGTGTTTAGGAACGGTTGAGAGGGTTCAATGAAGTTGGGAAATGGTCATAAACCGCTCTGGAAAGTTTGGGCATCAAACAGCTAGTTTTGTGATTGGTCGACCAAAAAATAAAATTGGTCGACCAAAATTTAGAGAAGGAATTTTGACCGTTGGAAGGCAGTTTCAGAATCTACATGGTCAAGGGAGTTTGCTTAAGAAATCCCATAGTCAAATTCGAAGATTTAAAATTGGTCGACCAATTTGGAAATTGGTCTGCCAATTTTCTGGGTACGAATTTTCGAAATTGGAAAGTGTAGAACTCTGAGTAATGGAACCTAGGAGACTAACATATAGTATCACAAGGCTTTGTGACTCTAAAAAAGTAAATTGTACATAGATTACATAAAAGCCGTAGATAAGTCTGCATCTGCATCTGAATCTGAGAAGCTTCTTTGCAGGTGATCCTTATCAAGTGATTATATATCCAAGTCGTGGATGTCAGGTGCCTTTTGCCTTTCCAAACTTTATGAACTGATATATCCGTTTGAATGTGAATGAAGATATCTGAATGTGTGGAACTCAGCATGTATTTGTATCTGCATAGATAGAGTTAGTAGCGCTGAATATGTTTGTTATATCAAAACCATATGGAATAGAAATATGGAATTATGAAATTCCAACAAAATAATGCTAACACAAGGATGTTTCAAGGGTTTGGATTACCCAAGTCAACTCCTGACTTGTTCCCAGTAATCCTACGTCCCTCCACCCGGATACTACCGGATACTCAAGTTAGAACTCTAATCTGAGGTTTCCTTTAAAACCCACTTGTAGCAACCCTACAAGTGAAATCGAAATACACTCGATGTCCTTGACTCCCACAACTTGGAAGCAAGCAAAACACTCTCACAAACCGAGAGTTAATCTAACAACGAAATATATGAAATATTGAAATTGCAACACTTACAATCACCTATACCTTGAAGTAGAACTTGAATGAGCAAGTGTGTTGTGCATTCAGGTCTCCTTTGAAGAAGAGAAAAGCCCTTTCTATTGTCACCATCAATTACCTAGAAGGTATCACTTTGATTCTAGGTTGGAGAGTAAGAGAAGAAAAGATTGGAATTCTAGGGCTTTTGGATTTGAGAGCTTTGATCAAGAAAATGAATTGCTTGAATAGTTGAGTAACCTCTCAATGGAAGAGTAGAGTCCCTCTTTATAGGTTCCCCAAAATCCTCAAACAGAATCCCCAAAAACACCTTAGAAATCTGTGGAGAAAAAGCCAACGGATAGAATTTACACGGTCGACAGTCGACTGTTGAACAAAACACAGTCGACTGCTGCACTATGTCAGAGGGTAGGTGCGAATTCAAACGGTAACTTACCACGTGGACAGTCGACTGATGAAGAGAAGACAGGTGCCTGTAAAACCGACATGCGACTGTAAATCCTTATACAGACGACTGACCGCAAAATGGATAAGCTGCGAAAATCTCAAAAAGTTTTGGGATGTGGAACAGACAGGCGCCTGTGTCATAGGCTGGCGACTGTGAAACCAACATCAGTCGACTGTCACAAAACTTTAAACTTTTTAGAGAGCAGAGTCTTCAAAGAGTTCAAAGACAGACGACTGTTGAAGCATTGACAGTCGACTGTGTCATTAGACAGTCGACTGTAAATACCACATCAGTTGATTGGTACTAAAATGTTAAACATTCAAGAGAGCAGATTCTTCAGAGGAATCATGTACATGCGACCGTTGAAGCATTGACAGGCGACTGTCCTTTGGACAGGCGACTGTAAATACAACATCAGTCGACTGGCCAGATGAAATTGAAAGTGATCTTTTGGGCTGAAGATAGACAGGCGACTGATTAACAAATCACATGCAATTGTATCTTGGACAAGCGCCTATAAAATGTACAGCAGTCGCCTGGAGGAGTTAAATTTTAGAAAGCCCAAACTTCAATAGATTAAGTATGTGCATAACAGGCGACTGTAGAACAAATCACAGTCAACTATTTTGAGACAAGCGACTATAAAACGTTCAGCAGTCGCCTGTTGAAATCACAACATGCACATGCTTGAGTAAAATGAATTGGAGTCTCAGGAAATGTGTTCAAATGATTTCCTAGGACAGAAATAAAGATGTGTGTGTGCTCCAACATAGTTTTACTTCTAAGCTACATACTAGAAGAGAATAAAAGAATTAGATTTTGTAGAAGTCTCTCTTCTATCCAAAGTACGAGCTTGAAGTCTTCTAGGAGCTTCAATCACCATCTTTAATCATCCAGTCCACTTTTGATGCTTTCATTGATCTTTTAGTGACATCCATTGCTAATTGATATTCATGGTATGCTTAGGCAATGGATTAACTGCAAATAGGGGATTAGTCACAAGTATTTATGTTTGCTCTTCATTAACCCCAAGTAGGGAGAAGTCCAATACTCAACATTCTCCACCTTTTTGATGATGACAAAAAACATAAACAAAAAGATAAATAATTATGCTTAATAAAAACTTACTCCCTCTAAATAGATTCCAATCAAGTTAGTCAATGTTATATGTGCATCTATAGATCAATTGAAGCAAGTAAGTAAGATATGAATGAATGAAATGATTTTCTTGAAATCTTGAAATCTAGGATTTTATAATCCAAGTTCATTATATCTTACTCCCCCTGAATCTAAAGCAACTTCAATCTTAGATTCAAGTTTATAATTAGAATTCACTTAACACATAATTATGATATGTTTATTTCTCTCCCCCTATGGCATTATCCAAAAGGCGAGAGTAGAATAACAACAACAATCGTGCTAAATAAGTAATAAAACTATCATGAGAGTCTAAAGATAGGATGTATATCAAATGTGATGCCGACATAAAATCGAAAACAAAATAATCACGAAGGGGCATCTCATTGATATATATACCAAAAAACTCATAATCACAAGAAATCTTAGTTGACTAAAGGAACGAGAGTCCAATATCAACATTTCAATCCAAATGAGAAAAATGTCTCACATCACATTATGTATATAATATAGCATACAAAGAGAGACAATCTTGTAATGCCCTACAAGCTACTGCACAAGTACTAGAGGGGGGTGAATAGTAATTTAAAAATAACGAGGAGTATAATTCCTAATTATAGTGCAAACAACTACCAAATCAATTTGCGGAAGCTTAAATTGAATGACAACAACAAAATTAACAATGCTAACAAAAGATGTAACTGGGTTCGGATCCACCCAAGTCTCCCCGACTTGTTCCCGGTGATCCTACGTCCCAACCACCCGGATCCCCTCCGGATACTTAGGTTAGAAACCCTAACCCAAGATTTCCACTATGATATCTTGTGAAAAACCTTCACAAGATCAAATCATACATGCAATGGCAATAGTGAATCCCACAACCCGGGATCACAACCTTCTCTCACAACCGAGAGAATCAATAAGCAATATAAACAAGTTTATAATGAAATAAACAATCTTACCACAAAATCCTATACCTTGAGTTTTCTTACCAAATAGGTGCAAGGAGGGATTTGAGGAAGATGAAGTCACCAAGACCTAGCACCAAAGAAATGACCAGCAATGGGTGCCTAGGAATGATTTGGAGACTTGAATCAAGCTAGAGCTTGAAGGGCTCACCAAGAACAAACTTCTCTCAAGATGGATTCTAGATCTAGAGAGTGAGAGAATGGATTTCTTGTGAGGAAGAGAGCTTTGGAAATGAGTGAGAATGGCTATCTCTTTCAATCTCAATGAATCTCTTAATGGCAGCTCTTCACCCTAGAGAAATGACCTAGGTTCGTATTTATAGGGTCCCATAAAAACGAGTTAGGTCAAATCCCAACGGTTAGAAATCTGAGGCAACTAGTCGGTCAAAGAACAACCACTGACCGACTAGTTCATCAACTAGTCGGTCAGTCAAACAACATGGACCGACTAAGTGAGGAACTGAGAAGAGATAGAAATTCAGACCTAGAAATCTAGTCGGTCCAAGAAGACTTTCTGACCGACTAGTTTCACAACTAGTCGGTCAGTCAGTGAACGTAGACCGACTAAGAGGCAAAAGCAAATAGTCTGAATATAAATTGACTTAGTCGGTCCAAGAACAAAATTTGACCGACTAGATTATCAACTAGTCGGTCACCAAACGTTCTTAGACCGACTAACGATAAACAGTAGCTTAGGAGAAATTTGGCATGTACAGTAAATCACAACTAGTCGGTCAAAGAAGCATCACTGACCGACTAGTTCACAAACTAGTCGGTCGGTGAGTCAACGTAGACCGACTAACTGTAAACAGTACCGAACAAGAAAAGATTAACTCAAACTAGTCGGTCCAAGAAGCTCTGCTGACCGACTAGATCACCATCTAGTCGGTCAGTACTTCTTCTTGTACCAACTAACATGCACAAACAAGTCCGAATCGAAGCGCGATGCTTCGAGGAAGTTAGAATGAACTTGTACTAAGATCCTAGAGCTACGTATGAGCGTTATGAAGATAGAATCGTAAGATATACTCAAGGCTTAACATTCTATAGATCGAAGCTAAAAGACTATAAATAAAACCTTAATGAACGGTCTTCGAGAGCTTCGATCAATTCTTCATGACTTCCAAAACGGTCCAAGAGCTTCAGCGAAGCTTTAGGCAATGAATACGAGCTTTGAGAAGTCTTGAGATGTCGCTTTGATTGTTCTCGTGAATTTGGCGACGATCTCCAATACTGCGCTCACAAATTGTTAGTTCGTGAATTATTTATGTTTGCTCATCATCCAAAACCAAATCCGGGGAGTCCAATGTTCAACATTCTCCCATTTTTTGGTGATGACAAACCAACATAAATAATAATCAAAAATAATGATTCAAATGTATAATACTTACTCCCCCTGCATTGATGACACGTTAATTCCAAAATGAATATATATAAATTGCATCAATCAGACGAGTAAGATATATAATGAGAATCGATTTTTGAAATATCGGATTTTGAAAATCCTTATATATATCTTAACTCCCCCTGAATCTAACATATCAATCAAATTAGATTCTTGGAAAATGAGTTAAATTTTCATTTGCCCTATTTATTATCATTATCTCTCCCCCTTTGGCATTATCCCAAAAATGGGGGGCATACAACGACAACAACTAGGAAATGGAAAATCCAACATCGGGAGTCGTAGACAATGACGATGGACCTAATTGACACCAAGGTAAAAGTGTTGAAATCAAATCAAGGTGTGCCAAATTGTCCATTATCAAAAAGCGATAATTAAAATCATAAAAAAAACAAATATTTATTCATTTATTGAATAATGAAACATACTCTCCAATATTCAATATTCTTGGTTAAATGTGTGCATGGAAAACAATTCTATACAATTATAGAAATATAATCTATTTAACCAAGTTATCAAGCGTCGAGCGATGATTTCACATATCATATGCATTGAACGAATATTAAATGTGCACGACGAAGTAAATCAAAGAGAACATCGATGTATATATATATATATATATATATATATATATATATATATATATATATATATATATATATATATATATATATATGTGTGTGTGTGTGTGTGTGTGTGTGTGTGTGTGTGAATACGAAGAGTACATCCAAAACTCACATCGAGTACATCATATCAAGTGCAACATACCATCTATATAAACATCAAAATACAACATCATCATCAACACATCAACATCAATACCCAAAAAAACATCAAAATACAACACCGACATTCATATAACCAAAATACATCAAAACAACCCCAACACTCCATCCTAACCCAAAGTACTCTCAATAAGATGTATCATCCAATGAGCAGTGGAGAGTCCTCGAAACAGACGATCACGAGGAAGTGGCTGGATCTGCAGTCTCCGTGGGTCCAGTCGACGGAGTGGACTCAGGCTCTGCAGGGAGGAGAGGCGTGTCAACAGACGGGATCGTCGGGGCAGGGGTGGAGACATCGACGGTAGGCTCAACGGCAGGGGTCTCAACAGGAACAACAGCAGTCAAAACAGGAGCAAGCTCAACAGCAGGGGCAGCAGCAGCATCAGAAGTCTGATCCACTGGTGCAGAAGTCTCTGGAGCACCGGAAGAGGTACCAGCTCCAGGAGCAGATGTGGTAGCGGCAGCAGCAGCAGCAGTGGCCTCAGCGCCACGAGCAAGAGAGGTGACCAGCTCATCAATATCCTCATCGTCCATCTCCTCATCCTCAGAAACAGGAGGAGGAAGCTGGACGCCTATCAAGCTAGCCATACGGCAAACTACCTCCTCGGTACGAGCCAAACGCGACTCGTGCCGACGAAGTAACCGAACACCATCATCGAGTGTGGTGGGAGGTCGAGAAGCAGCAGCTGCAGAAGGAGTCGTGCCCTGAGACGCAGAAGGAGTCGTCTGCTGCACGTGATGGAGTGCCGCAAGAGATTTCTTTACGGCCGTCGCGTTCAGAGGAGGACCAAGAGGACGCTCGTCGTCAGGAGGCAGAGGGACACGGAAATGACGGAAAACCAAGGTCAGCAGACATGGATACGGGATATGCGCAGATTTAGTGGTCTTGCGTATACACTCAAAAGAGTCCATCTTATCGAGTATAATGCGAGCCCAATTAATCTCGCTACCCATAAACAGAGCGTAAATCAATTTCAGAAACGGCTGAGATGGAAGTGAAGAAGATCCATACTTGGGAAGAAGGCAGGATTTCAAGATCAGGTTAATCACCCAAGCATTCGGCTTGAATGATTTCGAAGGTACGCCAATGAATGCGGGGGGGATAACCTGGAAGATTTCACCTAGGGTAGGCTGATCGAGGGTGGAGATATCGTCAACAGAAATGTCAGACGGGAGGAGGCCACACGACGAGCAACCAATCAGCTCCCCCAAGATCTCTGCCGTGAGGACTATAGGAGTCCCCAGAACAGAAGTCTCGATGGAGTGAGACTCATCGTACTGGCCCCGGACACGATTGGCATAGAATAATTTGACCAGGCGAGGATAGGGTCTAGGGTTCGCCTTAGGGTCGTAGCGAAGGTAGTCCAAAAGGCCACTATACGATAAAAGATCGGCAAGGCCAAGAAAATCAGAAAACTGAACGTAATGCTCCAACAACAGTGGGCAGTGCTCTATACGGTTGTACGCTGCGAGACACTGTGGGTCGTCGTAGCACAACGATATATCCACACCGCCGACTGGCATAGGAGCTTTACCCTTAGCCTTACGGGTCTTAGGAGGAGGTGGAGGAGGGGGTGGAGTAGGTGCCTTCTCGGGATGTTCAGGAGTGTATTCTTCCTCGGAATCATCCTCGGAATCACTACCTGAACGCTCACCGGGAGGAGTAGGTGCACGGAACTTTTTAGGTTTAGCTCGGGGCTTGGAAGATTGGCCGGTAGGTTTGGGCTTGGTAGTCCTCTTCCTCTTTAGCGGTGTTGAAGACGAAGAGGGGGGACGTGTGGTCTTGGCCCTACGCTTAGGAGGGGTCGAAGCGGTCCCGGTCTCTACGGTTATGGGGGATGCCCCAGAAGAGGTAATCGGGAGTCTCGTTCGTGCCATGATCGCGGCACAACGAGTTCAATCACGCGACGGGATAAGATCAAAGACACTAAGCACAAACACTAGATCCTAACACACAAGCCCTAAGAATGAAAAATCCGAAACCCTAAAAACCTAGAAGTTGAAATGAAGATCTAGAACAAACCCTAGGGATGAAAAACAAGATCTAGGAAGGGGGGTTATACCTAGGAGAGTGGTCGACAGCGACGGGCGGCGGAGATGGCCGGAAAGTTGGCCGGAAATCGACGGGAATACGAAGGGTCTCGGTCGGGTTTTAGGGGTTTTCGAGCTGGAGGAGAGAAAACAACCGACTGGAAATGAAAACGAACGGATAGAAGGTGATTAAGTCGGTCGAGAATGCGAAAAGACACGTTTGCCCTAACGCACTTAGTCGGTCACAGTTCAAGCATTGACCGACTAGATTACGATCTAGTCGGTCGGTCAATGAGCTTAAACCGACTAAGTCGAAACAGAGGCAAACAGAAATTTCTAGGGCTAGAGTTAGTCGGTCACAGTATAATCACTGACCGACTAGTTTTCAATCTAGTCGGTCGGTAAGAGTACTATGACCGACTAAAAGAAGTAAATGACAATAGAGAGTTTAAAGCTTGAACTAGTCTGTCTGAGTTCACTAGCTGACCGACTAGATGAGCATCTAGTCGGTTGACTAATGAACTGAAACCGACTAGAAGAGTCCAAAAGTTGATAGATGAGTTCTCTTCATAAACCACTTGGATGAAACATCTTAATTCTCTCATAAGTCATCTAAACTACCCCATTAAATGTCGAAATCTTAAATACGACATTCAAATAAGAATTCGTGCAAAAATTCAAACATATCACATAAAATCCCCAAAAATTCAATAAATCTAGCATGAACGAAATATCGCGAAATATAATAGCATGCAAGATAATTGAATGAAATATGAATCCTATATCTCGGATTCACCCATAATCCCCAATTCTCGACGCAACCGCACAAAGGAGTCCTCCTTTAGGGGTTTCATGAAAATATCGGCGATTTGCTTTTGGGTTTCAACGTACACTTATATGATGTCCTTTTTAGCAACATGATCATCTAAGAAATGGTGTCGGACATCTATGTGTTTAGATCGGGAATGGTGCACCGGATTCTTTGAAAGACAAATAGCACTTTGGTTATCCACCATGATAGGGCTAGTATCACAATGAATACCAAAATCCTTCAGTGTGTGTCTCATCCAAAGAACCTGGGCACAAGCGGCACCGGCGGCAATGTATTCCGCCTCGGTGGTTGAAAGTGATACCGAATTTTGTTTCTTGGAAAACCAAGAGACAAGGGAATTTCCTAGAAAATGGCAAGTGCCACTAGTACTCTTCCTGTCGGATTTGCATCCCGCATAATCAGCGTCACTATATGAGACTAACTCATATGTGCTAGATTTCGGATAAAGTAATCCAAAATCTAAAGTGTAACTTAGATAGCGAAAAATATGTTTAACCGCTACTAAGTGAGAATCCTTAGGTTGAGACTGATAACGAGCACAAATACAAATGGCAAACATAATATCGGGCCTACTTGCGGTAAGATAAAGTAAACTACCTATCATACCTCGATATAGACGAATGTCTACATCTTTTCCGCCCGTATCTTTATCAAGATGCGTTGTAGTGCTCATAGGAGTCTTTTTCCCGGAGGCATTCTCCATTCCAAATCGCTTTAGCAACTCCACCGTGTACTTCGTTTGGTGGATGAAGATTGCATCGTTCAATTGGCGAATTTGGAGACCTAAGAAATATTTGAGTTCGCCCATGTGGCTCATCTCAAATTGTTCCTTCATAACATTAGAAAAATCTTCGCAAAGAGTGAAGTTAGTAGCACCGAAAATGATATCATCAACATAAATTTGAACTAATAAAATATCATTATTCGCATGCTTAATAAAAAGTGTAGAATCGGCTTCGCCCATTTTAAAATTCAAATCCAAAAGAAAATTCTTTAGGCGATCATACCAAGCTCGAGGAGCTTGTCTCAAACCATAAAGAGCTTTCTTTAGTTTAAAAACATGATTTGGAAATTTTTCATTTATGAAGCCCGGAGGTTGAGAAACGTAAACTTCCTCAACGATATCTCCATTTAAAAATGCACTTTTAACATCCATTTGAAATAATTTAAAATTTTTATGGCATGTAAAAGACAATAGTAGTCTAATTGATTCTAATCTAGCTACCGGAGCGAAGGACTCTTCGAAATCGATACATTCCTCTTGTCGATAGCCTTGAGCTACTAACCGAGCTTTGTTCCGGACGACGACTTGGTTTTCGTCGGTTTTGTTCTTGAAGATCCACTTTGTCCCTATGACGGTGTGGTTCTTCGATGGCAAAGGAACAAGCTCCCATACCTCATTCCTCTCGAATTGAATGAGTTCCTTCTCCATGGCAAGGATCCAAGCACTATCTTCGCACGCTTCAACTATATTCTTTGGCTCTATCGATGAGGCAAAGGCACAATTGGCGAAGTGGTGGACTTGCGATCTCGTCTTGACTCTATCTTGAATATTGCCAATGACTTGCTCATGGGGATGGTCGCGAACGGTATGAAGCTGCTTGGGAATACCTTGATCACTAGGTACATCCTCAACAACTTCATTAGTCGGGTTAGTATCAATAGAATCAATTGAATCAATAGACTTAGAATTTTCAAATGAATCACATAAAACATCCATAGAGTCATCATCATTTGAAATTCTAGGAGTAATAAAATTCTCATTAAAAGAGACATGTAGTGATTCCTCGATCGTAGAGGATCTTTTGTTGTATATCCGGTAGGCTTTGCTACATGAGGAATACCCAACAAATATCCCCTCATCCGATCTCGGATCAAACTTGTCCAAATTATCATATGTGTTTTTAATAAAACATTTTACGCCGAAAACACGAAAATGTTTAACTTGAGGCAATCTACCAAACAAAAATTCATAACAAGTTTGTTTGGTGCCGGGCCTCAAAAGTATTCTATTAAACACATAGCAAGCGGTGTGTACCGCTTCCGCCCAAAATTGATAACCAAGTTGACTATCTTCGAGCATAGTGCGAGCACACTCCACAAGCATTCTATTCTTCCTCTCAACAACACCATTTTGAGGAGGTGCATGAGGGAAAGAAAACGTGTGAGTAATTCCAAGATCATCACAAAAATTTGAGAAAGACTCATTCTCAAATTCACCCCCATGATCACTACGAATAGTGACAATGGTGGTTCCGATGAGATTTTGTACTTTCTTCACAAATATTGTGAAGTTTTCAAAAGCATCATTTTTATTACATAAGAAAAATACCCATGTAAATCTAGAATAATCATCGACGATGACAAGTCCATATCTTGCATTTCCTAAAGAAGCAACTCTCGTTGGCCCAAATAAATCTAGATGTAATAGCTCTAGTGGCCGTTTCGTAGAAATGATTTTCTTAGGTTTAAATGAAGATTTAAGAAGCTTGCCACGTTGACAAGAATCACAAAAACTTTTCTTTTCAAAAACGAGCTTCGGAAAACCTTTAATGGAATTTAATTTTGAAAGCTTATAAAGTGTTCCAAAGTTCACATGTCCAAAGCGTCGATGCCATAAGTGTTGTTCACTTGTGTTGGCAACGAGACATTGTTCATATGACTTAGGAAGATCCAAAATATAAATATCTTTATGGCGTGTGCCGGAAAATAATAACTTATTATTATCATTTGAAATATGACACAATCCTTTCACAAAGCTAACTTTGTAACCTTTGTCACAAAGTTGGCTTATTGAAATAAGATTATGATTTAAATCATTAACTAGATAAACATCACTAATTAAGGGTTTAGACGGGTTACCCACTTTACCAACATCGACGATGGTTCCGCTCTCGTTGCCTCCAAATACGATGCGATTTCCATTTGCAATGGGAACCACTCCGGAGAGCAATTGAGCGTCACCCATCATGTGTTTGGAGCACCCGCTATCGAGTATCCAATTCCCTTTGGAGCTAAATTTAAATTTGTTGCTTCTTTTCTTTTTCTTTTCCTTGAGTACCTAAAGATAGAACATTTCATATCATGGTACCCAAGGTCATTGGGTCCTCAAAGGTTAGACCTTTGGAAGCCACGTCCAAAGACTTAGACTTCCCCACATAATTTCTACTATGCACAACATCCAAAAAATAAGCATTCATATATACTTGTTTTTCATCCATGCTTGTGTCCTTTGGGATCCAAATAGTGAAAATCTTGGGAGCCCTCATCCTATTGGGTGCATGCATGCGACGTTGATTTCTACGTGATGCATGTTGTGGATAGGCATACGGAACATGATGGAATGGTGTACGACGAGAATTATTCATATGATGAGGTGGGTGAACATATGCATGTGTGGGAACACGTGCGTGAGGGTGTCTCACATGGTGTGCGCGTGTCCGAGAATGTGTTGCATAAAAATCATCATATGTGTGAGACGGTGGACTAGGACGTGTGTTCCTACGTGGCATGGTATTGGTGTACATATAAGCATGCCCCTTCTTTGGAGGTCCACCCAAAGTGGGTTTCTTTCCGAAAGAGGGTGTGGACGATGTGGAAGCACCATTGGTAGAAGAACTACCAATAGAGTGTTTGCTACCACTCGTAGAGTCACCGGAAGTTGGCCTAACAAAAGTAGTGGCCGCTTTGGATGGACATCCCATCGTATACCCCAAACCAATGTGGTGATTGGCCGAAAGTAAGTCACTTAGGATTTTATCCAAATGGTCCTTACCCTTATTGAATTTATTAATTCGGCCTAATGTGTTCTCATATTTCTCTTTGAGAGAACGCATAGAAGTATCCAAGTTTGATACTTGCGATGTGAGCACATAAACATGAGATTTAAGATTCTCATTCTCAATACTCAAAGTCGAGCTTTGAGAAGTCAAATCCGCTATCCTATGTTCTTCCGGATCATCAATGCTAACATGTTCAAGTTTAGATTTGAGATTAACAATCTCATTTCTTAACTCTTCAACAACGGTGTCGTTGTTGGTGATGATAGTCTTAGGCGAGGTTTGAATGCTAGCTAGGTCATCTTTTACTTTAGTATATCTATTTACTAATTTAGTGTATTTGGACCATAGTTGAGAGTTAGCATTCCTAAGATCATCCATAGTTACCTCATCGCCTTCGTTGTCGCTATCATCGGAGGAGGAAGATCCTTGATCATGCTCCTCTCTTGCCATGAAGCACATGTGCGCTTGCTCCACTTTCTCATCGTCCGACTCTCCGCTTGAGGAATCCTCGGAGTCGGTGAATGTTGCTCCGACAAGCCCCTTTTTGTATCCCTTTTTGTACGTCTTGGACTTGTCGAACTTCGGCGCCTTCCACTTCTCCTTTTGCTTGTTTTGAGGACAATCCGCTTTGATGTGTCCTGGCTTATTGCATTTAAAGCACAAAGGTGGAGAGGCGTTAGTAGAAGCAAATTTAGATTTTTGTTTGAAGTTACCCTTTCGGAAGAAGCGATTGAACTTCTTTGCCATGAGTGCAATGGATTCCATGTCCATTTCTTCTTCCGAGTCCTCATCATCGGTAGAGGTGGATGAAGCCGCCTTGAATGCAATTGCCTTTTTCTTAGGCACGTCTTGGTTCAAATAGGACTTCATCTTTTCTTGTAGCTTCACCTTGCTATCTTTGCGTACCTCGTATGACATCAAAGTACCCATCAATTGAACTACGGTATACTTATTCATGTCATTACCTTCCTCGATGGCGAAGGTACGTTTCTCCCAAGAAGAAGGACGTCCTTCGATAAGCTTCGAACACTTCTCCTTTTGGGTGTAAGTTTTGCCGAGAGCTTCCAACTCGTTCATTATGTCGACGAAGCGAGCATAATACTCCTTCATCTTTTCTCCCTGTTCCATATGAAACAATTCGTAATCTCTATTGACTACTACGAGTTTAGAATCTCTTACCCGACTCGTTCCTTCATGCAAAATGAGGAGCGAATTCCAAATTTGATATGCGCTCTTACATGTGCATATCTTATTAAAATCTTCGGGTTCCAATGCGCATTGTAAAGCATTCATAGCTTTGTCATTTGCAATCTCCGCGGCGACCTCCGCGGTAGTCCACTTGTCGAAATCCTCTTTGGTAGGCACATTGTACTCCGACATGGTAATTCTCCACAAGGAGGCGCTCCGGAGGAACGTTTCCATCCGGCATTTCCAATATCCATAATTGACGCCGTTGAAGAATGGAGGCCTAGTCGAGGAATGTCCTTCCATGACCGAAGACGCTCCTTCACGGTTCCTGAAGGTGCCATTGTCGGAAGGTGGACGCACGGTCTTGTTGTCGTTGGCAGACATAGCTAAGTATCTGGCTTTGATACCAAATGTAATGCCCTACAAGCTACTGCACAAGTACTAGAGGGGGGGGGGGGGGGTGAATAGTACTTTAAAAATAACGAGGAGTATAATTCCTAATTATAGTGCAAACAACTACCAAATCAATTTGCGGAAGCTTAAATTGAATGACAACAACAAAATTAACAATGCTAACAAAAGATGTAACTGGGTTCGGATCCACCCAAGTCTCCCCGACTTGTTCCCGGTGATCCTATGTCCCAACCACCCTGATCCCCTTCGGATACTTAGGTTAGAAACCCTAACCCAAGATTTCCACTATGATATCTTGTGAAAAACCTTCACAAGATCGAATCATACATGCAATGGCAATAGTGAATCCCACAACCCAGGATCACAACCTTCTCTCACAACCGAGAGAATCAATAAGCAATATAAACAAGTTTATAATGAAATAAACAATCTTACCACAAAATCCTATACCTTGAGTTTTCTTACCAAATAGGTGCAAGGAGGGATTTGAGGAAGATGAAGTCACCAAGACCTAGCACCAAAGAAATGACCAGCAATGAGTGCCTAGGAATGATTTGGAGACTTGAATCAAGCTAGAGCTTGAAGGGCTCACCAAGAACAAACTTCTCTCAAGATGGATTCTAGATCTAGAAAGTGAGAGAATGGATTTCTTGTGAGGAAGAGAGCTTTGGAAATGAGTGAGAATGGCTATCTCTTTCAATCTCAATGAATCTCTTAATGGCAGCTCTTCACCCTAGAGAAATGACCTAGGTTCGTATTTATAGGGTCCCATAAAAACGAGTTAGGTCAAATCCCAACGGTTAGAAATCTGAGGCAACTAGTCGGTCAAAGAACAACCACTGACCGACTAGTTCATCAACTAGTCGGTCAGTCAAACAACATGGACCGACTAAGTGAGGAACTGAGAAGAGATAGAAATTCAGACCTAGAAATCTAGTCGGTCCAAGAAGACTTTCTGACCGACTAGTTTCACAACTAGTCGGTCAGTCAGTGAACGTAGACCGACTAAGAGGCAAAAGCAAATAGTCTGAATATAAATTGACTTAGTCGGTCCAAGAACAAAATTTGACCGACTAGATTATCAACTAGTCGGTCACCAAACGTTCTTAGACCGACTAACGATAAACAATAGCTTAGGAGAAATTTGGCATGTACAGTAAATCACAACTAGTCGGTCAAAGAAGCATCACTGACCGACTAGTTCACAAACTAGTCGGTCGGTGAGTCAACGTAGACCGACTAACTGTAAACAGTACTGAACAAGAAAAGATTAACTCAAACTAGTCGGTCCAAGAAGCTCTGCTGACCGACTAGATCACCATCTAGTCGGTCAGTACTTCTTCTTGTACCAACTAACATGCACAAACAAGTCCGAATCGAAGCGCGATGCTTCGAGGAAGTTAGAATGAACTTGTACTAAGATCCTAGAGCTACGATATGAGCGTTATGAAGATAGAATCGTAAGATATACTCAAGGCTTAACATTCTATAGATCGAAGCTAAAAGACTATAAATAAAACCTTAATGAACGGTCTTCGAGAGCTTCGATCAATTCTTCATGACTTCCAAAATGGTCCAAGAGCTTCAACGAAGCTTTAGGCAATGAATACGAGCTTTGAGAAGTCTTGAGATGTCGCTTTGATTGTTCTCGTGAATTTGGCGACGATCTCCAATACTGCGCTCACAAATTGTTAGTTCGTGAATTATTTATGTTTGCTCATCATCCAAAACCAAATCCGGGGAGTCCAGTATTCAACAAATCTCACAAAATTTCACATAATTAACATATACAATGAGACAAAGTGTGAAGCAGCATATGAAGTAAAAGCAACGTTATATATATATATATATATATATATATATATATATATATATATATATATGAAAGGTAAGCGTAGTATTGTATTAATAATGAGACAAAATACAGCCAAAATAAAATAGGATGTAGAACCGCAAGGGAGAGGATAGGACACAGGCGTCGTCACACTCCACTTACAGTCTCCACCCTATCAAAGTTCAGCCAAATACATAGATACAAAGGAAAACATCAGACATTGCAATGGCTATAAAAGCAACGTTATATATATATATATATATATATATATATATATATATATATATATATATATATATAATCCAAAATTACCAGGAGTACAAAAATGTAACGACAAACTCCATGTATATCCAAAAGTATATGATCGACATACATACAACATCCATCAGTACATAAAACAAAACAAAATACATGCTGACACTCAAAACTCTCAACCCTAACAAAAAAAATCTAGGTCTAAGGGTGAGTGCTCTCAGTGGAGTGTCAATCCATATCAGCAGTCGAGGAGGTAGCCAACATAACATGAAACTCCTGGGGATTTGGATCAACCGAAGAATCATCTAGAGGAGGAGCATCAGTAACAGCAGGTGAGACATCCTGAGGAGCCGGAGAAGCAACCGGGTCAGGAGCAGTAACACCAGGATGCTCCAAAATCTCAGTGACGACTGGAGGAGGAGGAGGCTGAGAAGGCTGACGAGACGGTACAAAAGATCTGAGATGATCAGGGAAAGGAATGCTCTGATGCTGGAACATCAGATGAAATAACTCATATAAACCAGGAACATTCTCATCCAACAAGTCACGAGATGGTACAGCTGAGGAAGAGGGTTGATCAGATGATGGAATGGTAGATGACGACGGAGTAGAAGAAGAATGCCTCTTCTTTGATGCCGTCTGCAGAGCCGAAGAGGAATTCGACTTCGCAGAAGCATTGAGAAGAGGGCCAAAGGGCATAGGCTCATAAGGAGTCAAATCGATCCCAAAATAACAAAAGACTAAGGTGAGGAGTCCTCCATAAGGAATATGAGAGGAGGAAGTGGTGAACCCGACCTTGTCCATCCGATCAAGGAGGACACCGGCCCAGTTTACTGACATACCAGAAAAATAGCATACATACATCGGAGGATCACCTAAGAGGGCTGGTCAGACAAGCCATATTTCGACAAGATGTTGGACTTCTCCACTAGGTGAACAGCCCAACCTCTAGCAGAGAGCATGGAGGCCCTGACGCCTGAAGAGAGGTAGGAGGAGATCACAGTGAACATGTCCTGAAGGACATTCTGATCAAGATCTCCAACATCAGAGAGGGAGATATCAGCAGGAAGGGAGCCAGTGGCGGGAATCCTAAGAATGGTTCCTAGGAGAGTAGGGTCAAGTCTGATACGGGTCCCCTGAACATTGTGTCTGTCTCCCCCGTGTCAACATACTGACTGCAAATGCGGTTGGTATAAAATAGTTTGACCATGAAGGGATATGCACGAGGAGAATCGGTATGAGAGAATCGAAAAGATCACCCAAATGGTCGACGTGAGAATCTCTGAAAGTCTCTCAGCAGTGAAGGCCTGAAATACAATAAATCGATCACGAAGGAGCTTGATCCCTAGCATGGCATGGAACTTTGCCAGACAAGCATCGTCTCGACAAATAGGAACTAGAGGATATGCAGAAGAAGGCTCAGGAGGATTTTGGCCTTGGGTAGATGTGGGAATAGACTCGGGGTGGGTGTCTGCAACCATTCGAGTAGACTCAGCCTCGTCGGTAGGCTCATTGATAGAACACCAATGTGTCCATGCTGACGCTTAGGAAGATGCTCAACGTAGGCTTCTTCTTTAGTGGAAGAAGAAGTGGAGTCGGTAGAGGCATACGAAGCCGAAACGTCGGAGGAAGGTTCAGGGTGCTTGGTGCAGGCTCTATGGGGTATCTTGGATTTGGCAGTAGTAGGCTTAGGGTTCCTAGGTCGTCTAGGAGCAACAACCTTCCCTTTGGTTTTGGGAGCCATTGTACGAATCAAAAGATAAGAGAGAATGCACGAACGAATCGACAAACGAAAATATACCTAATTCTCGATGATTGACGGAGAAGGAGATAACCGAACAAGCAATCGAACAATTGGGAAGAGTGATCGGAGACTGGAGCTTCAAATCGACGAGAAATCGATGGCAACGGTTGAAATTCGAAGGAGGGAGACGAGGAAATTCGAGTCGGATGAGAGAGAATAATAGAAATGAATCGACGGCCGTCGAGGTTATAAGATGGGGTCAAAAGAATCTTGGCCGTTGGATAGAAAAATCGACGGCTCAGATCAAGTTAACGAACCGCCACAAAAGTTGACAGTCGACTGATGAAGAATCATCAGTCGACTGGTGGATAGGATAGAGATTGGCTTGGATTGACAGACAGTCAACTGATGAGTAATTCACAGTTGCCTGTCGGAGAGACAGTTGATTGTAACTTATACATCAGTCATCTGACAGAGAATCAGAAAATATGATGATAAAACAGAGACATCTCAAGATTTGGACAGGCGTCTGATGACCAACTTGCAGTCGCCTGTCGCAGAGACATTCGAAGGGAAATAGTCCATCAGTCGCCTGTTCGAAAAATACATTCTGCAGGAAGAAAATTTGAGTTTGGGCAGGCGACTGTCGAAGGAATGACAGTCGTCTGTCCTGGTCCAAAAATGCTCAGTGAGGTTAAAATCCATAGGATTGAGACAACTAACCCTAGGACCTATACTCTAACACAACTCAAATCAAGAAATCTATATCAAAATATTATAGATTATCATACAAATCACGTAAATTAATCCAAACAGTCGAAATCATCAAAATCTCAAATACATCTCTTAAAACAAATATATGTGGAACATATAGCTTGAAAAAGCAAGAGAAGTAAAATGATGATATGAGTTCAAGCATGATATAACATGAAAGTATGAAGTCCTACAATTCAGATTCACTCATAATCCCTAATTCTCCACACAACCTCACAAATGAATCTTCTTTAAGAGGTTTAGTGAAGATGTCGGCGATTTGTTTTTTGGGTTTCAATGTACTCTAAGAGATGTCCTTTTTAGCTACATGATCATTAATAAAATGGTGTCTCACATCTATGTGTTTGGTATGGGAGTGATGTATCGGATTCTTGGAAAGACAAATTGCACTTTGGTTATCAACCATGATAGGACAAGTATCACAATTGACACCATAGTCTTTAAGTGTGTGTCTCATCCAAAGAACTTGTGCACACGCAAGACATGCGACAATATATTTCGCTTTAGTCGTGGACAATGATACCAAGTTCTGTTTCTTGAAAAACCAAGAAACTAGGGAATTTCCTAGAAAATGGCAAGTGCCATTAGTACTCTTCCTATCAGATTTGCATTCCGCAAAGTCGACATCACTATATGAGATTAACTCATATGTGCTAGACTTAGGGTAAAGTAACCCATAATTTAGTGAATGATTGAGGTAACGAAAAATTCGTTTAACCGCAATCAAGTATGACTCTTTAGGTCTAGCTTGATATCTAGCACAAAGACATACGAAAAACATAATATCGGGCCTACTAGTGGTTAAGTAAAGTAAGCTACCGATCATACCTCGATATAGACAAACGTCTACATCTTTTCCGTTCTCATCCTTGTGTAGATGGGTTGTTATACTCATGGGAGTCCTTTTGCTTGAAGATGATTCCATCCCGAATCGCTTGATAAGCTCCCCGGTGTACTTAGTTTGATATATGAAAGTCCCATCTTTCATTTGCCGAATTTGTAGTCCAAGGAAGTAGTTGAGCTCACCCATATGACTCATTTCAAATTCATCCTTCATAGACTTAGAAAATTCTTGGCAAAGATTAAAGTTAGCAGAACCAAATATAATATCGTCTACATTAACTTGAATTAATAGTATGTCATTTTCATAATCTTTAATGAAAAGAGTTGAATCAAATTCACCCATTTTAAAACCTAAATCCAAAAGAAAGGTTTTGAGTCGACCATACCAAGCTTTAGGAGTTTGTCTCAACCAATATAACGCTTTCTATTGGATCTGGATCCTAGCCTAGAGGGGGGAGGGGTGAATAGGCTAATAAAAAATTCTCGCGTAATCCACGAGAAACCACACGCAGTCAAAAGCACAACCAGAGTAAATAAGAGACAATCATAGAGTACGCACAGATATACCCTGGTTCGGTCGCAACAACGACCTACGTCCAGCCCCAAGCAAATACTAGTATTAATATGTTCATTCTATACATCTACAATGGGGTCCTATCTTCAACTTCCCCACCTATACTGTATCACACTCAACAAAGTGCAGAACCCTATCAACCTAGTAAATGCGTATCTTGACTGCAACAACACATCAAGACCCCCCCTGTCTAGCCCAACCAGACAAGTCTAAAATAGTCACAAAAATATTGATAAAGTTTCCCCTACAGAGATCGCTACACTAAGATCACAAATATAAAATAATCAGAGTTTAGAATAGCTCAGTTTGTGATCATGTAATTGTCTCTGCCAATCGACACGGTTCGGATCTGAATCTGACAAGTAGTCGTCGTCACGTCCTTTCTCGCTTTGCAACTCAAGTTGTGGCAGATCGGTCGGCAATGCAAAAGGCCAGAGGAGCGGCTAAGTTTTTGGCACACAGCTGCAAGTCACGGCAAGGTGGATGGCATAGGGGGAACGTCGGTCAGAAGGGGTGTCTGCTAGCTGCTTCAGCGGGTCAGTAATTGGAATATGCAGCTTTGTTGTAACAGCTTGCGTTGATGGCACAAGAGCCCCCTCGGTCGTCAATGCGGCTTGCACTAGGGATAAAGCTTTGGATGCGTGCGTGGGTGCCCTGCCAAACAAAAGAACAAAATATGTGAGTCAATTTGATAATTTAATGCAACACTTACTTTGCTTTCTCTTGTATTCTTTGTGGTTGAGAGTCTCAGCCCTTGATGTGAGTGTTGGGGTGAAGGACGAAACGTTTTAATGTCTCTTGTTTCTTTGAACCTGCACCAAGATATTTAAGCTTTAACAAAATAACTTACCTCTAATCTCATGTTGTTTGATTGGTAGCTCAGCTTAATGGATGGAATTGTTCTCTCCACTTAAAGGAGATAACCTGAAAAACTCTTCAATTCAATCAATCAGCCGCACCTTTTTTTCTCCTTTTATGGTTTATTCACAAACTTGATCCTTGCGCATTTGTCCCCTATGCGTTGCTGGGTGCCCTTGTGGAAGATTCTGTGTGTGGCCAGCCCTTGATGATTTCGTCCCCTTTAATTTTTGTGTTGCCCTTTGATTAGCTTTGTGCACCAATCATCAAAGAGCAATTCCTTGGATACATGTAATTCGGCTCCCTGGGGTACATGTATTGCGGGTGTTGCTCTCTAATTTGCGTGCGTTTTGATTCCTTTTTTTGTGCTTCTTGTTCTCTTCACAACAACAAAAATTGCATCAGATTGCTTTTAAAGTATATGATTACATGCATCGAAAAAACCTACAAAGATGAACAAGGGATCATTAAAAGAAATTGCAAGGCAAAATAGTGAACAACCCCTTCTTCCCTTTGATGCGTGCGGCAGGATGACGGAAGAGCTTTGAGGTTCGGCAGCTTTTGGTTGAGGCTAGGGGTTCTAAACCTATTTTGCTTGGAAAAATGTTTTGCCCGGCCACCCTTTTCTCTCTATTTGCTTTTTGGGCACTTTTGCACTCTCATGGAAGGGGATTTTATATAGATGTGGAGAGAATCAATTTGGCTTAGGGTAAATCCCATGAAACTCGGAATATGAGATTTGAAATGATCTTCATTAGCAATACAAATTGGATTATGAGAAATCTTTGCAAATCTTGCTAAATGATTTGACCAAATCCATCTCATCCCATATAGGACCAAGTCCAACTTGCTTTGTAGACAACACTTCCTCTCTCCCAATATGCTGTATGAATAGCAATTTCTCCAATGCTTAGAACTACGATTTTGCCATTCCTGAAACTCACTTAGCACACACGTTAAATTTAACACACACGTTAAATTTAACACACACGTTTGTCATCATCAAACTAAAGATCATAGATCGTTACGTCCAACTAATATAATATCGTCTACATAAACTTGAATTAATAGGATGTCATTTTCATAATCTTTAATGAAAAGAGTTGAATCAACTTCACCCATTTTAAAACCTAAATCCAAAAGAAAGGTTTTGAGTTGATCATATCAAGCTCTAGGAGCTTGTCTCAACCCATATAACGCTTTCTTGAGTTTGAAAACATGGTTTGAAAATTTTTCATGAATGAAACCGAGTGGTTGAGAAACATAAACTTCTTCATTAACAAAACCATTTAAAACTGCACTTTTAACATCCATTTGAAATAACTTAAAATTTTTATGAGATGCAAAAGATAAAAGCAATCTAATAGCTTCTAATCTAGCTACGGGGGCAGAAGATTCTTTGAAATTAATACATTCCTATTGCCGATAGCCTTGAGCTACTAACCTTGCTTTATTCCTTGTGATGACCTCGTTCTGATCGGTCTTGTTCTTGAAAATCCACTTGGTTCCAATCACTTGGTGATCACTTGAAAGAGGAACGAGCTCCCAAACTTCATTTCTCTCAAATTGCATGAGCTCTTCTTCCATTGCAACTATCCAAGAGCTATCTTCACACGCTTCTTGGATGTTCGTTGGCTCAATGGTAGAAACAAATGCACACTGAGAGAATTCATCAATTCTTGACCTCGTTCGCACACCCACACAAATATCTCCAATAATTTGGTCATGTTGGTGATTATGAACGGTTGAATAAGCTTTGGAAATCCCTGCATCACTTGAAACATCTTCAACAATATCATTAGTATTGTTTGTCTCAATAGTAGAATCATTAATCTTAACATTACTAATGGAATCACATAAAACATCTACACTATCAACAACAACATGAGAAAAATCAAAATCTTCATAAGATGATACGTGAAGTGATTCCTCGATCGTTGAAGAGGTTTTGTTGTATATCCGGTAGGCTTTGCTACGGCCTACGTGTGGAATATCCAAAAAAAATTCCTTCGGATCTTGGCTCAAATTTACCTAAGTTTCCAAAAGTGTTATTTATAAAACATTTTGAACCAAAAACTCGAAAATATTTAACTTGTGACTTTTTATCATAAAAAAACTCAAAACAAGTTTTGTTCGTTCGGGGTCTCACTAGGATCTTATTAAGCACATAACATGCCGTGTGTAGGGCTGTTGACGAACAGAACGTTCGACGAACTACTCGTGAACAAGCTCGGTACATGTTCGTTTACGTTCGTTTAGGAAGTTTAATGAACAAGCTTGAACAGATTTTTAGAGCTCGGTTAGTAAACGAACAGAGCTTGAACACAACTGTGTTTGTTCATTTATGTTCATGAACAAGCTCGTTAAGTGTTCATGATCAAGCTCGTTAAGTGTTCATGATCAAGCTCGTTAAGTGATGTTCATGCACAAGCTCGTTAAGTGTTCGTGAATGAATATGTATCAAAAATAGTAAATTTAGACAAATACTATATTTTTACTATGCTTGGAATGGATGCTTGTAATGGGATCTAAGGAGCTATTATGCTGGATTTATTTGTTTTTCTCCTGCAAATATTTAATCCTTTTATTCAATTGATTTAGTAATTGGTAATTATGTTTAAATATTATTATTCCTAATTAAAAAATTGATGTTCGTTTGTTTGATTGATAAGTTTTGTTAACGAACAGAACGTTCGATTAACTACTCGTGAACAAGCTCGGTAAATGTTCGTTTACGTTCATTTACGTTCGTTCGGTAAGCTTAACAAACAAGCTTGAACATGTTTTTAGGGCTCGGTTAGTAAATGATCAGAGCTTGAACATGGATTTTGTTCATGAACACAACCAAGCTCCATGTTCAAGCTCGTTCAAGCTCGTTCATCAACAGCCCTAGCTGTGTGTACTGCCTCTGACCAAAATTGTAGTCCAGGATGACTATCATGGAGCATGGTACATGCACATTCTATTAGGGTTCTATTCTTTCTCTCTACAACACCATTTTGTGGTGGTGTGCGAGGAAAAGAAAAATTATAAGTAATTCCGTTGTCATCACAAAACATGGTGAAAGACTCATCCTCAAATTCTCCTCCATGATCACTACGAATAGTGATAATGGTGGATCCTAAGAAATTTTGAATCTTCTTTGCAAATATAGTAAACTCTTCAAAAGTTTCATTCTTATTGGTTAAAAATGAAACCCAAGTAAATCTAGAGAAGTCGTCAACGAGAACTAATCCATAATGAGCATTACCTAAAGAGGCGGTTCTAGTTGGCCCAAATAAATCTAGATGAAGTAATTATAGGGGCCTCTAAGAAGTTATGCTTTCTTTAAGTTTGAAAGAAGATTTACTTAGTTTACCTCTTTGACAAGAATCACAAAAGTTTTTCTTACTAAAAACAATTTTCGGAAAACCTTTTACTAGACATGCTTAGCTAACTTATATACGTGCTTAAAATGAACATGACCAAAACGGCGATGCCATAATAGTTGTTCATTTGTGTTAGCAACTAAGCAATGTTCTATGGTTTTAGGCAAGCTTAAATAATAAATGTTTTTATGCCTAATACCGGTAAATAAAATATGAGAATCAATATCTACAATTTTACACATATACTCTCTAAAGTTAACCTTGTAACCCTTGTCACAAACTTGACTAATGGAGATAAGGTTATGACATAAACCACTAACTAAATAGACATTTGTAATAAGTGGGGTGGAAGGATTACCGACTTTACCTACTCCAATGATGGTTCCCTTTTGATTACATCCAAAAGTGACCGTTGCACCATCTTTGATGCTAATCACTTCGGAGAGCAATGTGGGATCTCCCGTCATGTGTTTGGAGCAACCACTATCGAGTATCCATCCTTTCTTTTTAGAGCCAATACGACTTTTATGGCTCTCTTTCTTTTTCTTGGGTATCTACATAGTATACCATAAGCTCATGGTACCCAAGCTTTGTTGGGTCCAAGGGGATTAGCCCTTTGGAAGCCAAATCCAAGTGGACTTTCGCTTCCTAACATAATTACCACTATTTATTACATCATTAAAATAGGAATCAACATAAGCATTCCTATCAATTATGCTAGTGTTCTTAGGACCCCAAATTGTGTATGTTTTGGGTGTCCTTTTCCTAGTTGCATGCACATTCGATTGATTTCTATGTGGTGCGTGCTTCCTAGAAGCATGAGTTCTAGCATATGATGATGGAGGCGGATAAGCATTAGACGTGTGAGGGTTGTATGCAAACTTAGGAGCATGCATGTTATATGAAACATATGGAACATGCATAACATGAGATGGATGAGCATATATGGAAGAATGATGCGTATGAGCATATGAATGTGTAGGAGCACATGCATGAGTATTTCTCATGTGTGGGGTTACACGTGTTCGTGGGTGTGGAGCATAAAAAGTGTCATAAGTGTCCATATGTGAAGTAGGAGATTTTCTACGTGGATGAGAGTTGGTGTACATAAATGCATGACCTCTGTTTTGGTTTTCACCCTTAGTGGGTTTCTTGCCAAAAGGAAGAGATTGTGAAGTGGTGGCCTTCTTGGTAGGTTTGCTACCAATAGTGTTTTTGACACCACTTGTGGATGCACTGGGGGATGGACTCACAAAATCTATAGTTACACCACTATAGGAGGTGTGAGAGTTAGATGCATTTGCTTTCACATAACCAAGTCCAACACTGTCATGCCCTACTTTGAACCATACGTGTATTCTACTGAATACACGTGGTATTTCTACTTACGGTGCATATGTAGGCAAGAAATAATTGTATGTGTCGATGTATATATCATAGTGCATGGGGGTTGTGCCGTAATATGTGGCTAAGAGAAGAGAATGCAAGACGTGAATGCGGGAGAAGTGTGAATGACATCGTGTGTATGATATAACACGTGTGTGTTAGACATGTGTGTGTGTGAGGCATGTTTGCATGCATGGATGTGCATGGATAGTTAGGGAGAGCCATACTAGTGTGAAAGGGGGTTAGGGGTTAATGGAATCCCCGTAAATTTTTAGAAAATTGAGGGGCAAAATGGTCATTTGGACTAAGGGGGTGTGTATAGTAAAGTGGTGTGTGCATAAAGTAATGGCAAACTTGTAAATACCTAGAAGATGAAGGGGTATTTTAGTCATTTAAAATGATGCATGCTCATCTTATAGATAAGGTTAAGGAGGAGATTTTTTTCATGGGAAGTTTCTACCCATTTCTAAACTTCTCTTCTTCTTATCTTATCTTATCTTATCTTTTTCATGTTAATCCCCATCCCCTCTCCCTCCTACCATGGCCGGCCACCCCTCCCCTCTATTCTCCCACTTCCTCAATCCAAAACCCTAGTTACCCCTCCAAAAAATCAAGAATCTCAAATGGGTTCAAGTGGGAAGAAGTTAGAGAATAAGGAAAGAGAAGGAGAAGAGGAAAACCAAGCTATTGAGGTAGGATTCCAACTTGGCTTTGGTAATCTATTTAGGGTTTATTTCTATCATGTTTTTATATCATGTTTGCTCAATATGGATTAGGGGTAGCCAAATTGATGTGCCATGATTCAATTTCATGAATATCCCCTTGGAATTCCAAGCAAAATCACTTTCTTGAAAAGCTGAAATTCTGCATTATGTTATTACTTGAATTCTGGTTTCTATGATTTGAATTAAGTTTCGAAAAAAAATATATACTTGTAGATATTGAAGTTCTAACCCAAAATCATATAAATTTTGACATATGTTCAATTCAGAAATTGGGAGTAAAAATTACATCTTTATAACATGTCTGTTTGATCTTCAGTCGGGACACAGTTTAGTACATTTGATCTCAGTCTCTGCACACTCAATGGAATTTTGTATTCTTGGTATCATTGTAAAGTTAACAAGTTTTTATACAACTTCATCTTAGTGCATAATTTTTGAACTTCTGACTGAAACATGCCCAAAATTAGCTATCAATACAGACCCTGAAATCTGTCTGAAAAACAGTCTGAACAGGTTGCACAAAATAAATCACCATAAATTATATAGTCCACATTTTTACATGAAATTTTATAGGTGAATCCAAGACTACCATATCTTCATCTTTCATTTGGATAGTGTTATCAAATTCGTAAGAGAAATGAATGAAATGTGTTGATCCTTATGGCTGTCCTGCCAATTCCAGCAAGCTGGAGTGTTTGGTTGAATATTGAATCGTGTGGTGATGTTAATTTTCCATTCCATTATGCATGGATGTTGTGCTACTTGAAGGAATGCTTGTTATGCTTTTGTTATTAAATTTGATGATGTGGCAATATTCGTTTCTATGATGCCTGCCACGTGTTTGTTGTCATGCCCCAATGAACGTGAAGTTAAAGAAACATGAAAATTGAGCCTATATGCTCTTGTAACAAGAACCCTGTTATAAATTGATGGTGTTGGAGACATGGATGGTATGGCTACACTATTATACGTGAATGTGTATGTGATGTGATGGGGGCATGTCACATGAGTGTGTGACCCAGATTGCTATGTGATGATGGGATGACTGAGGGCATGACACTTAGGTGCATGACCCGTGTTGATAAAAGAAAGTTGCTGAACATGTACCATGCCACCATGATTCCTATAATGGAACCTATAATGCTTAATTGATGTTTGAGAATGTCTCAATCCCCTCCAAAAGTGGGTGAGCTATTAAAATTGGGGTTTGGGAGAAATTTGAGTAAATTGTGGGTATGAGGCCTGGACTACAAAGGTGGGGAGATGATGATGTGATGATGATGTGATATGTGATGATTATTTCCACTTGCCTTTACATGGAGTGGAGGGGCATTGATGTTGTGATGATGTGGTTTGGTTGTGGAGAGGTATATAGTGGAGTGCCTCACTTTTGGTACCGTACAGGGAGGGGGCGGAGATGCCCGGTGTACAGTGTCCGTATCCACTGCATCATGTGCCAGACTTACCCAAAACCTTTGAGGTGAGTGCCCGTGATGTAGGTCCCCTGACGAGGCCTGGTGAGAGGCCCGGCGTACAGTGCCCGTGTCCACTGCGTCGTGTGCAGTTTCCACCCCAAGTCCTTGGGGTAAGGTCAAGGTCTTGGCATCACACAGTTTACCCAAGTTTCTAACTAATTCAATTATAAAATAAGAAGTTTGCATGTTACTTCTTCTGCTGGCGGCATTTCTCTTTTCCCTTACTTGCTGCTTGGGACACTGTGTTATACTTCTGACACTTGTAATTCCCTTTTAGATTATGTTTGTATGAGTACTTGTATTGTTATTCGTTCTAACCCTTTTCTTGCAGTAGCTCGACATTGGACCGCAAGTATGATCCCTTTACTTGGTAGATTACTTTCCGTTATATTACTTAGTTTACGTGTCTTATTTCTCATGCCTGGCTTAATAGTTGATAACATCAAAACGGTGTTCCAAATCCAAGTTGGTTCCTACTGGGGCATGCATTGACGTGATCCTTCCTATTTTTCAGGTAGCAGGGCAGCATGATTGTTGGTGACTTGGAGTTGGGTTTCAGGGGTAGCACTTAGTGTGAGCTGTAGCTAGTAGTGTGACATGGTTGTCTTGGGAGGTGGAGAATGACTGTATATATATATAGTGGTGGACCTGGACTATGTATGTAAATGAAAGTTGTTATATAAATATGTTGTTGTTCTATGTTGTTTATGAGTTTGTTTTGATATTAGAATGGAGCTTCACTTGTACTATCCCAGCATGTGCGTAGTGGCCTGCATGTTCTTTTTCTCCTTTCTCTCTCTTTTCCTCTCATCACCCTTACTCTTCAGGATACTTGGAAGAACAAAAAGATTTTTTGAAAAATTCCAGGTATTTTGGGGATCGAGACGTAACAAACACGACGCGTGGCCGGAAATTGGTTTGCAAGCAATTCATCCAATTGCACTGTCCCTTTGTTAAATCTCTTAACTTGGAAGGACATGAGCTCATATTTTCCTTAAGAGAAGAAATATTGGTATCTGTTGCCGGGTAAATCCGCTGACACTGAATTTGTATTAATGTGGAGAACCAAGGACACGATGGTTATAAGTTTGCAGGGTAGGATGACGATGTTAACTTTGGCCTGAGGATGATTTGAGGATGAGGTTCTCGAGGTCGCCCGCCAGGAGGGGTAGGTCACCTATTGTTTAGTAAGGGAAGCTTGATCGCTAGTGGAGGATGACGAGGGATGCTCGTCTGAAGGCAGGAGGGCGAAATTCCTGCAAGAGGAACAAATCGTCAGAAAGGCCAGGCTGGCTTTCAGCCCGTAGCCCCTTCGATGCTTAAGTCAATAGGTGACAGAAGAAAGAGTGTCGGACACGAAGGGCGATCTTAGAGGCAGATCGGTGCTTGCGTTGCGAACTAGTATGGAGAGCAAGGATACGTGGAAGATATTAGGTGTGTTAGGAATTTGTTACCAATTTAACCTTCCAACCCCCTCCTCGTTGGAGGAGAAGGGGTATTTATATGCAGCTGGAGTCGATTGCTTCTACTGAGCTGGCAGGGCCGGGGTGTCAAGGATTCGACCGTTGGCGTCATGGCCAAATGTGTCAGACATGCTTTTGTCAGGCGGTCATGGCTATAAATGTCAGGTGGCGATTTTATCAGGCTGTCTGGCGGCGAAACAGCTGGATGTGCTTTTGTCAGGCCGTCAGGCGACGAAGCGACCAGGTGCACTTTTGTCAGGCTTGTCTGTAGTGGCACTGCTAGTGGCGTGTCGTCTCCTTCGTGGGCGAGCTTGGTAGGTGAGCGGCATCTGGGCGAGCTTCTTGCGGGCTGTTGGATATGGAAGACGTTTGTACACCCTTGTGGGGGATGTACGAGGGAATACGGACCTCGAACGTCGCGCACACGAAGTCATGTGCAAAGGGAATCTGTTCCCTTGCGGAGAGGATCTCTGTATGAGCGGGAAAGACGCATTATATATGCATAAGTGCATGCGACATATGGCTAATAAAGGGGGAATATCTTAAGCTTATGTTGTACCATGCATATGGTACAACTTAAGCTTATAATGTGCCATGTATCATGGTACACCTTAATTAAGTTGTTCCAAAGGAACAACTTACCCTAAAATAACTACCTTGGGGGCTATAAATAAGACCCAAGGGTAGCCATTTTCCTTACACATTTGCATGAAATTCATGCATGCATCTTCTTCATAGCGAAGCTCTGCAGAAATATTTCCTCTCCCTCCTTCCAAGTTCTTAATCTAAAATAGAGATTTAGATTGTGGATTAGTAGCCTTACTCCGTTCGTGAGAAGACTCGATCCGTCGTGGCGAATCCGAAGGCAAAGTTCCGAGACTATCGTTCCGCATACGCAAGCGTAAGTCTCCACTTTAATTATCGATCCTAACTTTGTTTTGGACAGGATCCTTCATTGGTATCAGAGCCATATGGGTTCGCCCCGGTCAAATCCACCGCCCCGTCGAAACTACGAACGAGTCGTTGTCTTTTTCACGAATGGGTCTCCTACTATTACGGATATAGTAGGAACGCTTCGTGACGGAGAGAACGCAGCGGTTGTTCTTTTCACGTTAGGGTCTCCTATCATTACGGATATGGTAGGAACTCTCCGTGACGGGAAGAACCGACCGTTCACGTAGTACGTTAGTCATTTTTTGGCACACGGCCATTAGGCAATAACTAACTTCATCGACGAACGGGTGCTTCATCGAGGAAGATGATGGAAGTTATTTCCATCGGGTAAGAGGAAAATTTGGTGCATGTGTACCATGGCAAAATGGGCTATGAAGGCCATGCATCCCCTCTCCCCATGCGGAGGGGGTTGGCTACGGCCAATAACCACCGGCGACCACCCCATCAAGGGGGAGGAATGAGTGCGGCAGCCCCGTTTAAAGGGGGTGGCCGGCCATGGCCAAAGGGGCAATGGCCGGCCAACGCCGAATGGCCTTGGCCATGACCGGCCATGGCCAAGCCATGGCCGGCCATGGCCAGGCCGGCAGTGGCCGGCCAAGGGCCAGGCCGGCAGTGGCCGGCCTTGGCAGAGCCTTGCCGGCCAGGCCGGCCCTGGCAGAGGCCAGGGCCGGCGCCCTGGCCACTGCCAGGGCCAGGCCGGCCCTGGCAGAGGCCAGGGCCGGTGCCCTGGCCTCAGGCCAGGGCCTGGCCGAGGCCAGGGCCTGGCCGAGGCCAGGGCAGGGCAGGAGCCCTGGCCCCGGCCAGCGGCCTGTCGGCCCTGGCAGAGGCCAGGGCCGGCGCCCTGGCCTCAGGCCAGGGCCTGGCCGAGGCCAGGGCAGGAGCCCTGGCCCCGGCCAGTGGCCTGGCCGGCAGGCCCTGGCAGTGGCCAGGGCCTGGCTGGCCGGGCCTGGCCGAGGGGGCCAGGCCCCCTGGCCGGCCAGGGCAGAGGCCCTGGCCGGCCTTTGGCCAAGCCCCGGTTAGGGCAGAGGCCCTGACCGGGAGGGAGAATTTGTATTTCGAAAATTGGTCGACCAATTTTGTGTTTTTGGTCGACCAATCTGACAGATGGTATGGATCGATTGCAAACTTGCCAGATGACTCATACGGGGTAACAAATGGCCTTGGTCAAACTCGAATGTGTCGATTAGTCCATACGGGACTAACCACAGTGCCGAATAGTTCATACGGGACTAACGTTTTAATGAAGTTTTTTATTTGGGCTCTACTCCTTGAAGATTAGCCATAGTGCTCTACTTCATGCGAGATTAGCTATGTCATTGTGCTCTACTCTACGGAGATTAGCCAATGTACTTGTGACGTTGTGCTCTACTCTACGGAGATTAGCCAACGTGCTTTCAAAATTTTTGGAAAAAGATGTTTTTCAAATAGGTTATGTCCCGTCCTTAAATCGGGATAGCGCAATTTAGAATTCCAAGTCCTACCACGATCCGGCCATGGTTATCTAACCCATGGGTGTGTAGAACAGGTCTCGTGGCTTGGCAATTGTTGCGTTAAAATTCTTTGCGCTAATTCTCACCTATTCTATTTTGAAAGATAAGTTTTTCAAAGTGATTTTCCGCTGCTAATACCATACGGGTATTATTTCTGATTTCTTTTTACTTGAGATAAGTAAGAGGGGTACTTTGAAAGTTACTACTAGATGGTAGTTGGGAACGTAGTGAACTTCTCGATTCTAGAGTAACATTTCAACGCATCCAAGGAACTTATCAAGTGTTTAAAGAATCGAAACTTTATGCATAGAATTTTGATCGTGTTTTTCATTCTCTTTGCAGTTTTTTGAATCGAAAATGTCTACCGCTTCTAAGAATATTGTCGCAGAGCTTAACAAAGGTGAAAAGCTCAACGGCGACAATTATAAACTTTGGTCAATAAAGATCCAATATGTTTTGGAGGAGCAAGATGTGCTCGAAACACTCCAAAACATAATGGTAGAACCTGAGTTGGGTAATACGGCCCAACACAAAAGGGACCGGGAAGCTTATGACACTTGGACTCGAAAGAACAAAATAGCACGTATTACGTTACTGTCCGCGATGGACAATGACATAATGCGCCTATTTCAGGAATTCGACCTAGCTAAAGACATATGGTCTGAGCTAGAGATAAAGTTTGGTGGAACTTCGGTTACCAAACTCCGCTCCTTGAATATTCAATTTGATTCGTACAAGATGCGGCGAGATCATTCTATGAAAAAGCATCTCCGCCACATGGCGAATCTTATATCTGAATTAAAGGATGCGGGTGTTACGCTGTCTGATGAACAGCAGATCCAAGCGGTCATTCGTTCACTCCCATATAGCTGGGATAACATGAAAATGCATCTCACTCATAATGAATGCATTAAAACTTTAAGCGATGTTTCGAAACACCTCGAACTCGAGGAAGAGAGGATTCAAGCCGCAAAACCAAGTGCAGAAGTGCACGTGGCCGCTAGTTCCTCACATGGAGGAAATAAGCGGAAACGCTTAAGGTTTGTGAACGAACGTAAGCAAGAACCGGAGACCTCAAAGAAGACAAAGAACAAAAAGTGGCAAAAGAATGTGCACTCAAAGAAGAAAAACTTGAAGAAGATCAAGTGCTTTAAGTGCAACAAGTACGGTCACTTCGCCCGTAAGTGTACGGATGGAAGTGACAAGGTAACTTGTAGGGCTAGTTACATATGTGTTTCTAGTTCCGTGTTTCTTGCTGAATCTAACTATTTTTGGTTGATTGATTCAGGGGCCACAGACCACGTTGCGAAGGACAGAAGGTTCTTCGTAGAGTATCGAAAGATAACTCAAGGAACAAAGTGGATATACGTCGGCAACAACACACGTGTTGAAGTCAAAGGCGTCGGAACATGCAAGCTAGTTCTCGACAACGGCCGGACTTTATTATTGCACGACGTTCTCTTTGCTCCAGATATTAGAAGGAATATCGTTTTCGTGGTCATGTTAATGTCTTTAGATTATGAGTGGAGGTTCTATAAACAATATGTTGACCTTGTTTGTAATAATTCTTTGATTGGTTCTGGTAATATTTGTAATGGATTAATTGTTTTAAATACAATGTATGATGTTGCTTCTTCCATTAATGAAAGTTTTCATTTGACAAATGCTTCTAACTCTGAGTCTGAAATCATTTGTTGGCATGCAAGACTTGGTCATATTGGACCAACTAGAATGGATAGACTTGCCAAAAGTGGCTTGCTATCTAATGTTTCAAAAGTTGAAATGTCAACTTGCGAACATTGTCTTGTAGGGAAAACTAGTCGCAAGCCGTTTGGAACTGGCACAAGGGCCGAAGTTCCATTACAGCTTATCCATTCGGACATTTGCGGTCCAATGAATGTTAAGACAAGACATGAGAAGTCCTATTTCATCACATTCATTGATGACTTCACCCGTTTCGGACATATCTATTTGATATCCCACAAAAGTGAAGCTTTGGCTTGCTTTAAAAACTATATGAGTTTAGTGGAGAATCAATTAGATCGCAAGATTAAGGTTTTGCGAACCGATAGGGGCGGTGAATATCAATCAATAAGTTTTAAGGAACTTTGTGATGAAAAAGGCATAGTACATCAGGTAACTATGCCTTACACTCCGCAACAAAACGGTGTTGCGGAAAGAAGAAATAGGACATTGATGGAAATGGTCCGATCAATGATGTCTCAGGCAAATTTGCCTATCACCTTTTGGGGTGACGCATTATTGACGGCATCATTCATCTTAAACCGTGTACCCTCGAAGTCGGTAAGTTCTACTCCTTATGAGTTGTGGAACAATAGAACTCCAGACTTAAACATTCTAAAACCTTGGGGTTGTGCCTCTTACGCACATTTATCCTCTCACAAATATGGCAAACTTGGGCCACGTGGGAGGAAGTGTATCTTCATCCGATACGCTGAAAACTCCAAAGGATATGTTTTCGTCGGTCAAGAGGACAATGGAAAGACGTTTGTACAAAGGATGTTGTCTTCTTGGAAAAAGAGTTTCCAAGACAGGGTGAGATAAGTCAAGACTTATCCTTGTTTGAGACTTGGGATCAAGAAGGATCGGAACGTTCGAGTGGGAGAATCCTTGGTGAAGAAGAAAATACGTTTCAAACTTCACCAATGGATGATACGAACGATACCAATCCTAATCCGAGTGGGAGTGATGTTATTCCAAGTGGGAGTGATGTCATTCCAAGTGGGAGTGATCAAACTCAAACAAGACGTAGTAATCGAACGAGGCTAACACCTCTGAGATTTGAGGATGAATTTCCTCAAACATTCATGACATTACTACAAGATGATGACGAACCTGCAAACTTCAAACAGGCCGTCACATGCCCTGCTAAAGATAAATGGATAGCGGCAATGGAAGAAGAACTTCAATCCATGAAAACAAACCAAGTCTGGGACTTGGTTGATTTACCTAAGGGACGTAGAGCCATTGGGAACAAGTGGGTTCTCAAAATCAAGCATAAGGCTGATGGCTCCATCGAGAAATATAAAGCTCGCCTTGTTGCGAAAGGTTTCACGCAACAGGAAGGAATAGACTACGAAGAGACTTTCTCTCCTGTCGTGCGTTTTACCTCGATTCGCTTAATTCTGGCAATGGTGGCTTGTTTGGACCTCGAATTACATCAGATGGATGTAAAAACTGCCTTTCTTAACGGAGAACTAGATGAGGAGATCTACATGGAACAACCAAACGGGTTCGTACAAGAAGAAAACAAACATAAGGTTTGTAAACTTCGTAAATCCATATATGGTCTTAAACAATCCTCAAGGCAGTGGTATATGCGCTTTCAAGAAGTTGTTTTGTCGTATGGATTCTCCATGCTCGACGAAGACAATTGCGTATATATTAAGAGGATTAAAAACAAGTATATAATTATGTCTCTTTATGTAGATGACATACTTATAGCCGGAAATGATAAGCGTCTTATATTGGATATCAAAGCTTGGCTTTCATCCGTCTTTGAGATGAAAGACATGGGTGAAGCTGCATATATCCTTGGGGTTAAGATCTCAAGGAATCGTTCCAAGAAACTTCTTTCTCTCTCTCAAGAGACGTATATAAAGAAAGTTTTAGAACGGTTTAATATGCAGGACTGCAAGCCAATTGATACTCCAATAAGCAAAGGCGAGGGTCTATGTTTGGAGATGTGTCCCAAAGATCCAAAAGAAAAGAAAGCTATGGAAAAAGTTCCATACTCCAGTGCTGTCGGGAGTCTGATGTACGCCATGATGTGTACTAGACCCGAAATTTGCTATGCTGTTGGTATGGTAAGCCGTTACCAATCCAACCCAGGGCAGGCACACTGGAAAGCGGTGAAGAGGATATTAAGATATCTCAAAGGGACTGCGGACTATGCGTTATGCTATCAAGGCAATACCTTGAGACTCGAAGGCTATACCGATGCTGATTGGGCGGGTGATCTCGACGAGCGAAGATCTACCTCAGGCTTTGTTTTCTTACTCGGGAATGGTGCATTATCCTGGAGCAGCAAGAAACAAACCTGCATCGCTCTATCAACCATGGAAGCCGAGTTCGTAGCATTCAGCATGGTGGTCCAAGAAGCTGTTTGGCTTAGGAAATTTTTAGACAGGCTGACGAATGCCTCTGACTCGAGCACTGTTCCTATATACAGTGATAGTCAAGCTTCGATTGCCTATGTCAAAGATCCTAAATTTCATTGTAAGACCAAACACATTGACATTCGATTCAAGTTTGCGAAGGATTATGATAAACGGAAGGAAGTAGACATAGGATACATATCCACGCATGAGATGATAGCGGATCCCCTTACTAAGGCGATCCCCAGAGTTGTGTTTTTCAAACACTTATCATCTACGGGAATGCGTAGGTGCTGAGCTGTATCATGTAATATTTCCCATGTCTATAGAAGATCAAAATTTAATTTGCATACAAGTTTCTTACAAATGATTTTATATACATTTGTGTTTAAGTCTCAGCTATTTTTGTGTGTATGTCGGACAGATTAAGGTTGGCTCTCTCACATGAGCAACCGCCTTATCTTATCAGATGGATAAGATAGAGATGAGACTAGTTTAAAGTCAAAATCATTAGACAAATGATTTAGAGTCATGACTTAAACAAGATAGTCGAATAAAAGATCTGCATCATACGGATGCTTACAAAAGATCTGAGATCTGTATCACAAGGATATAAAGATCTCATTGGATTTTTTAAATCCTATCTGTCTTATGCAGGATGAGAGTCCGTGAATATTTCACGAGTAGTAAGGGGACTCAAAAAGATAGGCACTGTGGTGTCTGATCTTTTCATCCGTACAACATCATTAAGACATACTCTCCCTGGGAAAGGAGTGATGTTGTAATACGTGTTCATACCACGTATGCATTTCGACCACTGAGTTAGTAGCAATAGTGTTTGCTATTATGTGAGACTCAAAGGCCATACGGGTCTTAACTCTTACCCTCAAGGACTCCAATTGGTTCCTTTAGATTTGACGAGATGATCGCTATCTTAGCGTGTTACTAATGGGCTATGGTAATTCGGCTCGGCGGGGCACGTTAGAAAAGCGAATCAAGTCAAGATCAGAAGGTTCACAAGAAGAGGAAGATTGATTTCATATTCACATTTGGACTTTAATGATTCAAAGCTGGCCAGCCAATTGTAATCCAGATGGGATTCAATTGTTGAATATAAAGTATAAGAAATGTGAAGAAATAATCTAGGGTAAAGCATGCGTTGAACTACTCAACTTTGCACCTTCGAGGTCGTTGTGTATCTCTAACAAGTGCACAACAACAGACTCTACGCGCATGACGGTCGCACGGTCTATTTCTCGGTATGATAGATGAAAGAACTAAGGGAAAGACGTTCTCTTACAATCCCCTCAAGTGTGAGTGGGAGATGTTGGATATGGAAGACGTTTGTACACCCTTGTGGGGGATGTACGAGGGAATACGGACCTCGAACGTCGCGCACACGAAGTCATGTGCAAAGGAAATCTGTTCCCTTGCGGAGAGGATCTCTGTATGAGCGGGAAAGACGCATTATATATGCATAAGTGCATGCGACATATGGCTAATAAAGGGGGAATATCTTAAGCTTATGTTGTACCATGCATATGGTACAACTTAAGCTTATAATGTGCCATGTATCATGGTACACCTTAATTAAGTTGTTCCAAAGGAACAACTTACCCTAAAATAACTACCTTGGGGGCTATAAATAAGACCCAAGGGTAGCCATTTTCCTTACACATTTGCATGAAATTCATGCATGCATCTTCTTCATAGCGAAGCTCTGCAGAAATATTTCCTCTCCATCCTTCCAAGTTCTTAATCTAAAATAGAGATTTAGATTGTGGATTAGTAGCCTTACTCCGTTCGTGAGAAGACTCGATCCGTCGTGGCGAATCCGAAGGCAAAGTTTCGAGACTATCGTTCCGCATACGCAAGCGTAAGTCTCCACTTTAATTATCGATCCTAACTTTGTTTTGGACAGGATCCTTCACGGGCGTGCTGTCCTGGGTACGAGCTACACCGGGGGCGAGCTAATGTAGACTTGTACGATCTACTGGAGGACTCCTTTGATTCTGATGGTGAGCTTGTAGTTCCACTTGGCGAGCTTCCTTGGATCTCGGTGAGCTTCGACGTTCTGGGCATCATTATGGAGATTCGACAGGCCAAGACACGGGCTTTGAACAAGTGGGCTTAGATTAGCTTGGCCGATCTTGAGGTCGTAACAATTACCCCCGTTATTCGAGTTCGACACGAGAAGTCCGGATCGACTCGGATGGCGCACTTCACTCCAATAGATGACATCTGTAGCATTAAATGAGAGTCGACCGCTGAATCTCGGAGGTCATCCTGATGATCCGGTAGCTGGGGGGATATCGAAGCGCCTCAGCCACTCGGGGCTCGATATGTGCCACGTATGGCCCTGGGGGAGAAGCTGAGGCGACACTTCCAACTCAGATCTTGCCAGTGGCACACCTTTGACGGTTGAGATTGGCCCACGCCCCAGTATAAAACGAGGAGAGGGGGAACGGTTGAAAACTTTTGCATTCGAATTCGAAAGGGTTTATCTTCTTTTCTTTGTTCTCGAGGGTTCCTGCCATCAGCCATGTCTTCATCAGAGCTCCGATGGTATTCTTCCTTTCTAGGTAACTTCTCGATCTACCAATGGCTTTCGCTTCTTCTTCTTTCAATCCGAATGCTGAGGAGGGGGGTCTGGAGAGCCTGGGAGGAGAAGGCGAGGGCTTGGATCGGGCTCTGGCAGGATCTGGGATGCGATTCCGGTGGATATCAGGGCTATGCAATGTAAAACGAACACCATCAATCTTCCCAAGATCCGCTCCAGCTACATTCGACCACTTTGCCCAGTTTGCCTCCTCGAACCTAATGAGAGGGTTTGCTCGTCGAGAAACGACGAAGTCAGAGTTTATTGTCCGACCTTCGAAATCGACCTGCGTTTCCTGCTTAACCCCCACCTCCTCCACTTGCTAAATTTCCTTGAGCTTCCTCTTTGTCAACTATAGCCGGACTCCATCAGCTCCATGGTTGGCTTCGTTGTCCTTTGTGCTATCAGCGGGCTGAGTCCGAGTATATCACTCTTCCAATATTACTTCAAGGTGAAGGAGGGGGTATATCATTTTGTTCTTGCAAGGAAGGACCGGCCTCTCATCCTTGAGGTGCCAAGCGAGGGGAGAGAGTGGCGGGAGAGGTTTGTCTTCGTCTCGATGCTGACGAACTCGACGTTGAGGTCGAACCGGGGGAGGCCGAATACCCTAGTGAATAAGGGGAAACCCCTGGTGGGGCAGGACCTGGAGAACTCCAAGGCCTTGGATGAGATCCCTGAAGCGATCCGGAAGTTTGCAAATTTGATCAAGGACGATCAATTCGCCCAAATTTTTTGGCCCGAAGGTATTGCGATCTTGGCGAGCTTCTCCCCCTAGGCTCATCCTGATCTTTGTTCTCCTTGCAGATGCGGCCATGATTCTTACAAGGGAAGAACTGATGAGAAGGGCTAGGGAGCCGGCGACCTCGGAGCCGACGGCCAAGAAGACATCTGCCCAGGAGAAGGGCAAAAAGTTGGCGACGAAGGACTCGTCGAGGGAGTCGGGGCAGAAGAGCGACCCCAGGGTCGTCATCGGGGGGGCAAGAGGGACGAGCGCACTAAGAGGGCGATGGAAGTGCCCACGTCGAGCGTTCCTCCCCCCACTGTTGGTGAGGCGGCACCGGGTGGCTCTGTTGACCTGGCACGGGTAAGAGAGAGATGATGCCTCGGAGCTCGGCAGCTGAGGGACCCCCCGTGGGGCAGACTGTCAGGGTTTTGATCGAGCACTGGCCTTATGGGTGCCCTCCTTGGGAGCAGGGGGATCGTGTGCATTCGAGTTGCGAGCCCATGCTCGCCCGCTTTAAGGCGACAAAGGCCGAAGTCCATGCCATCCCAAAGGAGGAGCTTTTCAAGACGAGATACATGGTGGGCAACATGGAGTCTGTATTTGATGAAGCTGGCGTCGTAGCTTGCCTGGCAGAGAACAGCCTGCTGCCGAGGGATCGGGCATTGATCGGCCCGGAATTAACTCCGAAACGATGTCTTCTAACCGCAAGCGCACGGTATAGTGGCAAGCGGGTATCGAACACGGGGAAGTGGTGCTACTACCATCTACTCCTAGGTTAAGTTAGACTTGCGGATTTATTGGTGGATGTAAATTGTGGAGTGTCGTAATGATGCTAGATGCGAAAGTCGTGTCACTCGATGTCGCAAACAAAGGACTCCACACAAAGAAAGAAAGAAAAGAGAAAAGACTATAGCGTTAGGACTCACCACTAGGATCTTCGAATGTCGATGACTCTTACGTTGCATTGGGTTATAAGGGATTGTAGCATCTAAGATGTAGACTTCATTGCTCTAGGCACATCAGTCTAACGTATCGCATTAACCCCGCTCTCGTGATAGGCACACACGACACGTGCATTAAGAATCTATAATGTTTATACCACTCTCATGGACATAATGATCTACACTCACACCACTCTCGTGGATTAGAGCTTCGATGTATTTTGGTGGCTCTCATTGACGCAATGGTGGTAGCCGTCAATTAGTTATATAGTTCGTCGGTAGATCCCATCAAGACACGAGCCAGTCATGGTCACGAGTCTTGGTTGAATCCATCAACTCCCTAATTAAATCTATAAGATGCTCCTTAAGCTAATCGATTCCACCGACCATGGGCACGATCTCAGTACGAGTTCTCCTAGGGATTTTGCAAGATCAACCAAAATACTCCCCTTTTATGTCCAACGCATCATATAAATCCTATCTTTGCATCTAAATCCTAAGATCCATGGGCTAATCCCTTAGCCCTAGATGAGACTACTCATGTATGATAGCAATAGATATAAGAACAATAGAAAACTTCATTGCATGTATCAAAGAGATGTTCAATAAGAAATCAATAAGGATTAACGATAGAATTAACGAAAACAAAAATACTTATCTTGATACAAAGGAGGGGCCTATGGCATAGCCTAACTCCCAAAAGATCGTCTCCCCAAAGCTTCTAAGATCTAACTAAGAACTCTCTAAAAACTACTCTAAAAAGTCCACCTCTAATGACGACTACAATTCATATATATAGTCCACTCAAAACCCTAGCAAATAACCCAAAAAACCCTCTGAAATTCGTGTCCAAGATCAATTCTGACTGCAACTTAAGTTCTGGGCCCCATCTGACTCGGTCGAGTAGCCCCCTACTCGGTCGAGTCAGCAGTAGGGAAGAAATTCCTCCAAAAACACTGCTCTGTCTGCTCGGGTCGAGTAGGCTTGGTCGAGTAGGGTCGGCTCGGTCGAGTAGGTAGCTTCTCGGTCGAGTAGATGGTCGAGTACAGATTTCAACACTGTAGTGTCAACTTGCAGAAATTCTCCAGATTTCATTTGACCTCCAATTGACATGTTCATGGTGGCGTTGGAACCTTCATGAAGTCTACTATCCATAGAAAATATGATAAAAATACTTTGCTCGTTGGAATGATTGTAGATTTTAAAAGAGTGAGAGACTGTCTGAAAATCTGGACGTTTGCCTTACTCGACCGAGTTGCCTTCGTGCTCGGTTGAGCTATAGTGCCTTGGGGAGAAGATCAAATAGTCGATCTGGAAATTGATGACTCGGGTCGAGTAGCCACCCTACTCGGTCGAGTAGGGTGTATCTGTTTCCTCTGCAAGAATTGGGTGTCAGCTCGACCGAGTAACTGATACTACTCGGTCGAGTCGCCTGGGAAACTAATACTGGTTGCTTCTTGGCTTCTCCTTTCTTTTTCTCTTCCTCTAGTCTTCTTCTTTGGCACCTCAAGCACGTCATCATGAGTCTTCTTGGCGCTCTCACGTCGCCGATCATCCTATTGACTCCAAATTGCTCCGAAATGCTCCAAATTCCCTTAAATATATAGAAACGCTCGCAAAGTCAAATAGTTCCAAATAATGGTATAAAAGCATGTAAAATGGGGATTTGGAGGGTGAAACATGACATGAAAAGGTGCGATAAAACGTGTAATTGATAAGCACATCAAAATCCGCCCCAAGCTTACCTCTTACTCGTCCTCGAGGAAGACTTATAAGAAGCGAACCCAGAGAGAAAAATAAGAAATGGAAAATAAAGAAGAGCACTAGATAACAACTCATATCATCCTCGTTATTCATAAACACACAAGATGAGAAACAATCAATAACCACAAATTTCACTTGACATTTTATCCTCGCATTATAATGTACATATCATGTGTTTGAATTGAAGCATAATGAACTAATCAACCAATCATAACAGAAGTTAGAGTATTCATCTTATCATAGAATAACATGTAATATACTAGCTTATGATAATAACTCAAAATCCATGAAAGATTCTCTAACCGGCATATATGTATCATGATCAAATCAACAAGCATGCATGGCATATTATTATTTGTTTTTCATGAAATGAAATAAAAAACACAGCCAATCAAGGCATCACCACACTAATACCTGTTTCTTGAATCCTAGGAACCCATCAACCTTGTCCATGTCTTCACTCTAAATAGAAAAGGAGGTAGAGATATGGAATTTTGTATTTTTATATTTTTGTCTATTTTTGGCTTTTTGTCTTGCAAACTTGCGTAAACGCAATGGAGTGCATAGAGCGGTCTATGCATCCCGGATCAGGCGACCTTAGCGCATCGGGCTACAAGGAACCCACAAGGACCTTTTATTTAGGACATTTGTTTGGTTTTTTTATTATTGGGATTTTTGCAAACACATGTAAACGCGATGGAATGCAAAGCATGATCAAAGATCATTTATTTGGCTATATTCAAAGAAAAAGGAAAAAACATAGATTTAGACATGGACTCCGTATCAGCAATATCCTACTTATCAATACTTAGAGTGTCATGGAGTTATCCTATCTCAATTGGATTACTACTCATACAAGAAACATATTTAATTTCTCAAACAAGTCATGCAAATATAGTTAAAATTCGGGTTTAATACATTTCATTTTCATTTAGGCCGTTTCAAGAATATGAATCATGAAAATGTGAGCACTATTATGAAAAGCATATTAAAAATGCTATCATACTCAAGGAATATACTCTAAAACCATCACTTTCAATTAAGAGTTTGGAAAGATAATCCATTCATATACATTTCATAATTAAAGCACAAGCGATTTCAAACATCAAGTGATAATTCGTGGTCATACAAAAGGATAATGTGTGTAGATGTCAAACATGAATAATGATCATAGAAGGACAATCATTTCTAGAAAAAAATAAAGATAAAATGACTCACAAGCACACATTATGATGCATGAAACACACAAAAGCAGAAAACAAAGATGAAAAGAGAAATGGAAAATTTTGAATAATTCTAAAAATCCTAAAATGGAGTAAAAATGCAACTAAATGGCATGTAAATGCACTCCCCCAAGCTTAAACTTCACATTGTCCTCAATGTGATCATAATGGAAGAATATGAGGAACAACAATAATAATAAAGGGGTGAATGAAAAATGATGAAATGATTGACATGAAATCCTAATGCAACTACATGCACATGCAATGATGCATGAGAGCGACTTTCCCCAAGCTTAAACAAACAATCCTATTCAAATGACTTGACCAAAAATGTCACAGTTTCGCTAAGCGAGATTAAGTCAAAAGAATAAGAAAGTAAGGTTTCACTTGAAAGAAATGCTCGGTGGTGGTGAGCAAAATGGTGGGACATATCAAAATGTGAAGATGGCAATTAATATATATAATGGGGTTGGGATGTAAAAGATTATTGTTGCCGTCTTATGAGGTGATATTTATTCTGAACTAATAAATTAAGCAAATCTATACGGTCCTCCTGCTGTCAAGAGGATTCCTATTTATTGAAAGCATAAAATACACACTACTGGATTGATATCACCTATATCAAAAGGCGGATCCAGTATCCTTGTCGGTGCCGACAACTGCTCCAACTGCTACTTCCATGGCTCCACTAGGCGCGCGTGTCCATGGACTCCATCAGATTCCAGCAATACGGCTTCCAGCATCTCTCCAAGGACTCCACCTGTACCCTGCAAGAGATAAGCCGCATCAATCTGATGTGGATAATTCTTTCCCAAAATAAATGTATTCCAAAGAAGGCCATCAAAAGAAATATGCAAGATAAAGATCGATTGACGACTCTTTCCTGAAAATGTATCTCCGCTTTCATGCACTACGACAGGCAACTCCTCGTCGTTCGTCTCAGTCTTTTCAGGCAACTCTGGCGTATGATCATGTGTCTCATCAAGCAACTCCTCATCATCGTGAGACTCATCCCAGCGCACCTCCTGATCATATTCAATAGCATCCATGGGTGCTAACTCCTCACTCTCCTCCTTGTATACGTCCCATCGTATCTTTTGATCATATATATGTGTATCCTACAAAAGGCGCAATGAGTCATCAAAATCTGAATCATAAAAAACATCATACACGGGAGGGGAATCAAATGTAAGAAACGAGGGGATAAAGAGATCTCCGAGCAGTAAGCTCTGTGGGATAGTCCTCGATGTTAGTGGAAGGATGAGGTGGCTGCGGAAGCTCTAAAGGAGGAGGGTAATGCTCAGGATCCTCATGAATGGTTGTGTCCTTGTCCCTGTGCATGACCTCCTCGGTGATAAGCTCTGGCTCCGCATGTAAGGACTCCTTAAAAGCCTGCTCTGGCTCTGCAAGGTAGATAACATCAGTGCCTTCTCCATCTAAATCATCTATCCACTCATTGGGCATCAGCACTCTTCCAAGTTGACATTTAGATTCATCATATGAACTAGCTGTATCGGTGGAGGGGAGCGACGACGGTGTAAACCGGATCAGCAGCAACACCTCCTGAGTGTCTCACCATAGTTCTCTCATCAGAAGTGGCTGCATCCATGCCTTTACCGTTGTCTCCTCACAGGTTGAAGCATCAATGTCCTCAGCCTACAGTGCAAGAATCCTATCTAGGTACGCATAAAAATATGTGGTCAATATAATCTCAGCTATCTCAGCCATCTCACCTGATCAACAAAGACAAATACCTGGAGAAAAATATCAGTGGTACAACAAGATAGAAAAAAATGATAAAGCAGGTGGCAGGGAAAAATTTCTCTCTGTTTTTTTTCTTTTTTTCGCAGTCTAATCAACCTAATTGTGATAAATAGATAATAAGGCAGAATGCCTCCCCGGTAACGGCACCATAAACATGATCAGCCCGTAATTAACTCCGAAACGATGTCGTCTAACCGCAAGTGCACGGTTTAGTAGCAAGCAGGTATCGAACACGTGGAAGCGCTGCTATACTACCTATCTACTCCTAGGTTGAGTTAGACTTGCGGATTTATTGGTGAATGTGGATTGTGGAGTGTCGTAATGGTGCTGGATGCGAAAGTCGTGTCATTCGATGTCGCAAACAAAGGACTCCACACAAAGAAAGAAAGAAAAGAGAAAAGACTAGGGCGTTAGGACTCACCACTAGGATCGTCGGATGTCGATGCTAGGCTAGGACTCTTACGTTGTATTGGGTTATAAGGGATTGTAGCATCTAAGATGTAGAACTCATTGCTCTAGGCACATGAGTCTAACGTATCGCATTAACCCCGCTCTTGCAATAGGCGCATAAGACACGTGCATTAAGAATCTACAATGTTTATACCACTCTTGTGGACATAATGATCTACACTCATGCCACTCTCGTAGATTAGATCTTCGATGTATTTTGGTGGCTCTTATTGACGCAATGGCGATAACTGTCAATTAGTTATATAGTTCGTCGGTGGATCCCATCAAGACACGAGCCGTGCATGGTCACGAGTCTTGGTTGAATCCACTAACTCCCTAATTAAATCCATAAGATACTCCTTAAGCTAATCGATTCCACCGATCGTGGGCACAATCTGAGTACGAGTTCTCCTAGGGATTTTGCAAGATCAACCAAAATACTCCCCTTTTATGTCCAATACATCATAAAAATCCTATCTTTGCGTCTAAATCCTAAGATCCATGGGCTACTTCCTTAGCCCTAGATGAGAATACTCATGCATGATAGCAATAGATATAAGAACGATAGAAAACTTCATTGCATGCATCAAAGAGATGTTCAATAAGCAATCAATAAGGATTAACGATAGAATTAACGATAGAATTAACGAAAACAAAAATACTTATCTTGATACAAAGGAGGGACCTATGGCATAGCCGAACTAAAAAAAGATCGTCTCCCCAAAGCTTCTAAGATCTAACTAAAAACTCTCTAAAAACTCCTCTAAAAGGTCCACCTCTAATGACGGCTACAATTCATATATATAGTCCCCCTCAAAACCCTAGCAAATAACCCAAATAACCCTCTGAAATTCGTGCCCAAGATCAATTCTGGCCGTAACTTAAGTTCTGGGCCCCAGCCGACTCGGTCGAGTAGCTCACTACTCGGTCGAGTTAGCAGTAGGCAAAAATTCCTCCAAAAACGCTGCTCTGTCTGCTCGGGTCAAGTAGGGTCTGCTCGGTCGAGTAGGTAGCTGCTCGGTCGAGTAGGTGGTCGAGTAATAATTTCAGCACTGCAACATGAACTTGCAGAAATTCTCCAGATTTCATCCGACCTCCGATTGATGTGTTTTTAGTGGCGTTGGAACCTTCATGAAGTCTACTATCCGTAAAAAATGAGAAAATACTTTATTTGCTGGAATGATATCATATTTCAAAAGAGTGAGAGGCTGTCTAAAAATTTGGGCGTTCACCTTACTCGACCGAGTGGCCTTCGTGCTCGGTTGAGCTATAGTGCCTTAGGGAGAAGCTCAAAATGAACCCTCTTGAAATTGACGAATTGGGTCGAGTAGCCACCCTACTCGGTCGAGTAGGGTGTATCTGTTTTCTCTGCGAGAATTGTGTGTCAGCTCGACCGAGTAGCTGATGCTACTCGGTCGAGTCGACTGGGAAACTGATACTGGTTGCATCTTGACTCCTCCTTTCCCTTTCTCTTCCTCTAGTCTTCTTCTTTGGCACCTCAAACATGTCATCATGAGTCTTCTTGGTGTTCTCACATCGCCGATCGTCTTATTGACTCCGCATTGCTCCGAAATGCTCCAAATTCCTTGAAATATATAGAAACGCTCTCAAAGTCAAACAGTTCCAAATAATGGTATAAAAGCGTGTAAAATGGGGATTTGGAGGGTGAAACATGACATGAAAAGGTGTGATAAAACGTGTAATTGATGAGCACATCAGGCGTCCCTCGGCGAAGTTGGTCTAGAGCACCTCTGCGGTACGGCGATCTGGCATAGTATGCAGGTTTGTCGCTCTTCCTTCTCCATGCTGCGAGTCTTCTTCGTTTTCCGAGTGCTTATGTTTCTGTTTAACCTATAGGCGGTCACAGCAATGGTGTCCTTGCAGTGCCATACCGCCTTGAACATGCTCAAGGCGAACCATGAGAAGAAGAAGGCTGATCTAGAGGTGGCCAATGGTAAGCTGCAGGCATTGGAGGCCCAATTTCGAGAGGTCGTTGAGAAAATGCAGTATAGGGAGGACTAGCTGGAGAAACTCTAGGGATGGTAAAGGGACCAGTGGGCTGAGATCGAGAAGTGGGAGTTGCTGCTTCAGGAGGAGGAGACTTGGATGGTAGTTGCCCTGAACGAACACTTCGTGAAAATGGAGGCCAAGGGGATGGAAATCACTGTGCTGAAGCGGGAAGCGGCAGACAAACGGATGGAGATAGTCGTGCTGATATGGGAGGTGGCGATGCAGAAGGCAGTCGATCTAGAGGCCGAGAGGGCTGTGGCCATATGCAAATACCAGGAGGAAGAGTACCTTCCCATGATGAGGTCAATGAGGGCAGAGGGCATGGAGGAAGGGATGCAGGCAGGCTTCAAGAGGGTGGAAGCGAGGCTGGCGAGGCTGTATCCTTCCCTAGAGGTAGATTTCTCCAAGCTGACGGTGGCATCCGACGACGATGTGGATGATGTAGATGCTCGGGAGAGGGGGGAGGGGGGAGGGGGGCGCTGCCGCTTAATCTTTGGAGCTATCATTTTTGTAGGGCCAGTCTTGGGGCCATGGCCGGACCTATTGTAGAAAAACTATGTAAATGTATAAATTTTAGCTTTAATGAAATATAACTTAGGCGGTTTACCTTGTTTATCTTTAGTGTTTACGTTGCCGTTCGCCGCTTTTTGCCTTTGTGTGTACGCCCCCAAACTTTTGCTTGTAAGTGGATAATGCCCTGGAGAAACAGAATGTTGTGGAGTTGGCATCTTTTGAGGGCGTAGCTCTTAAGATTGCCCCGGAGTTGAGGGATGGGGAGGGTGCAAGTCATAGCTCGGTCCTTAACCCACCCAGAGCCTATCAGGGGCGAAGCTCGTAAGCTTGCTCCAGAGTTGAGGGGGTAGAGAGGGTGCGAGTTGTAGCTCGGTCCTTAACCCACCCGGAGCCTATTGGGGGCGAATCTCGTAAGCTTGCCTCGGAGTTGAGGGATGGGGAGGGTGCAAGCCGTCGCTCGTTTCTTATCCCATCATGTGACACTATCAATGGCGAAGCTGTCAAGCTTGTCCCGGAGTTAAGGGAGGGGAGGATGCGATCCATAGCTCGTTCCTTAATCCACCGGCGATCTTATCAAGGGCGAAGCTCGTCAGCCTACCCCGGAGTTGAGGGATGGGGAGGGTGTGAGCCGTAGCTCGGTCCTTAACCCACCCGGAGCCTATCGAGGGCAAAACTCATAAGCTTGCCCTGAAGTTGAGGGATGAAGAGGGTGCGAGCCGTCCCTCGTTCCTTGTCCCACCTGGTGACACTATCGAGGGCGAAGCCGTCAATCTTGCCCCAGAGTTGGGGGAGGGGAGGGTGCGAGCCATAGCTCGTTCCTTAACCCACCAGTGATCCTATCGAGGACGAAGCTCATCAGCCTGCCCCGGAGTTGAGGGATAGGGAGGGTGCAAGCCGTAGCTTGGTCCTTAACCCACTCGGAGCCTATCGGGTGCGAAGCTCGTAAGCTTGCCCCGGAGTTGAGGGATGGGAAGGGTGCGAGCCGTCGCTCATTCCTTGTCCCACCTGGCGATATTATCGAGGGCAAAGCTGTCAAGCTTGCCCCAGAGTCGAGGGAGGGGAGGGTGCAAGTCGTAGCTTGTTCCTTAACCCACCGATGATCCTATCGAGGGCGAAGCTCATCAGCCTGCCCCGGAGTTGAGGGATGGGGAGGGTGAGAGCCATAGCTTGGTCCTTAACCCACCCGAAGCCTATCGAGGGCGAAGCTCGTAAGCTTGCCCAAGAGTTGAGGGATTGGGGAGGGGGGAGTTGTGACACACCTAAAACCTACACCTAGATTCCACCTGGCGGTGTCACGATCGCCAGGCGTGGTATGGCCTCTAGGCTTCAATTCCAAGCTCAATTCGCAAGCGGACGGTGTTGAGTTATAGTATAAATGATATCGAATCCCATAGGGATGGTGATAGTGTATATGGGTTCTCAGTTTACTTCTAAATCTCAAAGTGAGATAGCTATCGGGTTGAAAGAGTTGTTTGGGAGTGTTGTTGTTGTTTCATTGATAAAAAGGGCTAGGGCATTAGGGATCATCACTAAGATTATCGGGAGTCGACATTAGAATAGTATCCTCACGTTGCATTAGTGTTAGAGGATAAATCTCACAATTCGTACCACTCTCGTGGGTTAGAATTGTGAGGTATTTCGGTAGCTCTCGTTGACGCAATGGCGGTAGCCGTTAATGTAGCGGTATAGTTCGTCGATGGATCTCCTCAAGGCATGAGCCGGGTATGGTCACGAGCCTTGGTTGGATCCACCGATTTCCCTATTCGGATCCCATAGATACCCCTTAAGCACATCAATTCCATAGACCGTGGGCATGATCTCAGTACGGGTTATCTAAGGATTCGGTCGGATCGACCGAAATACTTCCCTAATCCCTAATTCAATATGGAGATTCAGATCTACGTCTCCCCTAGGGTCTTAGGGCTAATCCGTCAATCCTAGAGAGATCTACTCACACATGGCACTATTCACGAATAAAAACATCATTTTTAGATATGAAGACATCATAGCAATCAAAAAAATAATAGTAGAAGACTTATAGCAGGAGATAGATAAGAATTGCAATTTATAGATCTAAGAAAAATCCAGGTTCCCAAGCGCAAGAGCAATCAAGAACAAAAGTAATAATCTGAAGGTTTCGATCCAAAATTCCTTAACAAAAAATCAATCTAAAATTAACTCTCTCTAATCATCTAAGCTCATGTTCCAAAACTATTCAAAAAAATGTAAAGAATCCATCCCATTTGCTGTTGCAAGCTCCAGCTTTCAGTCCCCCAGAATGCGCAAGTGACGCTTCAGTAGATCTTTCCAAAAATGACCCTGGCACTGCCGACCGAGTAGGCTGCTCAGTCGAGCAGTACGTTGTTCGTTCAGTCGCTCGGACCAAGCAGCTGTGCTGCTCGACCGAGCTTGCAGGAAATCCAAAAATCTTCAAAATCTTCGATCTGCCTGCACGGGCCGAGTTAACTCAGCTCGGTCTGAGCAGAGGCTGACTCGTCACTGAAAATCTACACGGGTCGTGCGCTGGAATCACTTCATCTTTGAAATTTGACGCTGCTCAACCGAGCAGATGAACTGCTCGGTCCGTGTCATCCGCGTATCTGCCATTTGAAGCTGCTCGGTCCGAGCATCCAGACTGCTCGATCGAGCAGTCTGGAAAACATCATCAGGAGCTGCTAAAGGCTCCTCTATCTCCTCTGCTCTCTCTCTTCTCCTCCAATGGCTCCAAAAGTGTGGCAAAATCCTACAGGGCTCCGTCAATGAGCTCACGAACACGTCGGATGTGTCCATACCCAAGTGGGGTCCCAAAGCGCTCCAAAATCAATGAAAACTCATAAAAGACTACGAAACTCGAATATAACGTCAGGAACGCGATATTGTAGTAAAATATGGGATCTGGATGCGAAAATGATATGGAATGCAATGAAATGATGTTATGAAAATAGTGGAAAATATGGACACATCAAAATCCCCCAAGCTTACCTCTTACACGTCCTCGAGGAAGACGAATAATCGGTTCGCCGGGAGGAAAAAAAATGGAAATATGAAATAGAAATAAAAAGAGAAGAGAATAGGAGTGAGAGGAGGATGCTAAGGATGTTCAGTCAGATCTCTGGTCTAAATAGTGAATCACGATGCTCTGAGTAATAAACATACATGCTACTGGCAATTTCTAGTTTTACAAATCATATGACAGGCATGCAATACAGACAAAAGATAGGGATCTATTGAAATAACACCGTCAATTCATATCAATCTCATGCAATCCCTAGAGTCTAGTATAAAGAAGTTGGTAATGCCCTTTTCAATCACAGATACACAAGGAGCATATAGAAATCACACAACATGCAATAGAGAATAAAAAAAGTCATGCCATTCAATTGTTCATTTCGATTCATGAAAGGTCTCCAAAAACTAAAGCATTTTGTAAAGTTTAGGTATTATTAAAGTTTAGGCATTTTGTAAAGCATTTTTTTCTTTTCTTTTCTCTTTTTTTATTTAGAAGCTATACTTTTTCTTTTTGGGTTTGGAAAGTGAGATGCAGTATAGATAGCTGTGGGGGTGTAACCAGCTGATATGTAGAGAAATATATAGATATGTGGAGAAAGAAAATAGTGTATCTCTCGGTTCACTCATAAGAGGTGCATACCGATTTGATAAAATAATACCCTAACTAAACTCATAAATAGCATGGATACTTTCATTCCTCTAGATGAATACTGAAAAAGGCATGCAGTAAATAGCACCATAGCAACAGGCATGCAATCAGAAGTGAATAAGATAAAAACAGATATTCCAAGTGTTCTAGTGATGTGTGAACCTAGGTGCATTACCCAACATAGATCATACTAGATACTAATTCATGCATTCGATTTTCAATTCATTTTAAGCATTAAATCAGATAGATCAGTAATAGAAATGCACGCATATAGATAGTAAAATTGAAATTTACCCTAATAGCATGTCTTCGAAAGTGAGCATCGTAAAAGACTAATAAAGCTATGAGAAATATCATCACGCTGACCATCCATACCAAATAAAGAGCAAAAGGAGGAGAAAATAAGAAAAAAAAGAAAAAGAGATGCATGCATGGTGAAAATAGAAAATATGATGCAAAATGAGAAAAAAGAAAACGACGTGGAAAAGTGGTGAAAACGTAAAATAAAAACTGAAATAAGGGAAGAAAATGTAAAAGAAAAAATCAAAAATAAAGTGGTAACGCTTATCCCCCAAGCTAAACTTAGCAGTGTCCTCACTGCTAAGAAAACACTAGTAAGTAGGAGATGATGCTAAAAGAGGTGGGGTGGGCGGGGTCAGAAAAAAAAATAAAAACTATGCAGAAAGAAACTAAAATATGACATGATGCGATGCAAAAATGAAAATGTGATGCATGGGTGGCTCCTGCCCCAAGCTATGAAAGTGTAGGGCCCCGAACAGACAGATGGGCTCAATATAAATAGGGGGAGGCAAAAACTGGTATGGACGACATCAAGCAGAAGCACCACCCTCTGGGGGTGGTGATGGGTCCCTCTGTTGTGGACCAAGAGCGGTGGGTGGATCGGTGGTGAAATCAATGGTGGCAGTGGAGAGCTCGGCTGAATATAACACCAGGGCAGACAGTTGATCTAATGTGAAATCTAACTCAGAAGTGGTAGAAATAGGCTCTGCAGAAGCCTGAGAAAATGAAGCACTGAGTGGTGCAGAGGGGGTCACAGTGTATGGCCTGGGGGGTGGAGCATGTGCAAGGATCATTGGAGGGGGTCCACGTGTCCTGAGGAGATCTATGATGGATGCCAAGTCCGACTCGACTTTGGAGTGGTGTGACGCCGTGGAGCGTACAAAGTCGTCAAAATCTCTCTGAAGGAGAGAAGTCGACTCCTCTAACGCTGTCAAGCGATTATCTGTAGTACTGGAGTTGAGTGGAGGACAGGGGATGTGTCTGTGAGTCACCACTCTCGTAAATCGATCCCATGCAGCTGATGCACGGTGCCGAGCATGGAAGGTAGGAAAGGGTGAGCTCGAAGGTAACTCAGCGGTGGCAGAAGAAAGAGCCGTCGTCGACACAGAAGAATTGTCACGCCCCGCTTCCCAAAAATATGGAGGCGAAGCGTGAGAAAGTCCACTCAGACTTGAAGCTGCAAAGCTGCAAGTCCGATAAGCGTCAATCAAATTTAAAACTGCAGGTCCTTGCAACGCGAACGAAACAAAGATAATAATAATGAAATGAGACAAGAGAGATATCTCAGAATATCCATAAAATAAGTTTCAACATCACAGAAAAAGCCACCAGGCTGAAATAAAAGAGAGTCTAAAGGCCCAAACATGGCCAACAAAAGTACAGCGTACAAAACAAAGGTGCCACGCACCGACAACTAACAACAAAACCTAAAACAAAAGAAGCTCAGTAAAGTCACCAAGAAAGGTCTCCGGTGTCCACAAAACTCCTCCTGGGCAAACATGGACTCAGACTCAGCGTCAGCAAAACATCACGTACACAGCAACGGTCTCTGGCTCAGGGTCTAACATGTGACACCCAAAAGAGCAAGGGGCACATGTCAGCAAGTCTACAAGAGACTTGTGCAAGGAAACTGAAAGTAGGAAAAAGTAAAGCAACCTAGCAGTTCTAGCATGAATGCAATGACATGGCAGTTAAAGTATGAGTGCAACAAGTAAAGTAAAGTAAAGTACGAGTATGGCATTTAAGCATGGCATGGATGAAACATTATACAAGTAACACTCACTAGTACAAGACAAGTAAAGTAAGCACCTTGTGCACAGAGATTCTGCCTTCTGGCTAGAGTGGCTGATCGGGCCACTCCTAAGCTCAGGTGACCGTTTATCCCTACCCCTCCACGTGTATCGAGCCAGGGCCTTACCCCCGAACACGGAATGCTCGCTTCTGGATCACGAGCCACGAAGTGTTTTAACAAGTATGGCATAAGGGTGCACCTAGCCAGAAACACAGAAACACGGATTATACAAGTATTTTGTAGCGTGTGCTACGATGCAACAATCAATTTGGATGACATGTACGATGCAATGCATGGCAGTTAAAAGTGCGTACAGATAAGGAAAGTAAACATGACAGTTTAGTATGCATGATTAACAAGTTTAAAGAGTTGGATCTAGCTTCGTTGTCAAGCTAGATCAATTTAGGTGACGGATCTAGTTTCGTTGTCAAACTAGATCAAGTAGGTGTCTAGCCAGCTATCATTTCACTGACTAGTCTCTTTTACGCTAAAAACAAGGAAGTGGCCTAAAAACATGGCCCTACACAAGAGTTGGCAAGTTTCACTTGCCTGAAATACATGCTGGTATCACAATACTCAATGTCCAATCACAGATTCACAATTTCCAGAGCTCCCACGCTCAGTCCAACAATCAGCCGACAGTCCCATATTATTAAGTTGGATTAGTGAGTTACAAAGCAGTAAAAACACAGTTTTTATCTTGTTAACATGCGGTGTGAATTCCTACGGTGAGAGACTTACCTCAACACGACGTGAAAGCTACTCTGACGTCGGGTAGCGACGTCAGTGGTTGGATTCCGACAGCGTGCATGGTGTGGAACGGCGGATACATTGAGATAAAGACACGTGCACGAAATAAGTTGTGACGACGGTTAGAAAAATTAGACAAGTCCTAAAACATCTAGTGGCCTGATTTTTAATTGAGTTCTCTGTCCTACGGGGGTGTTCGTATTATAAAATTACCAACAGAGCATGCTACTACCAACCAAGATAACCCATGTATAATGGCCTACCTTCTATTATTCTTGTGTTCAAAAGTATAATCATAAAGCTCCGAATGAAAATTACGGTTCATCCTATAAGGGTTATTGTTCATTAGGAACAAGAAAAAATCAATAAGTTACTTACTGTTAATAATTCTACAACTAAGTTTACTATTTAAAACAAACTGCACCCTAATAGATTATGCACTATAGTACTAGTAACCTAACCTAGTAACAATAATATTACGCACTGTTCATAATATTTAAAACATTCGACAATATAAGTATTCATAACTCACCGTTCATGCTTGCAGTGGGGATGACCACGCCGGACGGGGAGAAGGCCGGAGACTGGGTGTGCGCTGCAACGCTTGGGCGGCTGCCTGCGGCATGACTGGGCGGAGCGCGGGGCGGGGGTCGCCGGCGTGAGGCTGATGCAATGCGAAAGAGGGCGCGCACTGCTGTTGCTGCAGCGGCTGCAGGATGCACTGGCGGAGCTCCGACAGCTAGGCGGCGGGGCAGACGGCGATAGGGAAACTCCGGCGAAGGGTCAGGCGGGGGTGGACTCGATGAGGAGGCTGCTGAGGGGTGTGTCGTGGAGAAGGAGTTTACGGCGGTGCCTGGTTTTGTTTGCGTAAAAAATATAGGGGTGGCGGATCTACGTTGTGGGCTAGGAGAAAATAAGGAGTATAACCCTAGGGCTAATAAATATGATAGGGGCAGCTGCTCATATGAGTTGTTGGGGATGAAAAAGAATAATAACCTAGGTCTAACTTATAAAAGACAGTAGGGATGCGGCTGTGGGAACAATTAGTCTAGGGCTCTTGTTGTACTAGCTAGGGTTTCTTATCATGAGAATAGGTTGCGGGTTGGACAGCCTGTGAAATAGCGTTAGGTCATTATTAAAAATAGAGGAAAAGTCTATGGCTCACGTGAGGGGATATTAGGTTAAAATTATTTTGAAATGGGTGAGGGGTACGGTTGTGGGGGTTATTCAATGATAGGTTAGGATTTGGTTTGAAAAAAAAATGAAAGATTCCCTTAGCCTAAAGCTGATAGTACTAAAGAGACTTAAGGTTTAAAATATTATAAAATTAAGTAACTTTAACACCAAACTACAGCATACGAATTTCAAAAGAAATTCTTAAAAGAAAAGTTTAATAATTAAATATGTGTTAATGCAGATTAGTCCCTCGGCGACCAAAATTACAAGGAAAATATCGGAGCGCTCGCGCCTCCGAGAGGATCGTGAGTACGAGGTCAGGTCACGCGGCTGAGCTACGGAAAGGCAATAATAAAATCAAATATGAAAATACGCCCATGAATCAACATACGCACAAAATACATACGACCGGAAGTGGTCGTTACAAGAATAGACAGACGTCGACACGCTCTCAGTAAAAATGGCAGCGGAAGATGATGAAATGGTGCCGGAAAGTGGGATCTGGTGACCTAAAGAGTGAGGAAGTGTACCTATCAGGTCGCTGAGAGGAGGAAGAGTGGGGGCAGGGCGTGCTTTGGAAAGTCTAGATCTGTGAGGTCTGGAGCAAACATGAAAGCAGTGCCCTTCGACATGGAAACTGTGGAAAGAGAAATCCGAGTCCCGGGGCATGAGGTGGAGACAGTCCCCGAAGACTCGACCGTCATGGGAATGGTAGATACAATGGTGGTGGAAGAGGAGGCTCTAGAGGATGATGGGTGAGCAGGTGGTACACGGAGGCCGGTAACTAAGGCAGAATATCATGTAACTCGAACTCCGGGGAGCGTGGCACCGGGCCATCGGCGGCTGCCTCGATGGGTGCTCCGGGGGGCTAGAGTACATGAAGGGGAGGGAGTGGAAGACCTGAGGAATCATCCAGTCAAGATGAACTGGAGCAATATGGGTGAGGTGCGGTGTCGAAAGAATCATATGTGGAGTATGGTGAGTGCCTACGGGATAAAGCCAGTGACGGGACCCACAAGGTCGGATAATATGCATGTCCTCGAGCACGCCGAGGGTCAGGCGTGTCGGGCCAACAGGGCGGTGAAGGTCATCTGGGATGTGAATATCAAGCATCCTAGCAAAAATGGTAAAGAACCACCGCAACAGACATTAGTGGCATAGTCGGTGGTGGCAGTGTGGAGTACGCGGTGACACAACCAATGGGCTGCGTCAGAGAGCATGAAAGGGTGGAGTGAGCCATTAGGGTGGAATCTCAGAAGTTGGGTCATGCCCATGAGATGGGTGAGCTCTGGTAGGGACATGGTTCCAACCTCAGGTCTGCAGAATAGAGTGGTCGCTAAGTGCCTCTGAGCGTAACAAATGCATGGGTGCATGATGCATGAAGCCTTCGCCCGACTAGGGCGATACTGAGGAAGACCAAAAATACACTTCCAAAAGGCTCTAGCATCAAATGTGTCCACATCGTAATGTGGAGAGAAGGCTGCTCTGGGATCGGGGATGGCAGGGAAGTGAAAATACTCTCGGATCATGGCATGTGTGATAGTGCAGTCATGATCCATTAGCTGAAAGGTGATGCCATCACCCACTGGAGTGCGGGCGAGGGAGCTGAGTGCATCGAGTGCAATGTGGGTGTAGGTGGGGGTGTGGACATCGAGGAATCGTCGAAACCAATTGCTCGATAGACGTGATGGACTCCCTGAAGGAGTCCAAGGGAGCGCATGGCATGCATGTCTATGAATAAAGTTGGAACGAGACGACGTTGAGAGATCTTAACAAAGCTCTCTCAGTGCATGTCGTCTCGGAACGTGATACCATAGGTACGGAGACGAGCATGCAAGGCATCCCTGGTGGGGGCGGGGTGTGGGGGTGAGGAGGTAGAGGTGGTGGATGGTGCTGTGGTGGGGACATGGGCTGTGGTGGGGAGGGTAGTGGTAGTAATGGTGGGAGCTGTATTAGAGGGGTGGTAGTGGTGGAGGTAGTGGTGGAGGTGGTGGTGAGTCATGCACGATGCGGGGGTCTGGAGGAAGAGGCACCTGGAGTGGGCCTCTTCCCACGGATGTGTGGGGTGGGGGCGCCTCTCGTGCGAACCATCGTATCGATGGTAATACGATGATACGGTATAAAAATAAATAAAGGAACGAGTGTACTGTATGTGCGAGAGATGCGAGAGATGCGAGAGCCCAAAAGATCCCCCAAGCTAGTCCTTACAGCAGCTGCTGACGTAATCGGGGAGTAACTGAAAATAGAGGTGATCAAAACATCAGAATGAGGCAATAAAAATGGGGAAATGCAAAACTTGGGATGCTCGATCGAGCAGTATTACTGCTCGATTCGATTCGTGCTGCTTGGTTGGAAGGTCTGACCGAGCACCATTGTGCTCGGTCCGTGCCCTAGGGCACAGGTGATCGGATGTTTGGGGGGCTTTGGGCGGGAGATGAGGGGGGCGGGGTAGGGGGGAAGGCGGAGGGGGGGGGAAGGCGAAGGGAGGGGGGTTTGATGGGCGGCGGGATGGGCGGCGCCGTTGGCGGTAGTGGCGTCATCTACGGCGCCGTCGACTAGAAAAGGGGATGTGGGGGAGGGATGGGGGGAAAGGGAGAGAGAGAGAAAGGGGAAGGGGTAGGCTGATCGGAGTTGGGCAACGCGACCGGCGGTGCAGGCGGTGGAGCGGTGGAGGGGGTCGACGATGGGAGGAGGGGGTGAACGAGTAGTGAGAGCTCGGGGGATTTTTAGGGGTAAAATTTTTTAACTTAGGTAAAAAAAGCAAATGGGTTGGGTTTAAAAACCCAACCCATTTGAGGGTGGCCCCCAGTGTGCGGGATGAATCGACTCGGTCCGAGCAGCTAAGCTGCTCGACCGAGTAAATCAGCTAAGAAAATTCGATAAATTGAGTTGTAACATACTCCCTCGCATGCTCGACCGAGCAGTGTACTGCTCGGTCGGACTGTTCATTACTCAGGCCGTGCCGATGCCACTCGGGTCTGACGTCCCCCAGAAAGTCGAGTTTGTGATCATGCAAGTGTGCAATATGATAGGGGATACCAAATTTAAAATATTTGCACCATAAGCGCACGGTGTTGTAGTGTGGCTTGGTGGTCGAACACAGGGAGACGTGGTTGTGCTTGTTTCTAAGAGGAACCAATTCACCCTAGGGGTGAGCCAGCCCAAATCGATAGATGGGTTGTCACGAAATGTAGATACGAGGTTAAACAATACAAAGGGAAACCTGGGACTTCAGTTTCCACCCTATCATGTGTTCTCGCTATTACGACCGACGTGTAGGACAACGATCGGAAACAAGGTTTAGTTGTGAGACATTGCCTCTACGAGTGATACCAGCGTCCCATAGGCCCGATATTCCGGTCGGTGCCCAGGATAATACACCGGACTACCTGGGTTCGGTCAGTGGGCATTCCTATGTCCATTAACACTGACCGACTTCGGGAGCACTAAGCTCGCAATGATAACTCCCAACATCTCATCCTGCCGCTCCCGTACGCTAGGATTCGACGTCTACGCTACTGGCGTGAGATATGGCTAGGGAGTCAACCGCCAAGTTTATTCCCCCTTGGCCCAACGGTCAAAGGTGGTCTTTTTCCCGCCAATAACAATAAAAACCCAGTGTAACCAATAGATTCCTATTCCCTATCGATATCCTAGTCCTATGGATGCATTAGGGAGAACACACGAAGGGGGTTTCCACCAAAATCCCAGATTTGGAAACTACTCACACATTTTAGCTAAAAAGCAATCTAAATGAAAATAGACCGTTAAAATCATAATCAAGCAATTGAAATGCGGTAGTAGTGATGCAATTAAGATAATATCAAAGTTTCATAAAGATCAGAACACTTACAAATAGCTATAAAATTCCAGCCGTCACAATAGGGAAAAAGACAGAAAAATACACAGCTCTCGTTTCTGGAAAACCTAGGCGGCTATTTATAGAAAACGGCTTCACCCGATCCGTTGAAGCATCAACCGATCGGGTGAGATGCAATGTTCTTTCGCTGCGGTTTTCAGAAGCTTCACCCGCTCACGTGACACGGTCGATTGGGGCAAGCGGCTCGTCGTTTGGATCTTGCAGTCATCGGGTGAACCGGTCGGTTGATAAATCAACCGATCGGTTGGAAATTTCGCCCAAAAGACAGAAACTTGCGTCGACTTAGCACGGTCAGCGGGCCGTCGGGTGAGCTCTCCGGGTCGTCGTTCGGAGGAATCGGCTACAGATGAACCGATCGGGTGGATATCACCCGAACGGTTGGAATTCAGCTCCAAATTCCAGAGAAGACTGTTGGCGTGAACTGGTCGTCGAACCGGTCGGTTGGTGCTCACGTTGCTTCAGCTGCTGTCCAGGTCGGATACGCGTGCATCACCCGATCGGTTGGCTGTGTCCAACCGATCGGGTGGGGGCTGAAAAGTGGCAATCTTGGTTGTTTGACCCCCTGGATCACGTGTGACTCCTCCCGTTGCTTTGGGGACTTATGATATCTTCGTTATGTGTCCCCTACGTGGGCAATCTCCTGCAAACACACAAAAACAAGGAGAAGTGAAAGAAAACTAGAAAATACGAGAAAACGGATACGGGACGGCGGAAAATAACGGAAAAACACAAAGAAGACATGCGTGAATATATAAAATATACACACACATCAAAATCCCCCAAGCGGAACACTTCCTTGTCCTCAAGGAAGACGAGTGAGAGTAGGAGCTCGGAGGGAGAAAATAGAGAGAAAGAGAGAAAACGAGAAATCTAAATCCTAAATCGCCCATCAGGGCCAACAAAATCAAAAACGCCACACCAAGCAAGCAAACGCCAAATCACAACACTAAACCAAAGGGAACGAGTCCAGACAAGTGTCATGGGCCCACGCGGTGAAGCGCGAGTGAGTGTGGTCATGTGCTAGCAGATGGTGTCACTATCTACAGTGTGCAATAAAGTTCCATATACACAAATCCAAGAAAAGACCCAAATATAGATTCAATTTGAAATAAGAGGTGAATAGATAGCTCAAGCATGCAATAGCACAGAGTAAGAATCGAATCGTATCATGCGTCAGGGACTCCACAACTAGGGACTAGGAAATCACCTCACTATCGCCTAGATAATAGCTAGAAGGTTCCTATTCCAAGTGTCTTCAAAAACGATGGGGGTTGAGATGATGTGGAGAAGAACACTCGGTGCAAATTCTCGCCTTCCCTTTATTCACGGCAGGTAGGAAAATATTCACACATCAGATTTTTTTAGGTTTTGGATATATGTATATTTTTTGGGTTTTTGGCTATACACATATATAATTTTTTCTTTTCTTTTCTCTTTTCTTCATCTTTTTGGGTTTTTCTTTTTTCTCTTTTTTGGATTTTTAGGACTTTTGGGTATATACATGTGTGTACTCTCTCAAGTGGGAGAACGGTACACAATGAGTGGATTTACACCAAGTAAAATAAAAAAGAAATCGGATTCTTGATCACTCCGTATTTTACACCCTTTTTCTGCATATTTGCATGCCACTTTGATCGCTCATATCGCGTTTTTCACGATTATTCGACAATATTGTGATGCTTTTCACGATTTCTTGTTTTTGTCGTATTTCAGGAGATATGGAGCGATTCGGAGTGATTTTGAGATCAAGAGGATTTGCACCCACTCCGGAGTGTCACCCAAAGCCCTCTCGAGGACTATTCGGCGATGGAAGACAAGTGTAAGAAGAAGGAACGTTGTAGGAGCGACGAGGAGGCGAAAAGATGAAGAATGGGCATTTGCAGCATCTCACTCGGCCGAGCCAGAAGACCACTCGGCCGGCCAGAACGGACACGCACCAACAGAAGAAAATCGGCGTGTACTCGGCCGAGTGACGATAGTCCACTCGGTCGAGCATGGAAATCCCCTCGCCCGAGTGGCATGGGAAAATCCAGTTCAAAAACAGCCGACTTACTGTAAATGTACAGGCTTTTGACGACTCCGACTCGGCCGAGCAAGAATTACCCCTCGGCCGAGTGAGTAAAACCACTCGGCCGAGTCACCTTCCGAAGACAGACCCCCAAAATCCCGAACTTACTGTAATTTTACAGGGTTTGTCACTCGGTCGAGTGACATTTGTCACTCGGTCGAGTGGGCCGCCCCGCCTACTGCGTAAACTGCGATTTTTGAGCTGCGCAGGGGCATTTTTGTGACGATTTTTTGGTCGATTTTGAGGGGTATTTAAACCCAGTTTTGCCCTAGTTTAGGAGAGCTTTTTGATACTTTTTGCAGCCTTTTTAGAGAGCTTTTTAGGGAATTAGATTTAGGGCTTTTTGAGAGATTAGAAAGGAGATTTTTGTTGGATGCTATTGGATTCTCATTGGTATGTCTCTTTTCTCATTAAAAACTCTATTTTTGTTATTGATTTCTCTATTGCAATGATTTGTGCTGAATTTTCTATTGAATTTCTTATGAATTGCATGATGAATAGTGAGTAGTTCTATTGTCCTAGGGCATGGGGATGAACCCTATGATCCCTATTTCTAAATTGTGATGAATTGGTGAAATTGTTGCTAGAATTGATTAGGGTTAGGTTGGGATCGATTAATTACGGATAGCTAGGGATTCATATTGATTGGGATTTGCAAGAGATTGGATCCTAATTGATAGGAAGCCCTAGAAATTCGATTTAGATTTACGATTGGAATTTTCTAGAATTGGTTTCAAGAGATTGGACCAAGGCTAGGGTTTTCAATCGTAATTCTATACCCATACCCGTTTGCAAGAGATTGGACGGGTAGGAACTATCTCAACCTAGGTCGTGGCTCGAGTTTGCACGAGAGTGGGATCGAGATACGATTGAACGATGATGTCGATCCTAATGCTAGCGGCTTAGGTTAGGGTTTGCAAGAGATTGGGCCCTAACCTAGGTTTGCTATAGACCGAAAATAGCGCGAGAGCGTGAGCTTGGTTCCCCATTTTAGTTGCGACTAGTTCATCTAAAATTCAAGTCTAGCAATGATGTAACCTACGAATCACAACGATGAGATACGGTTCGTAGCGGGGATCCCCTATCCCTAGGCGCTTTATTTCATTGATATTTCTCTCGATATACGAACGATTGTGACAATTTTACCTCGAACCATTTCAATAGCTAGGTGATTAGAAGGAGACACTGTCATTTCCCTCCCTGAGTTCGATACCCGCTCGCCACTTTGCCGTGCGCTTGCGGTAAGACTACGAGTCGCTCGTCCCGTGTGCGGGTGCACGCCGGGGCGTCGATCAATTCCAGACACTTGGGCAGGGGAGATTTTTTCGCTAATCAGAGCATAGGCCAAATGGGTTATCCTAGTCCTAAATGTGGAAACCCCGACACATGCGAAATGAAATATACGATATAAATATAGCATGCATATAGAGGCAGACAGGAGAAGCAAACACCGCATATTCAAATCGAAACATGATAATCTAGGGGTCATTCCAGGACATGTATATAAATCAAAATCATGCAGTAGAAGCACATCGTAAGCTAAACACGACATACGACTCACACAAAAGCAAAATGGACCCACGATGCATGAAATGCAAGAGGACTCAGCTTCCTAGGGTTAGTGAATGTGATTATCGAAGCCATGCTAGGTGCGTGTGTGATTCTGTGGCAATTCATCATTTGGGGTCATCTCTAAGAGAGAGAGGAGAAAAAGGAAAGAAAGGAAAAGAAAAACACAGTGAAAATGACTCAAAAACGAAGAAAAAGACACAAAATGACGCACGGAGTGCGACTCCCCCAAGCTGAAACTTGCATTGCCCTTAATGCAATAAAAGTGAATACGGGAGGGCAATGAAAATGGGGGGGGGGGGGGGAATACGCACCGACACAAAAAGAAATGAAAAACAAGAAAATCACACATACGAAAAAAAAGAAAAAAAAAGAAAATCACACCACACGACAAATAAATAGAAAAAACGATAGAAAATCACACCACACGACATATATAAACAAGCACACCATAAAAAGAACACGACAAAACACACATAAAAGTCGACTTCCCCCAAGCTAGACATGCTAGTGCTAGCAATAAGATATGATCATGATAATGCAGAAATATGCCAGGGGGAGGTCAGAAAAGAAAATGAAATCAAAAAGCAGGAGAGGAATCATCCTCGTCCTGCTCGGTAGAAGATGTGGGGGAGTGGGCAGGAGAGGTGACGGGTGTGCGGAGAAGTGGAGAAAGTGATCGAGGTGATGGATCGGTGGGTGTGGATGTGTGAATAATGGGTGGGGTGGTGGTGGTGGTGGTGGTGATGATGATGAGTGGGAGTGAAATGGCGACCAACGCGGTGGTAGATGGGGTAGAAACGACGGTAGATGGGGTAAATACGGCGGTAGATGGGGTAGATACGGCGACGAAAGAGGATGGTGGGGGAAGTGATCACGATCACACCTGCAATTTCTTACGGTGCACATATGGGGTGACGGCAATGGAGGGTGGTGGATTTGTGGGGTCGACGGCGGTGGTCGTGAGTGGAGGTGAAGTGGCAGGAATGGGAACGGTGGTGGTGGGAGGGGATGGTCGCCTAGGGGGTGATGGGTGTGGTGATGAATGTGATGGGGGAGGTGAAGAGTGGGATGGTGGATGTGAGGGGGGTGGAGTGGGTGGCGGTGTAGGTGGAAGTGGTCCGTGAACGTGAGTGAGAATGCAGAGGATGGCGGCCACGTTCCTCTCAATTGAGAGGAAACGTGGGTGAGAGAAGATCGGAGAGGATGGGTCCGAGGGGGTGGAGGACGAAGCGCAAGCACGCAGTGAAGCTAGCTCAGCCTCGAGAGCGAGGCGAGCGGAGGCGGCACGGCAGACGGAAGAAGTAGAGGCTGGACGGGAGGTGGAAGTGGTGCCAGCGGCAGTGGTCATGCCGGCACCAGAGGCTAGGCCTAAAAGGGCCTCACTCAGAGCCTTGAAAGTGATAGGGCCAGGAGTCGGGATAGTATGACTAGGGCCAGCCCCGGAGTCTCCCAGGGACGCAGGGATATCCTGCTCGCCTAAGTGGGCGGCAGGGGAAGGTGGTCTAGGTGCGTCCTGGGGAAGGAATGGAAGACGTAACCCCCCATGAACTCTGGATCGGGAGGGAATGTCCAATCTGCCACTATAGCGATAGTCATGCGAGCTGAGTTGGGCAGAATGGTATATGGAGCAGGGGGGTGTCCGTAGTGGAAAGTGAAACGACCATTGGGGTGGGGCTTGATCATGTGTATATGCCAAAGGACATCGAGATCTATGAATGAAGGTCCTGGGGCAGAAGGGAAATCACGGGGGATGACGAAACTATATTGGGGATATGAGGCTATGATAGTAATGAGGCCTCCACAACAAAGTTTGCCCTTACCGCCGCGGCTAATGTCAAGCAATTTGTGGATAAGCCAATTGCCAGCGTGAATGGAAATGCGGGGGGCCTCGAAGGCGATCCCGTCGTCAGCACGAATGAAATCAAATGCCATGGCCCACAAAATGAAAAGATCAGGGATAGTCACCGTCCCAGACTCATCCCTGGGGAAGAATGTGTAAGATATGATTCGGTGGGCCAGACGGAAAACAGGGTGAATGATAGAGGAGGCCTTGGCCTTGCCTCGAGGATAATGACCTTGTAGGGTGAGGCGAAACCAAAATTGATCGACGTCGAAATCAGGGTGGGATCCGGAGTGACGGATAGCGTCGTCCCCAGGATTGGGGAATCCGAAAATGTGATTGATAGTATCCAGGCAGGTGCGGGCAGTTTTGTTTCAGACCCTAAAAACGACGATCGACCCCGACTCACATACAAGGGAGGATAAAAATTCGAGTGTAAGGGAGGGGTAGGATACCGCGGTGGCGTTCAGGAAAGCTAACCAACCTAAATTGGCAAAGAGAGTCTCGACCTCGGTGAACACAACGAGATCGATAAGCGTTTGGGCATGGGCAAATTTGGTGGAAAGATGTCCCCGTGCATCAAGTCTATGATAAAAATCTTTTTGTTCTTGATTCCTAAAACGGTAGCCACGCGGGCCCATCATTGGGTCCTCAGCTGGGATGATAGGTTGGGGTTGGGGTTGGGGTTGTGCAAGCTATGCAGGAGGATGGCGTGAGTGTGGTGGACGTGTGGTCTTTCGTCTCTTGCGAGACGACCCCTCCTCACGCATAATACCCTTACCCATATCTTGATCCCGGGCCATGTGAGTGTGTGTGCGTTAGTGAATGCATGATATGATGAATGCATACAAACAGAGGCAATCGAGCAAAATAATAATACTAGGGAAAAATTGAAAATGGAGCTAAGGAGTGAAGTTACCCCGTAGAGATGACGATCCTTACTCGTAGATTACCTAACGCAGCTCAATGAGATGGAGTGTGAAGCCGCGGCGTTTCTTTTCAACAAATTTTCGAAAATGGGGCGAGTTGGGCGGAAATTAGGGGTTTTATGGAGGTTAAATCGAAGATGGAGAGAGGGAGATCGATGGGGGGAAGGAGATAGGGAGTGGAGATATCGATTGAGGGAGGTTTGTGGTTGGTTGAGGGAAGATCGTGTCCATTTGGAGCTTGGAAAAGTCGAAACGGCGAGGGAGAGCGAAATCGGGTGAGAGGGAAATGAACGGGTGAGGGCGGGGTATTTATAGGGTTTAAGGCGAACCTATCGGGTGATTTTTCACCCGATCGGTGGATTATTAGGTCGAAAATTTTGTTGAAAAGAGGCTACAGGCGAACCGATCGGTTGAGAACTCAACCGATCGGTTGGTCGCTTCACAATTTTTCCCGAGAATTCAGTGCAGCTCACCCGGCCAGTCACACGACCATGCTTCTATCAACCGATCGGTTGATTATATCCTCAAATTTCCCGAGAATTCAGCCATTCCCACACGGTCAGCCACCCGGTCTCAGTTTGCTTCACCCGATCGGTTCGTGGATGAACGGATACATGCCACTTCCTGATACGTACCACCCGATTGGTTGAGGAATCACCCGATCGGTTGGGGGCTTGTTTCCTGCTAAAGTCCAAAAATGGCCTAAGTCCTTCGACGAAAGTTCTAGTGGCTGGATTTATTTATCAAAATAGGAAAAATAAAGCTAAAAATAATACTAAAAACAAAGACGAAAGTTTAGAGCATGTGTTGCCTCCCTTGAAGCGCTTTTGTTTAACGTCGTTTGCTCGACGCCCATAGATGATCTTCAAGGTGGACGGGGGTGATGACCTAAACTTGGCATCCTTTCAGATCCTGGATTGGTTGTCTCCGATGCCGAAAGCGGTGACAAGAAGACTTCTTCGACGACCCTCCCTCCGTTGATGGTATCCGGAGGCTTCTCCCTTATATTGGCATCTACCACCACTCTTCTTAAAATCCGGACCTCATCACCGGTAATCCCCATGGGCTCTTTCCCTTTTCTCCTAATCGGAGGAGACTTTTAGAATCTAGGAGGGATCGTATGTGACTCACCCGCTTCCTCAGCAACTTCTTTCTTTTTTAGACCGTCATGCTCTTCAAGGTCTCCCAAGCTGTCCGGGGGATTCCTTGAGAGAATTTCCCAGGCCCCAGCTTCCACAGCTCTTTCTTCTTCATTATCCAGCATATTGCAACCGGCTTCATCTGGGGGGGCTTCATAGATAAACCCAAGTCGAACTCGACCTTTTCGTCGCCAACATTAAGGGAAAGTTTCCCTTTCTTCACGTCTATTAGCACGCTAGCGGTGGCCATGAAGGGCCGTCCAAGGATGATGGGCGTATGGGTGTCTTTGGGTATATCCATCACCACGAAGTCTATCGGCACCTGCACTCCACTGACGTTAATGGACAGGTCGTCTACAATTCCAACCGGGTATTTGACCGATCTATCGGCTAATTGAAGTGTCATACCCGTGGGCTCCAGGTCTCCCATCCTTATCCTCCTGTATAGTGACATGGGCATTAGACTAACGCTCGCCCCCAAGTCCATGAGTGCCCGATGGATCTTTACTTTCCCAACAGAGCAAGGAATGGAGAAGCTTCCCGGGTCTTTGAGCTTCGGCGGATTCGCTCGTTGGATGAGAGCACTACATTCTGTCGTGAGAACGACCTTTTCCTTTCTCGAACCCCTTGTCACCAAGTCCTTTAAAAATTTTGCATAGGAGGGAATTGTCTCTATGGCTTCGAGTGCAAACTCAAATCCTTGACCATAGCAAAGAACTTACCGTATTTTTCATCAATTTTAGCCTTGGCAAGTCGTTGTGAAAAAGGCACAACGGACTTGAATACTCTAAGGTTCTCCTCCTCTGCTTTCTTCTTCTCTTCTTCAGGGGCTCCCTTTGGAGTCGTATTCTTTGGTGACGAAGCTCCATCGTCCTTCGATTTTTCAATTGGCCGCCCAACGACCGACGGAGCTTCTGGTTCCTTAGCAGGCACTCTTGTGGGAATTTGTGTCCCGCTTCTCAAGATGATAGCGGACACATTCGCATGTTCATGCGTTAGTGCCAAAGTCTGTATTGCACCCCTCGGGTTCACTTCCGGTTGTGGCGGCAATTGATTTTGCGACCTTTGAATGTTTGCCACCTGCAACCCCAGCTGGGTTACTTGGTCGGTGAGAGCTCTCTGCCCCATTTCCAGCTTCAAATTGATCTTCTCCTGGTTCGAACTGTATTGAGTCAAGAGGACTCAACCGGGGAGATAACACACTGCTGGCCATATGGCTGCTGCTGCTGAATGGGCTGCTGGTTCCTTGGTTGATACTGCTGGTACACCTGTGGAGGCTGCTGCTGCTGCTGATACTGTTGTTGCTATTACCTAGGCGACTGATATACTAGCTGCCGCTGCTGCTGAGGTGACTGCTGATACGGCGCCTGATAGCTAAGATTGGGGTGGTTCCTGTTATTCGGAGAATAAACCAGATTGGAGCTAGTCTGGGGTGGATACGGCGCATTACCCGTAGGGTTGAAGAAAAGTGCGCTAGCTTGATCCACCGGTGGTGAAATGTCACCACCCTCGAAGTCTCCAAGGACTTCCGCTTCCACCACTGATACTTGTTGGGTGCCGGCACCACCGGCTCCTACCATGAGCGCTGAGATCTGGGTCGATATCAAATCAAACTTGCTAGACAACTTGTCGACGTCCTCGACTCTATGAATGCCTCCAGATCTAGGTGTTGCACACTCGTCACACCACCGCTCATTGTTTGATGCCATATTTTCTAATATGTTCCCGGCATCTTCTTCACTTCTAGACATGAAGGACCCCCCAGCTGCGGCGTCCAACGAAGATTTCAAGTCATCCCTCAGCCCGTTATAGAACAGATTAATAAGCTGCCACTTTGGAAGCTCGTGATGAGGGCATCTCCGCTGCATCTCTTTGTATCTTGTCCAAGTTTCATGCAGGGACTCGTGGCTAGCCTGGGAGAAGGAGGAGATCTCACTCCTCAGCTTCATCGTTTTCTCCGGAGGGAAGAACTTAGTCACGAACACATTCGAGAGCTTCTCCCAGGTGTTGAAGGTGTTCGGGTCCTTTCCCCTATGCCATTGCTTGGCCTTATCCCGCAGAGAGAAGGGGAATAACTTTAGACGGATTTCTTCAGCGGTGACACCATTAAGTGTCACACTTCTCTAAGAAGGAGTCCAGATGTTCGATAGGGCTTTCCATGGGTGCCCCAGAGAATTGATCCTGATGGATCCACGTCACTAAGGACGGCTTAAGCTCGAAGCTCTGTGCCGTAATAGCAGGAGGTCGGATGGAGGAGGACCAGATGGATGGCATCAAGTACTCCAGCAGGGATTTATGCGGTGGAGGTATTCTCCCCCATGGCTTCAGACTCTTCTCTACTTCTCTTCTCTGTGGCCAGATGCCTAAGGGTGGCATTTATCTCCGGATCAACAGGAATCAAGTCGTCAAGACTCCTTGTGTTCCTGCGCATGGAAAGCAACAAACACCCGTGAAGCAAGTGTGGGATAGAAACAGATAAAAATAGAAAATAAAAATTAGAAAAATGAAAATGAAAAAGAAGAACGTGAAAATTATCGCAAGACAGGGATATGAGCTAGACTCAAGGGTTTGAAGGTCCTAAAATAAACAAACACGTTGCCTCCCCAGCAACAGTGCCATAAAGCTTGACGTCCCCCAGAAAGTCGAGTTTGTGATCATGCAAGTGTGCAATATGATGGGGGATACCAGATTTAAAATATTTGTACCGCAAGCGCACGGTGTTGTAGTGTGGCTTGGTGGTCGAACACAGGGAGGCGTGGTTGTGCTTGTTTCTAAGAGGAACCAATTCACCCTAGGGGTGAGCTAGCCCGAATCGATAGATGGGTTGTCACGAAATGTAGATACGAGGTTAAACAATATAAAGGGAAACCTGGACTTCAGTTTCCACCCTATCATGTGTTCTCGCTATTACGACCGACGGGTAGGACAACGATCGGAAACAGGGTTTAGTGGTGAGACGTTGCCTCTACGAGTGATACCAGCGTCCCATGGGCCCGATATTCCGGTCGGTGCCCAGGATGATACGCCGGACTACCTGGGTTCGGTCAGTGGGCATTCCCATGTCCATTAACACTGACCGACTCCAGGAGCACTAAGCTCGCAACGATAACTCCCAACATCTCATCCTGCCGCTCCCGCGCGCTAGGATTCGACGTCTACGCTAAGGGCGTGAGCTATGGCTAGGGAGTCAACCGCCAAGTTTATTCCCCTTTGGCCCAACGGTCAAAGGCGGTCTTTTTCCCGCCGATGACAATAAAACACCCCGCGTAACCAATAGATTCCTATTCCCTATCGATATCCTAGTCCTATGGACGCATTAGGGAGAACCCACGAAGGGGTTTCCACCAAAATCCCAGATTTGGGAACTACTCACACATTTTAGCTAAAAAGCAATCTAAATGAAAATCGACCGTTAAAATCATAATCAGGCAATTGAAATGCGGTAGTAGCGATGCAATTAAGATAATATCAAAGTTTCATAAAGATCAGAACACTTACAAATAGCTATAAAATTCCAGCCGTCACATTAGGGAAAAAAGACAGAAAAATATACAGCTCTCGTTTCTGGAAAACCTAGGCAGCTATTTATAGAAAACGGCTTCACCCGATCGGTTGAAGAATCAACCGATCGGGTGAGCTGCAACGTTCTTTGGCTGCGGTTTTCAGAAGCTTCACCCGCTCACGTGACACGGTCGGTTGGCGCAAGCGGCTCGTCGTTTGGATCTTGCGGTCATCGGGTGAACCGGTCGGTTGATAAATCAACCGATCGATTGGAAACGTCGCCCAAAAGACAGAAACTTGCGTCGACTTGGCATGGTCAGCGGGCCGTCGGGTGAGCTCTCTGGGTCGTCGTTCGGAGGAATCGGCTACAGATGAACCGATCGGGTGGATATCACCCGATCGGTTGGAATTCAGCTCCAAATTCCCGAGAAGACTGTTGGGGTGAACCGGTCGTCGAACCGGTCGGTTGGTGCTCACGTTGCTTCAGCTGCTGTCCGGGTCAGATACGCGTGCATCACCCGATCGGTTGGCTGTGTCCAACCGATCGGGTGGGGGCTGAAAAGTGGCAATCTTGGTCGTTTGACCCCTTGGATCATGCGTGACTCCTCCCGTTGCTTTGAGGACGTATGATATCTTCGTTATGTGTCCCTTACGTGGGAAATCTCCTGCAAACACTCAAAAACAAGGAAAAGTGAAAGAAAACTAGAAAATACGAGAAAACGGATACGGGACGACAAAAAATAACGGAAAAACACAAAGAAGACGTGCGTGAATATATAAAATATACACACACATCAGGGTCGTGTAGGCAGAGTGCTATTTTCTCCTTAACATCAAAAGCCTGAAGTACTCGAACGAGTAATGGATTGCTCGGACCGAGTCTTTTGTTGCTCAGACCGAGCCAAGGATGCTCGGGCTGTGCAACCAGAGTGATGAATTCCTCTCTTTTCTTGTCTCTGCTCTGCTCAACCGAGCAATGTAGCTGCTCGGTCAAGTCGCCCGTGTCTCCCTTTTCTCCTTTTTCCTTTGTTTTCTCCTCAAGTTTAGTGCTCTCATCCAACTTTCTTTCGTTTATGATGTCGATACACATGCCCCCACATGTCCAACCTGTACAAAAGATGAACTCATCAAAATTTTGTGATTTTAATATTTTATCTCTAAAATATGAAATAAAAATAAGAAATCGAAAAAGAAAATCCGAAATCTAAGAAATTGGGTTGCCTCCCAATAAGCGCTTATTTTTAGTCGTGAGCTCGACTCCCTTTGGTTTATCGGTGGTCGCTCAGTGCGCGAGGAAGATGCACATCATTCTTCGCAATGGGGAAATCCGGTGGCATTTGGTTTCTGCCTACTTTAAGACTCTCCTCTGAGTAGCATATGGTCTCCGGTTCTTCATGGTTCGGAGAATGTTGTCGAAGTTCCTCATCCAATACTCTGAGGTATGCGGCGACCGCTTTGTGGTAGGTTGGGTCGCCGTCATCGTCGATGCCTGTTTTCACGGGGTCCTTCATGACCCCCTCAGAAGTGAAGTCTTCATAGCTTCGTCTTCAAGAAGCTCCAAATAGCTGGCCCTCTCCTCATGAGCATGCTCTCTCATCGACTTCCTTAGCCAGAATTCGGCTCCGATGTTCCCCACTTTCAGAGAAAGGGTCCCTTCTCGGACATCAATCAGAACACCGGCCGTCGCCATGAAGGGGTGACCGAGTATAAGTTGGGAGCACCCTCCCTCGGGCATGTCCATGATAATAAAGTCGACAGGAACACATAATCCTGGGGGTATCTAAAGAATGACATCCCTTGCTATACCCACTGGGTAGGTGATGGAATGATCTGCAAGCTGGATAGACATGCTCGTAGGCTCTAGCTCACTTCCAGTCTGTAATCTCCTGAAAATAGAGAGGGGCATCAAACTGATGCTAGCCCCCATTTCAATCAGAGCTCTGCTGATAGGCATCCCTCCAATGGAGCACGACACAGTGAAGCTCCCCGGATCCGGTAGCTTCCTGGGGATATGATTTTTAATAACAGAGGTAGAGTCCTCCATAAGCTTAATTTCTTCCGGCTTCCTCTTTCTCGTGATAATATCCTTCAAAAATTTGGCGTAGATCGGGATCTCTGTGATGGCGTCCATAAACGGGATGTTCAGCTGAATTCCCTTAAGCAATTCCATAAACTTGGAGTATTTCTTCTCCATCTTGGCTAGGGCTAGCCTCTCTAGGTATGTAGGGGGAGGTCGGGAAGCTTTACTCTTTGTAGCATTGACGGGAGGAGGTACTGTGGTTAGCGTGATGGGTGGGGTATCCGATTTCTCTTCAATAATGATAGGCTCTTCAACAGCCTCTTCTCTAATGTCATCATCGACGGCTTCTTCAACTGTGACTTTCTCCTTATTCAACACCGAGACCATGACGGGGTCAGTCACCCATCCACCGCGTGTGGTAACAGAAACCACAGCGTTAGCTTGGGCCCTTGGGTTTGTCTCCGGCTGTGAGGGCAATCTCCACTGATTCATCAAAAGCTGTGACATTTGACCCCTCAGTTCATCAAGTGAAGAATTTATACTTTTAAACTGGGTCGAGTTGTCCTGATTAAAACGAATCTGACCACTCATGAAAGTCTCCAGCATGGCTTCAAGACTGGAATTGGGTGGATTTGGCGCATAATTCTGCTGAGGCGGTCGGTTGAACTGATAACCCGTCGATCGGTAAGGCCCAGCTGGCCTAAATCCGCCCAGCTGCTGGTTCTGCTGATGCTGATGCTGCTGCTGCTGAGGAGGGAGTGGTAGTCTTTGAAATTGCTGAGGTTGTAGCCCTCCACTTGGGTCCATAAGAAAACCCCGTGTGATTCCTAGCAGCTGGATGCTGCCATTGATTCCGTCCCTCTTCTTGGACGTATTGTACAGACTCAGATGTCTCAGCACCATCATAGTGGGTCTCACTGGGGATATAGCTTTGATCCACATACTCCTCTGTAGGATGATATGATGTGCTGGGTGAAGCTGGGATGGAGTCCAGACGCTGCTCAATCCGGGCCACTTGTTTGCACAAGGTCTCGATGTGAGAATCCAAGTGGCTAGCGGCCTTGACCTTAGGAGTCCGGGGTCACAACAGTCTGTTCATCATTCCATTATTGAGTGTTGGCCGCCATGTGCTCCAACAAGTCTATAGCCTCCTCAGGAGACTTATCAAGTAGGGCGCCCTGCGCCGCAGCGTCTATAATCATTTTGGTGCTAGGCTACAATCTGTTGTAAAAGCTCTGCACCAGATCCCAGGGCTGTATCCCGTGGTGAGGACATTGATGTTGGAGGTCCTTAAACCTCTTCCATGCCTCATAGAGTGATTCCTGTGGGAGTTGCTTAAAGTTTGAAATCGCTCCCCTGATTCACACCGTCTTCGAGGGTGGATAAAACTTATCCACGAAGGCAAGTGCAAGCTTCTCCCAGGTGGTGAAATGGTTGGGAGGGTGGGCTCGGAGCCAATATGAGGCTTTGTCCCTTAAAGTGAACAGGAAAAGCCGCAGCTTCACAGTATCATCGCTCACGTCCTTGGCCTTGAACGTGTCACACTTTGACAAGAAGGTGTCGATGTGGTGGTTGGGATTTCATGCGGATGCCCGTAGAAGGGATACTGCTGCATTGATTAATCAATCCCATTTTTAGCTCGAAGCTCGCCGCTGCCATTTGTGGTCTAAGAATGGAGGAGTTGTTCCCAAACAACGACTTCATGTGGTCCCTGATGGACCCGGTGTGAGGAGGAGGAGGAGGATTGTTTTCTGCCATTTGAGCAGAGGGAGATGAACTTCTACTTGAGGCTCTCAAAGCCCTTGCTGTCTTCTCGATCTCAGGATCAAATAATAATTCTCTAGTAGATCCCTTGAAGCAGGTGTTCATGCACCAACAAAACTTAAACAAATACTGTCAGTAGCACCGAAATAAATAAAATAATAAAATGATTAGAGTGCTAGAAAACTTCAAAGAATAAATATAAACTGAGATAAACACTATTGCCGTCCCTAGCAATGGTGCCAAAAACTTGACGCACCCGAAACCTACACCTAGATTCCACCTAGCAGTGTCACGATCCCAGGCGTGGTATGGACTCTAGGCTTTAATTCCGGGCTCAATCTGCAAGCGGACGGTGTCGAGTTATAGTATAAATGATATCGAATCCCACAGGGACGGTGATAGTGTATATGGGTTCTCAGTTTACTTCTAAATCGAAAAGTGAGATAGCTATCGGGTTGAAAGAGTTATTTGGGAGTGTTGTTGTTTCACTAATAAAAAGGACTAGGACATTTGGGATCACCACTAAGATCGTCGGGAGTCGACGTTAGAATAGTATCCTCACGTTGCATTATTGTTAGGGGATAAATCTCACAATTCATACCACTCTCATGGGTTAGAATTATGAGGTATTTCGGTAGCTCTCGTTGACGCAATGGCAGTAGACGTCAACGTAGCGGTATAATTCGTTGATGGATCCCATCAAAGCACGAGCTGGGCCTGGTCACAAGCCTTGGTTGGATCCATCGATTTCCCTATTCGGATCCCATAGATACCCCTTAAGCACATCAATTCCACAGACCGTGGGCATGATCTCAGTACGGGTTATCTACGGATTCGGTAGGATCGACTGAAATACTTCCCTAAATCCCTAATTCAATGTGGAGATTCAGATTTACGTCTCCCCCTAGGGTCTTAGGGCTAATACGTCAACCCTAGAGAGATTTACTCACACATGGCACTATTCACGAATAAAAACATCATTTTTAGATATGAAGACATCATAGCAATCAAAAGAATAAAAGTAGAAGAATTACAGCCGAAGATAGATAAGAATTGCAATTTATAGATCTAAGAAAAATCCAGGTTCCCAAGCGCAAGAGCAATCGAGAACAAAAGTAATAATCTGAAGGTTTCGATCCAAAATTCCTTAACAAAAAATCAATCTAAAATTAACTCTCTCTAATCGCCTAAGCTCCTGCTCCAAAACTATTCAAAAAAACTGTAACGAATCTATCCCATTCGTTGTCGCAAGCTCCAGCTTTCAGTCCCCCAGATCGCGCAAGTGACGCTTCAGCAAATCTTTCCAAAAATGACCCTGGCACTGCCGACCGAGTAGGCTGGTCGGTCGAGCAGTACGTTGCTCGTTCAGTTGCTCGGACCGAGTAGCTGTGCTGCTCGACCGAGCTTGCAGGAAATCCAAAAATCTTCAAAATCTTCGCTCTGCCTGCATGGGCTGAGTCAGCTCAGCTCGGTCCGAGCAGAGGCTGACTCGGTCACTGAAAATCTGTACGGGCCGCGCGCTTTAATCACTTCATCTTCAAAATTTGACGCTGCTCGACCGAGCAGAGGAACTGCTAGGTCCGTGCCATTTGCGTATCTGTCATTTGAAGCTGCTCGGTCCGAGCACCTGAACTGCTCGACCGAGCAGTCTGGAAAACATCCTCAGGAGCTACTGAAGGCTTCTCTATCTCCTCTGCTCTCTCTCTTCTCCTCCAATGGCTCCAAAAGTGTGGCAAACTCATACAGAGCTCCATCAATGAGCTCACGGGCACGTCGGATGTGTCCATACCCAAGTGGGGTCCCAAAGCGTTCCAAAATCCCTGAAAACTCATAAAAGACTACGAAACTTGAATATAACGTCAGAAACGCGATATTGTAGTAAAATGTGGGATTTGGATGCGAAAATAATATGGAATGCAATGAAATGATGATATGAAAATAGTGGAAAATATGGACACATCAGGGTGCGAGTCGTCGCTCGTTCCTTGTCCCACCCAGCGACACTATCGAGGGCGAAGCTGTCAAGCTTGCCCCAGAGTTGAGGGAGGGGAGGGTGTGAGTAGTAGCTCGTTCCTTAACCCACCAGTGATCTTATCGAGGGCGAAGCTCGTCAGCCTGCCCTGGAATTTGAGAATATCTGAAAGCTGAGATTTCCAAATGGAGATGGCGATATTTGAGAAAATGCAAGGAAAATGATAGTTATATTTACAAAACTGTAGATAGCATAGGAGTAAAAAATCTCATTGTCCCGGTGGTGTGCTAGCTTGTCGCCTCCCCTAGTTTATCACCGACGTCCTCCTGATGATTGCCGAGCTTGACTAGCTGGCTTGCTCGGGCGCTTTATGTTTAGTGGAGCCGACGTAGCAACTCCGGGACAGTTTTTGGCTCCCTCGTACTTGTCCAACCCCATGCAGAGTCTGGCACTTGATCATTTGGTGCTGAAGTAAGGGGAGAGCTTCAATGGTGGTCATGAATGGCCGTCCGATGATTCTGTTGTATGTTGAGGTGATGTCGAGGACAACGAACAGTGTCATCCGAGTGACGACCCCTTGGCTCTTCCCCCAAAGACATCTACAGAGTGATGACTCTGGCGATGGGTGCCAAGTGGCCGGTGAAGCCGCCAATAGGACCTGTGCATGGCCTCAGATCAGCCTACTTTGGCCCTATATTTCGGATCATCGACATAAAAAGAATGTCGCATGTGCTCCCGGTGTCGATCAAGAGGCGGCTGACCATGGTCGTTCCAATCTGCGCTTCGATGACGATGGCGTCATCGTGAGGTAGTTCGACCCCCTCCAGGTCGTTGTCTGAGAATGAGATGGGGGGTCGACCCACTCTCCTCTGCTTCGCTTCGTCACCCACGCCTGTCGTCATCACCTACCGGGCGTATGCCTTTCTGGCCGAAGATGATGTGCCACCCGAGGATGGCCCACCGCATATCACGTCAATGTGCATGACCACTCTGGGCTGGCGAGGGGTGTCTCGCTTGGTGCTCTGGGGATGGTTGGGCCGTTGCACTTCCGGGGGTGCGCTCTCATCGCGGGCCTGCCTCCTCCCCTCTACAAAGCCTTAGAGATGGCCTTCCTTGATCAGCCGCTCAATATCACTCTTCAGAGTAAACACTCGTCGGTATCATGACCCTGATCAGGATGATACCGATAATATTTTTGCTGATCCCTCGTGGTTGGGACAGCCCTCCTCCCCTGAGGGGGGTCTCGGAGAAGTCCAGCTCTCGTCGTTACTGTCCATACTTCAACCACAGGGGCGTTGAGCTGCGTGTAGTGGGCCTGCTACCGCCCTTCAGTCATGCCGACCGCTGGCGGGGCTCCCTGGGTGTGGCTAACCTCGCGCTTGCCCGGTGCGATCTTGAGGTCGATTGCCTCCTTGGTCCCACGCCCCGCTTCCCTAAAATGAAGGCGAGACGTGAAAAGGTCCGCACGAGAGTGGAGCTGTGAAGCCCCAAACCTGAATCTTGCATTGGCTATCCACAGACGCTATTCTACAGAAGAACGATGCAGAGGAAGAGGGGTTTGAAGCATGGGGATAGGCTTGAGAGGCATGAACCGGAGGCTAGGGTTTAGACACTAGCAAGGAACAATTAATGAGTTCCGGAGCGTGAAGCACGATTCTAAGGAAGAAGCTAGAAAATCACGACGAAACGATCGAAAATGAAAGCTACGGAGATGAAAACCACACATGAGGAGAAAATCCACCAAAACATATAATATAATATAATAAATCCAGATACATGAAAACCAGTCGTTACATCCTCCCCAACTTAAGAAAAATTCCGTCCTCGGAATTTCCCAACACTCATGTGTCCGGAAACAAAAGTGGGTAACGCTCTCGCATCTCATCCTCATTCTCCCAAGTAGACTCTCCAGGCGAGCCGTGTCGCCACATCACCCTCACAAGATTGACAACCTTGTTCCGAAGTGACTTCTGACGCCTGTCCAGAATCTGCACTGGCTGCTGGTCATACGTCATATCGGGGTGAACGGTAATCTCCAAGAAATCCACAGCATGAGATGGATCGCTAATGTATCGACGAAGCTGCGACACATGGAAAACATTGTGAACTCCTTCCAAAGAAGGCGGCAAGGCTAAGCGATAAGCTACCTCGCCAACTTTCTCCAGAATGTCAAACGGTCCAATGTATCGCGGGCTCAACTTCCCTCGCTTCCCAAAGCGAATCACACCACGATTCGGGGAAATCTTCAAGAACACATGGTCGCCCGGCTGAAACTCCAAAGGACGGCGTTTCGCATCCGCCCAATGCTTAAAACGGTCCTGAGCAATCCTCAACCTCTCCCGAATGTTCCTGATAATATCCACGGCCTCCACAATCATCTCAGGTCCCAACAGCTCACGATCACCAACGTCATCCCAACTCAATGGCGATCGACATTTCCTCCCAAAAAGAGCGGCGAAAGGCGCCATGCCAATACTCGCCTGAAAGCTGTTGTTGTAAGAAAACTCTACCAGATGTAGATGGTCCTCTCACGAACCCTTGAAATCCAACATGCATGCCCTCAGCATGTCCACCAAGATCTGAATCGTCCTCTCGGACTGGCCATCCGTCTGCGGATGGTACGCCGTGCTGAAACTCAGACGCGTACCCAAACTCTTCTGCAAACTCTGCCAGAACTGAGATGTGAACCTCGTGTCTCTGTCTGACACGATACTCACAGGGACTCCGTGAAGTCGCACGACCTCCTGCACGATTCACGTTACATCACTATCCAAACTAGGAAAAGGAAATAAAAACGGAGAGTAAAAGAATTTACCTCCATATATCTCCTCGCTAGCGCCTCAGTGGACTGTCCTACTCGGAACAGAATAAAGTGCGCGGATTTGGTCAATTGATCTACGATCACCCAAATCGCGTCATTCTTCTTCGGACTCCGAGGTAGTCCAGTCACGAAATCCATAGTGATGTGTTGCCATTTCCACTCCGGTATCGGAAGCGGTTGTAGCAACCCGGTCGTACGCTGATGCTCCGCCTTCACTTGTTGGCAAACCAAACACTTGGCCACACTCCGAGCCACGCTCCTCTTCATGCCATGCCACCAATAGTTCAGACGAAGATCATTGTACATCTTGGTCCCCCCAGAATGCACAGAATACGGCGAACTATGTGCCTCCACCATCAACTCCTCTCTAATATCCCCAGCTGGCACACACAACTTGGCTCCAAACCTCAGCGAGCCATCCTCATGAATCAAAAAGTCAGTCCGCAGACCGGCTTCCACCTGCTCCCGAATCTTCACCAGCTTCGGATCTCCAGCCTTGCCAGCCTTGACCCGATCCACGATCGTCGACTGTATCTGCATACACATCAACAAAGAGGCCTCTCCAGGAAGAACAATCTCCACACCAGACTCGTAAAAATCCTGCTGCAATCTCCACTGCGAAGTCAAAATCATCACCGCTTGAAGCCTACTCAGCGCATCAGGAACCACATTCACCTTGCCAGGGTGATACTGCAAATCAATCTCATAATCCGCCATGAGCTCCAACCATCGACGCTGTCGCATGTTGAGCTCCTTCTGAGTAAAAATATACTTCAAGCTTTTGTGATCGGTGAAGATCTTCACTTTCTCACTCAGCAGGAAGTGCCTCCAAATCTTAAGAGCAAACACAACAGCAGCCAACTCCAAATCATGCGTCGGGTAATTCTTCTCATGAACCTTGAGCTGACGCGAAGCATAAGCCACAACATGCCCATGCTGATGCAACACACAACCGAGACCCTTGCCAGAAGCATCGCAAAAGATCTCAAATCCGCTGCTACGATCCGACACAACAAGAATGGGGGCAGTCGTCAATCTCTCCCTCAGAACACCAAAGGCATTCTCACAATCACCCGACCAAACAAAAGGTACATCCTTCCGTGTCAATCTGGTCATCGGCTCAGCAATACGGGAAAAATCCTTAATGAAACGCCGATAGTAACCAGCAAGTCCAAGGAAACTCCGGATCTCAGACGCTGACTGCGGAACAGGCCACTCCCTGATGGCCCTGATCTTCTCGGGATCCACTGAAATACCATCTCCAGTCACCACATGCCCCAGAAAAGCAACTCTATCCAGCCAAAACTCGCACTTCGAAAACTTAGCATACAACCGATGCTTCCTCAGAATCTCCAACACCGTCCTCAAGTGCGAGGCATGCTCTTCCTCCGACTTCGAATAGATCAGAATGTCGTCAATAAAGATAACGACAAACTTATCCAAAAAGTCATAGAAAATCAGGTTCATCAGATTCATGAAAACTGCGGGTGCATTGGTTACACCGAAAGGCATAACCACAAACTCGTAGTGTCCATACTTCGTCCTGAACGCTTTCTTCGGAACATCACTCTTCTTCACCTTCAACTGATGGTAACCACTCCTCAAATCCAATTTAGAAAACACCCTCGAACCTCCAAGCTGATCAAAAATATCATCGATGCGAGGCAACGGGTATTTATTCTTGATGGTCACCGCATTCAGCTCCCGATAGTCCACGCACATGCGACGCGAACCATCCTTCTTCTTCACCAGTAGCACCGGTGCTCCCCACGGGGACACACTAGGGTTGATATAACCCTTCTGCAAAAGCTCATCCAGCTGCTTACATAATTCCTCCAACTCAGCGGGTGCCATTCGATAAGGCACCTTCGAAATCGGCTGCGCTCCTGGAATAAGATCAATAGAAAATTCCAAAGCCCGATCAGGTGACAATCCAGACATCTCCTCGGGGAAGACGTCATCAAAGTCCCGCACAACCGCTGGCCTCTCCAGCTCCATCTGCATAGCCACAACCTCCATCGGACTGGCCCAAAATCTGACAGAACCAAGCGAACTGCTACCTCGGCTGAACTCAAATACTGGATGTCCGGGAATCTCGAACACCACCTTCTTCCTCCGACAGTCAATCGTAGCATAGAAGCTCGCAAGCCAATCCATCCTAAGGACCGCATCGTAGTTGATGATGTCGTGGACGATGAAATCAGCACAAAGCTCACGTCCACAAACCACCAACGGGCAAGAATTGCACCCACGATGCACCGAGACCACACCGTTCCATGTGACGATATTCCAACTCTTAGGAAGAGAGGACGTCGACAAGGAATGCTTCTCCACGAAGCTTCGGGCCAAAATGCACATCGACTCACCTGAGTCAAAGAGGACTCGTGTAGGAAATGTGCAAATCAAAACCACACCTAGCAAACAGTCTAACAATCAAATCCTATTCTAGAAACAAACATGAGCAAGCAACCAACATAGTCAACAATCAAACTAACTAAGGAAGAAAATAGCTAGAATGAGCGTTACCTGTAATAACCTCGTCCACGGCCATGCTCTCCTCCTCAGTCATCAGAAAGGCCTGCCCTCTCGGCGGAACAGCCTGCCGAAAGGCCTGTCTCTGTGGAACAAGGGGCGCTCCACGTCCAGCGGGCACAGGAGCTCTCTGCTGCAATGGCTGAGCAGCAATAGGTCCCCGCCAAGGCTGCTTCGACCTCGGACAATCCTTCATGGCATGGGTAGGATCCCCACAGACGACACACTGGCCCAGGAATCTCCTACACTGATCCTTGACATGCCCGATCTTGCCGTAGAAATGGCAAGTCTTCTGAACAGGCCCTCCTGGCCTCTTGAACTGAGCTGGCTGATTAGGCTTGAAACTAGGCCTAACCACCGCTCTGGCTTGCTCTATAGGCCTCTTCCCAGCACCAGAAACATGTCCCCTCCTCTGACTCAGGTTCAGCTCCTGCCTCCTTGCAGCGACCAGAACCTTCTGATAAGAGTCCAGATCAGAGGAAGAAACAAAACTCTGGAGATCCAAAGCAAGTCCCTGCAGGAACCTCTGAGCCCTCTCATCAGCATCCTGCACCATCTTCGGTGCGAACCGACTAAGCCTAGTGAACTCTTGGTGGTACTGGTCCACCGTCAAGCTCCCTTGCTTCAGATCAATGAAACGCTGCAGCATCTCCTTCTTAGCAGCCTTCGGAAAGAACTCCTCATCAAACCTGGACTTAAAGGTAGCCCAAGCTATCGGCTCCACCAACATCTTCTCTTCCGCATCCCACCAGTTCCGAGCGTTATCCTTGAGTTGCCGCTTTGCCAAATCAACCCATCCAGCCGGGGTGATCTTGGCCATCTTCAAGTTATCCTCAATGTTCTGAATCCACTCATCGGCAGCCAGAGGACCCTCAGACCCATCAAAATATGCGGGACCCAGCTCCCGAAATTGCTTCGCTCCCGGCTCGGAGCGAGGGGCATCCGGAAGTGCCCGGGTAGCTCGAGCAAGTGGAGCATTCTGGACTTGCAGGAGCACGCCTTGCTGCACCTGCATCATCTGAAGCATCATCCGCATCATCTCCCCATTGGTGGGTTCCCACTCAGGCTCCTCATCATGAGGGGGCGCACCACTACCTCCACCACGGGTGAATCGCCTTCCTGCCATCTAATGACACAGAAAATGAAGCAGATTAGACTCATAGCTTATGACTCGGACGTCGAACTTAGTTTATTGGACATTCTAATATTATTATCATCATTCCGATAATCGCAGTTACATAAGGACCTGCATGGGCCACCAACAAAACCTGTCACGCCCCGCTTCCCTAAAATGGAGGCGAGACGTGAAAAGGTCCGCACGAGAGTGGAGCTGTGAAGCCCCAAACCCAATAAGCGTAAATAAAACATAAGCAGGTCCCTGTAACCACAAACGGAACAACAATAATAACACAAGGAGAGACAGAAATAAAATCTCAAATCTCAGAAATTGTCCAACATTAAAATTAAGTTCAACATCCAGAAAAGCCACCAGGCTAAAAGAAAAAGTCTAAAGGCCCAGAACAAGGCCAACAAAAGGGACAACATAACAAAGTATAGGTGCTGCGCACCGACAACTACAACAGTCTAAAACAAAAGGGAAAATCTCAACGAAGACACTAGGACTGGTCCCCAGTGTCCACATACTCCTCGCCAAACACAGGCTCGGGCTCGGCGTCAGTAAACACTTCGTCCTCAATAATGAACTCAGGCTCAGGATCTAACATGTGTCACCCAAAAGAGTAAAGGGGCACATGTCAGCAAGTCTAAAAGACTTGGGCAAGGAAACTAAAAGTAAGGTAAACTAACACCCTAGCAGTTATAGTATGATGCATGACATGGCGAGTAAAGTAAGGAAGTGACTAGTAAAGGAAAGTACAAGTAGCAAGTATGTCATGGATAACAAGTTTTACAAGTGAAACACGGACAAGTACAAGTCAAGTAGTTCACGTCAAGTGAACACGTCAAGTAAACATGTCAAGTAACAAGTTGTGCACAGAGATTCCGCCTGTTGGCTAGAGTGGCTGATCGGGCCAACTCCTAAGCTCAAGTGATCGTTTATCTCTACCCCTCCACATGTATCGAGTCAGGGAATTACCCCGAACACGGAATGCTCGCTTCTGGAACACGAGCCAGGAAGTGTATTTAACAAGTATGGCGTAGGGTTATGCCTGCAATGCAGGTGCCTAGCCGGTAAACAAGTAGATCGGGCATTGGCTATCAACCAACTCACGTAGCCCGCTTCTGGAACACGAGCCAGGAAACACAAGTATTGTAGCGTGTGCTACGAATGCGACATTCAAAATGGATAGCATGGATGACAATTAATTCGCGTACCGTTAATTAAATTAAATATGACATGGTAGTTATGCAACATGATAAATGACGGATCTAGCTTCGTTGTCAAGCTAGTTCCTGAAATTGCGCCTAGGCAAGTATCATTTCGTCGCCTAGTCTCTTTTACGCCTACAACAAGCAAATGGCCTAAGACATGGCCCAAACCCTAAGTGGCAAGTTTCACTTGCCTAGCACCGAGGATGACGATCACGAAGGTTCGTCTCACGGACGCTATTCTACGGGGAAGTCACTGTTATGGAGAAACAATCATCAAAACAACATTCATTTCATTAGGGTTTCACAAAAACACAAATGGGTTAAGAGAACATTAAGAGATCGATTTATTACCGTATAGGAAGCGGAAGAATGATGCTGAGCAAGCACGGCAACGGAAGAAACGCTCCGGGGAACCTAGGGTTCAGATCTGGTAAGGATGGGGAAAACATGGAGAAATGGGGATTAATGGGGTTTTGAAGAGGGGTTTGAAGCTTGGCCAATGGAGGTGAGATGGAGCTTGGAATGATGGGGATAGGCTTGAGATGAAGGAGGAAGGGTTTGGGGAAGATGGAGAAGGATTTGGGGAAGACAATGGCTCAGGAGAAAAGAAAGAAAGTGAAAGTGATCGGGCGTATTTATAGGCATGAACCGGAGGCTGCCCAAAACATAGGGTTTAGACACTAGTTAGTCGGTCAAAGAACAACCACTGACCGACTAGTTTGGGAACTAGTCGGTCGGTTGACCAACGCAGACCGACTAAGTCCAAATAGTAACTCCTGTACAAAAATAGGATTTAGATTTAGTCGGTCAAGGAACAATTACTGACCGACTAGTTCGTCATCTAGTCGGTCAATGAACGTTCTTAGACCGACTAAGAATGAATAGTACTTGGTGTCAAAAATGATCATAGAGCTAGTCGATTAAAGAACGATTGCTGACCGACTAGTTTACAACCTAGTCGGTCGACCAATGTTCTTAGACCGACTAACGATAAACAATAACTCCTGAGAAATTATCATAGCCAACTAGTCGGTCCATGAAGGTTTGCCGACCGACTAAATCATCATATAGTCGGTCGGTTCCCCTTCTTACACCGGCTAACGTGCACCAAAAGTTCCGAAATAGAGCGCGAAGCTCCGTGATCGATTCTTAAGACTCCTAGGCTTGATCTAATAATACGATATGACCGATATGAAGCCCGTCACGAATGACTTACTCCAAAATCGACGATTCTAAGGAAGAAGCTAGAAAATCACGACGAAACGATCGAAAATGAAAGCTGCAGAGATGAAAACCACACATGAGGAGAAAATCCACCAAAACATATAATATAATATAATAAATCCAGATACCTGAAAACCAGTCGTTATAGTCCCGCCCCTGGTTGCCTTGTTGGTCGTGCCCTCGGGGGCGGTCATCTTGCCTTGATCGACCATCAGGCCGCCGCTCGTTGTAGGACGTCCCACCTGGGGCAGCCACCCTCTTCACTCTGAGAGTGTCCTCGCTTAGCATTAATCTCTCTGCTTGAGCAAAGAGGGCATCAGATCGGCAGGCTGATCTTGGAGGAGCGACTTATGCAGGCTCCGATTGGCCAGCCCCTTCTTGAAGGCTGCCATGGCTAGCTCATCTACACACCTCGCCACGCTAAGACTTTCTTCTGGAAGTGGTGCTAGAACGCCTTGATCGACTCCCCTTCTTTCTGGACCATCGAGAACAGATAGTCCACTGGTTTCTTCCTCCTGCGTCATGCCCTGAACTGCTGGCAGAACTTGTGGGATAAGTCGTCGAAGAATTTGATGGAGCGGGTGGGCAGGCCGTTGTACCACTCCAGTGCCAACTTCTTCAGAGTCATCTGGAAGTCTCGGCATAGGAGCGAATCATCTGCACCTTGAATCTCCATAGCCCCTCTTTATTGCTATACATGCTTGAGGGGATCACTGGTGCCATCATATAGCACAAGTTGATGAAGCTTGAATCTACGAGGGATCAGGACCGCGGTCACCTGTCTGGCCAGGGGGTTATCTGCTTCTAGGGGGTTACCCAGGCAATTTTCGGGGGCTGATACAGCCGCCTCCTCCATCACTGTCGCCAGATGAACCACCTCTGTGGTCAGCGGCATCCCCTTTTTGCCTCGAAAGAGTCCTGCTTTGGTTATGTCCTCGTTGTCGATGATCATCATGCCTGGGAAGTGGGCGAGCCAACCCCAGGGTGCACCCTCTGAGGGGTGAGATATCCACTGGTGGTGGACTGCGGGTGTGCCTTCGATTCAGAGGTGACGCCTCCGAGACCCTCCGGTTCTCCTCCCAGAGACTCTCTCACGCGACGATGATAAATCGCAGCTGTTGATGTTCGTTCTCTTCATCGACCCGTATATTTTTAGCGGTAGCCTCTGCTTTATCATCAAGCTGCCTCGGTTAGACAACAGCTTCTTCTTCGAGTTGCTTCTGACGAGCGGCCGCCATCTCTGCATTGAGAAGTCTCTGCTGGGCCGCTATCTCTTCCTCGAGCCCCCTTTGTCGACCTGCTACTTTTGCTTCAATCTGAGGGTGAAGGCTGCGCCTCACGCTAAGGGGTGCAGGGGGGACGGTGGATGTCCCGGCCCCAGTCGAGCCACATTCATTCATCATCTTTATGAAGGCTTTGAAGCCTTGGTGAACAGCACGGGCCGAAGCGTGAATAGCCTCCGCCCCCCTAGGGGGTACATCTGCCAGGGGAGCCCCTCCAAGTGGATGTGGCTTATCCTCCATGGGCCGTTTGCCCCTGCCGGGGCTGTGATTGAACTGTGTGGGGTTTTACATGGGTGTGACCGTAAGTTCCCACAGACGGCGCCACATGTTGCGGGGTAAATCCGCTAACACTAAATTTGTATTAATGTGGGGGAACCAAGGGCACGATGGTTACAATTTTGCGGGGGTAGGATGACGAGGTTAACTTTGGCCTGAGGATGATTTGAGGATGAAGTTCTCGAGGTCTCCTGCCAGGAGGGGTATGTCACCCATTGTTTGGTGAGGGAAACTTGATCGCTGGTGGAGGATGACAAGGGATGCTTGTCTGGAGGCAGGCATGCGAAATTCTTGCAAGAGGAAGAACTCATCAGAAAGGCCGGGCCGGCTTTCAGCCAGCAGCCCCTCTGATGCTTAAGTCAATAGGTGATGGGAGAAAGGGTGTCGGACACGAAGGGCGATCTTAGAGACAGATCGGTGCTTGTGTGGCAGACTAATATGGAGAGCATGAATACGTGGATGATATTAGGTATGTTAGGAATTTGTTACCAATTTAACCATCCAACCCCCTTCTCGTTGGAGGAGAAGGTGTACTTATAGGCAGCTGGAGTCAGTTGCTTTTGCTGAGCTGACGAGGCCGGGGTGTCAGGGATCCGATCGTTGGCATTAGGGTCAAACATGTCAGACGTGCATTTGTCAGGCGGTCAGAGCCGTAAATATCAGGTGGCGCTTTTGTCAGGCTGTCTGGCGGCGAAACGGATGGACGTGCTTTTGTCAGGCCGTCAGGCGGCGAAGCGGCCAGGTGCACTTTTGTCAGGCTTGTCTGTGGTGGCACTGCTAGTGGCTTGTCGTCTTCCTCCGTGGGCGAGCTCGTTAGGTGAGCGGCATCAAGATGAGCTTCTTGCAGGCGAGCTGTCCTGGCTGCGAGCTACACCGAGGGTGAGCTAATGTAGACTTGTACGATCTGTTGAAGGAATTTTCTGATTCTGATGGCGATCTTGTTGTTCCACTTGGTGAGCTTCCTTGGACCTCCATGAGCTTCGACGATCTGGGCATCATTATGGAGATTTGATGGTCCAAGACACGGTCTTTGAACAGTGGGCTTAGATTAGCTTGGCCGATCTTGAGGTCGTAACAATATCCAAGGTGGACACACGTGTTTTAATCTCGTGCACTTGGGTTTTAAGAGATTCATTCTCAATACTGAACTGTGTGTTTTGTGAAGCTAGATCACTACTATCCTTAGGATAAGTTTGATCTAGTTGAGATTTGAGGGAATTCACCTCATTTCTCAAGATGTCATTTTGAGAAACCAAAGTGGCTTTCTCAAATGTATGTGTATGAACAATGGTGTCATTATTGATAATGCATGGCATGTATGACTTGCTAACATTTGATTTCTTTAAACTAGTATATCTAAGCATAAGAGATTGCTACTTAGAAAATAACTCTTCGTTACGAAGTTCATCCATGGTTACCTTGGGTTCATCAATGTCGCTATCACTCTCATCGGAGAGTGGATCTTCTCGGACCATGAAATACATATGGGCACTCTCACTCTTTTCATCCTCGGATTCACTTGAGGAATCTCGGCTTGAATCATCGTACGTCCCAACAAGTCCTTTCTTCTTGTCCTTCTTGTATTTGTCGAACTTGTGGTACTTTGGAGCTTTCCACTTTTCTTTGTTTCGAAGCATCGGGCAATCCTTCTTGATGTGTCCCGGCTGGTTAGTTGTTACACTTAAAACAAAGAGATGAAGTATTGTTAGTGGAATCAAATTTATTCGTGGAAGGAAATTTACCTTTGCGAAAGAAGCATTGGAACTTCTTCGCCATTTGCGTCATTTCTTCCAAGTCCATCTCGTTCTCTGATTCTTCACTATCGGAGGATGAAGAAGTAGCCTTGAATGCTAATGCCTTCTTCTTGGCCTCCGTTGGGTTCATCATTGCTCTTAACTTGAATCGGTTCTCTCTTCTTACTTCGTAAGACATGAGAGTACCGATGAGATTCACCACGGTGTAGTTCTTCATGTCGTTGACCTCCTTAATGGCGATTGCTCTTCTTTCCCATTTTGAGGTCATTCCCATGATTATCTTCCGCACCTTTTCTTCTTGGGTGTAGACTTGTCCAAGTGCTTCAAGTTCATTGGTGATGTCGGTGAAACGACCATACATCGTTGCAATGCTCTCATTATCCTGCATATGAAATATATCGAAGTTTTGTATGGCAACATATAACTTGGACAATTTTACCTTAATCGTTCCCTCATGGGTAACGACGAGATGGTTCCAAATTTGATATGCACTCTTACATGTGCATATCTTATTGAACTGATCCGGATCCAAAGCACAATGAAGAGCGTTCATTGCCTTGGTGTTGTTCACTTCGGCGGACTTCTCGGAGGGTGTCCACTTGTCAAAATACTCTTCGGAGGGTTCAACATATTACTTATGGAGGGTTCTCCAAAGGGAAGCACTCCTAAGAAATGTCTCCATTCGGCATTTTCAATAGCCGAAATTAGTGCCATTGAAATGCAGAGGACTAACCATTGATTGTCATTCGAAGACGGTAGACACACCATCACGATCATGATTGTTGTACGAAGTCGGTGGAGGAACATTGTTGTTGTTGGATGCCATAGCTATAAATCAATGCTCTGATACCAATTGTAAGGTTCCTGGCTATGAGAAAAACACTAGAAGGGCGTTGAATAATGTTTATGCAATTTAAAACGATAGTTACACCAAATTAAATTCCTAACCAACAATTAATGCAGAATGTAAATAAACCCTAAATTGAAACAATGCTAACACAAGGATGTTTCAAGGGTTCAGATTACCAAGTCAACTCTCGACTTGTTCCCGGTAATCCTACGTCCCTTCCACCCAGATACCACTGGATACTTAAGTTAGAACCCTAACTTGAGGTTTTCTTTAAAACCCACTTATAGCAACCCTGCAAGTGAAATTGAAATACACTCGATGTCCTTGACTCCCACAACTTGGGAGCAAGTAAAACACTCTCACAAACCGAGAGTTAATCTAACAACGAAATATATGAAATATTGAAATTGCAACACTTATAATCACCCATGCCTTGAAGTAAAACTTGAAGGAACAAGTGTGTTGTGTGTTAAGGTCTTGTTTGAAGGAGAGAAAAGCCCTTTCTCTTGTCACCACCAATTGCCTAGAAGATATCACTTTGATTCTAGATTGGAGAGCAAGAGAAGAAAAGATTGGAATTCTATGACTTTTGGATTTGAGAGCTTTGATCAAGACAATGAATTGCTTGAATAGTTGAGTAACCTCTCAATGGAACAGTAGAGGCCCTCTTTATAGGTTTCCCAAACCACTCAAACAGAATCCCCAAAAACCCCTTTGAAATCCGTGGAGAAAAAGGCAACGGAAAGATTTTACACAGTCGACAGTCGACTGTTGAATAAAGCACAGTCGACTGCTGCACTGTGTCAGAGGGTAGGTGAGAATTCAAACGGTAACTTATCACGTGGACAGTCGACTGATGAAGAGAAGACATGCACCTTTAAAACCAACATGCGACTGAAAATCCTTCTACAGGCGATTGGCCGCAAAATGGATAAGTTGAGAAAATCTCAGAAAGTTTTGGGATGACATGACAGGCGACTGATGTGGAACACACATGCGCCTGTGCCATGAGCAGGCGACTGTGAAACCAACATCAGTCGACTGTCACAAAACCTGAAACTGTCCAGAGAGCAGAGTCATCAAAGAGTTCAAAGACAGACGACTGTTGAAGCATTGACAGTCGACTGTGCCATTGGACAGTCGACTGTAAATACCATATCAGTCGACTGGCACTAAAATTTTAAACATTCTAGAGAGCAGATTCTGCAGAGGAATCATGGACATATGACTGTTGAAGTATTGACAGCCGACTGTGCCTTGGACATGCGACTGTAAATACAACATCAGTCGACTGGCCAGATGACATTGAAAGTGATCTTTTGGTTTGAATATAGACATGCGACTGATTAACAAATCACAGGCGACTGTATCTTGGATATGCGCTGTAAAATGTACAGCAGTTGCCTAAAGGAGTTAAAGCTTAGGAAGCCCAAAAATCAATAGATTAAGTATGTGCATAACATGTGACTGTAGAACAAATCACATGCGAATGTTTTGAGACATGTGACTGTAAAACGTTCAGTAGTCACCTGTTGAAATCACAACATGCACATGCTTGAGTAAAATGAATTGGAGTATCAGGAAATGTGTTCTAATGATTTCCTAGGACAGAAATGAAGATGTGTGTGTGTGCTCCAACATAATTCTACTTCTAAGCTACATACTAGAAGAGAATAAAAGAATTAGATTTTATAGAAGTCTCTATTCTATCCAAAGTATGAGCTTGAAGTCTTCTAGGAGCTTCAATCACCATCTTTAATCATCCAATCCACTTTTGATGCTTTCATTGATCTTTGAGTGACATCCATTGCTAATTGATCTTCATGATATGCTTAGGCAATGGATTAACTACAAATAGGGGATTAGTCACAAGTATTTATGTTTGCTCATCATTAACACCTAGTAGGGAGAAGTCCAATACTCAACATCTCTCACTTATGTGCGAGGTGATTTCTCGGAATAGGAGAGGTGTTGTTTCTCGAGTTTACCCGAGGTGTTTTCTCCTAGCACCGAAGTGTGGTGTAGAGGCGTTCCCATTGGAAGGTGTTAGTGGATAAGCTCAGGTGAGGCCTATGAACTGGATGTAAGACAAGGGTGTCCAAATCAGGATAATTCTATTGTGTTTGTGATTTTCTCTTTCAGTGCTTGTTTTTATACTTACAAGTATCTTAGCTTCCATAATTCATCTTACTATTATCATTTGTAAGTAATATATTATTGATTCAGGTTAACATGGTAACTCAAGTGGAATCCTTAGGCATAAACTTTAGAGTTTGATTTAAAATTTCATAAACAATATTCACCCATCCTCTAGTGTTTCTGCTTACCATCTTAGGATCCCAACACCCATTACATTGTATTTATATGGGTCACAGACGTTCAGTTTGGCTTCGTAAAGATCTGCTTGGGGCATATGGGGATTTGACCTGTCATGTTTATGTATTTGTTCTAACTGGGTCAAAGGGTATTGAAAGCCTAATCATGGATGGCAACCAACCTAGTTTAGTATTCTGATTGATATAGAAGTATGGGATAATTTGAACTCAATTAGGATTCAGATATTAAAAGAAAAGGATACCCTTGACACTTCTATAAATATTCTCATATTTTAATTGGAAAGGTGTAGATTTGGGGGTAATAAAAGGCAATGCAAATGTACGCGAAGAAATCCAATATATCTTATGTTGAGGGATGTATGCCCTCAGTTCATTTGTATTTGATTTAAATGGGTTATATTGCATATGATGCAAAAGAAATATAAAATATATCGTAAATTATTTACAAATATATTTGAAAATAAATGCATAGAAATGAAGAGGATTTTTCCACGAAAGTCGGGGAGAAAACCTCGCTCAAATCGGGGTCCAAACGGACCCAATAAGTCTGTTTAAAAGAGGTTTTAAATATACTATTGTAACGACCACTTTTCGACCGTACATATTTTAGTGTGCATTTTGCTTCGTATGCATATTTTCCTATTTGATTATTTTTATTATCGTCTCCCTTTGACGTAGCACGCGACCTGACCCTGTATTCACGACCCTCACAACGTCACGATCGCCCCGGTAATTTCCTTTTATTTTTCGGACGCGTTGGACTGACCGCTAAAGCCCCATTATTTTAATATTACATATCCCTTAGAGAATTCAAATTCAAATCCGAATTCAAGACCTGTTACGTTTCTTTTAAAAAAATTCAAATCAAAAATACCCGAACTAACCCCCATATCCCATCTCGTATCCCACTCTCCCCACGTTCTCTCCCCCCAAAACAGAAACATAGGGCTACCCAATATCCTTAGCCGTACAAAAACAAATAACCCTAACTCTCCTCATATGCTACCCATCTCTCCCCTTGCCCAGGTCGTTCTCCTTCCACCGACTCTCGTCGACCGCCCTCCATCGCGCTGCCACCATCGAGCCGTGGCCTTTCCTTCAAGTCGACCAAGACCCACAACCACCTTTCGAAGCCCCTCTCCACACTGGTAGCCTCTCCATCTTCCTCAACGCTCCCTCTCCCAAGGCATCGACATCATTCCGGTGACCCCCTCCCGCCATCACCTCCTCTCTCTGCTCAGACCGACTCTGACAACTTCGAAGCGCCAATGTCCTCCCTCAGTCCAAACCAACTACCACCGACGTCTCAGAATTTCCCGCCTCTACTCACATCGAAACACCTCCCTCTTCCTCTACCTTCACAACTCCGATGCCGAGCTTCTCCTACCTCCCCCTCGAGCTCTCCAAGATTCCCATCGAAGCTTCGTAGATGTCGACACCCCACACATCATCCCACTTGCCTTCGCGAAGCCACCATACCGCTCACCTCAGAGCCGACCACCTGCAACCACCGTCCGACGCTGTCTAGGCCTTGGTCACTACACTGGCAAGCAACGACGAAGGGAAGAACCCACAAAAGAACTGTAAGTTTTTAATGCACAAGTGTAGTAATGCATGCATAAACCGTATCCCTATATGAATGAACAATATCCCTATATTTTGTATGCAACAGTTAGCCTATGAGTCTATGACTTAGTGTTATAATATAGAGTACTATATGTGAGGTTAAATCATGATATAATGTTATTGTTGTTAGAGACATGTTAGCAGTAGATATTAGTAATGTAAGTCAGTGGAAGGTTAGTTTATTACTAATTATAGTATGTTAGTCCTATATTAATCTGTATATGATGTTAATGGAATAATAGCAGTAGACTTTATAGGTTGGATTTTAATATTAGTTGTAGACTTTTAACTTATATTATAAATCACTAACGCAGATATGGTACGCCTTTCATCGTGGTCACCTGGACATCCAAAACCGTCTCGATCAGGCAAGTGTGCTCACTTGTGTTGTTACGGCCATGTTTAGGCCATTACTTCCCTTACTTTGTAAATATTTGAACAAAAGACCTAGATGTGAAATGATAGCGTCTAAGACACACTCAGGACATCCTAGACTTGACGACGAAGTCTTGGTACAATTCACTATAACTGCCATGCATTATTCTTGTCTTGCCATGTAACATCATTCACGAATTGTCTTGCACAACCTGTGGGGAATAGGGCACTCTCTAAGATAGAGAGAGTGATCCTTTGTATGGATACACAACCTGCAGGGAATAGGGCACTCTCCAATATAGAGAGAGTGATCCCTTGTATGGATACACAACATGCGGGGAATAAGGCACTCTTCAAGATAGAGAGAGCGATCCCTTGTATGGATACACAACCTGTGAGAAATAGGGCACCCTCCAAGATAGAGAGAGTGATCCCTTGTATGGATTTGTATTGTGCACTGGGTTAGGGTTGGGTTGATCGGTCGCATGGTTTAGAGGGGTTGGCCACCCTCTAACCGTAAGGCGTGAACCCTAGAGTCACACTTGTCTTATCTTGTCTTGTAGCCGGTAGTACACACTATGGCCCTTGCCATGCCACATTTACTTTCTTGCACTGTCTTTTACTTTCCTGCCATGACTAAATGAATTGCTATGCTCGTTTCTTTACTTTTAAAATGCTTTAGAACTGCCATGCTAGAAGTACCTTACTTTACCTTGTTTTAAATTGCAACGTTTAAATTATGCTAACATCTTGCTTAAAACAATTAATGCTTCGTAATTTATTGGCTATTCGTACACCTTGCCTTGGGCCTTCTTACTCTCACTTACCAGGCCTTTGCTGACATACATTTATGTTTTTGGAATGTATGTCAGATCATGTCACGCCCCGCTTCCCAAAAATATGGAGGCGAAGCGTGAGAAGGTCCGCTCAGACTTGAAGCTGCAAAGCTGCAAGTCCGATAAGCGTCAATCAAATTTAAAACTGCAGGTCCTTGCAACGCGAACGAAACAAAGATAATAATAATGAAATGAGACAAAAGAGATATATCAGAATATCCATAAAATAAGTTTCAACATCACAGAAAAGCCACCAGGCTAAAGGAAAAGAGTCTAAAGGCCCAAACATGACCAACAAAAGTACAACGTATAAAACAAAGGTGCCACGCACCGACAACTAACATCGTCAACAAAACACCACAGCAAGTCTACAAGAGACTTGTGCAAGGAAACTGAAAGTAAAGCAAGACAACCTAGTAGTTCTAAAAGTATGCAATGACATGGCAGTTATAGTATGAGTGCAGCAGGTAAGGAAAACAACAAGTAAACTAGCATGGCATGGCAAGTGTGGCAAGACTATTAACGTGGACGCTTAACTCCGACTCCCAGCTGAGTGGCCGCTTAACCCTTACCCCTCCCACGTGTATCGAGCCAGGGCCTTACCCCCGAACGCGTATGCTCGCTTCTGGATCACGAGCCAGGAAGTGTATTTCAATATGGCATAGGGGTGCACCTAGCCAGGACAAGCAAGTACAAGTACGTAGCGTGTGCAACAATCAATGCATGGATGACATGACATGGCAAGTAGTAAAGCGTACATGTAAGGAAAGTAAACGTGACAGTTTAGTATGCATGATCAACAAGTTTAAAGAGTTGGATCTAGCTTCGTTGTCAAGCTAGATCAATTTAGGTGACAGATCTAGTTTCGTTGTCAAACTAGATCAAGTAGGCATCTAGCCAGCTATCATTTCACTGATTAGTCTCTTTTACGCTAGGAACAAGGAAGTGGCCTAAAAACATGGCCCTACACAAGAGTTGGCAAGTTTCACTTGCCTGCAAGTACAACGTCTGAGCACACCGTCCAAAGTCACAATCATCCTACGTGCACAGTCCACCGGCCTAAAGTCCATATTATTAATCTTGATTAGTGAATTTAAAACATTTAAAACATTTTAAAAACATCAATTTTAGTCTTGATTAGCAGGCAATAGGTTGGGGGTCCTAGGGGTGCAAAGCGTTACCTCAACACGACGCGAAAGCTACACTGGCGTCGGGTAGCGACGCCAGGGGTTGGAATAAAGATCGCGCTCCAAGTCCAGATTCCAATTAGATTCCTCGCTGAAAATTTCAGAGCAATCAACCGGAGCAACGATTCCAGATTCCAATAGCACGTGCGACGTCAGCCTACGACGTGTCGCAACGTCGTACGCGGTGAATCCTTGAAGAGAAAACACCTAAGTGGGGCCCACAGTAGTCCTAGGGACCAATAGGGGACCCACAATACCTCTGGAGAACTTGGGGGGCCCACGGTGGCAAGTGGTGCGACGGGTACGGGGTTGCGACGAGTGGCTCTCGGTCAGACAGCCTCGGTGCGGAGACTTGGCTCGGTCAGACTCGTGGGACGGCCTTGCAGCGGTGCGGGGTGCGGGCTCTAGGCGGGTGCGGGGCTGTCTCTCGGTCGGTGCGGGCAACAGAGCGTTGCAACGTTTGCAACGATGCAACGAAGCGACGAGCGGGCGATGCGGGTGGGCGCCTCGGTCAGGCACGGGGCGATGCGGGCGACAGAGCGGGGTTGCGGAGCGGGGCTTGCAACAATGCGGAGCGGGCGGGAGCGGGGGAAATCTCTCGGTCTGATCGAGAGATTCTCTCGGTCAGAGCGGGGAACGGAGCGGGCGACAGAGCGGGCGACGGTGCGGGCGGCTGCAGCGGTCGGTGCGGGGTTTTTGGCTTGGTTTCCTCGGTCGGAGCGGGGGAAGTTCGTCGCAACGTTGCGACGATTCGTCGCAACGTCAAATTTGGGTTTTGGAAGCGGCTAGGGTTATTTTCTTGCGAAAATAGGTCTTCCTAAAGGTTGTTTATATAGTGTAGATGGGTTGACTAGGTCTAGGGCTAAATCTAATAGGATTAGAAGTTCAAAAATATTTAAAATTCGTATCTCACCCGCTCCAACTCGCACAAGGATTTGATGCGGTCCAAATGAGCTGGAATTCGGCTCATAAATTATTTAAAACGTGTAAAACTCAAATAAATTTTATTTGGCCGAAAATAATTTAAAACTTAATTATTAAAAATGTTTTAAATCTTGCTAAAAATATATAAGTGGTCAAATGAACTCCAAAAATTATAAAATAAATATCAGGGTGATCGTGATGACGAAAGTGAGCTAACTAAGAAGACGGATCTCAATTTCAACATCAGACGACGAAACTAAAAATAGAAACGTCGCCCGTCAAAAGTGAAAATCGCAACGCCTCATCGAATAAGATTAAATTGTGGGAAAACGACTCGAGAAACGTCGTTCCAAAATAGTGCCACTATTTAATACTCTCAGAGACGTTCACAATGGCATATCACAACAAAGTGTTCACAAACAAACAAAGTCTAAAATAAACACGTGCACGGCCAAAAGCACATGCACGAACACGTACAACGAAAAGTGGTCGTTACATCCTCCCCACCTTAGAATAAAGTCCATCCTCGGACTTTCTAATATATCTAGTCGCTCTAGTAACTACCCCAAACAAGTCACATTATAATTCAAACCAGGTATAGTCATTACAAGTGCTTATATATGCACTAGATAGTCAAACATTAAAACTACCAACATGTATATATATATATATATATATATATATTCACGTATGTCATACACTTATACCTATTATAGTCAGTCAATTTCATACATGTATTTCAAGCATATACATATACGTACATCCCTTATATAGCTACTACTTACCTAGCACAAAACAATAGTTTAGATACTCACATAAGGATAGTCTCACCCTTGCAAATACAATCATTGTTCTACGTATAGATAACTACATATGCGCAAACAAAACATGGGTATACAACTCCCTAATATTTCCTAGTGTACATTCCATACCACACATCAACACACGTAGTCACACCATACCATTATTAAGTCAAGTCTTACTATATCTAATATACATTCACCGCTACTATAGTTTCACAATATATATGCATGCAATTATTTCACCATATATTCACATCACATACGGTCCTATAACTGTATTTACGACACGCCACATATACCATAGTCATCAATACCTATAACTAAGCACATACTTACCCGTGCATGGTGCACACCCATACACGCTAACATTTCATTTTCATTCACCAATCATACCATCATATATCCAGTACATCCACACACCTAGTTTAGCTAGCACACATACGTTCATACAGGCAAGTCCTTAGTAAATAGCTATACCTCAAGACCAACACCTATAACTATATACAGGTGTAGCGACCCACAATCATGTGTGTAACACAACCAGGCACAAACACTTCTATCACTATACATACATCAAACATTGCTATATTCAAACTACAAACATACATACAATATACTTAGAGTATACCCACTCAAGCTTGAGTGAGACTCAATACACATATCAGAATATTCTACATACGTAACACTGCATTTATACCTATACCACTCCAATATATATGTCTACCAATACAACTATATACATACCATAAGTCAATCACACTTAATATTTAGTCAGGTAATGCCCACATAGTTCAATCACTCTATATACCATAATAATAATACAGACATCAGCACACGTATAATTATAATACACTCCCTAATACATACGCATTCATCGTATTGTCACACACATGTAACATATATATTCACACCATAGCCTACTACCTATAATTAGTATACCAACACATATACATACATAGTTAAGATGTGCAATAGTCGTGTATACCTCACGGTATACACGCATACAACATCCCGTAAAAGCAAGCAATACCAATCAAAATTATAATCCTACTACCATATGTATATTACCTATATACTCATGCAACAAAACATAACTACTTACATTTAAGCTCAATACATACCTACATACGAGCACATACTCACACGTACTAACATATGGGTCACCCAGTAGGCCTACTCACTTATCTATACGTTCACCTATTATTATCACCCCCAACATACACATAGCTTTACCAATCATTTTATTTCAATCATTACAAGTATCTCTAACTACATACACTCCATTAGATATTTCAACGCTGATTCATATATACTCAGACGCCCCTAGAGTGGTATCACTATCCTCACACTCTAACACACAAACAACTTAATACAATCACGAATAACTCCGAGTATATATATACATCACACAATAGACAAACATTAATATACTATGGGGGGTACACTCATTCAAGCTCGCGTACATAACTTAGGTACATGCACTACGACTACCTCACGAGGTCCAAGGCCCTACTAACAACTTAGAGTTGACACAAACATTGTCGGGCACTAAAGCCTAAGCAATGTAGAGAGAGGTCGAGGTCGAAAGCGTGACGAGGGAAGGATCGATAAGCACGAGTTCGGATAGAACGATTACAAGTAGACAGCTTGGTTAGACGAAACATTGACTCAATGGTGATGTTTAGGTTGAGGGAAAAGGAGATGTAGTGACACTTATATAGGATGGAGAAAAGAAATAGTATAAGTAACATAATCTAACATACGCGAAATTTGAAAACTGTCGTACTTCAAAAGTTGAAATCCCAGTCTGAAAAGAAATATTTGGAGATCGATAAAACGAGTTGTTCAGAATAAGTTTGAGTCGAATATTCATAATAAGAGAAAATGGTCTATTGATCTATATAAAATCATTATAAAAGTAAGTAAAATCATTTACACGAATATTAAGGGCATGGTTTAGAAAATTTTATACGTCAGTAATTTAATATAATGTTGTCAAAAGTTTTGAAAGTCAAAGAATGAAATCAAGTAACGGAAGAATTTAAACTCATGTTAAATGCTTTTAAAACTTTTAGGCTATGGAAAATTTAAAATAATCAATATTGAAACTACTTTTAGGGAACGAGGGTTTGCCAAGAAACTGATTTACACAAGGTTCTTAATATACGAGCACAACAGGTCTGGTACGGATATAAAAATAATTGAAAGTATGTATGGTGCACGGAAAGATAATATTAACTTAGTAGTAGAATTATCGAAATTGGTAATAAGCTTTAAAACCAAACTATGGAAGGTCCAGATTAGGAAACGGTTATGAAATAGTAATTTTTCAAAAATTTGAAACAGCGAAAACGAGGAGCATAAAACCGACTTGCTGAAAGCTGAAACTCCAAGTGACTTGAAAAGTATATGAATGGAATAAATCAGGAAGGAAAGTTATAAATCGAGTTGGGCAAAATAAAAGTACGGTTCAGATTAAAATTAATATAGGAAGGAAAGTGTATTTTCATAGGTACAAAAGTGTAGGCTGGGAAAATACCATAAGCTAGTATTCAAAATTTCGACAAAAATTTTAAGAGTTCAAGTCAACGAAGGAGTATGAAATATAAGATATATATATTAAAAATTGAGCAAATTTAAACTTAGGGAAAGAGAAAATCGAAAAATACTTTCAGAAGATTCAAGGTTTGTGACGGAGAGATTCGTAAATTGACGACGATCGTCATGAGGCGATCTCGTGAATCGAGGCAAGGAAATTGGTCAGATGATCAAAACATATATACGCCTAAAATATGAATCAGGAGAATCTACGGGAAAACTCCTACGGTCGACCAACTAAAGATTAGGAACTAGGCGCTAAGACCTTTTAAGGAGCTAGACGGTAATGAAATGCGTTCAGCTTGGTCCGAAATCGATGAACCCAAGCGATCGACTGAAGGAAATTCTAGAAGTTTAATATGGTCAGAGTTAGGCAAGAACCACTAAGGTAACTCCTACGACGATTAGATCAATTACTGACAGGGAGTCTAACTAACAATCAGAGGCCTCTAACTAGCAAGCACAGACGACTAACTAAGTCTCTTACCACCTAGTGACATAGGAAAATGACTAGACTCAGGGCTTATGACTCGGATGTTGCAATTTATTTAATGGACATTCCGTTATTATCGTTGTTCCGTTAATTCGCAATTGCAAGACTGGACCTGCATGGGCCACCAACAAAACCTGTCACGCCCCGCTTCCCAAAAATATGGAGGCGAAGCGTGAGAAGGTCCGCTTAGACTTGAAGCTGCAAAGCAGCAAGTCCGATAAGCGTCAATCAAATTTAAAACTGCAGGTCCTTGCAACGCGAACGAAACAAAGATAATAATAATGAAATGCGACAAAAGAGATATCTCAGAATATCCATAAAATAAGTTTCAACATCGCAGAAAAGCCACCAGGCTAAAGGAAAAGAGTCTAAAGGCCCAAACATGGCCAACAAAAGTACAACGTATAAAACAAAGGTGCCACGCACCGACAACTAACAGAAAACCTAAACAAAAGGAGAACTCAGCATGGTCACAAAGAAAGGTCACCGGTGTCCGTAAAACTCCTCTTGGACAAACTTGGGCTCAGGCTCAGCGTCAACAAAACACCACGTACTCAGCAACGGTCTCTGGCTCAGGGTCTAACATGTGACACCCAAAAGAGCAAGGGGCACATGTCAGCAAGTCTACAAGAGACTTGTGCAAGGAAACTGAAAGTAAAGCAAGACAACCTAGCAGTTCTAAAAGTATGCAATGACATGACAGTTATAGTATAAGTGCAGCAGGTAAGGAAAACAACAAGTAAACTAGCATGGCATGGCAAGTGTGGCAAGACTATTAACATTTACAAGGATTTCTCTAGTCACGTTTTCATGTCATGTGCAGAGTTTACGCCTTACAGCTGAAATGGCTTTCTTTCACACTGAGTGGCCGCTTAACTCCGCCCCAAACCCAGAGTTTACGCCTTACAGCTGCAGTTGCTGATCAGGCAGACTCCCAGCTGAGTGGCCGCTTAACCCTTACCCCTCCCACGTGTATCGAGCCAGGGCCTTACCCCCGAACGCGTATGCTCGTTTCTGGATCATGAGCCAGGAAGTGTATTTCAATATGGCATAGGGGTGCACCTAGCCAGGACAAGCACGTACAAGTACGTAGCGTGTGCAACAATCAATGCATGGATGACATGACATGGCAAGTAGTAAAGCGTACAGGTAAGGAAAGTAAACATGACAGTTTAGTATGCATGATCAACAAGTTTAAAGAGTTGGATCTAGCTTCGTTGTCAAGCTAGATCAATTTAGGTGACGGATCTAGTTTCGTTGTCAAACTAGATCAAGTAGGCGTCTAGCCAGCTATCATTTCACTGACTAGTCTCTTTTACGCTAGGAACAAGGAAATGGCCTAAAAACATGGCCCTACACAAGAGTTGGCAAGTTTCACTTGCCTGCAAGTACAACGTCTGAGCACATCGTCCAAAGTCATAATCATCCTATGTGCACAAGTCCACCGGCCTAAAGTCCATATTATTAATCTTGATTAGTGAATTTAAAACATTTAAAACATTTTAAAAACATCAATTTTAGTCTTGATTAGCAGGCAATAGGTTGGGGGTCCTAGGGGTGCAAAGCGTTACCTCAACACGACGCGAAAGCTACACTGGCGTCGGGTAGCGACGCCAGGGGTTGGAATAAAGATTGCGCTCCAAGTCCAGATTCCAATTAGATTCCTCGCTGGAAATTTCAGAGCAATCAACCGGAGCAATGATTCCAGATTCCAAAGCTAGCACGTGCGACGTCGGCCTACGACGTGTCGCAACGTCGTACACGGCGAATCCTTGAAGAGAAAACACCTAAGTGGGGACCACAGTAGTCCTAGGGACCAATAGGGGACCCACAATACCTCTGGAGAACTTGGGGGGCCCACGGTGGCAAGTGGTGCGACGGGTGCGGGGTTGCGACGAGTGGCTCTCGGTCAGACAGCCTCGGTGCGGAGACTTGGCTCTGTCAGACACGGGGGACGGCCTTGCAGCGGTGCGGGGTGCGGGCTCTAGGCGGGTGCTGGGCTGTCTCTCGGTCGGTGCTGGAGATCGGGCCGGTCGGTACGGGCGACAGAGCGTTGCAACGTTTGCAACATTACAACGAAGCGACGAGTGGGCGATGCGGGCGGGCGCCTCGGTCAGGCACGAGGCGATGCAGGCGACAGAGCGGAGTTGCGGAGCGGGGCTTGCAACGATGCGGAGCGGGCGGGAGCGGGGGAAATCTCTCGGTCTGACCGAGAGATTCTTTCGGTCAGAGCGGGGAACGGAGCGGGCGACAGAGCGGGCGACGGTGCGGGCGGCTGCAGCGGTCGGTGCGGGGTTTTTGGCTTGGTTTCCTCAGTCGGAGCGGGGGAAGTTCGTCGCAACGTTGCGACGATTCGTCGCAACGTCAAATTTGGGTTTTGGAAGCGGCTAGGGTTATTTTCTTGCGAAAATAGGTCTTCCTAAAGGTTGTTTATATATTGTAGATGGGTTGACTAGGTCTAGGGCTAAATCTAATAGGATTAGAAGTTCAAAAATATTTAAAATTTGTATCTCACCCGCTCCAACTCGCACAAGGATTTGATGCGGTCCAAATGAGCTGGAATTCAGCTCAAAAATTATTTAAAACGTTTAAAACTCAAATAAATTTTATTTGGCCGAAAATAATTTAAAACTTAATTATTAAAAATGTTTTAAACCTTGCTAAAAATATAAAAGTAGTCAAATGAACTCCAAAAATTATAAAATAAATATCGGGGTGATCGTGATGACGAAAGTGAGCTAACTAAGAAGACGGATCTCAATTTCAACGTCGGATGACGAAGCTAAAAATAGAAACGTCTCCCGTCAAAAGTGAAAATCGCAACGCCTCATCGAATAAGATTAAATTGTGGGAAAATGACTCGAGAAATGTCGTTCCAAAATAGTGCCACTATTTAATACTCTCAGAGACGTTCACAACGGCATATCACAACAAAGTGTTCACAAACAAACAAAGTCTAAAATAAACACGTGCACGGACAAAAGCACGTGCACGAACACGTACAACGAAAAGTGGTCGTTACAGATCACGAGACAAGTTACAGGAGGACTTGTTTGAGACGCCTGACCTAGAGGGTCAGGAGTTGCTGCAGACGTTGGGTCGCTCCCTGTAGAGGACTAGAGGCTGTGTTGTTGCTATCTTTCTTCTTGTTTTGCTTTAGTGCCTTGTAGTAGGATTAGCACTTTGTAGTAGTTTTCTTTGGCCTTGTTGAGGCCTTGTCGTTTTATTTATTGTACGAACATTTCTGGACGTGGCCTTTTAATTATATGAATGTTATTTTATTGTTCTGATATGCATGCAAGAATTCTACGTGGTTTCTATCACATACGCTTAGTGGGCTCGAGCTTCACAGTTCTATCTTATGCGAACCTTCGTCTCGTTCTCGCTTCCGTCGTATTTTGGGAAGCAGGGCATGACATGTTTTAGTGGTGGTCCATGCAGGTCATGCATTTGCAAACTTCAGAACAATAGAAATACTATCATTAGCCAAAACATCTAGAATCACCTCGTACACGGAATTTACCCAAGTATCTTGTCTCAGCATAATAGGGATACCCAACATCAGGATTATAGGAAGATTTAGTTAGACACCCATGATTGTTAGTTAGACAACTTCGCTTAGATTTATTATAATCATCTAGAAGTTACCTTAGTAGCTCTTACCCAGTCCAGACCATCTTGGATTCCGAAACTTTATTTAGTCGTTCGCTTGGACCTATCAAATTTCGGGCCCAATCGAACTAAGCGATCGTCACATCCGTGCAAGTCGAACCTGAGAAGCCAGTAATAGTTAGAGACTTCTAAGGCGTTTTTTCGGAGGATGTTGCAGGTTTATTTCATTGATAATGACCGTAGAATTTTCTGATCCTCAATGAGCCTTTTCCTTGAATTCTCTATCACCATCTAGTTCATTAGAAAATCTTAGTACTAAGTTTTCCTATTCGTTAATCGACCCAATAAATATACCCCTGATTTTTATTATTCTTAATCATTACACTTCTATGATAATGACCGTAGAATTCCATCGTAGCAGATTCACTAAGTTATCTCATAGTCGTATTTTCGTTTTGATCATTCAATTTTATTCCTTGCCCTCGATTCATGTGACCCCTTCATGACAACCATCATTAACCTTTTGAATCTTCTCCATTGCATATCATGATACTTATTTGATTCATGCTAGTTACTTTAAGAACCACGATGATGACATTACAATCCAGATTATTTTAAAAGTACTTTCGATATCCCTTTTATTGAATTCCTCGCCCAGTTTAATTTCTTTGAAAACCTTTAGTATATACTAAGATTTTCTACTCTTCAGATGACTTAAACTCAATCTTGATTATGAAGCTTTCTTGACAAAATCCTTAGTTACTATCTCGTAAAGATTTTCAAACATATATCTTTCGTTACTTCTATTTACATAATCTCGTATGTTTACTCTACTTTCTTAACATAAAGAACTTCATTTTTTAAAACTTTATTTCTGTTTCAATAATTCAATATATCATTCTTTTTCTTACTATACTACTAAACCTATTTCAAACAACTTATCGTACATAGTTTTAATTTTTTATATGCTAAATAGAACTCTAACTTTTTAAGTGAGTCAATTTTAAATTCATCGAATTCATACTTCAAAATTTTTGTACAAATCTATTTCCATCTATAAAACAATCGCTGCATCACTACACTCATTATTTTCTTCGTCTAATACTTATTCAGTGTTTTAACCTATACCATCTACTCTCTATTCTTATATATTTTATAAGGATATTATTATATTTTACTCATATCTCTCATTCTCCTACTTAATTATGCGTAACTATTTTTATGACACCTAACCAAGCCAACTCCTTATCCATGCCTCATTTGGAATCATTCATCGATCACAATCTTGATTCTTGCATCATTCAACTCTGAATCCTACAATATTGCTTAGTTATCATATTAATGCTTGTCATTGCTTATTTCAACTTTAGTATAAGTACAGTGGGTCCATTCGTATTAATTGTATGTCGTTGTGGTGCATGTATATAGGTAATGTATGTGGACCAGTATGTGTGAATCTCAGTGTCCCACTCAGGTATGTATGGGCACCCTCTTGGCATATTAGTATGGTTGCCTATGGTGTTATATAATCATATGTGATGATATGTGTGATAGATATATAGTTATATACGGTAGGAAGCGTCGTGCTTATAGGTATGTGTGATAGCTATATCACTATAGGGATATCCATAGGTATTGGAATTTGTGTTTGGTTATCTACTAGAGGTATGTACTTTAGATGTACTTGTTAATACTTGTAAATGTATGCTAGTATAGTGATGTGCATGTTAAGTGTAATGATAACAAGTGTACTTATAGTTGAGCGTACGGATTAATTGTATGTATGATATATATATATATATGTGTGTGTGTGTGTGTGTGTGTGTGTGTGTGTGTGTGTGTGTGTGTGTGTGTGTGTGTGAGAAAGGCAAAGGTAAATTTATATTAACTGTACAAAAATAATACAAAGTTGGGTGCAATGGATTTAAATAGAGAGAGAATATGGCACAAGCGCCGTCACTCTCTACTTTTTAGCTCCGGGCACCCAATTCAAAACCATCCTTACAAACAGTTAATACCCAATTCCTAATACAAAAAATCCTAACTCTCTCCTAACCAGTGTCTCTAATCCCCAAGTTGGACATAGCAAGGGTTGCCCCATCATCATTAGAGTCTTGTTCACCAACTGCAATCCGCACATCAGAAGCAATATCTTCAAAGAGGTGTGTTTTACATTTCCTGAGATTCGAAAATTCTCCTATTCCTTTCTTTCCATATGTGCCACACCATTGCCGACAGATCTGTTTTTGCCAGTAAACAAAGTGCCCCGTTTCCACCAAACCGGCCCATATAGAAGCTTCCCACCTCAGGGAGGGTTGGAGGGGTAGTAGTTTTTATTCCCAGCTTGAGGAGTGATCTGCGGAGTAGATAGTGAGAATAATTGCATTAAAAAAAACCTGGTCGATGGTTTCTTCTGCAGTACCATCATGTAAGACACAGCCCCCCAAGTTATTAAGCCCCCAGCTGCGCAACATGTCCTTGGTTAGCAGCTTGTTCTTGAACACACGCAGCAGCGTTAAACTCATCTTCGAGATATGATGTTGGAACCAAACGAGCTTGTAAAAGGGAAACAACGCACCTGGCTGCAGTGAGCCTTCCCAGGCCTTGCGAAAACTGAAGTGGCCACCATCCATCCAGGACCATTCATCAGGCCCTTCTGTTAGGGTAACAGGTTGAAGAATTGGTCGAAGGTGGCTTATGGCAGCATCGTCATCCCAGTCCGAGCTATTCCAGTACTCTGAAACTCTCTTGTGCTGTGCTCCATTTGGGATGTTATGTATGTTTTTGAGGGGACCACAGGGGAGCCAATTATCCACCCAAAAGAGTGTTGAATTACCGTCCCGAACGTCTTTCTTAATGAGCTTCTGAGAAATGCTTCTACACCGAAGCATGTGCTTCCAAGTCCCCGATATATATATATATTAGTGCGTATGGACATGCACCCATGCGTGGATAGGTATGTACTTAGTTATATGTGTCTATACATATTGTATGAATATGTGTGTTTTACATTTGGTAGTATGATTATAATATTTCATTACTTCCTCTACGTGATGATGTATGTGCATATGTATACCAGGAGGTATGCATGATTCCATGTTTGTAACTATTTATGGATGTGTATATGTAGTATTATACTGGTTCTATGAAAATTACTGTGGTGGTGTATACTTGTGTGAACATATAGTATGTATGTCTAAGTTTTGCGTAGATATAAAGTGAGTGTGTAATAAAGTAAGCACGGATATGTATGTAATGTGTATGCGTGTATATATAAGTATGTAACTATATGATGTATGTGTAAGTCTATGTATAGAGTGTACATTTTTTAATGAATGTATGCCTGGGATAGAGTGACTCTATGGTATAAGTCTGACCATCCTTAAGTTGACCATACTCAAGGAAGTCTGAGGACGGACTTGATTTCAAGGTGGGTAGATCGTGACGACCTTAGCACTATATATATATATATATATATATATATATATATATATATATATATATATATATATATATATATATATATATATAGGGCAATCTTCGGGTGCGAAAAATCCCGTGCGAAAGCCGTGCGAAAACTTTTTTTTTATTTTTTTGAAATTTTTTTTTTCAAAAATTCTTTTTTTGATGTTTAATCCATACAATTATATACCCCAGGGAAAATAATGGGTGAACCCGTTGGGCATTAGAGCACCCATCCACCCGTTACAAATTTAACGGTCTCAAAACGTGCGAATTTGATGAAATGGCTTGATCGAAGGCCAAATGACATTATTTCTCAACCATTATTTTTTGAGGGGGGGTATAACAACATATAATGAGGGTGGAAAAAAGAATTTTTGAAAAAAAAAATTTCAAAAAAAAGATAAAAACATTTTCGCACGGTGCGAAATGTTCTCATTTGAAAATTTTCCTATATATATATATATATATATATATATATATATATATATATATATATATATATATATATATATATATATATATATATATATATATAAGACCATGTCTATTGTTGTGTGTTGTGTTGTGTATTGTATACATCTATTCGTGTAGTGATATTTACTACGTGATGTATAAAGTAGTACGTAAAGTGATTATACTATTGTGGTATTAGTTGATTAAATATGAGTGTGCTTATGTATTGGTATCGAGTGATATACGATATATACATATATATGATTGTGTATTATGATTGTATACATATGGTGGTGCATGATGTATTAATAATGATGTGGGTGAAATTACGTATTAAGATATAGTGTATATGTATAGATAAATGTATGCTTAATGTGTGACATTTTATATTTAATTAGTAATGTATATGTGTATAGTGAAGTGTTAATAATTGTCTTAATTATAATATTACTTTAATAGTATGGTATGAAGGCAATGTATTAATAATATTGTGTATTAAATTATAGTATATAGTAATAGTATTGATATGAATTAGTAATATGTGTAAGTGTGTTAACATTAATACCAGCGTGGTTATTAATTAGTATTACCAGTAGTGGTACTACTATAATTATTATTAGTGTTTATAAATTTTAATTGAATATTTGAGTGCGTAGTTGTTATTTATTAGCAATGTGTGTTCATAGTAGAGGGTGTAGTGTGCGTGTATCGAGAGAGGATATACATGAGTTCCATTCTTATCTTTTTCATGCACCCTAGTCGATAAAAATTCCGAGGACATAATTTTTCTTAAGGTGGGTAGGATGTAACGACCACTTTTCGACTGTACATATTTTAATGTGTATTTTGGTTCGTATGCATATTTTCCTATTCGATTATTTTTACTATCATCTTCCTTAGACCTAGTACGCGACCGGACCCCGCATTGACGACCCTCACGACATCACAATCGCCTTGATAATTTCCTTTTATTTTTCGAACATCGTTGGACTGAGCCGCTAAAGCCCCATTATTTTAATATTACATATCCCTTAGAGAATTCAAATTCAAATCCGAATTCAAGACCTGTTACGTTTCTTTTAAACAAAATCAAATCACATATACCCTAACTAACCCCCATATCCCATCCCGTATCGCACTCTCCGCACGTTCTCTCTCTCCCCCCTAAAATAGAAACATAGGCTATCCAATATCCTCAGCCGCACAAAAACAAATAGCCCTAATTCTCCTCATCTGCTGCTGATCACTCCTTATTTCACACCCTTTTCCCGCATGTTTGCATGCCATTTTGATCGCCCAAACCATGTTTTTCACGATATATCGACGATATTGCGATGCTTTTCACGATTTGTTGTTTTTGTCGCATTTCAGGTGATTTGGCGCGATTAGGAGTGATCTCGAGATGCGTGTAATCTAGACGGCCACCGACGACCTCCCCGAGGGGTATTTTGCTATTAGAGAGGAGCGGAAGAAGAATGGACGTCGCCGGAGCGACGAGGAGGCCAAAACGACCAGTTTGGGCATTTTTTGTGTCCCACTCGGCCGAGTGGAGGAGCCACTCGGCCGACCAGCGAGACACTGCTCGGCCGACCAATTCAGACACGAGTTACCTGTGCACTCGGCCGAGCACAGAAGACCCACTCGGCCGAGTGACGATACCACGTCCGCCCGAGTGGCGCCCAGACGAAGGCTCTCAAAAAGACCGAAGTTACTGTTTTTCGGCCTCTGAGCTTCAGAAGACCCACTCGGCCGAGTGGCAAATCCCGTCCGCCCGAGTGAAGTGAAGCCATCGGCCGAGTGACGACAACTCACTCGGCCGAGCCGCCCCCGAACTGAAGACCCCTGAAGCCCACGACTTACTGGAAATTGACAGGGTTTTCACTCGGCCGAGTGACTTTTGTCACTCGGCCGAGTGCGATGCGCTGCCTGTAGCGAAATTTGCGGAAAACAGGCTGTGCAGGGGCGTTTTGGTCAGGATTTTTGGACGATTTTTGGGGCTATTTAAGCTCTGTTTTTACCCTAGTTTGGAGAGCCTCCTCTCAGATTTTTTGCAGCTTTTTGAGTCTACTTTTTGGCTTTATTAATTGTGATTGGTGAAGAGAAAAACTTGGATTTTTATTGGGTTGATTGAAGATTTACACTGGTTTGCACTTCTCTTCCACAAAAACTCTATTTTTTATTGTTTATATCATTGTTGTGATGAATTCCATTGTCTATTTCTTTGCCAATTATTGTGCTATTGCTATGATTAGTGAGTAGTCTCCACGTCTTGGGGCGTGGGGATGAACCCTACAAGCCCAATTTCGTATTTGTGTTGAATCGGTAGAAATTGAGCTAGGATTGTTATTAGGGATTAGATTGGGATCGAATTACTACGGGTAGCTAGGTATTCACATCAATTGGGATTTGCAAGAGATTGGATCCCAATTCGATAGGAAGCCCTAGAAATCCGAATTGGGTTGGAGTCGGATTTTCGAAGTATGGGTTTGCAAGAAATTGGACCGATGCTAGGATCTCCGGTTGCAATTCCGCGTCGATACCCGTTTGCAAGAGATTGGACGGGTAGGAACTATCCTAATCTAGATCGTGGACCGAGTTTGCAAGAGATTGGACTCGGTGCGCAATTGGACGATGATGTTGATCCCAATGCTAGCTTCCCTAGGCTAGGGTTTGCAAGAGATTGGACCCAAGCCTAGGATAGCTATAGACCGGCAACATCGCGAGAGCGTGAGCTTGGTTCCACATTTAGTTGCAACTAGTTCATCCAAATTCTCATCCTAGCGATTTCGATACTGGCGAACCACAATTGTGAAATATGGTGAGTAGTGGGGATTCCCCATTCCCTAGGCGTTCTCTATTTGATTTGATATTTCGCACTTTTGTCTGACGATTGTGACAGGATCGCCCAAGGCAATTATCCCTCTAAATAGCCAGGTTGATTAGGAGCAAGCACGGTCATTCGTCCTCCCTGTGTTCGATACCCGCTCGCCGCTGTACCGTGCGCTTGCGGTAAAACTACAACCGTCGCCTCGGGACGTGCACGCCGGGGCGCGATCAAGTTTTTGGCGCCGTTGCCGGGGACTCGGCCGAGTCAAGAAGTTCGTCCGGCCGAGCCGCTCACGAACGAGGGAAGTCTGCTGTACCCAACTCTCTGTCTATTTTCCTCATTTCATAATAACTGCTACTCGGCCGAGTACATATATTCACTCGGCCGAGTAAAACGGATACCCTCCTAGGGCGAGTCATGCCGAGTAGCTTGAGTCACTCGGCCGAATAGACTTACTCCACTCGGCCGAGGCTGGCAAAGCCACTCGGCCGAAGCGACATCGGGGAGAAATTTTTAATTGCCTCGCTCGGCCGAGTGAGTAAAGTCACTCGGCCGAGTCGTAACTTTTTTAATATAAAACCGAGGGGGGGGGCACGGTTTTCGAAAACGAAAAAACCCTTCGCCCGCGCCCCCTCAGCTCTCCCTCGCCCGATCTCGCCTCGCCGCTCGCCCACTCGCCCGCGCACGCCGCCGCTCGGCCTGCCGTCGCCGGCCACCCGTCGCCGGACTCCGCCCGAGTCGCCGCCGGCCGCCCCGCCTCCGATCACCTCCGGTTCGCTTATTTTCACCGTTTTCTCCTCTCCTCGTGTATATTTTGAGGATCCATGTGCTAAACGCCCCCCTAACCCAAATCAATTCCTATATCTATCTGTTATACCCCTATTGCTCCATACATTTTGATTATTACTCGCTGATATCGCTTTTCCATGCGCAGGTTGCTTTTTGGAGCTTAGGGGAGCTCAGGGGAGTTTCTACGGGCTGCTCAGGACTTCGTGGAGGCGCGGACTTCGCACGCTTCCACTACTTAGCACTCGCGGCGTGTTTGGGTAAACTCTTTCCACTCTTGTGCACACGCCGCACTTTTCACTTTTTCGGCGCGCGCTCGGGGCAGATATGCCGCCCCGGACACGGCCGCGGTCGAAGAGAGCTTCCGCCAAGCGGAAGCGGTCGGATGATGCCGGCCCCTCCCACGAGTTGGAGGACTCTCCTCCACCGTCCCCCGCACACCCCGCACCGCCTGCAGGCCCCGCACACCCCGCACAGCCTGCAGCGCACCCACAGCTCGCACAGCCTCTCCCCGCCGATCCACAGCCACCACAACCGGCTCCACTGGTCGGGCCGCTCGGGATTACGTTCCGAGACGACGCACACCGCGCCGTCTTCGAGCGTATCTCCCAGCGCTCGATCGTACCCTCCAGGTTCGCACACCTCGCTGACCTAGGACGCCTGGGGGTACTTGAGGGGATGCTCACGTTGTACGACAACGTGGGCTGGCGAGATTTTTTCCAGGTGTCGGCGGATACTTTTACCCGTCCGAAACTTGAGGTTTTGAGTTCTATCGCCCGGACCGATGAGGGATGCTCATTCCGGTTCATGGATCGAGAGTGCCAGGTCACTCTCGATATGATGAGAGCATTTTTCTCTTGGCCCGCAGTCCCCGGAGCCGATCGCGGTTATGGCCCCACACATATCCCTCCACCCTCTTTCGACGCCGGTGCCTTCTGGGCACGTATCACGGGTCTACACGCCGCCTTTGACCCTAGTAGGGCCAAGGCCTCGGCCATCGTACATCCCTGCCTACGCATTGCCCAGCGCCTCATGGCGACTACCTTTTTGGCCAGATATGAGCCGGGCACGATGTCTACGCCAGAGCTTTACATGCTCTATGCGATGACACGTCCCAGAGCTCTATCTAGGGATGGAGACGAGCTTGTCCCCGCCGTCGTGATCGATATCGCGGCATGGTACTTAGACCGCATCATTGTATCGGTGGGCGCTCGCTCACCGATATGCTGCGGCGGCCTGATTACCCTGCTGGCTCTTATGACCGGCGAGGATTTCCCCGACGACCTGCGACGCGTTCCGGGCCCCACTTCCTTGTCGATAGACGTTATGGCCCGGATGAAGATGCTGCGTTCGCACGGCGAGCGTCACTGGGTCTGGTTGCACGGCCCCTATGGGGCCGATTACATGATTCTCCCGAGCCCTGCTCGGACTCTGATTGCACCAGCTCACGTTGACTGGCTTCCGGCGATGGATGTCCTCATCCCCGCCGCCTACGTGCTCGAGGCCGAGGAGGCCGAGCAGGGCCCCGCTGCCCACGCTGCCCCGGCTGCTCCCGCAGACCCTGCTGCGCACCCTGCCGAGCCTGCTGCCCACCCCGTCGACCCTGTGGCCTCTCAGCCTGTTCCTGACGTTTCCACTGCTCTTGACACTTCTGTCCCTACCTCTGCCTGTGTCGAGAGTACTTTTGCTGAGCCCACTTCCACCACTGTCACCACTTCCGAGGCTGTCCCCACCACTCCCTCTGCCACCTCAGGCCCTCTGTCCGTGGAGCCCCTTTGCTCCGCACTCCCCGAGCGCCCGCCGACCATAGTCGAGTGCGGAGAGCCCTCGTTCACTTCGGTCGTGGAGACCATGGTTAGCATGATCTCCGCTGGGGTTGCACCTTTTGGACCGCACACTTCTGCCCCAGCGGGAGATTCCTCTGTCTCCACCGCCGCCTTATTCTCCGAGAGCGTCGTGGCGTCTGTCCACACGTCTGTGCCACGGACCTCTCTGGCCACCTCGTTACCTCTTTTGCACGCCCCCTTCGCTGCCGCTGCCCCCACTTCTCGCCAGCCGGCGTCCCGGCCTCACACCGAGGCCAGGCCCGCTTTTCCAGGCGCGGCCCCTTTTGTCCCATTCCCTGCTGAGCCCGTTACATACTCCACACGCGTACGCCAGCCTCGCCCTGCACAGTCTAGACCGGTGCGTCCCTCTGCACCACCCCCGCCCGACACTGTACTGCAGAGCATACGTGCTCTTGAGGTGGCGGTGAGTGGTCTTAGAGGAGACCTTCGGACCCTGTCCTCCACCGTCTCTACGCTGTATGGACGCTTTGACCTGATCCCTCAGATCCACTACTGCCTGACGCAGATCTTAGAGCGTCTCCCGCGCGTACCCCCACCCACCCCGCAGGTTCCCACACACACACCCACACACGCTCGACCTGCTTCCACTCCCACGCCCACCCCAGCTCAGCAGCCTACACCTCCACCACCACCACCTCCGCCTCAGGACGGAGACGGCGCGGCACCGCCTTCTTAGGCACTCTTGATGCCTTGATCCATTCCTGTCGTTGTGCTGCCCGTCTCTGCTGGGTCCTGATGCACTTTTGTCCACCCCCCTCCCCTCACTTATTTTGGGATTATATTTCTGATCATATCTATTTGTGCATATCATATCATATCTACTTGGGATTCTCATTTTTGATCACATCTATATATATCTTTTTTGGGAGAGAGGGAGAGTTCTGGGTGCCATATTTATTTTCGTATCACTCCTAGCTGTGCATGCATCATTTCCGCATCATACTTTCATTTCTTTTTTGTCTTTCTTTTTATTTTTCCATGCATGCATCCTCACTTGCCCCTCACATTGCTTGTCTCTCTGTGTGCCACACTTTGCACATTGAGGACACTGTGCCGTTTAGCTTGGGGGAGTGAGCTTTCACGCTCTTTTTTCGATTTGCCACCTTTATTTTCAGTTTTTCACACCGCTTTTCACTTTTGCACTCATTTTTCGTTATTTTCCTTTTGTTTCGCCATGCATCACGTTTTCCTTACTTTCCTGTGTGCCGCATTGCATAGTTCTATTTTCCTTTTATCTTTACTTCTTCCTTATTTTTCATCTCATGCTAGAGATGAATTTTCTGTGATGATGTCTACGTGGAGTTAGCTTATTCTATATGCATGCTATATTTGTCGTGTCTTAGATTTCATTTCTGATATCATATGCTATGACTCGCTTGCATTTAGAAATAGGAGCCCACACTTTTTCCTCATGAAAATGGATGAAATTTTATTATTAGCTGAGCCTGAATATTCATATGTATGCTATCACAGAAAACACACCAAGATTCACGCATTGAATGCCTATATCTGGAGTACTGACTTCTTTTCCTTTATCACTTCTATATGCATGAATTGTACACTTCACTTTCGGATGATTGAATGATTGTTAGCTATGATATATCTGGATTAGTTAGCTTTTTTGCGATCGAAACTGAGTAGATTAGATTACCCTGCTGAAGTTGTCGTGCATGTCTTATAGAGTGAGCCGAGAGTTATATTTATTTCTTTCTCCACAAATCTTGAACAACATTTCTCTACTTTTAAAATCATTGGTGAATCTCCCCTTAGTGATTCTATTTTATGGCATTTCCCCCGCTATTAATTCCTAGCTCCAAATCTCTTATTCCAAAAAAAAAAGAAAAAAAAAATATATATATTAAAAGAGAGAAAAACATTCTCGTATATCATTATCTCTCTTTGAATTGGGATCGTTGTATATATGATAGAAAAAAAAAAAAAACAAATAGCCCTAATTCTCCTCATCTGCTGCCCATCTATCCCCTCGCCCAAGCCGTTCCCCTTCAACCGCCTCTTGTTGGCCGCCCTCCACCGGCCGCCGCCATCGAGCCGTGGCCTTTCCCTCAGGCCGACCATGACCCACAACCACCTTTTGGCACCCCTCTCTATGCCGGCAGCCTCTTCATCTTCCTCAATGCTCCCTCTCCTTAGGCATCGACATCATTCTGGCGACCCCTCCTGCCATCAGCTCTTCTCTCTGCCCGGACCGACTCCGTTAATTTCAAAGCGCCAATCTCCAACCTCAGTCCAAACCGCTTGCCACCGACGTCTCAGACCTTCCCGCCTCTACTCATGCCGAAACACCTCCCTCTTCCTCCACCTTCGTAACTTCGACACCGAGCTTATCATACCTCCCCCTCGAGCTCTCCAAGCTTCCCATCGAATCGACGTCGACACCCCACACATCATCTCGCTCGCCTTCGCATAGCCACCGCACCGCTCACCTCAGAGCCGACCACCTGCAACTGCCATCCGACGCTGTCTAGGCCTTGGTCACCACCATGGCAAGCAACGACAAAGGGAAGAACCCACAAAAGAACTGTGAGTTTTTAATGCACACATGTAGTAATGCATGCATGAACAGTATCCCTATATGAATGAAGAGTATCCCTGTATTTTGTATGCAACAGTTAGCCTATGAGTCTTGACTTAATGTTACAATATAGAGTACTATATGTGAGGTTTAATCATGATATAATGTTATTGTTGTTAGAGACATGTTATCAGTAGATATTAGTAACATAAGTTAGTGGAGGTTAGTTTATTACTAATTATAGTATGTTAGTCCTATAACATTAATCTGTATATGATGTTAATGTTAGAATAATAACAGTAGACTTTATAGGTTGGATTTTAATATTAGTTGTATACTTTTAACTTATATTATAAATCACTAACGTAGATATGGTACGCCTTTCATCGCGATACATGGATAGCCAAAACCGTCTCAATCAGATAAGTGTGCTCACTTGCGTTGTTACAGCCATGTTTAGGCCATTACTTCCCTTACTTTGTAAATATTTGAACAAGAGACCTAGACGTGAAATGATATCATCTTGGACACACTCACGACAGCCTAGACTTGACGACGAAGTCTTGGCACAATTCACTATAAGTGCCATGCATTATTCTTGTCTTGCCACGTAACATCATTCACGAATTGTTTTGCACAACCTGCGGGGAATATGGCACTATCCAATATAGAGAGAGTGATTCCTTGTATAGATACACAACCTGCGGAGAATAAAGCACTCTCCAAGATAGAGAGAGTGATCCCTTGTATGGATACAAAACCAACAGGGAATAGGGTACTCTCCAAGATAGAGAGTGATCCCTTGTATGGATTTTTCTTGTGCACTGGGTTGGGGTTGGGTTGAGCGGTCGCACGGTTTAGAGGGTTTGGCCGCCCTCTAACCATAAGGTGTGAACCCTAGAGTCACACTTGTCTTGTCTTGTCTTGTCTTGTAGCCGGTAGCATAGGCTACAGCCCATGCCATCCCACGCTTACTTTCTTGCACTGACTTTTACTTTCCTGCCATGTCTATATGAATTGCCATGCTCGTTTTTTTACTTTTAAAATGCTTTAGTACTGACATGCTAGAAGTACCTTACTTTACCTTGTTTTAAATTGCCACGTTTAAATTGTGCTGACATCTAATGCTTCATAATTTATTGGCTATTCGTACACTTTGCCTTGGGCCTTCTTAGTTTCACTTACCAGGCCCTTGCTGACATACATTCGTGTTTTTGGAATGTATGTCAGATCGCGAGACTGGTTACCAGGAGGACTTGTTCCAGATGCCTGACCTAGAGAGTCAGGAGTTGATGCAGACGCTGGGTCGCTCCCTGTGGAGGACTAGAGGCTGTGTTGTTGCTATCTTTCTTCTAGTTTTGCTTTAGTGCCTTGTAGTATGATTAGTGTCTTATTGTAGATTTTTTGGCCATGTTGAGGCCTTGTCGTTTTATTTCTTGTACGAACAATTCTGGATGTGGCTTTTTTATTTTATGAATGTTATTTTTATAGTTCTGAAATGCATGCAAGAATTCTGTGCGGTTTTTATCATAGACGCTTAGTGGGATCGAGCTTCACAGCTCCAGCTCATGCAGACCTTCGTCTCGTTTTCGCTTCCGTCGTATTTTGGGAAGCAGGGCGTGGCAACTATTTTATTTAAAAGAGTTTTAAATTAAAAAACAGAAGTCCTATTTGGCCGGGCCAAAATGTTTTCTGGCGCCCTGATTGAGGGCACCAGGGCCCCTGAAATGGGCGTTGGCACGCGCCCACCTGGGGCATGTACCTGGCATGCACCAATTGGGCACGTGCCGGCGGGTTGTGCACGTGTCATGCACGTCGGGCCCATACGATGGGCCCCACGGCTGGGGTTCAGAACCCCAAGGCAATTGTATTCACGGCGGTTTGATTTTGAGTGAAAATCAATTTTTTGACACCTTTGAGACTGCGTTTGAGGGGTCAAACGAAGTCGAAATGGATACCCGTTTGTTTCTATTCGATCACCATTCAGTGCTATTCGATTTGATATGGGATATCACTTGCGAAGCTCAACGATGAGGGAGGAAAAATTCGTTGAAGTTTGGCCTTCGTGAAGGTTAAACTTAAAGTCAAGTTTCTCCTCTATATCATTAGTCGCACATCGGTAATTGAGAAAGGGAGGGGTCAGCTGCATATATAAATAACGGCCAACCCCCTCCTTGAAACTTGCACCAAGCTCCAGATCTGAGTAGCTTCATTAAATGTGAGCAAGCTCGGATCTAAGCTTAAATAAATTATTTCCTCTTCTCCCTAATTCTTCCTTACTCCTGATCGGGCTCTAGCAAAGTTACGAAGGAGTTTGGATCGGATCCGAAGTCTTAACAGAGGATCCACTAAAGATGAAACTTTCTTTGGTGTGTGTTTGGCTCGGCGACAAGGTGTTACTCGCCTCGGGATGCAGTTCAGCTTGGGACACGGTTCGACTCGAGGGAAGCGGCGCAGGGCATCGCTTCGGAGACAAAGAAACGTTGCTGAAAACGACACTTCGTATTCTATGGAACAAAGTGAAAGGTATGTAGTTTATTAATATACGTTTATAATTGCAATATGTCGATAGGTTTATCCTTAAGAGTCGGTCGGACCTAACCCTGGGATAGTAGAGATTCTGGGTAGGGTTATTTCTTTAGGGCTAGACTTAAAAGTGTTTTAAGTTATTATTCCGTTGCTTGATTTGATTTCATCCGTCCGATGATTCGGGTTGAATATTGCTTATTTAACCCCTCTTCTAGTCGTATTTTGTGCATACATGTTACGTAATTGGTCTCTAATACGTTCGTATAGTGCGTATCATCATTTATTAGAGCAAAACCATTTATTTGTGCACAAAGTATAAATTTTATTGTGTATTTCTGCCTTTTTATATTTTTCATAGCATGGTCTCGATCCCACGATTCCAACGACTATTTATTTGTATTTTTCTGATATCTGTGCTAATTACTGTGAATTTTTGAATGCAGAATACCAATTAAATCAGGAAATACGCAAGAAATACGAGAAATACGGCCGCCCGCCATTCAGAGCGTGACACGTGGCAGATATCCGTTGCTTCCTGCCGTATCCAATGGCTGCAATCAATCCAAACGCGTACTCATACGCGACCGGAGCGGCAAAATCGTAGCCGTCGATCGCAGATCGAACGGCCACGCAGTCGAGAGCAGATGAAGCGGGCGTAGACTTTTCGGGCCACGTGGCACTATCGCGCACATCCCCGCTTACATCCAATGGCCACGATGAGGCCCGCTTGAAGTCGGATACGGAGCGACGTGGACCCTCCGATCGAGATCTAACGGCGGAGAGCGTCCCCGCGTTTGAATTCGAAATCGCGAGCGGAGAGGCTACGTGGCGCGAGCTTTACCGTCCGATCGCCATCGTGCGGTTGCAATTCAGATCGCTGCAGACGAAGAGCGGGCGACTCCGTGGGTCACGTGGCAGTGCTACATTTAATCCTGCCTTTTGAATGGGCGGTCGAGATCTTAAGAGTCGAGCGAATGCATTGGGCGATGTGGCGGCTTCCAGTCCGTCGGATTTCGATCCGACGGTGCAAGACGAAGTCGAAGCGGATTCGAACTCGAGTGCGGAGTGGGCGGTGTACGAATTTTGGAGCTCACGTGGCATCTCCAGATTCAATCCCGCCTTTGATCCGACAGACGTGATTTGATCCTCTCGGCGGGTGTGGGTTTAAGGATTGTGGATGCGGTTTTGGACCCAATAAGCCCCCCAAAACCCGCAATGTTATTATATAGGCGTATTCTAGGGTTTTGGGGGTATTCTTGGCGTATTTGGGCGATTTTGGAGCCAATTTTTACAGAGATTTCCTGAGAATATAGAGAGCAACCTGGGCTATTTTTCATAGGCTTTTAGGAGGAAGAAGAAGGGGTTTATTAGGCTAAAAGAGAGCGTATTTGGTGATATCTTTTGAACTCTATTGCGTATTTTCAATTCTATTTGCTTGTATTGCTTAGAACCATGGTTATTGTGATGAAATTATTGTTTATTTTCAGTATGAGTAGCTAAATTCTCATTGTGAATGGTATGGTGTAGTTTGGGGATATGATTTGTATTCGTTTGGTTGAATATTCGCGCTAAAATTGTCACGTTGGTAAAGTTATAGTCTTTGTTATTAAATCTTCTCTTCATCTTCCAAAAGAATGTGTTTGAGTAGATGATCACCTCACAAGGGTGAGTTTTGATTTCGCCAAAAGGGACTTTCATCGCTTATATTTAAAAGACTAAAACTTTAGCAACGATTTTATTGAATTTAGTGCTTTAATCCCCACAACGGTATTTTCCGGTGAATTGCTCTCAAAAAGAGAATTCATTGAGTTATATTTAATCAACCAAATTAATACGAATCATGGATCCTAATGAACCCATACCATGTGCATACTTCTCATATATATTTTTATACACGACACTTTATTTGTTCGTATTGTTCACGTATTAAAAACCACGTCCAAACCCATCAAAATCATCGTTATCAAAAGTGGTTAGTTTCTTTACGTTGGATTTCTATTTGATTTAAGCTTTGTGGTTACAACAGATTTTCTCCCGAGGATTCGACATCTGGATTCCCAGATTATATTACTTGTACAGACTCTTTCGCTTGAGAGAAGCACATTTTTGGGCTGAGCAAGTTTTTGGCGCAGTTGCCGGGGAGAACGATTTGTTACCATAGTTTATTTCATTCAGAGGACCTTCAGTGAGATCTTTCCACTTTATTGTATATAAATTTTTGTTAATTTTTATTTTAAAAAAATATATTATGCTAGTTTATGTGGCATAGGACTCCTAGGACACAGAGGTTGACTAGGCGATTTGAAATGGCTGCTAATAATAACATAGATGAAATTTTTTTTGACATCTTTGAGACTGCGTTTGAGGGGTCAAACGAAGTTGGAATGAAGCTCCGTTTGTTTCTATGCGATCACCGTTCAGTGCTCTTCGATTTGATATGGGATATCACTTGCGAAGCTCAACGGTGAGGGATGGAAAATTTGTTGAAGTTTGGCCTTCGTAAAGGTTAAACTTATAGTCAATTTTCTCCTCGATATCTTTAGTCCCACATCAGTAATTGAGAAAGGGGGGGGGTCAGTCGCCTATATAAATAAGGGCCAGCCCCCCTCCTTGAAACTCGCACTAAGCTCCAGATCTGAGTGTCTCCATTAAACGTGAGCAAGCTCGGATCTAACCTTAAATAAATTATTCCCTCTTTTCCTTAATTCTTCTTTACTCCTGATCGGGCTCTAGCAAAGATTCGAAGGAGTTCTGATAGGATCCGAAGTCTTGACAGAGGATCCACTCAAGGTGAAACTTTCTTTGATGCATGGTTGGCTCAGCGACATGGTGTTTCTCGCCTCGGGACACGTTTTGACTTGGGACGCGATTCAGCTCGGGAGAAGTAGCGCGAGGCATCGCTTCGGAGATAAAGAAACGTTGTTGAAAACGATGCTTCGTACTCTGTGGAAACGAAGTGAAAGGTATGTAGTTTATTAATATGCGTTTATAATAGCAATAGGTTGATAGATCTATCCTCAGGAGTAGGTCAGACCCAACCCCGAGATAGTAGAGATTCTGGATAGGGTTATTTCTTTAGGGCTAGACTTAATACCGTTTTAAGTCATTATTCTGCTGCTTGATTTGATTTCGTCGTCCGTCCGACTTAGGCCGAATGCGATTTTATAGCCCTAAGGACCCAGAAAACCCTATATCTTATGCATATTGCAGTTATTTGAGAGAAAGGCTAACTTGACTGTTGGAGGGTGGTAGGTTGGTAACCATCATGACCAAGGCTAATCATTTATATAGATGTGGTGGGAGGAATGATTTTGCTTGATTTAGGTTAGATGGGTTTGCTATATTCAAGATACGATTAGGGCGTTGTTTTACTTCATTTATAGTTTAGGTGCAATTGATACTTTCTGTGGGAACTATAATCCACTTTATGTCGATGGCTACCGAACAAGATCTATTGGGTGAAGTCCATATCCTTTAACTTTTCATAAGCATGCATCAATTGAAAAGAAAATAGCAAAGGAGGAAGTCACATCAATGATGTTGTTTGTTATAAAGAATGCTAAGAATATCCTCAAAGATGGGATAACAGTCGAAGTTGTAACAAATGGATGATATCAATGTCGTAGCAAGATGATATGGATACTTTGCAACGAAAATTTTATGGGGGAGGACTTTAATAACTTGATTAAATGATCTCTTGTAAATATAAGAAACAATGGTAGGGTTTCTAATCTAATTAGAAAAGGCAGAAGTAAGGAAAAATTAAATTTTTCTAAAACCTAGCAAAAGAAGCCAAGATCAATTGTAAAAGCATGAATTTAATTACTGAAATTAAAACCATCCGTTACAAGGATCTTTTTTCACGATACCCATGGATCCTAATCTCTTTCAGGGAAGACCCCAAGCGCTTTTACTAACCAGGCATGATAGATGAATTAACTTGATGATGTAACACCTTTACAATTTATGAGTCCTACAAGAACTCAAACTTGGTCCCATGTGTTGCTAATGCTAGGGAGAAAGAGAAATAAAAACTCTTACTATTAGAGAGAAAATTCTTCCTTTGAAAAAGCTTGAATTTTCCTCTTAAGAGATCTTGGATGCTAGGATCTTTGATCTTTTGTAGTGAGAATTATTGGTGTTAGCTCTTGAGTTCAAGACCAATGTTGTTTTGATGATAATCAACATTATGTTGTGTGCTACTCATCTTCTATGTTTAGTCCCAGATTTATTATTGTTTATCATGATGGAAACAAAACATATTGGTGATGTGATGATTGAATCAATGCTTTGGAGCAATTGCTTGCAGGAAGAATATTAAGCTTCAATGTAATTTTACATTTTATCATCATCTAATCTTGCATTTATTTCTTAGATTATTTGTTGTATTGAATAGATGCACACACAAATACATATGAATAATTTCTATCATAGAATTTCTTAGATATCATGTAGAACACATCCCAATAGGTTCATAGGCTAAAACAATCTTTCAAGTGCTTTCAGCCTTTAACCAGACGTCTGGAAGTGTTTCACCAGATGTTTGGCGTATTAGTTTTTTCTTGGCCATAACCTAAGGTTTTTCCAGCCATTTGAAGCTCTATGACCAGGTGTCTGAACGGTGCATAAGATGTCTGTGCCATGAGCTCAAGACGTCTGGTTGCCTTCAATCTGTTTTTCTGTAATCTCTTTTTCAATAATCTGTTTCTGAATTCAAACTTCTATTAGTTTTTTGTGATTGAAATTTCTCATCCATTCTAGGTCCATTAGATTGTATTCTTTACTATATTTCCAAATGATTTTGAATCACCTCAATCTGAGTCCATTTATGTCAGTTATGACTGCTTTGATGATCTAGTGTTTTTCTCGGTAGAGTCCGTGGATTTTCTGCAATCTGTTTCTACCTTAAAACTCCGACCAGTTTTTTGTTATTGGAATTTCTCATCCATTCCTGGCTTCTTAGATTTTATTTCTTATTACCTTTCTAACGCATCTTGAATCACCTTAATCGGAGTCCATTTGTGTTAGTTATGACTGTTTTGGTGATCTAGTGTTTTTATAGGCAGAGTCTGTCAGACGCTGTATAAATCTGGACCAGACATTTGACCCTTATACACCAGATGCCTGATAGGTCTTCATCAGACGTCTAGTCGCTCTAAAATCTTCCCGTTGGGTGTGAATTTTGAGAACTTTCTTGGGGTTTGAGCCAAGTTTGTGAGTGCTATTTAAACCCATTTTAGAGGGATTTTTGGCTATCACTCTAGTATCATTAAGATCATTTTGTGAGAGCCAAAGTGAGGGTTTTCATTGAAGAGATTTCTTTCCATCTTTCTCTCTTTGTTATGCATTGATCATTCATCAAGAGAGTTTTCCAAGTTCATCCAAGCTCATCATCATCTAGCACTTCGTGATTTCAATCTTCCATGCCTTCACACACACAATGGTAAAATCTATTCAAGGCATAGGTAAGATTGTATTTTCTTTTCTTTTTGTAACAAAACCTAGTACTTGGGTTATGAGTATATTGTGGGGGGTTACTCCACTTGGAGGGTGTTCGACGATTATAAATGTGTATACCACAAGTGCACAGTGAGATTATAGTATTGTACGGGTCGTCCTCAGGGAGACAGTTGTTGAGTACCAGTTTTTCTCTAAGTTTGTTAGCTACGTGATCTATAGATGGTTTAAGGGTGAATAACGAGGAAAATATCAATAAAAGAAAGCTCTAGTGCCTAGGATATCCCCACCATTGGATTAAAGTTAGGATTGATTATAATTGACCGATTGTTGAATTCATGGGATTCAGGAGAGGTCGTCTAACCTAAAGGCATACTCCTATCCCCCATTCTCGTAATGCAATGATATGATATTCCCTTATGTCATCTCTACCCCCCACTCTCGTGATGCTATGTATGACTACCTAACTCGTATCGATGACAACTGTCGTTGATACATCGACACATGTTAGGTGCAATACGTCCGACGAATGTCCTTAATATTCCTCCACACCACTTTCGTAGATTAGGATTTGGATATATGTTAGGAGGGCTTTAATCTATACCTGACTCTCGTCAGCCGTATCGATAGTATGGATTAATATAGAGATTGGAAACCGACTTTTGTCGTCGATTAATCTAATTATCCAGAAGGGAGGAGATCAATATGAATTGATAATAATCATCCTAACATATCCCTCATCATCAATCATCCAACAATTAATCAATAAATCACCAATCCATAGCTATATCCAATGGGGTTCAGCCCATGGCCCTAGATGAGGGACTACTCACACTCCATGCATATAGAGACAATCAGATTCATCAAAGAGATATCCATGGCAACACGAATGAGATGGAAATTCATAATTAACACAATCCACAATAATGTAGATTAAGAAAACTAATTTTACATTCAATATTAAAGTTAGAATCTAGAAATTAACAAAGGAACAATCAAAATTACAGAGAATGTTGGAAAGTTAATCCTGATTACAATGCTAAAAACTCAGAAAATGCTCTGCCAAAGGCGTCTTCTCGTTCAGAGAATGAAGAAAAGTATTTATACCCCCTAAAAATACCTAAAAGTCCCAAAAATATCCTTTGGAGCACCCATAAAAACCTATGGGATCTGATTAGATGCGACCGCATCGTATACGACGCGGTCATTTGGCCTAAGTGCGTAATTTGAGGGTTTCTGGCTTTAGGAAACGCGATCGCTTGGATTGACCACGAGACCGCGTCATTTAGTGTTCAGCTCCTTCAGCTTCATCGAAATGGTCACGTGGAGCGACCATTTGGCTTTAACTGCTCTCGGATCGACGCGGTCGCATCGATCCTCAAATGACCACGTCAAATTGGGGTTTCTTCTTCTTCTGCTCTTCAGCGACATGACCATTTGGATCTTCAAAGCGACCGTGTGAAGCGTTTCTTCAGCAACTTGAGGCTGTCTAGGCGACGCGGCCGCGTGGATTGGTCCACACGGCCGCGTGTGACACTTTTGCTCTCTTTTTTCTTGAATTGATCCTCGATTGCTTCTCCCTTCATTAGTCTCTTTTCCTCCCGTTCTTGGACCCAAAACTCTATTCTTTTCTCATGCAATTTACATGAGATACCAAGCATAAAGAGGAACTAAAATGAGATAAATAGAATAGAACGGGGATGAAATGAAATGAAATGTATATGAAATGATATGAAATGCATACGAAATGAGTATAAAATATATGCATGAATAACACACATCAATTGTTGTGCCCTGGGAAGCTACTGCACATGTACTAGAGGGGGGGGGGGTGAATAGTACTTTTAAATAATATGGAGAGTTATTCCTAATTATCGTGCAATTAACAAACAACAATGCGGAATAACAACGATCAACAAGAATAAATGCAAACGCAAACAAATGGTTTAATGGGTTCGGATCCACCCAAGTCTCCCCGACTTGTTCCCGGTGATCCTACGTCCCAACCACCCGGATCCCTTCCGGATACTTGAGTTAGAAACCCTAACTCAAGATTTCCAATATGAACACTTGCGAAAACCTCACAAGTGCAATCGACCTACAATCGATGACCGTGACTCCCACAACCCGGGATCACGCAAAACTCTCACAACCGAGAGTATACAATTCAAATATAACTGAAATGAAATGCTTACCAACAAAATACCTATGCCTTGAGATTTCTTACCAAATTAGGGCAAAGAGGATTTTGATGGAGGAAGATGGCACCAAACCCTAGCTTCAAGAAGATGACCAGTAATGGAAGCCTAGGGTGGAGATGGTGACCTAGAATCAAGCTTCTAGCTTGAATGGCTCACAATGGAGAGAATCTCTCTTGAGGATTTAGGACTCAAGAACTTGAGGGAGAGATTCTTGTGAGAAGAGAGAGCTTGGAAATAGAGTTGATAGCTCTTCTCTTTTGATCTGAAAATAACTCCAATATGTTGCTTAACCCCTTCAAGAAATGAATCAGGATTCTATTTATAGGGGCAAGGAAAAACGAGTTCAAAAAGATCCCAACGGCTCTTTTCTGAACCAGACTAGTCGGTCAAAGAAGGATCACTGACCGACTAGTTCATCAACTAGTCGGTCGGTGATACAACGTAGACCGACTAAGAGGTGAACAGCCAAAAGGTGAAGTTCCAGGCAAAGACAACTAGTCGGTCAAAGAAGACTTGCCGACCGACTAGTTTCACAACTAGTCGGTTGGTGAATGTTCTTTGACCGACTAACGTCGAAATAGAATAGACTGACTTCAAGATGACTTAGTCGGTTTAAGAACAAATGCTGACCGACTAGTTTCTCAACTAGTCGGTCGGTAAACGTTCTTTGACCGACTAACTCGAAACAGTAGCTCAGGCTGAAAATGACTGTACACAACTAGTCGGTCTGAGAAGGACTCCTGACCGACTAGATTGTCATCTAGTCGGTCGGTGACTCTTCTTTGACCGACTAACTGTAGTCATGGAAAGAGCTGAATATAGAGAAGGCAAACTAGTCGGTTCATGTAGAGTTGCCGACCGACTAGATCGTCATCTAGTCGGTTGGTGACTCTTCTTGAACCAACTAACATGCACTCAAAGCCGAGGGAAGAAGCGATAGGCTTCGGGAAAGTTTCTAATGGCTTCTATGATAATCCTAGCTCTAAGATATGAGCGAAATGAAGATTATAAAGTAAGTCCTACTCAAGGCTTAACATTCTAATCTATGAAGCTAGAAGACTATAAAATAAACCTTACGAGCCGTCTTCAAAGCTTCAATCTTCATTCCTCTTGACTTCCATATTGCTCCTTGAGCTTCAACGAAGCTCCAGGCACACGATCACGCATATTGAGAAGTCTTGAGACGTCGCTTTTGTTGTACGTGGTATTTTGGCGACGATCTCCATAACTGCGCTCACAAATTGTTAGTTCACGATTTATTTATGTTTGCTCATCATCCAAAACCAAATCCGGGGAGTCCAATACTCAACATTCTCCCCCTTTTTGGTGATGACAAACCAACATAAATAATAATAAAAAATAATGAACTAAATGAAATATACTTACTCCCACTGCATTGATGACACATTAGTTCCATATGAAATAATAAGCACATACATCAAGCAGACGAGGAAAGTAAAAATTCAAATCCAATATTTGAGATTTAGGATTTGTAATCCATTCTTAACTCCCCCTGAATCTAACATATCAAATTAGATTCATGGTAGATTATCATTTAGCACATGTCATTATTATGCCATTATTATATCTCTCCCCCTTTGGCATAATCCAAAAAGAGCGGGAGGAAGCCAATGACAATAAATCATGTCCAAATAATTCATTAAGCATGGGAGTCTAAGAATACGACCACGTTTCATATGACACCAAAATAAAATTCGAATAAAATCAAAGCGTGTCAATGAGACCATAGTCGAGAATCGAAAACTTAAATCATCAAAATATCAAATGTAAATTCACTTATTGATGAAGTGAATTTACTCTCCAATATCAACATTTATAGCTATTTTAGCGCATGGAAAACAATTCTATGTTTTCATACAACTAAAGCTATTGAATCAAAATAAATCGTCGAGCGACGAAATCAATATCAGAGACATACATAAAATGTGCACAAAGGAATGAACCATCAGAAGAGTGGTGCACATCAAAGAATATCAAATGTCACAATATCGATCGAAAATGAACATAAAGTAAGAGCACATCAAAACTAAGTGAAGTGCGCGATAAGAAGTGACAAAGTGATAAAAGTAATACGAAAAACATCATAATAACTTAAAAAAAACATGTCATTCCAAAAATAGATATGAATTTCAAAGTATTTATGGCATTCACAATTCTATCATGCTAGGAGAAACAAAGTGATACCAATGTAAAGAAATAGACTCTAACCAAGCATGCATTCAACCCTCATGGATACCAAATGTAATATCATACTTACAACATTAAGCTCCCCCTACATTGGTGCATTACCTAAGCACCATCAACTCCGTTTGAATGAAAGTCTTCGCAAAACAAGGAGTTGGTAGGGTTGGTATCCCACGGTGGATTGAACCTAGAAAAACTTCATTTTGGTATCCAAAAATCCTTTTGGATCCAATGGGTTAGACAACAAATTTGAAATACGAAATAAAAATTATTGTAACCCGTAAATTAATATAATCAAAATCAATTTGATAAACATATGCCTTGGTACCCATAACATGATCATAGACTCATGGTACCAAGCATTGAAGAGTTAAAGGAACTAACCCTTCGGAAACCAAGTCCAAGAGGAACTTGACTTTCCAACATAATCATCATTCAAAATAACATCACTAATATAGGATTGCACATAAACATTCATAGCATCATCGCTAGTGTTCTTGGGACCCCAAATAGTGTACATTTTGGGAACCCTCTTCCTAGTGGTTGCATGCACAAAAGGTTGATTTCTATGTGGTGCATGTGGCCTAGGAGCATGAGATCTAGAAATAGCATTATGATGAGCACGAGATCCATGATATGGTGTAGCATACATACGTGGATAAGCATGAGGTGTGTATGCATGAGGATGATTATGAGAGAAGGCATGCACATGTGGATGAGATGTTTGAACATAAGCATTAGGATGTGCATGAGGATGATTACGTGCATGTGGGTGTCTCATATGAGTGTTCGCACGTGCTCGTGGATGCGGAGCATAAAAATCATCATTAATATTAGCATGCACCGGTGGAGTAGGATGTGTGTTCCTACGTGGCATAGCATGTGAGTACAAAAATGCATGACCCCTCTTTGGAGGTCTACCCAAAGTGGGTTTCTTTCCAATCGGGGGTGTGTACGAAGTGGAAGCACTATTGGTAGGAGAACTACCAATGGGGAGTTTGCTCCCACTTGTTGAGGCGTCGGAGGTAGGCCTAACAAAGGTTGTAGACGATTTGGATGAGTCTCCCATCTTATACCCCAAGCCAATGTGGTGTTTGGCCGGAAGTAAGTCATTTAGGATATTATCCAAATGGCCCTTACCTCTATTGAAATCATTGATACGGCCTAACGTGCACTCATACTTCTCTTTGAGAGAATGCAAAGAAGCATCCAAAGTGGATACTTGCGATGTGAGTGCATAAACACGTGATTTGAGATTCTTATTCTCAATACTCAAAGTTGAGTTTTGAGACGTCAAATCCGCTATCACATGTTCATCCGAATCCTCAACAAGAACATGCTCAAGTTGAGATTTGAGGGACTTCACCTCATTTCTCAACAAGCCATTATGAGTAAGCAAACTTGCTTTCTCATTGGCAAGTGTCTCAACAATGGTGTCATTGTTGGTGATGGTAGACTTAGGAGAGGTTTGGAGGCTAACAAGTTCATCTTTGGTCTTATTATATCTATCTACTAATTTAGTAAATTTAGACCAAATTTCTTGGTTTGCTAACCTCATTTCATCAATAGTAGGTTCTCCGTTTTCATCCTCGCTACCATCCTCGCTTTCATCCTCGCTATCATCGAATGAGGACTTTCGATCTTTTGCCTCATTAGCCATGAAGCAAAGTTTTGCTTTCTCCACTCTTCCATCATCCGACTCTCCACTTGAGGAATCCTCTTCGGAGTCGGTGAATGTGCCAACAAGCCCTTTCTTGTGCTTTCTCGACTTGTCGTACTTAGATGCTTTCCCCTTCTCCTTGTGTTTGTAGAGAGGACAATCCGGTTTGATGTGTCCTGGCTTGTTGCATTTATAACACACGGGAGTAGAAGTATTAGTCGAATTAACTTTAGATTTATTCAAAGATATACCTTCTCGGAGGAATCGATCGAACTTCCTTGCCATACGGGCAATGGATTCCATGTCCAATTCGTCTTCCGATTCTTCATCATCGGTAGATGGTGCGGCCTTGAATGCAATTCCCTTTTTCTTTGGCTCGTCTTGCTTCAAGTACGCCTTCATCTTTTCCCTCATCCGGATCTTACTATCCTTGCGTACCTCATAAGACAACAAGGTACCCATTAGTTGTACGACGGTATATTTATTCATGTCATTACCTTCCTCGATGGTGTAGGTACGCTTTTCCCAACATGATGGAAGACCGTCGATAATCTTCGCGACTTTCTCCTTTTGGGTATAGACCTTCCCAAGAGCTTCCAAGTCGTTTGATATATCCACGAAGCGAGCGTAATATTCCTTCATGGTTTCACCCTGCTCCATATGAAACAACTCAAATTCTTTATTAGCAACGACGAGTTTAGAATCTTTTACCGTACTCGATCCTTCGTGCAATATGAGGAGTTGGTTCCATATTTGATATGCACTCTTACATGTGCATATCTTGTTGAAGTCCTCGGGCTCCAACGCACAATTCAAGGCATTCATGGCCTTGGCATTTGCTACTTCCGCGGCGACCTCCGCGGGAGTCCACTTCGCGAAATTTTCTTCGGAAGGCTCGACATACTCCGTCATGGTGGCTCTCCATAGTGAAGCGCTCTGGAGGAAAATTTGCATCCGGCATTTCCAGTACCCGTAGTTGGTACCGTTGAAGTGAGGAGGCCTGACGGAGGATAGTCCTTCCATAACTGAAGAAGCTCCATCGCGGTTCCTGAAGACGTTGTAGTCGTTGTTCGTCATAGCTTTGAACTTTGGCTATGTGTAGCTTTGAACTTGGCTCTGATACCAATTGTTGTGCCCTGGGAAGCTACTGCACATGTACTAGAGGGGGGGGGGGGGGGTGAATAGTACTTTTAAATAATATGGAGAGTTATTCCTAATTATCGTGCAATTAACAAACAACAATGCGGAATAACAACGATCAACAAGAATAAATGCAAACGCAAACAAATGGTTTAATGGGTTCGGATCCACCCAAGTCTCCCCGACTTGTTCCCGGTGATCCTACGTCCCAACCACCCGGATCCCTTCCGGATACTTGAGTTAGAAACCCTAACTCAAGATTTCCAATATGAACACTTGCGAAAACCTCACAAGTGCAATCGACCTACAATCGATGACCGTGACTCCCACAACCCGGGATCACGCAAAACTCTCACAACCGAGAGTATACAATTCAAATATAACTGAAATGAAATGCTTACCAACAAAATACCTATGCCTTGAGATTTCTTACCAAATTAGGGCAAAGAGGATTTTGATGGAGGAAGATGGCACCAAACCCTAGCTTCAAGAAGATGACCAGTAATGGAAGCCTAGGGTGGAGATGGTGACCTAGAATCAAGCTTCTAGCTTGAATGGCTCACAATGGAGAGAATCTCTCTTGAGGATTTAGGACTCAAGAACTTGAGGGAGAGATTCTTGTGAGAAGAGAGAGCTTGGAAATAGAGTTGATAGCTCTTCTCTTTTGATCTGAAAATAACTCCAATATGTTGCTTAACCCCTTCAAGAAATGAATCAGGATTCTATTTATAGGGGCAAGGAAAAACGAGTTCAAAAAGATCCCAACGGCTCTTTTCTGAACCAGACTAGTCGGTCAAAGGAGGATCACTGACCGACTAGTTCATCAACTAGTCGGTCGGTGATACAACGTAGACCGACTAAGAGGTGAACAGCCAAAAGGTGAAGTTCCAGGCAAAGACAACTAGTCGGTCAAAGAAGACTTGCCGACCGACTAGTTTCACAACTAGTCGGTTGGTGAATGTTCTTTGACCGACTAACGTCGAAATAGAATAGACTGACTTCAAGATGACTTAGTCGGTTTAAGAACAAATGCTGACCGACTAGTTTCTCAACTAGTCGGTCGGTAAACGTTCTTTGACCGACTAACTCGAAACAGTAGCTCAGGCTGAAAATGACTGTACACAACTAGTCGGTCTGAGAAGGACTCCTGACCGACTAGATCGTCATCTAGTCGGTCGGTGACTCTTCTTTGACCGACTAACTGTAGTCATGGAAAGAGCTGAATATAGAGAAGGCAAACTAGTCGGTTCATGTAGAGTTGCCGACCGACTAGATCGTCATCTAGTCGGTTGGTGACTCTTCTTGAACCAACTAACATGCACTCAAAGCCGAGGGAAGAAGCGATAGGCTTCGGGAAAGTTTCTAATGGCTTCTATGATAATCCTAGCTCTAAGATATGAGCGAAATGAAGATTATAAAGTAAGTCCTACTCAAGGCTTAACATTCTAATCTATGAAGCTAGAAGACTATAAAATAAACCTTACGAGCCGTCTTCAAAGCTTCAATCTTCATTCCTCTTGACTTCCATATTGCTCCTTGAGCTTCAACGAAGCTCCAGGCACACGATCACGCATATTGAGAAGTCTTGAGACGTCGCTTTTGTTGTACGTGGTATTTTGGCGACGATCTCCATAACTGCGCTCACAAATTGTTAGTTCACGATTTATTTATGTTTGCTCATCATCCAAAACCAAATCCGGGGAGTCCAATACTCAACATCAATATCCCCCAATCTAAACTCTTTCTTGTCCTCAAGGAAGACATTAAAGAGTAAAGATTAGAGGCAAGCAAGCAAGCACACAAATGATGGTATGTGATTTTCGAGAATTTCACAATATCGAGTATATATACGTGGGTGAATAGAAATTTCAAATACATGTGAATTAAACACACCAATTCCTCTTAGTCGATTAGAATATAATCCTAGGATGTCGTTTCTAGCTCAAATAGTCAAATAATATACCAAGTCATTATCACGCTCAAGTCCTAAGATATTTCCTCTAACACGTCCATATGTTGATGAAAGAGTAATCGAAGTTATGCGATGGTCGAGAAAAAGATAAGTATCAGATAATGGGTTAATGATCAAACGAGGAAGTGGCCCTGACATCACAATAACGTTTCTTGATTCATGAAATTACTAATCGTACACATGCTTCCAATTTTCATTGTTTTTCATCATTTTTTTAATTTCGATTCTAATTAGTTCGTGTAAGGAGCGTTGGGTCGATGACTCCCAGATCAGATGATCTTATGGCATCAGGCCTAGAAGGACCCAGCAGACTTACTAGCTCAAACCAGTATAATCCTTATTCATATGCACTCCTCCAAGCTAAACCTTTCGGCATGAGGTCCCAATGCTTCCTAAGGCACGGGGATTCGGCTACTCAGTGTCGCTGGGAGAACTGTGCACGTATTTTATTCTTTTATACATTTATTCATCCATTTTTTCGAAGGCATGAGTAGGTTAAGCAAGATGAATCCTCAGTACTAGGTGGTATGTTGTTATCCAAGTCTCAAAAGATTATAAACCATCACACTCAACTTATCAATTTGATGTCCCATGCATAAAGTGGATTCCTAAGGAGAGCTCAACCTTGGTCGGTTTCAAGTACTTCTATCCTAGGAGCTATGTGAATGGGTGAAACTAGCATATTAATGGGATCTAAAGCTAAAAACAAGTCCTAATCAAATACTCCAATCGACATTGCGAAAATCGTGCGTAAAAGCTAGAAAAATGAAATTTAATTCAACAAACTACGCATATAAAGCTTCGATTTCGAAAAATTCTCAAAGTGTATGCTTAAATATACAAATGAGTGCATGAGGGTGCATGATGTATGATGCGAATGCAAATATTTTTGGTGTTTTTGATTTTTCAATTTTTATCTTTTTTGAATGCATAAGGAAAATAAATAAAGCATGATGCATGTGGAAAAAAAGAAAAAATGGAAAAGGGAAAAATAAAAGGAAAAGAGAGGGGAAAATATATACCTGGATGAAGGAGTGGTGATAAAAAGAAAATTAAAAATAAAAGTGGACATGAAATGCTACTCTCCCAAGCTAAATCAAGCAGTGTCCTCAATGCTATTAATCGTGATAAACGTGAGGAATAGGAGTGGGGGAAGGAGATCGAAGTGAATCTCCCCCAAACTAAAGTGACGTGTCCATAGATGTGAAAATGGGTGAAAATGAAGGCCATGTAGTATGCGGGAGTGTATGGGTTATCTCATCAAATAGTGTCGCCGTCAGGTGGTGGTTGTGTAGGGGATGTGGGTGGAGGTGGTACAGCAGAAGATGGTGGGACTGCAACATCCGTGGATGGTAGTGGTGAAGGTGGTGCATGTGGTATGGAAGTGAAAGGATGTGCAGATGTGGATGGCTGTGATGGCGATGGCGATGGTATGAGGAGGAGAGTAGGTACAGCCGCCGGGTAGTGACCTTGAGTGTAGTGCCAGTGATTGACAGCATCGAACTGCGACTATAAGGTCGTGACAACAGACCTAAGGCTGTCTATCGAGGACTTGAATGTAGTCAGGGTGTTGGTCATGGAGGACTTGAGGTCATAAAGGGCCTCCCTCACTCATGTGATACGCTCGACAGTGAAGGGATTTGGAGGAGGAGGACCAGTGTGGCTAGTACCCTCGTCATATGGGCGAGATCTCCGTGAAATGTTTCGAAGGGGTGTATGGGGTAGAGGCCTGACGAGGCCTAACTCTGTAGTAGCAGGGATGAATGGGTCCTTAAAAGGGTGAGGCTGGGGCTGTGCATGCTGAGGAAAAGTGTCATCTAGTGGAAATCTACACTGGACATCTCCCTCGATACGAAAGCGATCGGGGTTGTGAAGTGTGGTGTATGTGGTATGAAGGATCCTGTGAAGCCAAAGAAATCTCTCGTCCTCAATGGCTCTGATTATATGCAAATTGGTGAGACGAAGAGGTCTAAATATGTGGGGCCGAGAACATGGGACATTGTGGCAGTAATCTGGAGAGAAATGGGAGGGTGCTTGGTAATAATAATAATGGGAGATAAATTTTTATAATTTTTATAACTTAAAGTTTTCTAATGAATTAAAAATATTTTATTTGGTTTTTTAGGTAGACTAGAGAACTAAAACAAAAAATAAAGAAAAATTCAGGTTGCCTCCTGATAAGCACTTGTTCAAAGTCGTAAGCTCAATTCACTTGATCTTCAATGATGATCTTTGATGTTCGGTGCATATGAGATGTGCTTATCATGTTTTCCTATGAGGCCATATGGTGGGAGTTGGTTCACCTTGCTTTGTCGGTCTTCAGAAATTGTAGAGGTCACGGCCTCCGGTTGATGATGATGAAGTGGTATATCAGGCGGCTCCTCGTCCAAGACCTTTAAGTAGGCAGCCAAGCCTTATCATGTATGACGTCGCCGTCATCATCTATGTCCTTCCTCATATGATCACTTTCAATCTCCTGCATGTCATATTCTTCGGTAGCTTCATCCTCCAATAGATCAATATAGCTAGCATCATCGCGCGAGAAGCGCTCCTTCATGAACTTTTGTAGATGGAATTCGATCTCTATATTTCCAATGTTCATAGATAATGTCCCTTGATGAACGTCGATCAAAACTCCAGCTATGGCCATGAAAGGACGTCCTAAGAAGATTTGTGAACTCCCCTTCTCAGGCATGTCTATAATAATGAAGTCCACCGGTACACTAATTCCTCCCGGTATTTGTAGGATGACGTCTCGTGCGATGCCAACCGGGTAGGTGACGGAATGGTCTGCCAACTGTATGCTCATGCCAGTGGGCTCTAGCTCCGTTCTTGTATTCAACCTCTTGAAGATGGAGAGCAGCATCAAGCTAATGCACGCCCCCAAGTCAATTAGCGCTCTATCGATGGGGATGCCGCCTATGGAGCACAACACCGTGAAGCTTCCAGGATCGGGAAATTTCTTCGGTAGGGTGTTCTTGAAGACCGAAGTGCTACTATCCGCCAATTTTTCTGCTTCTTGTTTTCTTCTCCCCGCTATCAAATCCTTCAAAAACTTTGCATATGTGGGGTCTCTGTAAGCGCATCCATGAAAGGGATGTTCAAGTGATCACCCTTTAGAAGCTCTATAAATTTGGCGTATTTCTTCTCGAGCTTTGCCATGGCTAATCTTTGTAGATAAGGAGGTGGAGGGTGGCTTCCCTTGTCTTTGTTGGCATTCATTGGCGTAGATTTCTCGAAAAAGGAATGTCTGTCGATGCCATAGTGATAGGAATATGTAGTTCAGTAGGTGAAGCATCCTTCCCTTTAGCAGCGGATGGCTCATCAATAGCTTTCTCCTCGTTCTCTACGATGATGGCTTCAAAAATAGTGGTATATTCCTTTTGTATGGGCATCGATGATCGTTGATCCACCTTCTTAGAGACCGGTACCATCACAACATCGGTACTCTTTCCTCTACTAGTCATAATTGCCACGACTACATTAACTTGCCCCCCTTGGATTTGGCTTGGGTTGAGATGGCAATCTCCCTTGAGGCTTCATAAATTGAGTCATTTGCGCTGCAAGTTGTCGACGGAGGCTAAAAGTTGCCTTTACACGGATGATAATTTTGAATTGATTTTTGTTTAGGCGCTCATAAAGGCATCTAATGTTGCCTCCACGTCAGGTTTTTATGCCACCAGTTGTTGGTATTGTTGTTGTTGCTGCTGATATGGTTGACGATTAAAATATCCCGACGGTCTATAGGGCCCAGATGGCCTGAATCCATACTGTTGTTGTTGTGTAGGTGGTGCTTGTTGTTGAGGTGGCTGAGGTGATCTTCGTTGGGATGGTGGTTGTAGAGCTCTGTTGGGGTTGCTATAGGAGAATCCAGGATGTGATTTCCATGCCGGATTTGACCATTGAGGTCCAGGATTGCTCCCCTTTCCCGCTATATAATTGACTTGCTTTACCGGTACGTCTGTTCCTTCACAGGACCCTTCTATTGGAGCGTACCCTTGCTCGGCATAATCTTCATAAGTAGCATATACCAGAGCCTTGGAAGCAGTTGGAATAGCGTCCAATCTCTGCTCAATTCTTGCAACTTACTTGCAAAGGGTCTCAAGTTGCTCGTCAAGATGTGTAGTTACCTTTATCTCAGAATGGCCCGAACCGGTGCCTCTAGATGCTGAGGGATCATCGCTCCATTGTTGATTATTGGAGGCCATCTGCTCCAAAAATGACGTGGCCTCCTCAGGTATCTTAGCTAATAATGCACCACTTGTAGAGGCGTCAATGATCATTTTTGTATCGGGCTTGAGGCCATTATAAAAGCTCTGAATGAGATACCAATCTGGAACACCATGATGTGGGCATTGATACTGCAAATCCTTGAAGCGTTTCCAAGCTTCATAAAGTGACTCTTGTGGGAGTTGCTTGAAGTTCGTGATCGCCCTCCTAATCCTCACCGTTTTGGATGGTGGATAGTACTTGATGATGAAGGCCAAGGCCAACTGCTCCGAAGTTTTGAAAGTATTCATGGGGTGTACCCTTAACCAGTAAGCTGCTTTATCCCTCCGAGTAAATGGAAATAGACGTAGCTTTATGGCATCTCCGCTCACATCTTTAACTTGGAAAGTGTCACACTTTGCCAAGAAAAGATCTATATGATGGTTGGGGTTCTCATGAGGATGCCCATGTAAGGGGTCCTGCTACATTACGTTAATCAAGCCTGCCTTCAGTTCAAAGTTGCCCCTGCCAGTCGCGGTCTCAAGATAGAAGACCTGCTGAAAAGATTGGGCTTTATGTAATCTTCAACATTGCAAGTATGTGGAGGAGAATGTGGAGCAGTCCCTGCCATTTGATCTTCTAAAGTTTGATTCATCCTTTCTGCTCTGAGTTGCCTCACTATCCTTTCAATCTCGAGGTCAAATAATAAATCGTCGGATCCCCAAGGTGAGTGTTCATGCACAAGAAACAAACTCAGAGAAGACGTCAGTAGCAAAGGGAAAAAGAATAAAAATATGGATAGATTAGAGATGGTAAGAGTAACTAACAAGTTCTTCAACACAAAAAATAACCCAAGTAAAAACCGTTACCCTCCCCAGCAACGGTGCCAAAAGCTTGATGCGCTCCGAATTTAACTCCGAAAACTTACATCAAGTGCACGGTGTCAATACTTTGTAATATAAAAAATGTCGAACCCACATGGATGCAGCAAATTTTATAGTCTTGGATCTATTCGAAGTTTCAGAACAATACTAGTTGGCGTACTCGGAAAGATTGTCACGAATGGTTACTATCTCGATTAACAATAGAATAAAAACTAAGGCAGTAGGAGTCACCACTAGAATCGTCGGATGTCAATTCTAGGCTATAATTTCTACGTTGAATTGGCTTTATTAGGACGAGATTGTCGCATCTAAAATGTAGAACTAATGGCTAACCACCATTGTGCCACTCGTCTAACATATCCCGTGCTTAGCTCCACCACCGTGGATGGCTTCACACACAATCCATACATTGCGAACGACAATTATTCTTAATCTCTACTCACGCCACTACCGTGGGTTAGAGCTTCGATCTGTGTTTTGATGGCTCCCATTGATGCTACTTTGTAGGTCATCAATTAGTAATATAGGACGCCGGTGGAAACCATCAAGGTGTGTGCCACTCCCGTGGATCACGAACTCTAATTGAATTCACTAATGTGCCTAATTAAGTTCATAGGATACCCGTCCAAGATCCATGCCACCTTTGTGGATCACAAACCCTATATGAGATCTCCTACAAACTTGGCTGGATCAACCTAAACACATCCCCTTAATACCAAAACAACGTAAAAATCCCAACTTTGCATCTAAATCCTAAGATCCTAGGGCTAATCCATTATCCCTAGATACGATTACTCACAATTCATAGCGATATCAACAAAAGCATTTAGAATAACAATAGAAAGCATGATTGCAATAAAATACATCGAAATAAGCGTAGAGAGATGAGAGGTCGTTACCAAAGCACCGAAGACGAACAATTATTCGTAGAGAATTAAGATCAAGAGATTCCAAGCAAATTACAATAATAAAAATATCAACTTTGTCTTCAAATAATAGCGACGCCTCAAGAACTCTCTAAGAAAAACTAAGAACTTCTAAGAAATAAAATCTAAATAGCTGATATGTCCATATTTTTTGTTCTGCATCATCTTGATCATATATTTTTTCTAGCACTATTGAGATTAGCTTGGGGGAAATCTATTTTCTGTGATTGTCGTGTTGTCACTTGTTTGATGTGTGTTTGTTTTGTGTGTTTGTGTGTATGTCTTTTGTATAGTTCGGTTCGATATTTATTTTCTTTATTTTTCTATGTCTCTTTGTGTGTGTGTTTCACATTTTTCCTGTTTATTTGTCGGTGTGTACTTCCCTCCTATCTTTCGTTGCCTTCTCGCATTTACCCCTATTGCATTGAGGACAATACAATATTTAGCTTGGGGGAGTCGCACTATTTGCGTCAGTTGCGTCTTTTCACCGTTTTGAGTCGTTTTTCATCGTGTTTTTCTTTTCTTTCTTTCCACTCTTTTATTCTCCCTCTCCTAGAGATGACCCCACATGATGAACTGCCACGAAACCATAAACACACTTAGCTTAGCTACGATAATCATTCTCACTAACCCTAGGAAACCAAGTCCTACTGCATTTTATGCTCCGTGGGTTCACTTTGCTTTTGTGTGAGTTGTGTGTCGTGACTAGCCAGTTGGTGTGCTTCTACATTGTGATTTTTTTTATATGCATGTCCTTGGATGACCCCCTAGACTATCATGCTTCAATATCGAATATGCGATATTTTGCCTCCACTGTCTACTTCTTTATGCATGAATCATCTATGTATTTACGCTTCAATTTGCATGTGTCGGGACTCTACTAATAGGACTAGGATAACCTATTTTGCTTATGCTCTGATCCGCGAAATTTTTTCCTTTTGCCCAAGTGTTTAGAATTCGAATTCTTTTTTATTTTACTTGGTGCAAATCCCCTCGTCGTGTAATGTTCTTCCACTTAGGAGAGTACACAATTTTGCCAAAATCCAAAAATCCAAAAAAGGAAAAAATGAGAGAGAGAATAAAGAACATGTATAGCCAAAATCCAAAAAAATATACAAATATCCAAAACCCAAATTTTTTTTTCATGTTGTGAATATTACTCCTATCCGTCGTGGATAAAGGGAAGTCAAGAATTTGCACCAAGTGCTCTCCTCAACACCTACTCAACCCCCTTCATTTTCGAACACACTTGACATAGGAGCTTTCTAGCAATCATCTAGACAATCGTGCGGTGATTCACTAGTTTCTAGCGGTAGAGTCCCTGACATGTGATATGTTTCTATTCTTTCACTATTCTCATGCATGCTTGAACAATTATTCACCGCTTATTCGAATTAATTCGATATTTGGGTCGTTCCATGGATATGTGTATATGGAGCTTGATTGCACAATTAAGATAGTTACACTGTCTGCTAGCTCATGACCTCACCCACTTGCGCTTCACCGCGTGGACCCACGACACTCGTAAGGACTCATATTCCAGGGTTTAGTGCGATGCTTATCGCATGCTTGCTTAGTGTGGTGTGTTAGTTTTCGTTGGCTCTGACGGGTAATCTAGGATTTCCTTTTTCTTTTTCTGATTCTTCCTTTCTATTTTCCCCTCCGAGCTCCGATTCTCGATCGTATTCCTCGAGGACGAGGACGAGTTCAACTTGGGGGATTTTGACGTGCGTTTATATTTTATATATTCACCCACGTCTTCTCCGTGATTTCCCATCGTTTTTCGTTATTTTGAGTCCGTCTTTTTTGTGATTTTTAGTTCCTTTTCACTTTCGTTGTGTTTTTGTGTTTTTATGTTTTTACAAGATGGCTGGCGTATGAGACATACAACGCTAACATCACAAGTCTCCGGAGCAACGGGAGGTGTCGCACGAGACCATGTGAGCCAAGCTTCATGGACAAATCATGTATCAGCTCCCAACCGATCGGGTGGACAGATCCACCGGATCGGCTCGTGCAAACTAATCAGACCCGAAGAAGGAGAGACCCCACCCGATCGGTTCAGCGATCGGGTGGATCCGACACAACTCTCTGTTCATCTGTAGCAGATGCTTCCCCAGCTCAAGAACCCAACGGCTCATCCGATCGGTTCAGCGATCAGGTGAGGATTTTCAGAAGCTGAAGACCAAGTCCAACCGCTGCCTCACCCGATCGGTTGATGATTCAACCGATCAGGTGAGCGTTTATTTTTGTCTTCTAGTGGGAATATTCCCTGGCATGTTGCCAAAATGTATAAATAGACCTAGGTTTCCCAGAAAAAGAAATCCCCATTTTTAAAAGCTGTTTTAGGGGGTTTTTGGCTGCTTTCAATTAAACTCATTTTGTAAGTTCTATGATCTTTCTAATACTTTGATATTGCGTTTATATTACCATTTGCTACAGTAGTTTATTGCTTGATTCTCATTTTGATGGCTGAAATTTGTTGTATTTCTTTTATTGCCATGATTAGTGAGTAGTTTCCAAATCTGGGACATTGGTGGAAGCCCCTTCGTGGGTTCTCCCTAGAACGACCATAGGATTAGGGATTCGATAGGATATAGGGATTTAGATGGTTACGCAGGGTGTTTTATTGTCTCTGGCGGGAGAAAGACCGCCTTTGACCGTCGGGCCAAGGGGAAATAAAACGGGAGTTTGATCCCCTAGCCACAACTCACACCCCTAGTATAGACATTGATTCCTAGCGCGTGGAAACGGCTTGGATGTGTTGGATATTGGCGACATAAATACGTCCCGTGCATGAAGGCATAAGTGGACAAAGAAGAAGATAAATGAATGTACTAATATAGGCTAATAAGCTTATAATTGGTTATTTCCTACAATAACCACCCCTAAAGCCTATAAATAGGACCCAAGGGTAAGGCATTCATTCACACTTTCCATGCCATAAGTTTGCATAAGGCATCTTATGTTCTTCTTCTCCCTTCCATTAAAATCCTCTTCTAGTTAGAGATTTAGGCGGTGAAACTCTGCTTCGATCCTCTGTGACGAAGTAACGACCGTTGTGGCGAATCCGAGGGCGAAGTTCCGAGATTACCGTGCCGCGTACGCAAGTGTAAGTCTCAACTTCATTTATCGATCCTAACATTGTTTTGGCAGGATCCTACAGGATGAAATGTCGGGAGCAACGTTGCGAGCTTAGTCCTCCCAGAGTCAGTCGATGCTGGACATGGGAATGCCTATCGTCCGAACACAGGTAACCCTAGCGTATCATCCTGGGCATCGACCGGAATATCGGACCCATTGGACGCTTGGTACCACTTTTAAAGGCCACTCTCACCGCTAAACCCTAGAATCCGATCACATTCCTATCCGTCGGTCGTAATAGTGAGAACTCATGATAGGGCGGAAGCCATGGTCCTAGGTTGCCTTTTTTATATCTTACACCCTTTTGCATTAATTTTCTATTATGACAACCCATCAAGCGATTAAGCTAGCTCACCCACCGGGTGATCAGGATCCCAATTACTCATGAGCACAACACACGCCTCCCTGTGTTCGATCCCCAAGCCACACTTCGACACCGTACGCTTGCGGTTACAAATTTTAATTCTAGTATCTCCGTTTCGATTTAAGTGCCAAACAGACGGACGGTCAAGTTTTATGGCACCGTTGCCGGAGAGGCAACGTGCTTGTTACATTTAAGACCCTGTCATCCTGAGACTAGCTCATATCCCTACCTCGTGATAATTTTCACATTCTGAACACTTTTTAATTTTGCATGGACATATTGTACATATTCGTTGAAGAGGGTTGGTGGACCAATCTGCGCTATTAACATGTTTTCTATTATTGCAGTCCCCTTTCTCTCCTTTTCTCACAGGTTTTCTACTCTACAGCGAGAATGTTGTGTGCCGTTTCAGATGATATCTGGGCACATACACCCGACACCAGCTATTTGGTCCAGAGTCTAGCAGAATCTCTAAGCACCTTGAGCATCCTATCACTACAACAAAACTAGTCATTTACAACTTTAATAAGACAACGTTTCTGTTTAGATAGTTGTAATAAATGGTAACCACAACTTTTTTTCCCTGATAGTTGTAAAAAATGTTTATTACAACTTTTTTTTCCTGGGTAGTTGTAAAAATTGGTTATTACAATGTTTTATTCTGGAATAGTTGTAAATGTTAATTTTGAAACCACAACCTTTTGTTTATGAAAGTTGTAAATAATGTTTATTACAACTTTTTGTCGTGGATAGTTGTAAAAAATGGGTATTACAACTTTTCTGAAATAGTTGTAAATGTTAATTTTGAAACCACAACCTTTTGTTTTCTGAAAGTTGTAAAAAATGTTTATTACAACGTTTTTAGTGAATAGTTGTAAATGTTAAAAATTGGAGTTAGTACACAAACTATTAATTAGGGATTCTATTTGCACTTCAATATCTATTAATCACGTTTAGCTTTTTCCTTCATACATATATGTTCTTGTTTAAATGCCTAAAATCTTGTTATTGTTTTTCCTAATCATGTCTCAATTATTTTCACCTAGCAAACAAAAATGATTGAAGCAAGGATCTTCGAGCAGTTGACGCATAATGGACTTCGAGCAGTTGACGCATAATGGACTGGAGCTCGTTTTATGTGTCGGTTTTGACCAGTTTTGTAGCCTTGTGAAAATGTTGCTTGGGGATGTGATGTAGGATGCAAGCACCGTCATGTGACTATTAATATAAACATTTCAGGCTTTTCTCCTACCTTCTTCCCATTTTCATTTTTAATTTTCATGCAACTGAATGATGGGGTTGCTCATTCAATTTATTTCAACAATCGAGTATATATGAAACAATAAATTAGCAGTCAATTCTTGAGGTTCACTGGTCACGTACGATGCCCCAAAAACCCCACACCTGGAAATAATAAAAGTAGACTCCCAAATTCGATATTGTAGTTGAAGCTCTACTTTTTGCTAATCAAACTTTTAAAGACAAGCTAACGTGACGGTTGTTTAATTAGTTACTTCATGACAGCTGCAGTGGAAAATCAAAAGAGGAATCATAATATTTAGCAGCACCCCGACACGACATTCTTTTTCCCTTCTGATGATGGGGGAGCTTATTGACATACCCAGTACCGACTTCAGTGAGGGGGATTTACGCACCAACGGGGAGGTTTGTTAGGAGGATCATCTGGCAGGGCTTGTCAAGTGCGGTGAGCAGGAATCTATCTTTTCCTTGCAGACCTCTACAGAGCACCCTAGAGTTTGGGACCATTATGAAGCTGAAAGTACTGGTGGAGAACTATCTGCTATTGAGACCTTTTTTTGTGTTGAAGCCTTTTTACCGGATGGTTATCATACACTTGAAATGGACCCAGTGCCTTCCTCCATGGTCTCCTTACCACCTTGCAAGGCTTACCCCAGCAAACCCATTGTTGAAAGTAAAGTTCCGGATGTTAGCATCCCGGAGACCCTGGAAGAGGTTCTTTCGTTGGAGGATGCACAGCTCGAAAAATTTGTATCGAGACCACACACAGTTGAGATGAAGGAATTACCTCCGGGATTGAAGTATGAATATTTGGGGGAGAATTCGACGCAACCTATCATTGTGAACTCCTCGCTACCCGAAGACCAGATGGCAAAACTTCTTGATGTTCTGAAGAGATTTAAGGACGTTTTTGGGTATGTAATAGAGGACTTGAAGGGAGTAAGCTTGGGGCTTTGCTCGCATAGGATATTACTTGAAGACGAGCAAGCCACTTCCATCGAGCCATAACGAAGATTGAACCCCATTATGATGGAAGTAGTTAAGAAGGAGATTGTTAGACTTCTCCAGGCTGGGATTATCCACCCTATTTTCGACAGTCGTTGGGTTAGCCCGGTACATGTTGTGTCCAAGAAGGGAGGAATGAAAGTCATTCTTAACGACAAAAATGAGCTTATACCCGCGAGGACCATCACCGGATATCGGATGTGCATCGATTACCGGAAATTAAAAAACCCACAAGGAAAGATCGCTATCCTCTCCCTTTTATTGATCAGATGCTTGAAAGACTGGCCAAGCACAACTATTTTTGCTTCATAGATGGATACTCTGGCTTCCTGCAAATTTCCATACATAATGATAACCAAGAAAAAACCACTTTTCTTTGCCCGTTCGGGACGTATGCTTACAGAAGGATGCCGTTTGGGCTTTGCAATGCCCCGGCTACATTTCAAAGACTGATGGCCGCAATTTTCTCCGATTTCTCCCAGGACATAATGGAGGTCTTCATGGATGATTTTTCTGTCTATGTAACGGACTTTGATTTGTGTCTCCGCAACCTAGTTAAAGTCCTGGAGAGATGTCAAGATAAAGGGCTAGTTCTAAATTGGAAGAAATGCCACTTTATGGTACAAGAAGGAGTCATATTGGGGCACATTATCTATTCAAGAGGGATTACGGTGGACAAAGCAAAGGTAGATGTGATCGAGAAGCTTCCACCTCCACTTAACCTTCGGGGAGTCCGTAGTTTTCTAGGGCATGCGGGATTCTACCATCGGTTTATAAAGGATTTCTCTAAAATTTCTAGGCCCTAGACTCAGCTCCTCGTGAAGGATACACCTTTCGTCTTTGATGGCAAGTGTATGGAAGCTTTTCGCCTCTTGAAGCAAGCCTTTACTTCTGCACCTGTGATTCAACTGCCCGATTGGAGCCTGCCATTCGAATTGATGTGCGACGCTAGTGACTATGCAGTTGGGGCCGTCCTGGGGTAAGGCAAAGACAAAAATCTACATGTCATCTATTATACATGCAAGACACTTGACAAAGCTCAAAGGAACTATACGACGACGGAAAAGGAACTACTAATACCTTTTGAGCAAGGGTTATAGTGCATGCTGATCACGTCGCCCTCAAATACCTTTTGAGCAAGAAGGATGCCAAGCAGCGCCTCATAAGGTGGATTCTCCTCCTCCAGGAATTTGACTTGGAAATCAAGGACAAGAAAGGGGCAGAGAATGTCGTTACCGACCATCTATCTAGGTTGTCTACTTTTGACCCGGATGCCACTCCTATTGATGACTCACTCCCTGACGATCATCTTTTCTCTATCTCTTCTACTTGGACCCCATGGTATGCCGACATCGCCAACTATCTCACGTGCGCCATCGCACCCCACAATGTGAGTTATCATCAAAAGAAGAAATTCTTTCACGAAGTCAAGAAGTTCTATTGGGATGACCCTTATCTATAGAAGACTTGCAATGATGGGGTGATACAGATGTGTATTCCCGAAACAGAGGCGACCTCCATAATTTCTCATTGCCATGATCAACAATGCGGAGGGTATGAAAGTTCTTATAAGACCACGACCAATATTCTCCAAAGTGGATTCTATTGGCCGACTCTTTTCAAGGACACTTATGCTTATGTTCAGGCCTATGACAAGTGTCAGATGACGGGAAACATATCCAAGAGAAACGAAATGCCGTAGCATTACATCCTGGAAGTCGAGATCTTCGATGTTTGGGGAATCGACTTCATGGGGCCGTTTCCCTCTTCCTTTGGTAACCACTACATCTTGGTGGCTGTAGACTATGTATCCAAGTGGGTGGAGGCGACAGCTAGCCCCATCAATGACTCCCGGGTAGTGGCCAAATTCTTGAAAAACAACATCTTCCCGAGATTCGACGTGCCTTGTGTCCTAATTAGCGATGGAGGGAGCCACTTCATAGAGAAGGAAATTTGAAGCCCTTTTGAAGAAATACGGAGTGCAGCACCGGATCGGGCGTGCATATCATCCGCAAACCAGCGACCAGGTGGAAGTCTCAAACCGGGAGATAAAGAGCATACTGGAGAAGACAGTGGCTAGCTCTAGAAAGGATTGGTCATCCAAGCTTTCAGATGTGCTCTAGGCCTACCGAACTGCATTCAAGACTCCGATCGGAACGACCCCTTATCGACTTGTCTACGGGAAGGCATGTCATTTGCCTGTGGAATTGGAGCATAAAGCATTTTGGGCTGTCAAACATCTGAGCTTCGACGCCAAAGAGGTAGGGAGCCACCGACCACTCCAGCTGAATGAACTTGATGAGATCCAGCTCAACGCATACGAAAATGCCCGGATCTACAAAGAGAAGTTGAAGCGGTGGCACGACATGCGCATTTTAAAGAAAGAATTCAAGGAAGGAGACTTAGTTCTCCTATTCAATTCAAGACTGAGGCTCTTTCCCAGAAAACTCAAGTCTATGTGGTCGAGACCCTACCGAGTCACCAAGGTCTTCCCGCATAGAGCCGTTGAGATCATGGGAAGAGATGAACCGTTCAAGGTCAATGGGCAGCATTTAAAGCACTATACAATCAGCGAGCCGGTAATCTCTCCGGTCGAAAACTCGACAGCCAACAGCTCCGCTGCAAATCCTCCGGATCCGCATTGATCACGAACTGAGGAGTCGAGTTGCCGACTATAACCAAGCGCTTCATGGGAGGCAACCCATGTTCTAACCCTTTACTCGCTTTAAATAAAGCTAATTGGTATATATTAGTATAGATCTGCAGCTCGGGGGATTCTCGTTTTGAAACTTAGCAAATTTAGAAATTTTGTGCAGGACTGTGAATGGACAGTGTTGGATCTGTGGAAGAATCACCCGATCGGGTGACACGACCGGTGAGCAGGTGGCTGACCGGGTCGTATTTAACAGTAAGTAAAGGTACTATCTACGAGGCGATGACCCGATTGGTTGAATTCCCAACCGATCGGGTGAGCTGTATCTTCATTTTCCATTTGGAACTCACCCGATGCATGAACCGATCAGTTGGACTCTACCCGACCTGTTCGCTGCATCTCAATAAAGCCCCCATCTTCCCCACATGACCCATTTCGCAAGAAAAGAGGGGACTCACCACCCAAACACCAAATTTGCCTCCCACCACCAATTTCTTGGCATCAAATAAACCCACAACCACTACCCAATACAATAAACACCATCTACTCCCCCATCTCATCCTATTAAGCCCTACATCATAATCCCCCAAAACCCTAACCCTACCAACCTATTTTTCCCTAAAATCCCAAAATCCCAACAGTTACATCTGAGAAATGAAGCAACAGCTCTCCGCATTTCGGCAGGTGATCTAGAGGGGAGCATCTCGCTTGAAGTTGCATCATTGCTGGGTAACCTCTTTCCAAGCCTTATGTTTCCCTTCTTATTTGCAATGTTTTGATTTTGTGTCTGCCTCCTACATCTGCTTTATCATCATCGTAGACACCTTCTCCCACGTTATTGTTCTTCTCTTATGCCATTACCATGTCTAGGAAGGAAAAAGAACCAGCATCATCATAACGCCGACACTACTTACACGGCCCTTTTCCCCCATCTTTCCTTGGTATAAATCCTTCGTCTGAAGAACAATCTGCACGTGTGCACACCCTTCTTCCTCGCCTCATGCGACCTACCCTTTTTACTGATCGCCCCACGCTCGAATCCCTCGGACTTTTGAGGGGTGTCACCAAACTTTTCAACTGCATTGGGTGTGATTTCCTACTACGTGCTTATGCCTACACACATCGGGATCTCACCCTCGAGTTCCTTTCTTCACTCATAGTGTACGATTGGGGATTCTCTTTCTGTGCTTTTAACGTCGACTTTACAATGACATTTACCGAGCTTAACAATTCGCTGAATTTCCCTCACCCCGATCATTACGTTGAATGTTCAACACATGATCGGTCTGATATCTATTCTTACTTCTAGGATGATGGCGTTTGGCAACGATTCACCCGGTATCCCGCCTTTCCATCGGATGCACTTGCCTCCTACATTATACACCCATGTTACCGCTTCGCCCACTGCCTCTTTGCCAACACCATCTTTTCCCGTGTGGATGTTTCCACGGTGTCTAGGGATGAACTTTTCTTTCTGTATACCATGTCTCACGACAGGATCCGTGGACATGACCCATTACCCATCAACACCGGCCATTGGATCATCCATGAACTTTTATCTGTTATTCGTGCAACCTCAAGATCTATTTGTTGTGGTGGGATTATCACTCTAATTTTCAGTCATGTTTTGAGGCTATCGTCTGACCTCCAAATTTTATCGGGATGGACCCGCATCGATCACGACTACTTGATCGATATTGGTATGATCACTCATTTTGGTTGCGAACGTGCTCTATCTCTATGGTCATGACAATACTCCTTTTGCCGTCCTCCCACCATCATCTCTTGAGTGAATCTCCATTCGCACTTCTCATTTACTGTGGGAATTCTATCCCGATCCTTGGTACGCTACACTTGTACATCTTCCACCCTTGGATCCTCTCGATTGGCACCCATATGCCGGGTCACCTAGTACCGTCATAATCCACCGCGATCCACCGATCAATTACGATGCACCTATGATCGATCCCGTTGCCCCTCCTTCCCCTGTCGGCACACCTTCTCCATCGTCCTCACCATCTTCTTTCGTCCATTATTGACCTCCCACCTCACCATCTCCCTACGATTCTTCCGATAACAGCTCAGGTTGATTTTTCCCCTGGCCATTTATTCTGCATCATCTTGATCATATCTTTTTTCTAGCACTATTGAGATCAGCTTGGGGGAAATCTATTTTCTGTTATTGTTGTGTTGTCACTTGTTTGATGTGTGTTTGTTTTGTGTGTTTGTGTGTATGTCTTTTGTATAGTTCGGTTCGATATTTATTTTCTTTATTTTTCTATGTCTCTTTGTGTGTGTGTGTTTCACGTTTTTCCCGTTTATTTGTCGGTATGCACTTCCCTCCCATCTTTTATTTCCCTCCTGCATTTACTCCTATTGCATTGAGGACAATGCAACGTTCAGCTTGGGGGAATCGCACTATGTGCGTCAGTTGCGTCTTTTTCACCGTTTTGAGTCATTTTTCGTCATGTTTTTCTTTTTCTTTCTTTCCACACTTTTATTCTCCCTCTCCTAGAGATGACCCCACAGGATGAATTGCCACAGAACCACACACACACTTAGCTTAGCTACGATAACCATTCTCACTAACCCTAGGAAGCCAAGTCCTATTGCATTTTATGCTTCGTGGGTTCACTTTGCTTTTGTGTGAGTTGTGTGTCGTGACTTGCTAGTTGGTATGCTTCTACGTTGTGATTTTGTTTTATATGCTGTCTTTGGATGACCCCTAGACTATCATGCTTCATTTTCGAATATGCGGTATTTTGCCTCCACTGTCTGCTTCTTTATGCATGAATCATCTATGTATTTACGCTTCAATTCGCATGTGTCGGGACTCTACTAATAGGACTAGGATAATCCATTTTTCTTATGCTCTGATCCGCGAAAAATCTTCCTTTTGCCCAAGTGTTTAGAATTCGAATTCTTTTTTGTTTTACTTGGTGCAAATCCCCTCGTTGTGTACTGTTCTTCCACTTGGGAGAGTACACAATTTTGCCAAAATCCAAAAATCCAAAAAAAGAAAAAAAGAGAAAAAAGAGAGAGAAAAGAAAGAACATATATAGCCAAAATCCAAAAAAAAATAAATATCCAAAACCCAAATTTTTTTTCCTGTTGTGAATATTACTCCTATCCGTCGTGCATAAAGGGAAGGCGAGAATTTGCACCGAGTGCTCTCCTCCACACCTACTCAACTCCCTTCGTTTTTGAACACACTTGACATAGGAGCTTTCTAGCAATCATCTAGGCAATAGTGCGGTGATTCCCTAGTTTCTAGCGATAGAGTCCCTGACATGTGATATATTTCTATTCTTTCACTATTCTCATACATGGTTGAAAAATTATTCACCACTTATTCGAATTGATTCAATATTTAGGTCATTCCATGGATATGTGTATATGGAGCTTGATTGCACAATTAAGATAGTTACACTGTCTGCTAGCTCACGACCTCACTCACTTGCTCTTCACCGCGTAGACCCACGACACTTGTAGGGAATCATATTCCTTGGTTTAGTGCAATGCTTATCGCATGCTTGCTTAGTGTGGCGTGTTAGTTTTCGTTGGCTCTGACGGGTAATCTAGGATTTCCTTTTTCTTTTTCTGATTCTTCCTTTCTATTTTCCCCTCCGAGCTCCGATTCTCGATCGTATTCCTCGAGGACGAGGAAGAGTTCAGCTTGGGGGATTTTGACGTGCGTTTCTATTTTATATATTCACGCACGTCTTCTCTGTGATTTCCCGTCGTTTTTCGTTATTTTGAGTCCGTCTTTTTGTGATTTTTAGTTCCTTTTCACTTTCATTGTGTTTTTGTTTTTTTGCAGGATTGCTGGCGCAGGGGACATACAACGCTAACATCACGAGTCCCCGGAGCAACGGGAGGTGTCGCACGAGACCCTGGGTGCCAATCTTCAAGGACAAATCATGTATCAGCTCCCAACCGATCGGGTGGACAGATCCACCCGATCGGTTCGTGCAAACGTATCAGACTCGAAGAAGGAGAGACCCCACCCGATCGGTTCAGTGATCGGGTGGATCCGACACAACTCTCTGTTTTTGTGTGCCAAATCCACCCGATCGGTTGACTTGTCAACCGATCGGGTCATCTGTAGCAGATGCTTCCCCAACTCAAGAATCCAACGGCTCATCCGATCGGTTCAGCGATCGGGTGAGGATTTTCAGAAGCTGAAGACCAAGTCCAACCGCTACCTGACGTGTGTTTATATTTCATATATTTGCGCACGTTTTCTTTCGTGTTTCTCCGTATTTTCTGCCGTCTTGTATTCGTTTTCTCATGTTTTCTTGTTTTCTTTCACTTTTCCGTGTTTTTTGTATTTTGCAGGAATTTTCCAGCATTTGGGACATAAAACGACGATATCATGAGTCCCCGGAACAACGGGAGGAGTCACGCGTGATCCAGGGGGTCAAACGACGAAGATCGCATCTTTCAGCCCCTCACCCGACCGGTTGGTGACTTCCAACCGATCGGGTGATGCACGCGTGCACCACCCGGACACAAGTTGGAGCGGCCAAGAAGTCACCCGGTCGGTTCAGTGACCGGTTCAAACGCCCCAATTCTCGGGAATTTGGAGCTGAATTCCAACCGATCGGGTGACATCTCACTCGATCGGTTCACCTGTAGCCGAATTTCAACAGCCAAGACACCAAGATCCAACCGGTCTCCTCACCCGGTCGGCACCAAGATCCAACCGACCTCATCCAAGATCCAACCGACCGGTTCATCCTGACCGGGTGAAACCCCGCATTGCGCTGTAATTTTGTGGAGCGGCTCCACCCGCTCCCCTCAGTGACCGGTTGAAGCTTCCGAAGCCCGATGGCCAAAGCAACAAGCGGCTCACTCGATCGGCTGATGTTTCAACCGATCGGGTGGCCTTTTCTTCCGCCTTTGCACGCTGCTGATGCACTCATTGAATATATTCTATTATTCCAGAGGGATTTTAGGTGATCTCTTATTTTTCTAGCGTCTTCATCTTCGTTAGCTTTCCAACGATAGGTCGCATGCCCAAATCCTATTTTTCTACATTTTTCTGGAATTTTCGGAGCGCAGCTGTGTGCTGAAATTGGCAACAGTCTGAATTTTCATTTCACCCGATCGGGTGAGTTACCACCCGACCGGGTGAGCTCTTTTTCTGCGGATTTGAGCTCTCTGTTTATGCCACCCGATCGGGTGAGTTTCCACCCGATCGGGTGGGCCTGTTTTGACAGTTTTATTGGGTTTTTTTGGACCCGAACAGCTTGGTTTTTGAGGGGGTTATAAGAGCATGTAAGGGCACGACTTGGGGGTATTCTTCTTCAGTTTTTCTAGGGTTTTTTGCCCCTTTCTCTTGTGAGATTTAGATTAGTTTAGATTAGGTTTTTGGTTAATAAATCTTGTATTGGATTGAAGGTTCAAACTCAAGATAAGTATTTTTTTCTCTTGTTCTCCATTTTTTGTGTTGTATTTGTTTTGCTTCATGATGAATGTTTGTATGTCTTTTGTGTTGTTTGTTTATATGTTTTTCATCATGGAGTAGTATTGATGAACCCTAATACGGGTTAGGGTAGGATTGATGCTTGGTTGTTTCATTTGACTTGGTTGCATGGCATGTGTTCGATGAAATGTGTCAATGGGGATTTCTAGCAATCTGAGTCCAATTCGTATGGCAACACACTAAATGTGTTGGGGATTGGGGTCTGGTGCTTGTCCAGTTAAGATCCGCTTCGATGTATTGCTAGAAATCACATTCGACCTATTTGGCCATTAGGGTTACACAGGGGTGTTTCATTGTCATTGGCGGGAGAAAGACCGCCTTTGATCGTCGGGCCAAGGGGGAATAAACTTGGCGGTTGACTCCCTAGCCATAGCTCACGCCCCTAGCGTAGACATCGAGTCCTCGCGCGTGGGAACGGCTTGGACAAAATATTGGGAGTTATCATTGTGGCCTTAATGCTCCCGGTTGCGGAAGGTGTTAATGGACATGGGAATGCCCACCGTCCGGAACCGGGTAGGCCTAGCGTACTTGGCACTGACCGGAATATCGGGCCATGGACGCTAGGTACCACCTTTTAGGGCAATGTCTCACCCTGGGCCAAGTCAAATGCCAAGTGTCATGAGTGCTCTAGCCCGTGTTAGCGGGGATTCATTTCGTGTCCTTTTCATTTCATTCTTTTATTTCTACCCTTCCACCCATATCATCCACGTAGCTAGCACACAACCTAGGCGAGGCTAGTAGCCATTCAAGCCATCCACCTCCCTGAGTACGATAAACCCGCACCCTACACTAACCGTGCACTTGCGGTAAAACGACACCGCGCCCAAACCGTAAACGGGGCGCCGGTCAAGTTTTTGGCGCCGTTACCGGGGAGGCGTTCGGTTTGATATTAGCTTAGCTTGGGCTCGTTAGACTACGCATAAAAACAAAAAAAATTGAAAAAAAAGTATTCAATAACCAAGAAATTTTTCCCCCACCATTATATTATCTTTTTGTTATTCTCTTGTACTATTGACGCTCCTCTCTAGTTTTCTTATTTTTGTTGTCCAGGTATCTTTGGTGTAATCATGTGGAGATCAAATTTCGATGCTCAGATGGGAGGATACAATCCTTATTCGGTTGTGGTTTGTGAGACTTGTGGGATGGCGGGGCATGTGTATTATGATTGCCCATTTACGCTCGAGAGCCTCCCCCTACACCAAGGCCAAACATTTTCCCACAACCTTAGCCCAAACACCTCCCATCCATTTTCTCAACCTTATATCCCTCCACCAACACAAGAAGAATCACACCTCGTGTCTCTCCTTGAAAGTGCCATGTTTAACCAAGGCCAGACATTACGAAACTTGGTGGTACCAATCATCGAGCCTACACCAAGGAGAGGGGATGAAGGAGAGGCCTACTTTCATGGTTGAGACTACCATCTCATCGGCCACCATAGACACATCTCAAGCCGATACCCCATTTTTCCAACACTACCACTTGGATGACGAAGCATTTTTTGATGATGATAGTGAGGATGGGGTGATTTCTCTAGGATATATGGGAGAGACCTCTCATTTTGATTTGGATACCCCATATGAGTCCTATGAGAGCACCGAGGAGTTTACAGAGCTTATGCATACGGGCGAGGAGGATGTGCGTGAGGACGAGTACACCACGACCACATACGAGGGGTCCGCTCCACATCCACCTCCACAGCCATCTCTGTCGCAGCTTCTTCCTTGGTCTGTGGTCAACCACGAGGATGTCATTCAGGACATCGGGCAGTCGGTGGAGTATGAGCATATCGTCGAGAAGGATGTGCATGAGGGCTTGGATATGATGGTCCACTCCATGGAGCCCGAGTCACATCTACCTTTACCGTTGCTCTCCACTACTTCTGCGGCTGAGCATCTACTTGAGCATATTGCCCCTATTCAGGGAAATTTTCATACTCACTCTCACTCCACTTTTGAGTCTCGCTTTTCACTTCCTATTTTCTTTAGACTCATATAGATTTGACACACCATATCTCTCGCAGGACACAGGATCTACTTCCCTTGAGGTATGCTGCAGTGTGTCACCACCTGTATAGCCACTTCTCATGGAGAGCAAGGATTTGGTCGTTGCTAGTACAGAGGATAGCGACCCATTCTCAGGGAGTATTCGTCACCCTTTTATTATTTTTCCATCTTATGTTGACGATTATCTCTGGGATACATTTATTTTGGGAAATAATTTCTTGCCATGGACTAATGCACCTCGTCCTTTGCAGGTCACAGGTGGACACCTACGAGGGATGCTTGGAGGTGCATTGCTTGGGTCCATTGGCACTTGTGGCACAGCGCTTCTGGCGGAGCCACAGAAGGAGCAGTTAGAGCAGTTACCTGACCCACTTTAGAACTTGGATCCGCCTATGCTCAGGTGTATCCTAATCCAGTAGTGTAAAAATTTACGGCTTTCTAGTTTAGATTTGAATAATCTCGTCTCCTCTCATTAGCGAGGGGAGCGTATCTAGGATTTGCTTTTGCATCGTAATAACCCTTCATGTCGTGCCCTTCTATCACTTCTACCGCCCACACCCCACATCCTCTTCCGAGGAGAATGAGCACACCGTCTCTCCTGCATTTTGATTTCTTTCTTTTCTTTTCCGATCTTCCCCTTGCATATTTCTGCATCACATTGATCATATCATTTCGCTAGCATTGTCATGTTCAGCTTGGGGGGAATCGATTTGTGTGCATGTTTTCGCGTGTCGTTATTGTGTGTCTGTGTATATGTGTTCTTTCGTCGTGTTTTATATCTTTTATTTGAGTGTTTCTTTTTCTTTATTTTTTTAGTTTCGTTCATGTGTTTTCATGTTTTTCATTTTTTGTGTCGGTGCGTAACTCCCCCCATTTTCATTGCCCTCCCGTATTCACTACTATTGCATTGAGGACAATGCAAGTTTCAGCTTGGGGGAGCGCACTTCGTGCGTCATTTGTGTCATTTTCTTTGTTTTTGAGTCGTTTTCCATCGTGTTTTTCTTTTTCTTCTCATCTTTTGTTCTCTCTCTCCTAGAGATGACCCCATATGATGAATTGCCACAAAATCACACATACACCTAGCACGGCTTCGATAATCACATTCACTAACCTTAGGAAGCCGAGTCCTCTTGCATTTTATGCTTCATGGGTTCACTTTGCTTTTGTGTGAGTTGTTTGTCGTGACTAGCTAGGGGTGTACTTCTATTTTGTTATTTTGATTTATATACCTGTCCTGGAATTACCCCTAGATTATCATGCTTCGATATTGAATATGCGGTATTTGCTTCTAATGTCTGCTTCTATATGCTTGCTATATATATATATCGTATATTTCAATTCGCATGTGTCGGGATTCCACAAACAAGGACTAGGATAACCCATTTAGCCTATGCTCTGATTAGCGAGAAATATCTCCTTTGCCCAAGTGTTTAGAATCCGATTTCATTTTTATTTTACTTGGTGCAAATCCCCTCGTCATGTACCGTTCTCCCACTTGGGAGAGTACACATGTATATATCCCAATATCCAAAAATCCAAAAAAAGAGAGAAAAGAAAAAAACCAGAAAAGAAAAGAAAAGAGAAAAGAAAAAAATATGTATAGCCAAAAATTCAAAAAAAATACAAATGCCCAAAACCCAAAAATTTCCAGTGTGAATATTTTTCCTATCTACCAAGAATAAAGGGAAGGCGAGAATTTGCACCGAGTGTTCTACTCCACATCTTCTCAACCTCCATCGTTTTCGAAAACACTTGGCATATGGACCTTCTAGCGATTATCTAGGCTATAGTGTGGTGATTTTCTTGTCCCTAGCTGTGGAGTCCCCGATGCATGATACGCTTCTATTCTTATACTCTTCTCATGCATGCTTGAGCTAATATTCGCCGCAATTTCAAATTGAATCGATATTTGGGTCTTTATTTGGGTATGTGTATATAGAGCTTTATTGCACGATGTAGATAGTGACACCGTCTACTAGCACACGACCACACTCACTCGCGCTTCATCGTGGAGGACCACGACACTTGTTTGGACTCACATTCCTTGGTTTAGTGTTGTGTTTTGTCGTATGCTTGCTTAGTGTGGCGTGTTTGATTTTGTTGTCTCTGACGGGCGATTTAGGATTTTGATTTCTTTTTCTCTTCTTCTCTCTATTTTCTCCCTCCGAGCTCCTACTCTCACTCGTCTTCCTCGAGGACGAGGAAGAGTTTAGCTTGGGGGATTTTGACGTGCGTTTATATTTCATATATTTGCGCACTTTTTCTTCCGTGTTTCTCCGTAGTTTCTGCCGTCTTGTATTCATTTTCTCATGTTTTCTTGTTTTCTTTCAATTTTCCGTGTTTTTTGTATTTTGCAGGAATTTTCCAGCATTTGGGACATAAAACGACGATATCATGAGTCCCCGGAACAACGGGAGGAGTCACACATGATCCAGGGGGTCAAACGACGAAGATCGCATCTTTCAGCCCCTCACCCGACCGGTTGGTCACTTCCAACCAATCGGGTGATGCACGCGTGCACCACCCGGACACAAGTTGGAGCGGCCAAGAAGTCACCCGGTCAGTTCAGTGACCGGTTCAAACGCCCCAATTCTCGGGAATTTGGAGCTGAATTCCAACCGATCGGGTGACATCTCACCCGATCGGTTCATTTGAAGCTGCATCGCCTCAAATATCGAACCGACGGCTCCACCCGCTCTCCTCAGTGACCGGTTGAAGCTCCCCAAGCCCGATGGCCAAAGCAACAAGCGGCTCACCCAATCGGTTGATGTTTCAACCGATCGGGTGGCCTTTTCTTCTGCCTTTGCGCGCTGCTGATGCACTCATTGAAGATCTGCTATCATTCTAGAGGGATTTTGGGTGATCTCTTATTTTTCTAGCATCGGCATCGTCGTTAGCTTTCCAACAATAGGTCGCATGCCCAAATCCGATTTTTCTACATTTTTCTAGAATTTTCGGAGCGCAGCTGTGTGCTGAAATTGGCAGCAGTCTGAATTTTCATTTCACCCCGGTCGTGTGAGTTACCACCCGACCGGGTGAGCTCTTTTTCTGCGGATTTGAGCTCTCTGGCAGGAGAAAGACCGCCTTTGACCGTCGGGCCAAGGGGAAATAAAACGGGAGTTTGATCCCCTAGCCACAGCTCACACCCCTAGCGTAGACATTGATTCATTGCGCGTGGGAACGGCTTGGATGAAATGTGGGGAGCAACCGTTGCGAGCTTAGTGCTCCCGGAGTCGGTTGGTGCTGGACATGGAAATGCCCTCCGTCCGAACCCGGGTAAACCTAGCGTATCATCTTGGGCATCGACCAGAATGTCGGGCCCATGGGATGCTTGGTACCACTTTTAGAGGCAACGTCGCACTGCTAAACCCTAGAATCCGATCACATTCCTATCCGTCGGTCGTAATAGTGAGAACTCATGATAGGGCGGAAGCCAAGGTCCTAGGTTGCCTTTTTTATATCTTACACCCTTTTGCATTAATTTTCTATTGTGACAACCCATCAAGTGATTAAGCTAGCTCACCCACCGGGTGATCAAGATCCCAATTGCTTACGAGCACAACACACGCCTCTCTGTGTTCGACCTCCAAGCCACAATTCGACACCGTGCGCTTGCGGTTACAAATTTTAATCTTAGTATCCCCGTTCCGATTTGAGTGCCAAACGGACGGGCGGTCACACATACGTGAAGAAAGATTCAAAATATGCAAAGAATACCCCAAAACCCTAGTAAAATACACTTATATATAGAGATTATGGGTATTAATAGGTAGGCAGATCCACACCTACTAGCGCTTAAGACCTGCTCCGCTAGCCTCAGCAAATCAGCACCGTTCGATCAAGGCATGATCGGACGACGTGGCACCATGTGGCCCCGGTGGGTTGCAAAATCGTCGCTAGATTCGACTCCATCGCAAAATGAATAATCACTATTGGATTAAGCAGGATGGTCGTCAGATCACCCCATGTGTCCGTCAAATTGCCCGCTCCGCATCAAAGTCCACATTCTCTTCTGATTCGATCGTCGCCGTTGATTTGGAAATCGACGAATCACCTGATGCCATGTCACCTCGCATCGGCTGGCGTTCGATGAAGGCAGGGACGTATGCGATGTTGCCACGTGGCCAGTCCTTTGAGCGGGGACCGTGTCTCTTCCGTATTTCGGCCTTATTTCCACCGTATTTCTTCATTTAAATGGTATTTGCCTTCAAAAATTTATTGAAAATAGCACATATCTCAGAAAAATATAGAAAAGTAGCCTTGGAATCGTAAAGCTGAGATCTACACATGAAAAATACGAGAAAACAAAAATAATCAAAAAAATTGTGTGTTGTGCGTAGAATAAGAGATTCCTTTAATAATAATGAAAGATTTCAATACGCTTGTATTAAAGGACTAAATACGCATTATATATGCACAAAATAACACCAAATGAGGGGTTAAATATGCCATATTTACCCTGAATCAATCATTTTCATTTTTTGGTTTCACCTTGTTTAGGGAACATATCCTCTAAAAATGTGCCATCCCTTGATTCATATTCTGTGACAACACCATCTTCTTACTCTCCCAAGAAGACATAACCCTTTGAGTTTTCAGTGTATCTAATAAATATACTCTTATTTCCTCTGGGTCGCTTATGAGAAGTGTCATGTACATAAGCTACATAGCCCTATGATTTTAAGTAACTCAAGTTTAGACTTCTCCCAGTCCAGAGTTCTTATGGTGTTTTATGAATCGATTTGGAGGGCAATATCTTCAAAATATGTGTTGATGTCAACAACGCATCTCCCCAATACTTAATTGGTAATTTTGCTTCTGATATCATGCATCGAACCATTTCTAAGAGGGCTTTATTCCTTCTCTCAGCCACACTATTTTACTTAGATGTATAAGAAATAGTTTGTTGTCTTAGAATCCCTTTTTCATTACACAGATCCTTAAACTGATCTGATAGATATTCTCTCTCTCTCTCTCTCTCGCGGTCTATCTTCAAGGTTTTAACCTTTTTATCCAATTGATTCTCAACTTCGTTGAGAAACATCAGATTTATGGGATATAAGGTATATCTTTCCAAATTAAGAGAGTCATCTATAAATGTAATGAAATACGAGTCAAAATGCCTTGCCCTCATACCCATTGGTCCACAGATGTCAGAATATATAAGCTGTAATGAAGTGTCAATTCGTTTTGCCTTTACAAATGGTTTCCTAGTAATTTTGCCTGCTAGGCATGGTTCACATGTAGGAATTTCTATTTTGGCAAGAGACCCCAAAAGTCTCTCTTTAGCCAAGCATTCTATCATGGCTTTTTCTATGTGACTTAGTCTAGCATGCCATAACAATGCATCATTGTCATATGGTACAGACGAAGATCTGGTTAATGACGTGTGTTTATATTTTATATATTCACTCATGTCTTCTTCGTGATTTTCCGTTGTTTTCCGGTGTTTCGTATCCATTCTCTTGTGATTTTTAGTTTTCTTTAACTTTATTTGTGATTTTGTGCCGTTGTAGGAGATTGCCAGCGTTGGGGACATATATAGCAGATATCATGAGTCCCCGGAGCAACGGGGAGTGCCACGCGCAATCCCGAGGGCCCAACGTCACAGAATGCCATATATCAGCCCTCAACCGATCGGGTGGACAGACCCACCCGATCGGTTCATGCACGCGTATCCGACCCGGACAGGAGCATCAGTGAAGAAGAGCTCACCCGATCGGTTCAGTTATCGGGTGAAAACGACAGTGCTCTCTGTCTTTCGGAGCTGAAATCCAACTGATCGGGTGACATCTCACCCGATCGGTTCATCTGTAGCTAAATTCTCCCAGCTCACGACCCGACGACATCACCAGATCAGTTCAGCGACCGGGTGATGTATCTCCAAAGCTGAAGATCAAGTCGACATCCGTCTCACCTGATCGGATGAGGACGCTTATCTATATATATTGCCCTAGGTTTTCCCAGAAAACGATCCCCATTTTTTCAGACTATGTTTTTGGGATTTTGGCGGCTGCAATTTTATTTTGTATTGTAAGTTCTCTGATTGTCTTGATATTTTAACATTTCGTTCTTAATACTATTTGCTCCATAACTCTATTGCTTGATCTTGATTCAAATGGTTAAATTTTGTTGTGTTGCTATTTTTGCAATGAATCGTGAGTAGTTCCCCAATCTAGGGCATTGGTGGAAGCCCCTTCGTGGGTTCTCCCTAGAACGACTATAGGATTGGGATATCGATCGGATCTAGGAATTTAGATGGTTATGTGGGGCATTTTATTGTCATTGGCGGGAGAAAGACCGCCTCTGACCGTCAGGCCAAGGAAAAATTGTCACGCCCCGCTTCCCAAAAATATGGAGGCGAAGCGTGAGAAGGTCCGCTCAGACTTGAAGCTGCAAAGCTGCAAGTCCGATAAGCGTCAATCAAATTTAAAACTGCAGGTCCTTGCAACGCGAACGAAACAAAGATAATAATAATAAAATGAGACAAAAGAGATATCTCAGAATATCCATAAAATAAGTTTCAACATCACAGAAAAAGCCACCAGGCTGAAATAAAAGAGAGTCAAAAGGCCCAAACATGGCCAACAAAAGTACAGCGTACAAAACAAAGGTGCCACGCACCGACAACTAACAACAAAACCTAAAACAAAAGAAGCTCAGCAAATTCACCAAGAAAGGTCTCCGGTGTCCACAAAACTTCTCCTGGGCAATCATGGACTCAGACTCAGCGTCAGCAAAACATCACGTACTCAGCAACGGTCTCTGGCTCAGGGTCTAACATGTGACACCCAAAAGAGCAAGGGGCACATGTCAGCAAGTCTACAAGAGACTTGTGCAAGGAAACTGAAAGTAGGTACAAGTAAAGCAACCTAGCAGTTCTAGCATGAATGCAATGACATGGCAGTTAAAGTATGAGTGCAACAAGTAAAGTAAAGTAAGGTACGAGCATGGCATTTAAGCATGGCATGGATGACAAGTTTTACAAGTAACACTCACTAGTACAAGACAAGTAAAGTAAGCACCTCGTGCACAGAGATTCCGCCTTCTGGCTAGAGTGGCTGATCGGGTCACTCCTAAGCTAAGGTGATCGTTTATCCCTACCCCTCCACGTGTATCGAGCCAGGGCCTTACCCCCCGAACGGTAATGCTCGCTTCTGGATCACGAGCCAGGAAGTGTTTTTAACAAGTATGGCATAGGGGTGCACCTAGCCGGACCAGGAAACCGGGCATTGGCTTTTGACCAACACATGAGGCCCGTTCCCAGGAAGTAGTATTCAAGGAGTACAAGCACAAGTATTGTAGCGTGTGCTACGAATGCAACAATCAACTTGGATGACATGTAGAATGCAATGCATGGTAGTTAAAAGTGCGTACAGTTAAGGAATTTAAACGTGATAGATACAAATGCATGAACAAGTTTAAGGGCTGGATCTAGCTTCGTTGTCAAGCTAGATCAATTTAGGTGACGGATCTAGTTTCGTTGTCAAACTAGATCAAGTAGGCGTCTAGCCAGCTATCATTTCACTGACTAGTCTCTTTTACGCTAAAACAAGGAAGTGGCCTAAAAACATGGCCCTACACAAGAGTTGGCAAGTTTCACTTGCCTGCAAGTACAACGTCTGAGCACACCGTCCAATGAGTCCAAAAAATCACAATTATCCTACGTGCACAAGTCCACCGGCCTAAAGTCCATATTATTAATCTTTATTAATGAATTTAAAACATTTAAAATACTTTAAAAACATCAATTTTAGTCTTGATTAACATGCAATAGGTTGGGGGTCCTAGGGGTGCAAAGCGTTACCTCAACACGACGCGAAAGCTACACTGGCGTCGGGTAGCGACGCCAGGGGTTGGAGTAAGAGAACACGCTCCAAGTCCTGATTCCAAATTATTTTCCTCGCTGGAAAGTTTAGAGCATCAACCGGAGCAACGGTTCCAGATTCCAAAGCTAGCACGTGCGACGACAGGCTACGACGTGTCGCAACGTCGTACACGGCAATTTCTCGAAGAGCAAGCACCTAGCACGTAGGAACACATATCCTACTCCACCGGTGCATGCAAATAATGATTTTTATGCTCCGCACCCACATGCACGTAATCATGCTCATGCACATCCTAATGCTTATGTTCACACATCTAATCCACATGTGAATGCCTTCTCTCATAATCATCCTCATGCATACACACCTCATGCTTATCCACATATGTATGCTACACCACATCATGGATCTCATGCTCATCATAATGCTATTGCTAGATCTCATGCTCCTAGGCCACATGCACCACATAGAAATCAACCTTTTGTGCATGCAACCACTAGGAAGAGGATTCCCAAAATTTACACTATTTGGGGTCCCAAGAACACTAGCAATCATGATATGAATGTTTATGTGCAATCCTATATTAATGATGTTATTTTGAATGATGATTATGTTGGAAAGTCTAAGTTCCTCTTGGACTTGGTTTCCGAAGGGTTAGTTCCTTTGACTCTTCAATGTTTGGTACCATGAGTTTATGATCATGTTATGGGTACCAAGGCATTTGATTATAAAATTGATTTTGACTACATTAACTCATGGGTTACAATTATTTTAATTTTGTATTTCAAATTTGTTGTCTAACCCATTGGATCCAAAAAGGGTTTTTGGATACCAAAATGAAGTTTTCTAGGTACAATCCACCGTTGGATACCAACCCTACCAACTCCTCGATTTGCGAAGACTTTCATTCAAACGGAGTTGATGGTGCTTAGGTAATGCACCAATGTAGGGGGAGCTTAATGTTGTAAGTATGATATTACATTTGGTATCCATAAGGGTTGAATGCATGCTTGGTTAGAATCTATGTCTTTACATTGGTATCATTTTGTTTCTCCTAGCATGATAAAATTGTGAATGCCATAAATGCTTTGAAATTCATATCTATTTTTGGCATGACATGTTTTTAATAGTTATTATGATAATTTTCGTATTACTTTTATCACCTTGTCACTTCTCATCGCACACTTCACTTAGTTTTGATGTGCTTTTACTTTATGTTCATTTTCGATCGATATTGTGACATTTGATATTCTATGATGTGCACCACTCTTCTGATGGTTCATTCCTTTGTGCACATTTTATGTATGTCTCTGATATTGATTTCGTCGCTCGATGATTTATTTTGATTCAATAGCTTTAGTTGTATGAAAACATAGAATTGTTTTCCATGCACTAAAATAGCTATAAATGTTGATATTGGAGAATAAATTCCTTTCATCAATACGTGAATTTACAATTGGTATTTTGATGACTTCATTTTTCGTTTTTCAACTAAGGTCTCTTTGGCACACCTTTAATATGTTTTGGTATTTTACTTTGGTGTCATTGGACCGAGGTCGTATTCTTCGACTCCCATGATTCATGTATTATTTGGCCATGATTTGTTATCATTGACTTCCTCCCGCACTTTTTGGATTATGCCAAAGGGGGAGAGATATAATAATGGCATGTGCTAAATGATAGTTTAGCATGAATCTAATTTGATATGTTAGATTCAGGGGGAGTTAAGAAAATATAAATGTATTTCAAATTCGATAACTGGATTTGTATTTTTAATTTTCTCGCCTGATTGATGCATATGTTTATTATTTCGTATGGAACTAATGTGTCATCAATGCAGGGGGAGTAAGTATATTCCATTTAGTTCATTATTTTTTATTATTATTTATGTTGGTTTGTCATCACCAAAAAGGGGGAGAATGTTGAGTATTGGACTCCCCGGATTTGGTTTTGGATGATGAGCAAACATAAATATATCATGAACTAACAATTTGTGAGCGCAGTTATGGAGATCGTCGCCAAATTCACGAGAACACTCAAAGCGACATCTTAAGACTTCTCAAAGCTCGTATTCAATGCCTAAAGCTTCGTTGAAGCTTTTGGACCTTTTTGGAAGTCATGAAGATTTGATCGAAGCTTTCGAAGACCGTTCCTTAAGGTTTTATTCATAGTCTTTTAGCTTCGATTTATAGAATGTTAAGCCTTGAGTAATTCTTACATGTCTATCTTCATATCGCTCATATCTTAGAGCTAGGATTATCTTAGAAGCCATTAGAAACTTTCCCGAAGCCTATCGCTTCTTCCCTCGGCTTCTAGTGCATCTTAGTTGGTTCAAGTAGAGTCACCAACCGACTAGATGACGATCTAGTCGGTCGGCAACTCTTCATGAACCGACTAGATGTCCTAACTCATTTCAGCTCAGCCATGTCGATCAATTAGTCGGTCAAAGAAGGTTCTCCGACCGACTAGATGACGATCTAGTCGGTTAGGAATCCTTCTCAGACCGACTAGTTGAGCTTGCCTCTGTACAGCCTGAGTTACTGTTTACAGTTAGTCGGTCCAAGAACATTCATCGACCGACTAGTTGTGAAACTAGTCGGTCAGCATTTGTTCTTAGACCGACTAGTGTAACTTGTATTCAGCTTCGTGCATTTCACTCTTAGTCGGTCAAAGAACACTCACCGACCGACTAGTTGGCAAACTAGTCGGTTGGCAAGTCTTCTTAGACCGACTAGTTCATGTTGCCTGGAAATCTCTCTTTTGGCTGTCGAGCTGTTAGTCGGTCCATGTTGAATCACCGACCGACTAGTTGATGAACTAGTCGGTCAGTGATCCTTCTTAGACCGACTAGTCTGCTTCAGATTAGAGCCGTTGGAGATTTGAAAGCGACGTTTCTTTCTCTCTTTTCCCTTGATCCTTTAAATACATGGATGGGTTATTTCATAGGATCCAAGGCTGCTATTTTCCAGAGTTCTATTGATTCAAAGAGAAGCTTTCAACTCTCATCTTCAAGCTCTCCCATTCTCAAGAATCTCTCCCTCACTCTTATTCCTCAAGAGAGATTCATTGATTGTGAGCCTTCCAAGCCAAGGGCTTGATTCTAGGTCATCCATTACATCCCTAGGCTTCCATTGCTGGTCATCTTCTTGAAGCTAGGGTTTGGTGACTCTTCCTCCATCAAAATCCTCTTTGCCCTAATTGGGTAAGAAATCTCAAGGCATAGGTATTTTGTTGGTAAGCATTTCATTTCAGTTATATTTTGAATTGTATACTCTCGGTTGTGAGAGGTTTTGCGTGATCCCGGGTTGTGGGATTCACGGTCATCGATTGTAGGTCGATTGCACTTGTGAGGTTTTCGCAAGTGGTCATATTGGAAATCTTGAGTTAGGGTTTCTAACTCAAGTATCCGGAAGGGATCCGGGTGGTTGGGACGTAGGATCACCGGGAACAAGTCGGGGAGACTTGGGTGGATCCGAACCCATTAAACCATTTGTTTGCGTTTGCATTTATTCTTGTTGATCGTTGTTATTCCGCATTGTTGTTTGTTAATTGCACGATAATTAGGAATAACTCTCCCTATTATTTAAAAGTACTATTCACCCCCCCTCTAGTACATGTGCAGTGGCTTCCTAGGGCACTACAATTTTGACGATGGAGGTCGCCAAAGAACCTGAAGCTCCATTGGTTGATGGGAGACCAAATCTAAAAGCAAATGACAATGGAGCTTCGGCATCCAACACCATGACTTCGGAGGTAGTTTCTGAAGAAGAAAAGAAGAAGGATGAGGAGGGTAACTCGAGGGTCTTCAAGCCTGCGGTGCCATTCCCACAAAGGCTTACCTAGGTGAAAATAGATGAGAAGTACGGCACGTTCTTCGATATGGTTAAAGACTTGAGTTTGCAAATCCCCATCCTAGAGGCTATAGAGACCAGCCCTTCATATGCAAAATTTTTGAAGGATTTCATAACGAAGGGTACAAGGAAAGAGAAAGTTGTCTTAACGACGGTGTGCAGCGCTTTGATTCAATGAGCAAATCCGCCAAAGCTCAAGGACCCCGGAAGTTTTTCTATCCCATGCTCGATAGGGGAGGTGAAAATCAATCGAGTGCTCATCGACTTAGGTATGAGCGTGAGTCTGATGCCTCTGTCATTATACAAGAGGATAAAAATGGGGGACCTTGAATCCACCGGAATGACTCTGCAACTGGCAGACAGATCGGTGAAGTACCCGATGGGGGTAGTTGATGACTTGCCCGTCAACGTCAGTGGTGTACATGTGCCGGTTGATTTCGTAGTGATGGACATGCCGGAGGACAATCATACCCCGATTATCCTCGGGAGGCCCTTCATGGCAACCACGGGCGTACTCATTGACATGAAGAAGGGAAAGCTGTCCGTGAATGTCGGGGATCAGAAAGTAGAGTTCGATTTGGGACTATCAATGAAGCATCCACCGGAGGAACAAAGATGCAATCTACTGGAGGTCGAGGAAGAAAGAATCGTTGCGGCTGGATCATGGGAAGTTCTTTCAAGGAACCCCCCCGATAGCTTAGAGGGCCTTGAGGAACACATTGGGTTGGAAGAAGAAGAAGTAGCTGGAGAAGTGTGTGTTTTCCAGACAACTCCTCCTGGATTTAAGAAGGTTGCTCTGACAAAGAGCAAAGGAAAAAATCCCTTGGGGCTCACGGCTGATGAAGTTCGTATCCTGAAGAGAGTGGCGACTGACGCCAACGTGAGGAGAATGCCCCCGGATACCACCAGTGGGAGGATCGTCAAGAGCATCTACCTGTCACCTCTGTCACCGACGAATGCACCTGCTCCTACAACTGAAGGGATGCTGATCATTGGGCATCACCCGTACAATCCCCCTGAAGATCATAAATCGGGAGTGGAGCAAACGACTTTAAACAACAACACTTCATGGGAGGCAACCCATGTTCTGAACTCTCATCGTTACTTATAGGATTAGTTTTCTTATTTTTGGTGAATAAATTCTGCTATTGGGATAAACGTTGGGAGACTTAGATGATTTTTGTGTTTGTGCAGGAAATTGCCCCCACCCGATTGGTTCAAGCATCAACCGTAGGCCATGTCTGAAGATGGTCAGTATCAGAACATAAGTCAACCGATCGGTTGAGCTGAAGCTGTGATCGGGTGGCAGACCGGGTGGAGAGTACAGAGCTCTCGGGAAATTTGTGAAGCGGTCAACCGATCGGGTGAAAACTCACCCGATCGGTTCACCTGTAGCTGTTGATCCGCAAGGAATTTTCGAAAATAACCCACCCGATCAGGTGAGATCTCACCCGATCGGTTCGCCTAACCCTATAATTACCCACCCCCTCACCTGATTTCATTTCATCCGATCCCTTTCTCTCTCCTCTGAACGGTTCGTCTCCCATCTCCCTCAAACGAACCTATCTCTAACTTCCACCACTCATAAATTCACTACCACACTACCTCTCTTCCACCATAAATCCCCTCCCATCCACCACACTTCATCGCCAAAACCCTAGCCCTAACCCGAGATTTTCGAAAATTCTCCTCTTGTCGGATTGAAGTGCAGCGGCTTCGCATACTCCTCCATTGCATGGCGAAGGACCTTTTGCGAGCAAGGAATCGCCTAGATACTGGGTACACTCGCTCCTGAGCATTATTTTTTTACTTTGCCCAAGTATTAGCATTTGCTCCATTGTTGTTTGATTGTGTGCATTCATATAATCTTGCATTCTCATTGCTTCACCACACAATCATGGCCAAAGACAAAGACAAGGGTAAGAGGATCATGCAGGAAGAGGAGCCGTCTCGCAAGAGACACAAACCCACACGTCCACCGCGTGCACGTGCTCCTCCTGCTCCTCCTACCCGACCACCATCCCAACCCATCATTCCCGTGGCGGACCCGCTGATGGGCACGCAGGGAATCCGTTTCTTGAGTCTAGAACATAAAGATTTTTATACTCGACTCGACCAACGATCCCACCTAGCCACTAAGTTTGCCCATAGTCAAACCCTTATCGATCTCAGAGTTTTCTCCGGGGTCGAGTCCTTATTTGCAAACTTAGGATGGCTAGGTTTCTTTAACTCCTATGCACCATCGTACCCCCCCTCACACTCGAATTCCTCTTAACTCTCAAAACTGAGGGTGGGGGTCAATCATAGATTTCCGCCTCAGGAACCGAAACTTTCTCATCCACGTGAACACAATCAACAACATTTTTGGTTTCCCTATTCTCGAGGACCCTATTCCCCCCTATGACATTCATCGCGACTTCGATGTCGATCTTTTTCGGAGACTCCTCACTCTTCACGGCCATTATGCTCGAGGCAAGGCCAAGGCCTCCTCCATCATCAACCCCGTATTCCGTCTCACCCACCGCATCATATCTAGCGCTTTCTTTCCTAGGGATGAGTCCGGCACTGTGACCATCCCTGATTTATTCATTTTGTGGGCGATGACGTTCCCATTCATTCCAGGTGTTGACGGGATCAATTTTGAGGCCCCACGCATTTGCATTAACGCCGGTGCATGGCTTATTGATTCGGGTTGAATATTGCATATTTAACCCCCCATTTAGCCCTATTTTGTGCTCATATGATGCTTAATTGGTCCCTAATACTATCATTATTTATTAGAGCAAACCATTGATTTGTGCACAAAGTATGAATTTTATTGAGTATTTCCGCCTTTTTATATTTTTCATGGCTTGGTCTCGATCTCACGATTCCAACGACTATTTATTTGTATTTTTCTGAGATCTGTGCTAATTACTGTGAATTTTTGAATGCATAATACCAATTAAATGGAGAAATACGCAATTAAATACGAAAATACAGTCGTCAGCCAATCATACGCTGCCACGTGGCCGCATCCAAGCGGCTCCCACCTTATCCGACGATCGAGATCAAGCGGTGACGCGACTGGTTCGGTACAGTGGGATCAAGATCCAACGGTCGAGATCTATCTAAAGCACGTCCTCGTACGCGAGCGGAGCAGCCAAACCGTGTCCGTCGATCGCAGATCGAACGGCCACGCATTCGAGAGCAGATGACGAGGGCTGCGATTGTTGTGGCCGTTGGATCTCGATCCAATGTCCTGATGCCGAGCAGAACGAGTGGAGCGGAGCGCGTACTCGGGAGCCACGTGTAACGATCCTAGGAGGCTGCCGCGTAAACGGACAGCTTGACCGAATACGTAGCTGGTCCGAAGAAGCGAAGCGGCAAGCTCCTTACGGGGCGACGTAGTAAGCTTGCAGCCGAGCGATCAAGATCGGACGGACAAAAATTTACCCCGAAGCGAAGTCGGATTTAAGTCGAGCGGATGTGGGCGCACGACCTTTGACTCACACGTGGCAGTCCCATGTTCAATCTCGCTCAGATCCTACGGTCACGATTTGAGGCGGCTGTTGGGTTTGGGTATTGGTGCAAATGGAGCGGGTTTTGGAGCCCGTTAACAACATTAAACCCGCAATGCCTCTATATAACGTATTTTTAGGGTTTTGTTCCGTATTCTGGCGTATTTGGGGCTTTAGGAGCCGTATTTCGCCACCAAATTTGGGGGCCCTGGGGATAGAGGCTAGATCTAATATTTGAAGGAGTTTGGGGTTCAATTGGAGAGAATTGGTGATAAAATTCTAAACTTTACCTTGCATTTGGCGTATTTAGCTCGTATTTTGATGTATTGATGATGTATTTGGCTATGAATATTGATTCTCTACCCTCCATGCGTGGCTAATACCCTCATGTGCTGGTTGTGATGTTGTTAGCTCTCTGAAATCTCTGATTTTAATATCTTTTCGCCTTAATTTACACGTTATATCGCGTATTTTGCTAGTTTCTACATGTATTATTCAAGTATAATCGTTGTTGGTGTACTTGGATCGAATATGATCTTTGTGGACGTACTCGTGGTGATCCTTGCAGACACATTAGCTTATTTTCATCATGAAACTAGTATTGTATGCGTACTTAAGGCACTTTTCGTTGTTCGTGAATTGTTATATTTTCCGACGTTCTCGTGCCCTGACCGGACGAAACGTTGCGTTATAGAAAAGATATTTATAATCATTGATTGCATTGATCCTAACGAAATCACAACCAACACATTTTCTTCATATTGATACCCCAATATTGCCTTCCCCGTAGTTATCGTAGGATTTTCTTGTATTCTTTTAAACCCTTGATACCATTTCGTTATACTTGATAGGTGGTTGTTTATTACCGTATTATTACTCTTTACAAACTGAAGTTCGTAATTTTGTAGGTCAGTTGTCCCGTGGATTCGATATCTGGACTCACCAGGATATTACTTGTTCGATCTCCTGCGCTAGGGAGTAGTGCTCACATCTTTTGAGACGAGGCAAGTTTTTGGCGCCGTTGCCGGGGCTCTAATACGTTCGTATTTTGTATATCATCATTTATTAGAGAAATCATCTTATTTGATCACAAAACAGCAATTAACTGAGTATTTATGCACTTTTTATATTTTTCATAGCTTGTTCTCGATCTCATGATTCCAACGACTATTTATTTGTATTTTTCTGATATCTGTGCTAATTACAATGAATTTTTGAATGCAGAATACAATTTTAAATGAAGAAATATGCTCAAAATACGAGAAATACGGTATTCATCGTTATCCGACCGCTTCGCCCGCTCCGCCGCTTCGAATCTGCATTGCGATCGACCGTTGGATCGAGATCCAACGGTAGAGAAAAGGCCACGTTGCCAACATCTAAGAGCGCTGCGGGAGTGACAATGGCCGTTGGATCTCGATCCAACGGCCAAGATGAGGCCGCGTCAGCTTTGCTCTCGCGTGCGCTGCGGGGGAACGTTGGCCGTTGGATCGAGATCCAACGGATGAGAAATTTCCAAACCCCGATAACTGCACACCGTTTGATCTGGCGGGGAGCGACGATCTCAAGCCACGTGGCAGCAGCGGATTGGCTGGCGGCCGTATTTCTCGTATTTTGAGCGTATTTCCTCATTTAAAATGGTATTCTGCATTCAAAAATTCATAGTAATTAGCACAGATATCAGAAAAATACAAATAAATAGTCGTTGGAATTGTGAGATCGAGACCAAGCTATGAAAAATATAAAAAGTGCATAAATACTCAGTTAATTGCTGTTTTGTGATCAAATAAGATGATTTCTCTAATAAATGATGATATACAAAATATGAACGTATTAAAGACCAATTAAGCATCATATAAACACAAAATAGGGCTAAATGGGGGGTTAAATATGCAATATTCAACCCGAATCACACCCCCCAACAAGCGATTTGCTAGTCTCTATCAAAAAGAGCGATGAATACGGATGATTGATAAAATAATAAATTCTATCAATTGCTTATGGCATGGCTCAATAATACGCTTTCCAACATGATCTAGAATATCAATATACACAATCCATGCACAAGATCAATCACATGATATTTTCTCTAATTTAATTTGAATAAATAACATGCAAGCATCGTTTTGCACAAGCGAAAGTATAACACGTCGTTATATTCTAGTCTTCTCATTTCCAAGGAATTGGCATCTCAAAAAGTAACCGTTCACATCATAGGTATTGAGGTTGCTTAGTGTATTCACCATTTCTTTTTTTTAGTTCCGCGTAACGCGCATCAAGCAACATTTGGGGAAAATTGTATAACTTGGATCGCTCCATCAAATGAATGAGGTTCCAGTCAATGGCTCCCAAATCAGACGATAATAGGGCATTAGGCCAAAAAGGACCCCTCGAACTGTACTACTCAAGCCAACCAAGTTATTTATTTTAGTGACACACTTATTCATTTCATTTTTTTTCTTCATTTCTTTCTCTTTTTTTTTCTTTTTTTTGTAAGCAACTCAACACCCATGGATATGAACATAAACATCAATAACAAAGGCCAAATTCCTCTTCAACTTGAAGACTTTTCTAATAAATCGTGTATACTTAAGCTTTTTCATCACAATAGCATGCATGAAATAAATTCAAGCTATTTCGAGATATTAATCATGACAATTGAAAATTTTCATGAATAGCATATTAACGGTAATTCCATGAAGGAAAAAAATTTAATTCACGCCATAAACGATTTTTAGAACTCAATCAATGCATAATCATCCGTATTTGTGGAATATGAAGGAGTTATAAATGATGAGATTGGGAGTTCATTCTTTTCTTTTGCCTTGTTTTTTGGGAAAAAAATTCCTAAGGTCTCATACTACACAGCCCCCAACTAAAGATGGACATTGTCCTCAATGTCAAAGAGGGTACAAGTTTATTCAAAGCAAGCATCCTAGAAAGCATATAAAATCTACACTACTGGAAAGAACACACCGTGGTCAAATGGTGGATCCTGAATCTTTAATGGTGGATGAAGTTGTTCAATTTGCTCCTTGCGCTCCTCGGTGATTATTCTTCCTCCAAAAACTAATTTGGACCCCAGCAACACAACTCCAAGCATCTCTATAAGCTGTATACCAATGTCCTGCAAGAGATGAGTTATGTCAGTCCAAATTAATTTAAAATTCTTCGCCACAAACATATTCCAAATATAGTCATCAAAGTAAAGTAAAATAAAGCATATTGATGACTACTCCCTGAAGGATATGCACTACTCTCGGTATGATGCTCAGTCATTGGGGAGTGGGGTAAATGATTTTGAGAAAAAACTGGAGGGGGGGATGGTTCTGGCTCCATAATGATAATCTTTAAACCCATGTTCCTCGCTATCTCCTCCTCCTGTTCATCCAAAATTGCTAGCTCGTCCTCTCTTTTGCACACACTTCCTGCCATGTTAATGTTTTCATTCGTGACTTCATCGTGGCATGGCTCGCTCGGTATACCTGCAATAGAAGATAAACTCACATTAGATTCTGTAAATTGAATTTCAAAGGCATTACTTTCTTCTAAGCAAGTGGCAATCAGAGTAAGATTTTCAATGGATTTCTGAATCTGCTGACTCCGAGCAAGGAAGTTTTCTTGGAATTGATGGGATGTAGCCTCCTGTGTCTGAATGAGCAAGTAAACTTCCTCTTTCAAGGATTGCAATGGTACGTCTACACTTTGCTCCCCTTGATCAAGTCTTGAAGGCTCCGTTAAATCGCACCTTGAAGTCTCTTTCATGATTTCTTCATTCTCTTGTAAATACTTCATGTAATTCCACGCCTCTGTCGGCGTCATGCCTCCCAAGAATTCCTGCAGCTGTGGTCGTAGTCCACCTAGGAAGGACTCCATAAGCTCTTCCTTTGTAAACCCATGCTGCGGATAGCTCGATATTATGTCTGTGAACCTCCTCCAGGCCTGAAAGAAAGTTTCACAATCATTCTGATTAAAACCAATAATCTTAAGCTTCTCCATCATATGTTTGTGTGCATTATTATTCTCTGCATCATGCCAAGTATTTGTGCGATAGAATTTCATGTGTTCCATATACTCCATTTTTTTGAATTTTTTAAAGAGAAAACAAAACAAAAGAAAAAACTAATAAAAAAAATCCTAAACTATAAGATGGAAGGATCTCACCGAATGTTCCTCCAAACGAACTGAAATCGTAGATTACAAGTACTGTTATCCCCGGCAACGGCGCCAAAAACTTGCCTCGTCTCAAATGATGTGAGCACTACTCCCAAGCGCAGGAGATCGAACAAGTAATATCCTGGTGAGTCCAGGTATCGAATCCACGGGACAACTGACCTGCAAAACTACGAACTTCAGATAGTAAAGAGTAATAACACGATAATACCCAACCACCTATCAAGTATAAAGACTTTAGAATAACAAAAGAAAATCCTACGATATTTATGCTGACTTCGGTATGGGGTATCGATATGGAGAGTATGTGTTAGAAACGATTTCGTTAGGGTGTGTGCAATCAATGATTAATAATATCTTTTCTATAACTCAACGTTTCGTCCGGTCAGGGCATGAGAACGTCGGAAAATATAACGATCAAGCGCATAAACATGTGCCAAAGAATTAATCACGTATACCGTCGATTTCATAGGGAAAATAAACACAATCACATCACGAATAAGTCCGCAAAGATCAGATTCGACTCAAGCATGTACACGTCTCCGTGTAACATACCCAAACAAGATATATGTAGAAATTGACAAAATACATGATTATACAATGCAAATAGGGCGAAAAGATATAGAAATCAATAATTACGACACCCTAACTACGTCAACACCAACACATGAGATGGATGTGTTACGGTTGTGACTTCATTAGGAGTTTATAATCGCTGAAATATCATGTCTTTTATATCACACAACGCTTCACTCGGTCAAGGCGTGAAGACGTCGGAAGATGAATCGATAAAAAAACTAGTTAAAATAGCCGTATACGCATTACTAGCAACGTTGATTTCATTAAACGATAAGCACGATGATATGTCCTGATTAGATAACATGAATTAGCAAGCCTTGTCAGGGCCTAGCCATAGGGAACATCAAAGATATCGCCAATGAAGAATACCCAACAAATACGATGTAGAAATCAACGTTACGAGCAATTTTGACGTGATAATAGGGCTAAAGACATGAAATTTCACGATTACATACTCCTAATTACATCACAACCATAGCATAAGGAGATTAGCCACGCATGGTGCAAGAAAAATCAGATTTCATAGATGAATACATCGTTCAAACACCGAAATACAATGAAAAATCACCAAATACGGGGTATAAGTTCAAGAATTTATCCGAAAAATCACCAAATACGGTGCCAAAAACATTCGGTGAGATCCTTCCATCTTATAGTTTAGGATTTTTATTATTTTTTAATTTTGTTTTCTCTTTTAAAAAAAATTCAAAAAAATGGAGTACGGAACAACACAAACATATGATGGAGAAGATCAAGATCGTTGGTTTTAATCAGAATGATTGTGAAACTTTCTTTCAGGCCTGGAGGAGGTTCACAGACATAATATCGAGCTATCCGTAGCATGGGTATACAAAGAAAGAGCTTATGGAGTCCTTCCTAGGTGGACTACGACAACAGCTGCAAGAATTCTTGGGAGTCATGACGCTGACAGAGGCGTGAAATTACATGGAGTCTTTACAAGAGAATGAAGAAATCACGAAAGAGACTTCAGAGTGCGATTCAACAGAGCCTTCACGCCTTGATCAAGAGGAGCAAAGCGTAGACGTACCATTGCAATCCTTGAAAGAGGAAGTTCAATTGCTCATTCAGACACAGGAGGCTACATCCCATGGAAGAAAATAAATTGGATAGAAGAAAATAATTACTCAATAGATTTTCAATAGAGAGCTTCCTTGCTCGGAGTCGGCAAATTCAGCAATCTATTGAAAATCTTACTCTGATTACCGCTTGCATAGAAGAAAATAATTATTTTGAAATTCAATTTCCAAAATCTAATTTGAGTTCATCTTCTATTGCAGGTATATCGAGCGAGCCATGTCACGATGAGGACACGAATAAAAATATCGACATGGCAGGAAGTGTGTGCAAAAGAGAGGACGAGCTAGCAATTTTGGATGAACAGGAGGAGGAGACAGCTAGGGACACAGGTTTAGAGATTATCGCTATGGAGCCCGAACCATTCCCTCCCCCAGTTTTTTTCCAAAAATCATTTACCCCTCTCTCCAATGACTGAGCATCATACCGAGAGTAGTGCATATCCTTCAGGGAGTAGTCATCAACGTGCTTTGATTTATTTTACTTATTTTGATGACTACATTTGGAATATTTTTATTGGAAAGAGTTTAAGACTAAATTGGATTGACGTGACTCATCTCTTGCAGGATACAGGTGAACAGCTTAAAGAGACGCTAGGTGTTACGTTGCTGGGATCCAGTTTAGTCATTAGAGGAAGAATACTTACCGAGGAGCGCAAGGAGCAAATTGAACAACTTCCTCCACCATTAAAGATCCGTGATCCCTCATTTGACCACGGTGTGTTCTTTCCAGTAGCGTAGATTTTATATGCTTTTTAGTTGCTTGCTTAAATTAACTCGTACCCTTTTCGACATTGAGGACAATGTCCATCTTTAGTTGGGGGGTGTGTATGAGACCTTATGGTTTTTTTTTTCAAAAACAAGGCAAAAGAAAAGAATGAACCACCAAATCTCATAATTTATATCTCCTTCTTATACCACTAATGCGGATGATTATGCGTTATTTGAGTTCTAAAAATTGTTTATGGCTTGAGTTAATTATTTTTCCTTCATGGAATTACTGTTAATATGCTATTCATGAAAACTTTCAATTGCCATGATTAATATCTCGAAATAGTTTGGATTTATTTCATGCATGCTAATGTGATGGAAAAGCTTAAGTATATACGATTTATTAGAAAAGTCTTCACGTTGAAGAGGAATTCGGCCGTTGTTATTAATGTTTATGTTCGAAGAATGGGTGTTGAGTTACTTATGAAAAAAAAGAAAAGAGAAAAAAAGGAGTACTAAAAACATGAAATGAATAAGTGTGTCACTTAATAAATAACTTGGTTGGCTCGAGTAGTACAGTCCGAGGGGTCCTTTTTGGCCTAATGCCCTATGATCGTCTGATTTGTGAGCCATTGACCGGAAACTCACTTATTTGATGGAGCAATCCAAGTTATACATTTTGCCGCAAATGTTGCTTTATGCGCGTTACGCGGAACTAATAAAAGAAAAGAAATGGTGAATACACTAAGCAACCTCAATACCTATGATGTGAACAGTTACTTTTTGAGATGCCAATTCCTTGGAAACAAGAAAACTAGAATTTAACGACGTATTATACTTTCGCTTGCGCAAAACGATGCTTGCATGTTCTTTATTCAAATAAAATTAGAGAAAATATCATGTGATTGATCTTGTGCATGGATTGTGTATATTGATGGTCTAAGTCATGTTGGAAAGCGTATGATTGAGCCATGCCATAAGCAATTGATAGAGTTTATTGTTTTATTAATCATTCGACTTCATCGCTCTATTTGCTAGGGACTAGAAAATCGCTAGTTGGGTGGTGTGATTCGGGTTGAATATTGCATATTTAACCCCCCATTTATCCATATTTTGTGCTCATATGATGCTTAATTGGTCCCTAATACGTTCGTATTTTGTATATCATTATTTATTAGAGCAAACCATTGATTTGTGCACAAAGTATGAATTTTAGTGAGTATTTCTGCCTTTTTATATTTTTCATGGCTTGGTCTCGATCTCACAATTCCAACGACTATTTATTTGTATTTTTCTGAGATCTGTGCTAATTACTGTGAATTTTTGAATGCAGAATACCAATTAAATGGAGAAATACGCAATTAAATACGAAAATACGGTCGTCAGCCAAACACACGCTGCCACGTGGCCACATCCAAGCGGCTCCCACCTTATCCGACGATCGAGATCGAGCGGTGACGCGACTGGTTCGGTACCGTGGGATCAAGATCCAACGGTCGAGATCTATCCAAAGCACGTCCTCGTATGCGAGCGGAGCAGCCAAATCGTGTCCGTCGATCGTAGATCGAACGGCCAAGCATTCGAGAGCAGATGACGAGGGCTGCGATTGTTGTGGCCGTTGGATCTTGATACAACGGCCTGATGCCGAGCAGAACGAGCGGAGCGGAGCGCGTACTCGGGAGCCACGTGTCACGATCCTAGGAGGCTGCCGCGTAAACGGACGGCTACGACCGAATACGTAGCTGGTCCGAAGAAGCGAAGCAGTAAACTCCTTACGGGGCGACGTGGCAAGCTTGCAGCCGAGCGATCAAGATCGGACGGACGAAAATTTATCCCGAAGCGAAGTCGGATTTAAGTCGAGCGGATGCGGGCGCACGACCTTTGACTCACACGTGGCAGTCCCATGTTCAATCTCGCTCAGATCCTACGGTCACGATTTGAGGCGGCTGTTGGGTTTGGGTATTGGTGCAAATGGAGCGGGTTTTGGAGCCCGTTAACAACATTAAACCCGCAATGCCTCTATATAACGTATTTTTAGGGTTTTGTTCCGTATTCTGGCGTATTTGGGGCTTTAGGAGCCGTATTTCGCCACCAAATTTGGGGGCCCTGGGGATAGAGGCTAGATCTAATATTTGAAGGAGTTTGGGGTTCAATTGGAGAGAATTGGTGATAAAATTCTAAACTTTACCTTGCATTTGGTGTATTTAGCTCGTATTTTGATGTATTGATGATGTATTTGGCTATGAATATTGATTCTCTACCCTCCATGCGTGGCTAATACCCTCATGTGCTGGTTGTGATGTTGTTAGCTCTCTGAAATCTCTGATTTTAATATCTTTTCGCCCTAATTTGCACGTTATATCGCGTATTTTGCTAGTTTCTACATGTATTATTCAAGTATAATCGTTGTTGGTGTACTTGGATCGAATATGATCTTTGTGGACGTACTCGTGGTGATCCTTGCAGACACATTAGCTTATTTTCATCATGAAACTAGTATTGTATGCGTACTTAAGGCACTTTTCGTTGTTCGTGAATTGTTATATTTTCCGACGTTCTCGTGCCCTGACCGGACGAAACGTTGAGTTATAGAAAAGATATTTATAATCATTGATTGCATTGATCCTAACGAAATCAGAACCAACACATTCTCTTCAGATTGATACCCCAATATTGTCTTCCCCGTAGTTATCGTAGGATTTTCTTATATTCTTTTAAACACTTGATACCATTTCGTTATACTTGATAAGTGGTTGTTTATTACCGTATTATTACTCTTTACAAACTGAAGTTCGTAATTTTGCTGGTCAGTTGTCATGTGGATTTGATATCTGGACTCACCAGGATATTACTTGTTCGATCTCCTGCGCTTGGGAGTAGTGCTCACATCTTTTGAGACGAGGCACTTATCCAAAAACTCATTGATATTAGCCACGCCGGCAAGGGTAAGTATTGCTGCAGTGGCCTCATTACCCTTATTACCTTGCACCCCCCGTTCAACATCGTTATCCCCCGTGATCTTCCACGTGCCCCAGGATCTACATATCTGGATCTTGATGTCCTGAGGCACACCCACATGATCCGATCGTGTGGCGACGGTTGATATGGTTTTTACTATGGCCACCCCCCTGCTCCATATACCACTCCGCCTAATCCTGGCTATATGGCTATTCATCTTGAGGCAAACTGGTCGTTTCCTCCAGATCCAGAGTTTGTAAGGGGGTTACATCTTCAGTTTCAACTCCATGACGCACCATGACCACCGTCCCCTGTCGCCCACTTAGGTAAGCAGGATATCCCTGCATTCAGAGGAGACCCCGAGGCTGGACCTTATGTCACGACCCCGGATTCTGCCACTGTTTCTTCTGAGGCACTCACTACGGCCCTCTTAGGCATTGCCTCCGGTGCTGACACGACCACTACCGCCGGCACCTCTTCTGCTTTTCGTCAGGCCACCTCCGCTCGCCTCGCTCTTGAGGCTGAGCTAGCTGCTCTACGCGATGGTGCATCTACCTCTACCTCCTCGGACCCATCCACTTCTTTCTTTCACACCCACGTTTCCTCGCACTCGAGCGAAACGTGGCCGTCATTCTCCGCCATCTTACACACATCTATGTTCCTCCTCCACCTACTCCAGCACCATCACCACCTCCTTCGCCTCTTCGACGATCATCACCTCCTCCATCACCCCCTAGGCGATCATCCCCTCCCATCACCACATCTTCTCCACCCACGACCACCACCGTCGCCCCTACACTCCCACCACCCTCCTCCATCACCACTGCATATTCGCGCTGCAAGAAATTAGTTGTGAGCTTGAAATCATTACCCACTCCCACTACATTGGTCGCCATATTCCTCCCACTTACCATTACCACCGACACTCCACCCATCGTTCATACCACCACCTCACCCATCCATCCACCATCTCCCCCCCTCTCTCCACTTCTCTGCACACCCGTCACCTCTTCCGCCCACACCCTTCCATCCTCTTCCGAGGAGGATGAGGAGATCACCCCTCCTGCACCATGATTGTTCTTTTCTCTGATTTTCCCTCTAGCATTTTTTCTGTATCACATTGATCATATCATTTGGCTAGCATTTTCATGATCAGCTTGGGGGAAATCGATTTTTGTGCATATTGTCGTGTGATGTCGTTGCCGTGTTTTTTGTTTATATGTTTTCTTTGGATGTGTTTTTGTAACGATCTGGTTTTCCGATACTATTGAGTGAAGTTCTACTTATGTATGTCTTCCACTAATAACTTTGGATGCCTAGTTTCATTATTATACTTATAGTTAATTATTAATAGTGTATTAATGTTGAGAATTTTAAAATTCACATGTTTTAATAATCTCAAATATTTTCAAATTCAAATTGTTTTCCTTTTTATATCCTAATTAATATATATATATATATATATATATATATATATATATATATATATATATATATATATATATATATATATATATATAGCTAAATTAGAAGTATATCCAAAACCAATTATCTCTCCCTATTAATTCTATTATTTAACCTTCCTATTTATCTTGCTAATGATTTCCCTAAATGAATAGTATTAAAACAAATTTTAAAAACACTTTCTATTTTTGATTTCACTACTAATTGAAATTAAAACTTCCCCTTTTAGGTCCTTTTAAGCCTGTTATAAATCATTTTATTAGCCTTAAAAACTTCCTATTATAACGAGTGAATCCTATTTAAACATGTTAAAATTTCAATTACTTCCTAACTAGTTAACTTTACACCCTAGCCATTTCAAAACCGGTGGCCGAACCCAAATTTGTGCACTCACGGTTGTAGACTAGGCCTAACAATGAAATGAAAACCCTTAGACTATAGCACCTATCCTCTTATTATAATAATCAACCTAGGTCTAAATTTTCGTTTGCCTTTCACACAGCAGCCTACTATGCCCCATCACAAAACTTATTTTTTATAAGAAACCTAGGTCAAATATTATAATACCCCATTCACACAAAGCAACTGCAACCCTATTATTTTATTTTATACTTAAAACCTATAGGAAACTAATCCTAGGCTAGCCATACTGTCCTTTGCAATTTCCCCACTTGTAGCTTGCAGTAACCAAGCCATTTTGAACCCAGACTTCATTCACGTGAAGTCTACACAAGCCTAGCTAATATAAAACCCTAAAGAATTAACCCAGGCCTACACCTACTACTATAAAATAAAAACCTAGGACTTATTTCCCTACCCTAAAACCCTCAAGCAGCCGCCGCCCCGGCCATTTCCCATCTCCACGCAAAGGCCGCAGCTTCCCCAGGCCTCGCGACCACGGCATCCCCTCCCGCCCAACGCCGGTGCCCCCTCCATTGCTCCGGCGTTCTGCTCTCCACGCCGCGCAGCACCCGACTTCTCTTCCCAGATCGCGTCAACCCAAACCGCAAACACCCCCATACTTCTCCTTCTCTGGCGGCCAGCATCCCGGCCCGTGGCCACCACTTCTCCTCCACGCGACGCCGGCGGCCAGCACTCCTCGCCATCAACACAAACCCTCGCCTCGTCTCCGTTCGTTCCCCTCGTGGCCCAGCCCTCGCACGTGTCAACCCACGGCCTCTCCTCCCCATCTCACGGCCTCCCCGGCCCCTCCGGTGGCCAGCTCCTCCACAAGCCCCGCAACGTCGCAGCGGCATCTCCCCTCGTAGCTCCTCCACGTGCCAGCCGCAGCAACCGCATCTCGCGTTCAGCTCTCCTCGCCCTCACACAACTCGCCTCCGACTTCACCCAAAAACCGCCGCACGGTGCCTCCTTCGCAAGCGCCACCGCCGGCCGGCCGGATCCACCCCACCGCGCCGCCGTCCGGAGCTGTGGTCCTTGTGGCTCCACCTGCAATACGGCAACGGCAACAAATAATGAACAAACCGTGAGTTATTTGATGTGTCGTTATATTCAAATATCTTTATCTTTACATATATGTTGGTATTGGTTGCTACAGTACACTATATATTGGTTATTATGTAATTGAAGGAGTATAGGTCGTATGTGTGTTTCATGCCTAGCTAACAGCAGATTAGCAAAATGTGTATACATTTTATAACAGTGAGTGGATATGATCCATGTATCTTAATAATATTATTATATAGCAGTAAGTTTGTATTACATCTATATTTACAAATAAACAGCTTTAAAGTAAGTTCGGCTTAATACCATTTGATTGGTTAAAGATCTTTTAGTCTATTAATATGAATTCATAACGAACAAAACGTCCGCGCCTCCCGTACGGACCCGTCGACACCAAGAACGCCAAAAACAGGCAAGTGTGCAATTAAATACGAATTTTTGAAGTCTGATGACTAGTACTCTATTTTTACTTCAATCCGCATATCTTGAAAACTACATGTTAATTTACGCATGAAATCTTTTCCGTAACGTTTTAGACTAAAAATGTGACGTCTGGACATACAACTTGTTAGTGTGCAACTTTAAACATTGGCAAAGAAAACTCAGTTTCGCAACCTGTTCGTTAAACCCACATGTTCAACACTCTCGTTAGTTTATTGTAAATGTCGGGCAACCCTCTCTTAATGATTGAAGATGTCGTATAAATGGATAGATGACATTGTTAAATTGGTACATAACTTGTCTGGACATTTTTGAATGTTTAACAAATTATGACATCGTGAAATCGTGCGCCTCGAAGGCGGTATCGTGATATCGTGATGTCGTGTGAGTCGACTAGGCTGGCTCGTGTTCTGGCAAAACTTTTGGGTGGGGTTAGGGTTGAGCGACGACTAGGCGTATGAAAGGTACTCTCCTCAAGAGCACCACCCGTATGCGGTGGGTTAGCGTCAATCACGGTAAGCCCCCGTGAGAGGAACGACCTTCTCATCACGATCTACAGGCGTGAACTCTAGATTAGAATGCTAACTCTTGACATGAAAACTTACAACGCTAACTTGGTCATCTTGATAATTGAAATGCTAATGAACTCGGAGGAAATCTTAACTATAATTCTTGCAACTGCTTAGAACTACATGTTAGGGATGTTTACTTTTCGTTTTAGTATAATTGTCTCGTTATTTTGCTGCAGTCACCTTCCTTTTTAAAATGTTTAATGTTTCTTAAATTCGTATCAGTTGCACATCTTGTTTGGGTTGCTAACCTTTTCTTGCAGCCCTTGCTGACATACATTCATTGTTTGTGGATGTATGTCAGATTCAGCGCTTGAGTACCCGGAGGATTCGTACGTGACGTCTGGCTCGGAGAGCCAGTATTTTTTTTCTTGTAGTTCTGATATGCAAAATGCAAGACCCTTTTCTGTGTTTTTATCATAGACGCTTATTGAACTCGAGCTTCACCGCTCCAGTTCAAGCGGACCGCGTAACGCTCTCGCTTCTAGTGTCTTTTGGGAAGCGGGACGTTACAGTTTTTCTACCTTTTATTTGTGTGTTTCGTTTACTTTATTTTTCTGTTTCGTTTGTGTGTCTTTCATGTTTTTCAAATTTTTTTGCGTCGGTGCGCACTTCCCACCCATTTTCATTGCCCTCCCATATTTTCTCTTATTGCATTAAGGGCAATGCAAGATTCAGCTTGGGGGAGTCGCACTTTGTGCGTCAGTTGTGTCTTTTTCACCGTTTTGACTCATTTTCATCGAGTTTTTCTTCTTCTTTCTTTCTTTTTATTCTCCCTCTCTTAGAGATGACCCCACATGATGAACTACCACGGAACTACACACACTTAGCTTAGCTACGATAATCACTTTCACTAACTCTAGGAAGCCGAGTCTTATTGCATTTCATGCTTCGTGGGTTCACTTTGCTTTTGTGTGAGTTGTTTGTCGTGACTACTTGTGGTGTGCTTCTACGTTGTGATTTTGTTTTATATGCCTGTCCTTGGTTGACCCTTAGACTATCATGCTTCGATTCTGAATATGAGGTATTTTACCTCACTGTCTGCTTCTCTATGCATGAATAATATATATATATACTATGCTTCAATTCGCATGTGTCGGGACTCTACCAATAGGACTAGGATAACCCATTTTGCTTATGCTCTAATTTACGAGAAAAATTTTCCTTTGCCCAAGTATTTAGAATTCGATTTCTTTTTTGTTTTACTTGGTGCAAATCCCCTCGTCGTGTACCGTTCTCCCCACTTGGGAGAGTACACAAATATATAGCCAAAAATCCAAAAGCCCAAAAAAGAGAGAGAAGAAAAATCCAAAAAGAAAAGAAAAAGAAAAAAAATGTTTAGCCAAAAGTCCAAAAAAAATACAAATACCCAAAACCCAAAAAAATTCCCGTTGTGAATATTATTCTTATCTACCGTGAATAAATGGAAGGCGAGAATTTGCACCGAGTGTTCTACTCCACACCTTCTCAACCTCCTTCGTTTTCGAACACATTTGGCATAGGAATTTTCTAGCGATTATCTAGGCAATAGTGCGGTGATCTTCTAGTTCCTAGCAGTGGAGTCCCCGACACATGATACGCTTCAATTCTTATTATACTCTTATGCATGCTTGAGCTATTATTCACCGCTTATTTGAATTGAATCGATATTTGGGTCATTCCTTGGGTATGTGTATATGGAGCTTTACTGCATAATTTAGATAGTGACACCGTCTGCTAGCTCACGATCTCACTAACTCGCGCTTCACCACATGGGCCCACGACACTTGTATGGACTCACATTCCTGGGTTTAGTAATGTATTTATCGCATGCTTTCTTAGTGTGGCGTGATTGATTTCGTTGGCTCTGACGGGCGATCTAGGATTCTATTTTCTTTATTTCTGTTTCTTCCTTTCTATTTTTCCCTCCGAGCTCCTACTCTCACTCGTCTTCTTCGAGTACGAGGAAGGGTTCAGCTTGGGGGATTTTGACGTGCGTTTATATTTTATATATTCACACACGTCTTCTTTGTGATTTTCCGTTGTTTTCAGGTGTTTCGTATCCATTCTCTTGTGATTTTTAGTTTTCTTTCACTTTCTTTGTGTTTTTGTGCTGTTGCAGGAAATTGCTATCGTTGGGGGCATTTATAGCAGATATCATGAGTCCCTGGAGCAACGGGGGGTGCCACACGCGATCCCGAGGGTCAAACGTCGAAGAATGCCATATATCAGCCCTCAACCGATCGGGTGGACAGACCCACCCGATCAGTTCGTGCACGCGTATCCGACCCAGACAGGAGCAGTAGTGAAGAAGAGCTCACCCGATCGGTTCAGTGATCAGGTGAAAACGATAGTGCTCTCTGTCTTTTGGAGCTGAAATCCAACCGATCGGGTGACATCTCACCCGATCGGTTCATCTGTAGCCGAATTCTTCCAGCTCACGACCCGACGACATCACCCGGTCGGTTCAACGACCAGGTGATGTATCTCCAAAGCTGAAGATCAAGTCGACATCCGTCTCACCCGATCGGATGAGGCTTCAACCGATCAGGTGGACGCCTATCTATATATATTGCCCTAGGTTTTCCCAGAAAACGATCCCCATTTTTTCAGACTGTCTTTTTGGGATTTTGGCGGCTGTAATTTTATTTTGTTTTGTAAGTTCTCTGATTGTCTTGATATTTTAACATTTCATTCTTAAAACTATTTGCTCCGTAACTCTATTGCTTGATCTTGATTCCAATGGTTAAATTTTGTTGTGTTGCTATTTTTGCAATGAATCGTGAGTAGTTTCCCAATCTAGGGCATTGGTGGAAGCTCTTTCGTGAGTTCTCCCTAGAACGATTATATGATTAGGATATCGATATGATTTAGGAATTTAGATGGTTACGAGCGACGTTTTATTGTCATTGGCGGGAGAAAGATTGCCTCTGACCATCGGGCCAAAGGGGAAATAAAATTGGCGTTTGATCCCCTAGCCACAGCTCACACCCCTAGCGTAGACATTGAATCCTAGCGCGTGGGAACGTCATGATGAAATGTTGGAAGTAATCGCTGCGAGCTTAGTGCTCCCAGAGTCGGCCGGTGTTAATGGACATGGTTATGCCCACCGTCCGAACCTGGGTAGACCTAGCGTATCATCCTGGGCATCGACCGGAATATCAGGCCCATGGGACGCTAGGTATCACTCATAGAGGCAACGTCTCACCACTAAACCCTAGAATCCGATTGTATTCCTATCCGTCGGTCGTAATAGAAAGGACACATGATAGGGTGGAAACCAAAGTCCTAGGTTCCCCTTTTATATCTTACATTCTTCGTAGCTCATTTCTTGACAACCAACCGATCGACAGGGCTAGCTCACCCACCGGGTGATCCGGTTCCTTCTTTAATACAAGCACAACACACGCCTCCCAGAGTTCGACCCCCAAGCCACACTACAACACCGTGCGCTTGCGGTTACAAATATTTAAATCTGGTATCCCCGATCCTACTACATATAGTGCCAAATCTAGGGGACGTCAGTTAACATATAACCAAAAGAACAATTATCAATATTAATAAACGCTAAATCATTAAAAAAGTATCAGATCCATAAGGTACATTACACAAACTTATTGACATGCCATATTGTCCATACAAAAAATCAAATCCAAACTTAACTAAGGATATAACAGAGACTAAGTTCCGCCATATATCATGAGTGTGCAACACATTGTGCAATAATACAGTTCGTCCACCATGCAATTCCAATTTGAATGTACTGAATCCCTTTACTTCCAGCTCGTTGTTGTTGCCAACATAACGCATCTTGTTCCACTTGAAATATGACGATACTCCATATATTGGTCTCTATCTTTGGCTATGGGTCTGTTGTTTCTGAATCAATAACCCTCCAAAGGTTAAGTTCTATGCGCATAACAGAACTTGTCACATACACATTATGACAATAAACAGAAGATGAATCAGAAGTTATGTTCTTCGGCTCAGGACAATCCTAAGCGAAGTGTCCCTTCTGACGAAGGTTGAAGCATCTCAGCTAATTAGCATTCATTTTCTTCTTCTTCTTCTCATCAACCTTCCTCATCCTTTTGAATTTTAAAGCTACACCCTTGCCTTTATTCTTCTTCCAAAACCTCTTTTTCTTGAAGTTTCCTCTCCTGGAACTTGACTCAGTCACATAGGAATGCGGTTGTGGTTTCAGAGAAGATAACCTTTCATCTTTCAATTCCACGTGACGTGCCACTTCATCAGATGTCTTGACACTTTCATTACAAGTCAAGTTAACTTTCATATGTTTCTAGGAGCCAAGCAAGGAACGAATTACAGCTTGAACTTGTTGTTCTTCAGTGAGGTTGCATCCAGTAGCTTAACCAGCTCCTTAATCATTCTAGACATCTCCCGAAGATGTTGTTTGATTGTTTGATTGGAGCTCATTTTATAAGTATCAAACTTAATTGTCAGCTGCCTCAACTTCGACACAGAAGTTCCGCCCAGCTTTCATTCAAGATCTTCCACAGACCATTAGCAGTAGGATAGTCCTTGTACTCACACGCCAAGTCATTCTTTATTGAGATTACAAGAATACCACGCATAGTGGCATCCTTTTCTTCTATTCGTTGTAAGTCGCAACTGCACGTGTGTGGTGGGCAGTGTTACCCTCGCCAGAATCTTCCATCCTATGGTTAATGGTTTCTAATGACCTCTTATGTTGACGTGTTATCCTCACCAGAATCTTCTATCTTATGGTTAATGGTTTCTAACAACATCTTATGTTGAGGCCAGCCATTATGTTTTTGATAGCAGCCAATATATATGTGGGTTGGTCTTGTTGTAACTGAAATATAGAGACATTTAGAAGATTAGACATTTTTTCCCAAATACATAATTTTTGCCAATCTTACTCTAAGTGGGGACAATAACTTTTTGAAGTTTGATTGATATGTAAATATGTTATGATTGTGCTTTGTAAACTGATAAAACACAGCTAGATATCGGACTCAAAGTCCGGATCGGATTCGGACTAAACATAGGCCATGCCTGTCTTGTTCAGCCCCCATAACTCCTTCATTTGGAATGTGTTTAGAGTGAAATTGGGCTTATTACGAAGCGCTTTCAATTTATGGAAGACTAATTGATCGTCGTTCCTCTGGAGTTGCCATACCCATTCACAAATCTCATCCGCAATTTTTCTCTCCTTCTCTGCATGTTTCAATTTATGCCGAACACTACATTTTAGCACATAATTAATGCAATTCCACAAGATTAACGAGCACCAAATCAAGCCCAATCGCAATTACCATGCACCTTCAAAGTTTTCATCAAGAGAGAGAAACGAACACAAGCAAGCAAGCAGGATCTGGGAAATTTTTTTTAGCCATCCTAATTAAATCAATGAGGAGTGCAATGGGTACATTCATGCATGTGGCTACCAGAAACATCTCAAGAAACAGATGAGAAAGCGGAAGATAAGGTTCCCATCGTGCAGCAGATCCTCGCAGACCAACCTCCGCAGGCCGTCGTCCCTCGGCAGCGCGTTGCCGTAGTGCAGGATCGTCGTCACCGACGCCGCCGGCCTCTCAATCAGCGAGCCCAGCAGCCTCACCAACGACCTCACAAACAGCGGCATAAGAGACTGCATGCATTCATGCATGCAGAGCCCATGGTTTAACCCACAGTCTAAAAGAGAATATGAGAAGAAAACAACATGAAGAAACAATGAGAGGAGCGTACCATTGAATTTGATGAGAGAGGAGGATTAAGCAGGCTGAGGTTTAGAGGCAGTCGTCGTTTTCTTTTCCTGGGGAAAAAAGGGAGAGGATTGAATGAATAAAATAAAGGAAACTGAACAGGGGAATGAAGGGGGTTGGTGGGTTTGCTGTCAGCATCGGACGCATCGCCGGGCCTCAAAACATCGGCGACGCCAACAACGGGCGCCCCTTGTCCTCTCTATGCATCCTCTCTCTTGTTTGTTTGGGTACATCTCGAAAAGCAGGAGTCGATTCCTCAACCTTTCACATATGAGAGGAAGGACGAATACCACTATGCTAATTGGCTCTCAAGTACATCCTCCCTTGTTGGTTGTGAAAGCTACCTCCAAGTTCATGACTCCAAACTGGAAGTCCCATGAGATTACTCGGATTCAGGTTGGCACTAAATCTAGGCCGATGAGCCAAGACGAAATCTTCGATGAAAGATAGTTCCGTACAGTGCTGCAACGGTCGGAGTACTGGACCGTTGGTGGGTCCCAACCCCGGATTCGACCTTGTATTTTATTCTAGCCTTTTTTCCATACTTGCTTCGCCAGCCGTTGAAGATGAAATCTTAGATCGAGATCCGGGGATGAACCAGACTGGTATTAGTTCAAAGCCTTGGTGGATACCTAACTCTTCCAAGTGCAACCGAGACGCAAGTGGCTTTATATTTACAATGTGCCGAGTTAGTTAGAATCCTTGAGCCCCGTGCCGACAGAAGGGGTAAGCCAAAAGTGCTTTCAAATAGAAGAGTTGCCGATCGACACTACCTAGGGCATGTTTATTTGGGTGACTTTGGTTTGGGATTTACTGTTGTGAATAGTAAACCTTGAGGAGAGAGAAGTAGAGTTTTGAGTTGGGATTTACTGTTTGTGGGTCCCACACTAAAGTAGTGTGTTTCTTTGGATTAAAATGGGATTGTGATTGTTGGATGAGGAAAGGTGGTAGTGTGAGAAATATTAATAAACTAATATATTTTAATATAAAACTTAATTTTAAAAAACACAAATAACTAAAAGATTTTTGCGAATAGCACAAAATCAGATAGCGCACGCCTGGGCTGCTCGCGATTGGCTGTTTTTAGGCGGGACCCACATTTTCGGTGGGATTTCTGTGTAATCCCCAAGAATTCCGGCGATTGTGCAGAGGGAGTTTGCTTTGCTCCACGTAAGCAAAAGCAACAGCTTTTCGTTTGTTTTTTTTTGGGCTTTGGAATAGACAATGGGAAAGTTGGGTTGCTTGGCTGATTTGGCAAGCAAATTTCACTTTCCCATGAGCATTTCCCGCAAAGAAACAGGGCCCTAGTGTAGTCTCTTTACAATAGATGACATTATGGTTCCTATTTCAGTAAAGTAGTCATTCAATTGAAGGAAGAGTGTATCTGGTAACTTATTGGCTTTTAGATACCAAAGTCAATGGTATCTAATAAGTTTTTCTACACATCTTCTTTTCGTTGTATCATCCAGACTTGATTGTCCTTAAATGGCGAAATCAAAGCGTGGTGTATAATTATAATAAAGAATTTCTTTTTTTATTAGAAACGTTCATTAACCCAATTTCCCTAATAGCGAACAACCTCAGTTGAGAAACTTCTATCTAGTTATTAATTAGCGGTAATTCTCCGCGGTCTCCTTGACTATGTTTAGAAAATCTGATCTACTCTAACCAAATCATTGGGCTCCCTTGTTGGGTCCTAGGCCAAGATCCGATACTGTACAGTACTCTGTACTCTACACGAGAGGAATGCAACTGACCCGGTCTGTATCTTTTTTTAAAGTTGTTATACACATTATAAAACTCCAAAACCTCAAATATGAATGAACAATAAGGATAAGTGACACTCGATCCACTTGTTCCAAAAAGTTTTATTGTTAGGAAACAGCTGAATTTTTAGTAGTTAGATCGAGAGTCAAATAGTGTCTGGTTCACTTGATTTTTGGTATGATAACATCCATCAAGTGTATTAAAAATCGCAAAAAAATTTCTAAAAAGGTAATAGATGTATGGGTATAATTGGAGCAGCTGATACCCATTATTCTCTTTAAAAAAGTAGTGTGGTTGATAATGTGATTTGGAGCTATGCTAATAAGAAAAAAGAACAAGGCTTTGGTAATCAAATATCCGATACATCAACTTGAAGAAAGAACAATATATATATATATATCTCTTCTTGTAAGAGAATGATGATTTTCCTGCGTGGGTTTTATATTATTGTTTGCATGAGTTAAACATAATTTCTCTTGAACAGGAGAGAAGAGAAGCATGTTTATATATGGTTTCATCTAAGTAATCTTCATCCAACATATGATGAGATCAACTGATATCCACTTAAGTCAAGCCACTAAGCACACGAGAAGTTACGTACATTAAATATTTTCTACTTTTAATATATGTCGATGAGCTTCCTTTTGCACACATATCCTTCTATTCTTGGTCAATATCTTTCCTAATCTCTCTCACCCTATTTGAACCAAGCAACATCAAAAATGATTCAACGTAGCTTTAATTCGAGTTTGGCATTTGTGACATTACCGAATGTCACTAAAGATAAAGCATAAATTCATTCGTTACTCAGCAATGGTCACTATAGCAAACTTGGCATGATTACATGCAGTGGTGACGCATAAATGAATATTTGAGATTTGCTCCATAACATATGGATCTTAACTTAGAATCCTTTTATTTCCTTTCCATGGCATTAAGCAATCTAGCTCATGCAAATCATATCTCCATGAAAGCAAGCACATAGTCTGAACTGTCTGAAAGTCAAACAGCTGTGGGAAATTTTCTCTGATCATCTCAACGATCACATTCCAAATCTTATGGCAATGCTATTGTTGGAGATCATGTAGATGACAATTAGAGAACAATAGAGGTGGATGAATCATGTCTTAAAATTATCCCGCATTCATAGATTATTAGCACCCAAATATGTTTGTGTAGGACCTGAAACTATGTGGGAAAACACTGGAGAGGGGAATAGCGTTTTATGACAAATAAAAGGAATTTACGCCTAATAAAAATCTCTAACAACCAACTTTGCGGAATTAATGCAAAAGAGACAACAACACAGAAAATGCAATTTAAAAAAAGTTATGTACCCTGGTTCGGATTCCCCTAAGTCTATTCCTGACTCCCTGGAATCCTACTGTAGCCACCCTCAAGTAAACTCTACTTGAGATTAGTATCCACTAATAAACCCACTTGTCAAAACCTGGCAAGTGTAAATTCAATACACAATAATACCAATTTCCACAACCCAGGAATGGTCACTCTCACAAACTGAGAGTTACTTCTCACAAATGAAAGAGAATGAAATTGAAATACTCAATTTGAAATATAACACAACACCGATGCCTTGAATATAATCTTACTTGAAGTGAAGACTAATGAGTGTGTGTAGTACTCTAAAATGAGAGTGAAATCACGTACTACTTGTCCAAGAGACTAAGAGCTCGTTGGAGATTTGAATGCACTTGAATGAGAGCTTAAATGTTTCCAAGGGGTTGTAAGAGTTCTGAAATGAATGCCATCAAACCCTATTTATAGTGCTCTAAGAATCCCACCAAAACCCAAAGAAAATCTGCATCAATTAATGCTTGAATGGGCTGTGACGTGCAAATTTCTGAGTCACCAGACGTCTGAAGATGGATCGTTAGACGTCTGGTGCACTATTCTGACAAAGCCATAAATGCAGTATAACGACTAGCTAACTAGGTGCTAGATGAAGGGTTCCCAGACATCTGGTGAACTATTTAGACATCTGGCCCGTGACCATTAGACGATTGAACAGAGGACGTCAAGAAAATTGTTTCTCTCTGGAAATTCTGTCTGAATTATCTAGGCATCTGAAGTTCAACACCCGAACATCTGACACACTGTTCAGACGCCTGGGATCAAGCCTTCAGACTGTTGTCACAGGAGGACAAAGGAGGAGAAAAGATCTCACTCTATCAGACGGCTGGAGTTCATCTCCAAGACATCTGAGAGCCTATTCAGATGTCTGGGAAGACAATTTCAGACGTCTGTCTTGCTATGGGTTTTAGGCCTATCTTATGCATGCACGTCAGACGTCTGATGGTCATACATCAGACGTCAAAGCCTGGACAGAAAAGCTCAATTTTGAGCTAAAAGAATTCCTAGCCATATGTGATCATCTAATGAGTGTTCTAAAGTGTTGTGCATGACATGTAAGTGCTTTTTGCAGGTATATTCAAGGCTTAATATTCTAAATTCAAAATGAAGTAAAGATATGGAAAATTTACATATTAATCCCCTTCACTTCCCATTAGAATCCTTGAGTCCATCTCTTTGATTTCCTCACGTCATCGCTTCACTTCATTTCGATTTTGGTATATCTTTAATCTACATTTGACGATAATTTAATTAACTATAAAAGAAGGAGTTAGTAGGAATTAATTATGTTTGCTCATCATCAAAACTAAATTGAGAGATCCAATACTGAACATTCTCCCTTTTTGAAGATGACAAACAAATATAAACAAAAATAATAATTGTGCTAAAAAGTAAATACTTACTCCTCCTGCATTGATGCTAATCAAGTTAGTCCAAACAATCAAATATAATATAGTGCATCAATGCATAGTTAAAGTGAGCCTATCACACATCATTGTGTATATAGGCATGAAAGCTCAAGAATTAATGAATACATGAAAATGATATGATGGTGATACTCATGGAGAAAATTGAATATATTGAGAATGAAATCTAAATTGCAATGAAATATCTCAATTATAAGTGAATGTGGGATATACTTCCAAATTTATATACCATACTCCCCCTGAATCATATAATGGGTTAAAATTTGAATGTTATGATTCATGGAAATATCTTAAAGTCATAATAGCTCATGAATTATTACATTGTTTATTTCTCTCCCATTTGTCATAATCTAAAAAGAGTGGAAGAAAGAGAAACAACAATAACTAGTGCTGATAAAGAAATTAAACATATGGGTTAATGAAATCAATAAATATCAGGTGATACAAAAGAAAATTTTAAAACATAACATGAAAGAGTATCACACTAAATAATTCATCTTATCTAAAGTCAAAATAAAAAGACAAGGAGACAATATCAACATTTAATATTGGAAATACATCATAGATTTGCATATGATAATTAGACACATAACCAACAGAGAAAATCTCAACACACACACACACACTCTCTCTCTCACAAACGTGTGTGACTTTACTGATGAGGAGCTCTTCGTTAATGACCTCAATGTTACTAACGAGCGTGACAAATGGATTACAGAGGTGGAGCGTCTCAGTGCCCTCCTCCACAATGTTCCAAAGTCTATCCTGTGTTTTGCTCGTCGGCCCTTCCGACGGATCCTTCGGATCATGCAAAGTTCTCTACGTTGATTGTTGGATGTTTTTTGGGTCGTGGCTATGTGGTTACTTGTCCCCAGTAGCCTGGTTGTTGTGTCCTCTCTGTTTGGGTGCGTTGTTGGGGTTTTGACTGGAGGTTCTGGGCCTACATTTTTCGGTGCTATCCTTGCCATCTCCTTTTCCACTCGGCTTAGTTTTCTTCCTTCTTTCTGCATGTGTCTGTACTGTTGGGTAAGTCTCTCCTATACTGGTGCTTGGTGACTGCTTTTGCCTCTCCTAAGTCTGTATAGTGGTTTGTCTGGCCCGGCTAGTTTCCTATCTATAATTAATATACTTACCTCATATATATATACTAGTCATTACCCGTGCCCATAGGGCACGGTTTATTTAATGGCTGGGGTTTTCCCCCCACAAATTTCAAGTTCCCCAAATTTCAAATTTTCCCACAAAATTTCAAGTTTTCCCCCCAAATTTAATTTTTCCCTCAAAATTTAAGTCCCCCCAAATTGTCATTGCCACCTAGGACAAACTTGCCACGTAGGACAAATCTTTGTCCTAGTATGATAAAATTCAAAATCTTCAAAGGATTGGAAAAAAATGGTCGGAAAGTGGGGAGAATAAAAAGTGTGGGTGGGTGTGTGGGGAGAGTCCAGGGGCAAAAATGCAAAAACCGGGGTTGTATTGCAAAATTCCCACCTCCTCTCTTATCCCTCAAAAATTTTCTTATCCAATTTCTCTTGTCCAATTTCTCTTGATAACATCCCGCTTTTATATAATAGATATCCAAATTCTCTTATCTAATTTCTCATATATATATAATACATTTATACATTTGACAACTGTTTTTGAATCTTAGGGCTGATTAGGACAAGCTGACTATGAAAACCAGGTTGATAGAAAGACGGCTCAGACTAAATCTTGGGGAATGAATGGATTGGATACAATTTCGTTAAAGTTTTGGGATGAAATCTTAAATTTCAGTGGAAAAGAGTTGGTGGTAAAAAAATAAAATTTTTGAAATTTAAGGTGAAAAGAATCGTACGCCTCGAACCATGGCCTACGGCTACGGCCTCTCACTCTCGGGATAAGAAATGACGAATATGTGCTTCTTCCAACAATAGTGCCAATTGAGAGGTCATTTCGAATCGAGGGAAAGATATTACACTCATAAATCCATCAATCTTTCGCTTACTGCCCTCAGAGAGTTCCTCATAAATGCCCACAATCCTCACCCAAATGTCGAGGAAAAAAACACTGCACAACTCTATGCGCATTAAATTCCACTTGCGTACAGTCAGTTTGCCAGCAATTTTCGAATCCCGTGAAGTTTAATAAACTACAGATTAAAATTGGTCTAATTGCAACTTTTAATTAACTCTGTATTCAAATTAATTGGTCTCATATTTAATAAACACACCTACTTTACCCTAATTAATGGGTCTCATATTTAATAAAGAGAAGTACTTTAACTATTAGACAGATTAAGTGGATTCTACGTTTCATAAATTTCAGTGGGATGTGAAAATTGTTTAATGTGTCTAATAGTTTACAGACTTGAAGAGACTGTGTAATAGTTTACATGTTTAATAGTGGATTTTGCCATATTAATGAAGAGACCTATCCTTTTAATAAACCGTGTTTTCGAATCCACACTTTTACCGCTTGCATTAACATCCCACCCAAAGCTGGAGAGGAAAAAGCCCTCGTAAGTTTTAACCCATGGCATCCCTCCCAAAGGCAGCAAGTGGGTGACTTAAACGAGTGCAGCGCTAAACGAGGGGACATACCATAATTAACCATTGTCATGGAAAATGACAAACTGAGGGTAGTGCTAATTGCTAAACAAACCGACACCCTGAGCCATGCACCTCATTGGTCCAGACATGTGGGGACCACAATTCATCAGATTCTTCCGCAAAGAATAACATCAAAAAAACTTCGACCTCGCACTTCATTGGTCCAGACCTAAACCTGCAGATTGCCATTAAAAATATCATCCTGTCCGTTCATCTAAAGCCATTCACTCTTCATCATCTAAAATATAAAGTCCCCAACCCTTTTTCATTTCCAAGCAGTCAATTAGTTTTATTTGGAGGAAAAGCATAAAAACTCGAAATTCCCCTCTCATCTGAAATAGTGACTGACAGCAAGGTTAAACCAGGCTCCAACGAATGCAAGGGCGACGGCTCGAAGAAGAAACATGTCTCTTGCTATGTCAAGGCCAGACTCTAGTTCCCACCAGCGGTATCAGTCGAAACTTGAAGAAGGGCCAGTACGCTCAGCATGTCAGTACAGGAGCTACGGTCTACGTGGTTGTTGTACCTCGATGTTATGGTATTGAACTAAGTTTTAGTCTAAAGTTTGTTTCTTTTCCACTGTTGAACTCAAAGGTTGCATTTATTTTCTTTGATTAGGTTTTGTAATTGGCCGAAAGCACAACAAGAGATAACAAGAAGAACATGAGCATACGAAGGCACGTGCTATTGGCAGTGCGAAATGATGAGGAATTAGGAAAGTTACTTGCAGGCACCACGATCGCCCATGGTGTGGTCCTTCCAAACATAACCATGTGCCGCTGCCAAAGAAGACATCATCAACAGAGAAGGAAGGGGGCAGTCGCCGTCGAAGGCCTGTAGGTCTCTAAAGAAGGCGGCCAGCTACGTTAACAAGGGATAGGGTTTCGAGTCTGTGATGTTGTACTTACGTAATCTTGGGTGTTTTTGTTTGTTGCTTTTTTGGGTAATTGTTTTTTGTTTTTTATTTTTAGTTAATGTTAGATAGTGACGATGGTGTTGATTAGGTGGTACGATTTGTTTTAATGGAATTTGTATGTTGCTTTAACTTCATTCGTTAGAAATGCTAAACATATTTTAACGCACGAGTTTGAATGGTGTGTTTTAATTCTTGTTTGTATTATTTGTGTACGTTAACATTTCCAAACAATCCAAGTCAATTTAATTTGTTTGGACTATTTATCTATTGGAATCAATGGGTGGGTTGATGCTGAGAAAGAGTAGAGTTTGGGTTGTTTGGACTATTTATCTCATTTATCCTAAAGCATCACAAGTCAAGTCAAGCATCAATTCAATTTAATTTGTTTGGACTATTTATCTGTTGGACTATTTATCTGTTGGAATCCAAGTCAAGCACAACTTGCACAATTTGTATGTTACTCATTTATCCTAATGAGATGGTTTTGATATGTGCTCATGATATTGTGGATTCTGAAGGGTCGAGGATAGTTAACAAACGGATTGGTGCTGTTAGTATGATTGATTTCTTTATGTTTTGTCTAAAATAATTAAAATATTTATTGTTGATCATAATTTGTTCTTTCAGTTTTTCCATTGAGATGTATGCATTTTAGTTAAATATATTTGAAACATTATTATTTCTTATGATAATAACAACTTTTAGAAATGATACAATTAATGGCATTTATTGAAGAAATTGTTTTTGAACTTTTAATGGAGAAGTTTCTATTGAACAAGAATCTATTTGGTATTTTGAACTTTTTAATCCTACAAAATTCTTCAAAATCCTTCAAAATCAGATGAATAACAAGATATTATTGGAAGCGTTGCTCGAGGTCTCATGCTTATGAAGTCGCGCTTTATGATCTAGAATTATTGTAACATGGATTTTATTAAAGTGAGTAACATATACACTATCATTGTGTTGTTATGGCTGGAAAAATTGTTATGGATCACTTAAGTCGGTTGCACATTTTTCAAAAAATATTCAGTGAAAAGAGAGGAATAGAATGTTGGTCATCTTATTTTTATTTTAGGTCTCTGCTACATGCACCGCAGTCCTTTGTGGTGCGTGTACTATTTTTGTTATATTTGGAATAAATATCAAATCAAGTGTCTTGAAAATCACATCAGAAACGAAATTTATCCTCAAAATAGCAAAAGATAAGACATGCACCGTAAGTACTTCGGTGTAATTAGCAATTCTCTTATTTTATTAAAGCGAGTAACCTACACTATTACAATGTCACTATAAGTAGAAAATTTGTCAATGGCCAAAAAAATGACATTGCCTATATGCACCTCAATTGAGGTGCATGTATGTGACACAATGTCAAAATTAGAAAGAAAAATCATGATCATGGGGTCACATCTCTCCTCCACTCCCAATTTCTTTCCACATTTGACCAACTGTCCCATACATGCACCTCTTTTTTTAGGTGCATAGAGCAATTCTCAAAAAAATTTCTGTGAAAGCAACCAAGAGAGGGAGATAAAATAATCAATAAAAATGTATAGGAGTATGCGACGACTATTCTTCATGACCATCAATTCACAAACACAAACATTAGCAACTTCAGTCACGCTTAATTTGTCATGGGTCAATAGAACTATGCTTAATTTGTCTAACTATATTTTGTAGAATAGCAAGTTGAAGTCTTTTTTACATTGATTCGAAGAAGATCATGTGTTCGATTTGTTTGTGTTTGTGTTTGGATGGTCCTATAGAATTCATTCATTCAGTTGCTTCCATTTAGACATTGCAGCTTCCTTCGATTATTTGCTCAGCAATTGCTTCATGTGGTACGTTTACAAAACTTTAATTAGTTTTTAATAGATTTTGATACTAAAAGTTTAGATATGATTGATGTTATTCATGTTAAGGACACTAAGATGATATAACATAATTATCGTTTGCGAGTTTGGTTATCATATAATTATTTTTGAGAACACATGGAGTATGGGAGTATGCATATAATTTTTTTTCATATAATATTAATATAGGCACATCAACTTCTTAAATTATTATTCAGTATTGAGGACAAAAATGATATCTATAGCCTATTCCTTTTCAAATTACATATCCTGATACAGGGAATGTATGATCACTAAAGAAGTGCAACAGTGTTGAAAGGAGCAATATGAGATCGTTGGTAATTGTGCTTGCTTAGCGAAATATTATCCTTGCAGTTTTTACTATCTTCTGTTTCTTTAATTGATTTTTGTAAATTCAAATATGATATATGTTCTCTATTTTTTTCATAAACTTACCTTGGTGATAAAAAGGCATGTACTTTATATCAGGATTCAGCATGTTGAGAAAATAAGTTAGGTGATAAACTCAATATGGATGAGGGAAAAAGTATAAGACATTGGATATGAATGATTTCATTTGGAAGAATCTATGACGAGTTTCAGTTGAGAATAAGATGATGGAGACACATTTAAGTTGGTATGGGATTGAATCTTGAAAAATCAATAATTAGGATTAAAACTTCAATAATTAGGATTAAACTTCTTAAAACTTTTAGAGAGAAAACCAAGACGAACGATATGGGATTAAACTTGGGGATCTAAATTTTCCAGGGGAACTAAATGTTGGGGGAACCTAAAAACTTTCAGGGGAACTAAATAACAATAATTGCACTTTAATTATTGTTGTTCATTTAAAATAAGATGATCCAAGATTTTGAAAGGGGAATATTTTAAATGAACCGTGCACTTAAAGCACGGGTTAAATATAGAGGGAATTAAATTTTGGGGGGACAAATTTTTTTTGAGAACTAAATTTTGGGGGTAACTAAAAATTTTCAGTGGAATTTAGTAACAATTATTGTGCTTTAATTATGGATGTTCGTTTAAAATTAGAAAATCCAAGATTTTGAGTGTGGATATTTTAAATCAGCCGTGCCCTAAGGGCACGGGTTATGACTAGTATATATATATATATTAGGAGGGATCAAACAACCCCCAAAAATAACCCCCAAGAAAACCCCCTAGCAAAAAGTCTATGCCCCCCAATTTTTTCGGAAGATCCGAACCGGTCATCTTGATCTCCACCTTCTAAAGCACTAACCTGCCAATTTTCAGCCTGATCCCATGTGTTTTGCTCGTTCATCAACCCTTCGCAAAAGTTCTGCTCATGCAAAACCGTTAAATTTTGGTCGGATGGATGAACGAGCAAAACACATGGGATCGGGCTGAAAATTGGTGGGTTAGGGTTTTAGAGGGTGGAGATCCAAAATGAACGGTTCGAATCTTCCGAAAAAATAGGGGGGCATAGAATTTTTGCTAGGGGGTTTTCTTGGGGGTTATTTTTGGGGGTTATTTGATCACACACACACACACACACACACACACACACACACACACACACACACACACACACACACACATATACCGGTAAACACATAAGCTTATATACATATCCCTCCCATAGGCTTAGTTTTCTTCCTCCTTTCTGTATGTGTCAGTATTGTTAGGTCCGTCTCTCCTATACTGGTGCTTGGTGACTGCTTTTGCCTCTTCTAAGTCTGTATAGTGGTTTGTCTAGCCCGGCTAGTTTTCTTCATCCTTTTTGTATGTGTCTGCATTTGTCTCTCCTATATATGAAAGGTAAGTATATTAAGAATAGAAATATGAAAGGTAAGTATATTAAGCATAGAAATGAAACTAGCCGGGCTAGACAACCCACTATACAGAATTGGGAGAGGCAAAAGCAGTCATCAAGCACCAGTATACGAGAGTCGGACCCAACAATACAGACACATACAGAAATGAGTATATGGAGAGAGAGAGAGAGAGAGAGAGAGAGAGAGAGAGAGAGAGAGAGAATTAAAAAACAACTGTTTTTGAATTCTATGGTTGACTAGGACAAGCTGACTAGGACAAATAGGTTGATTGAAAGACGACTTGGATTTATCTTGATGAATGAATGGTTGAGAATTCTAGGGTTGACTAGGACAAGCTGACTAGGACAAATATGTTGATTGAAAGACGGCTTGGATTTATCTTGATGAATGAATGGTTGAGATGAGATTTGTGGAAAGTTTTGGAGGGAAAATCATTTCTAGGGAAATAACAGTTTCTAGGGAAATGAAACTTTATGGAGAAGGAAAGTTTCTGTGGAATAGCAGAGTGCACGCAATTAATGCATTTGGAAAAAAAATTTAAATCACACTTAATGCTGCAGATCGAATGTTGCTACAGATCGAATGGTCTATCTCTCAACGTGGGGCCCACCGTCTCCCTCAACGCAGGGCCCACCGTCTCTTCGATGCTAATTTGTTGCTGCTGCAGATCGAAGCATTCGATAAATTCCGCTAAATTTTATTACGCATGTGCCGATTTTTTACGCTAATTTGTTGTTCTGTGTCGAAGGTGATCACGCCGAATTTGTTGTTCCGCACCGAAGGCGCCTGTGCCACTAAATTTTTTTATGCTAATTTGTTTTTTCGCACAATTTTGGCTGTTGAAATAATTTTTTGGGGAACAAAGATTTCATGGAGGAAAATCTTAAATGAACTGTGTCCGTGGGCACAGGTTATGACTAGTATATGTATGTATATGTATGTATGTACACACACACACATGCACAAAGTCGATGATAGATATACAGAAGTTCATCATAACATTTCTCAACATCCCAAAAGATGACATATAAAACAAAATATGTCATGTACAACATCCAACAGAAAGATACAACAAAATGACAAACATCCTCACAAACTCTCAAAACATAAAATGAATATCTAAGCCTAAGAGGGAGTCTTCAGAAAATAATACTATCAAGGCAAGGAGTAGGTGGATGAGGATTGGATACAAGAGCAGCACTGGATCATGGTGTATCAACATGAGGAGGATATGGTGGATCAGTCTGAATAGGAGGCTCAGGAGCACCATCTATAGAAACAACATCTGGAGGAGTCTTCTAGAGATGATGAATAAGACAAGTCAGCAGCTCCATCTACTGAAGTTGTGTCTGACGCATCTAAGAGAACTCCGTCTTAAGACTATCCTGAGCTAAGATCACATCAGCTATCTTTTCTCTTAAACTGGAGATTTGAGCACTTAAGGTATCTAGAGAATCCTCAGAAATGTGAGGTCGCTCAGAAGATGATAGGATGGTAGACGCGGTAGGGTTAATAAGAGGAGGAACTAAAGCCAAGGAACTCACTAAGGAAGAAGAAGAAGCATCCTCCCTAGCTACCACCTTAAGAGCTACAGCTGACTTGGCATGCATGGTTGAATTTATAAGGGCTCTAAGTGCACTCATCTTAGTCTTAGTCAAGGGGACATGAAAATCAGTGAAAATGTCAGTGAGAAAAGAGGGTTATGGTAGGTGAGGAGTGTCAATCATCCTATCCAAAATCACCTGTGCCTAGGTAATCTTTATGCCTTCGAAGAGAGCATAGAGACAACGAAAGTAATCCAGATAAAGATAGTCAACTAACCCATACTTGGGTAGGATATTGGACTTCATGATGAGGTTACATATCCTAGCCCAATGGGTAAGATCCTTGAGACTAAGGTTGGAAGTAATATGAGATGGAACTCGGTAAAGACATTGGACATGATAGATCTATCGACCATATCGACTTCGAGAATGAGTTGGCCGGAAGAGAGGATGTGAAGAATCGATCCTAAGGTCTCAGCATCGAGTATAATAGGAATCCCCTGGACAATAGTGTCCAAATGATGCAAATCGTCCCTAACTCGGTTGGAGTAGAAAAGACAAACTAGGTTGGGTATGATGGGGTGACCCTAGTGTCTCGCTAAGTCTCGAGTAATCACATCTTCTTAAAATATTTAGAAAGACCAAGGAAGTCAAAATATTTTATGAAATGCTCGAGGATAATGTGAGTGGATAGAAGATGTATATAACGAAGCTGATTTTGGGGTTACAACATGAGAATGATAGAGTCTTTATCGACAGATGGGGTGTGACAGGTGGTGCAGATGATTTGGGGTGACGATGATTAGGGTTATTGTCACGCCCCGCTCCCCAAGATATCTGAAAAGTACGAATCTGTCCTAGATATTTCCAAAGTGGTGAGGGTGAAGAAGAAAGAGAAGGAAGAGAGAGTACCAAAGTAGAACATGCAGACCACTATGCACATGCTGGGAAGTACGGACAATGCTCAAACTCAGAAACAACATCACAGAAGTATACATATCAAAGAACACAGTACATATAAAAAATGATTCATATTATTACATCTCCATAGTACTACAACATATACAAGAGATAATCCACTCTCATGTACAACACTACACCCAAAGCCCAAGGTACAACCACACAACTCCAACCCAACCATCCCAACTCTATGCCACTCCCAAGGAACTCCACTTCTACCTCGAATTCGGGGTAAACTATTGAGCCAAGTCTTGCTCTATCTGCACTGCTCTAATCCTGGAAAAAATATAAATGTGACATGTCAACACGTGACCCAGTAGGAAGATCTAACTACACTACGTAGTAACCAATCTCAGAACTACTCTACCTAACTAAGGTCCGTCTACTGATGATAATCATGAAAATAATTTAATGTATAAAGTAAAGCGGAACATCGTAGGCATGAACGGAAAAGAAAGTACTACAGAACTGATATGCATATGGAAAAAAAGCAGGCAAAAATTTCAGAAATATCCATAGATGATAGCACAAAGGAATTATAATGCATTAATCTTCACAGTTTTGTAATTATAATGAGTATTTGGAAACCTAGATAATTGTAAGGCATCAGGAAACTGGACCTCACCTCAGGTGGGTGGCTCTCAAACTACCCCGCCAGTGGTACACGAGCACTGATCATTTTTAACGGGGCCTCTCGAACCTCCCCCATTTCAGGAGGGAGAATCACTTGCCACATTAGCAAAACTACCTCATGGTGCATCACGAGTATACCCATGGGCCTCTCCACCTCTGTCCAACTACCCCATTTCAGGAGTGCGAGGGAGACATATAACCTTACTAGTCCAGTCTCCTTATACCTACATTTACCTAAGTTTCCCCCAACCCATTTATTGGAATGCTCACCTACTTCGAAGTAGACTGAGATATTCTAGGTTATTAGCTCACTCATAATTTAATAATTCACGTTCATTATTCACATTACACATTTCCATTTCCTTTTTTGAAATCACATCATGCCTTTTCATTTTCATCACATCACAATTGGGTCATGCATCGCTTGTGCATACCCTTAACCATTGCCATATATCACAAAACATCATATGAAGCCAGGACACACATACTACTACAACCAACTTAGGCATGACAACATCACCCTACACATCATGCCTTCACATTTTACATTACTATTGCCACAAGAACTTAGAATCATAAGGGGGCATGCTATAGCATCCATATCACACACATAAACACCTTACACATAGTAATAAACATGAACAGATTCGGATTGTGTTTTGACTCTGGTTGTTGGAAAGAACAGTTCATAGCAGTTGTTTGTAGACATAATCTGGTTTAAGTCTTAACATGAAAGTTGTAGGTAATTTAATGGGAATTTTAGATTGGCCAAGAATAAATTATTTGGACAATTGTGGAGGGAGTCTGCACAATACAGAGTGGTAGAATCTGCCTAAAAATGATATGCTATTTCAGTATAAGTGCAGAAAAATATGAGTTCGGTCTCCAAATGAAATTTGTAGAGGACTTTATAATCATTCTAAATTATCTTGAATCATTATTTTTTGAGTCTTATACAAAAAGATATGCTAAAATGAATACACTTGACATAATCTGTCTTGCCCAGAAAAACACAGTCAAAAATTTATAATTGCATAAACATAAATCTTCAATTCTTATTGTTATTAAACACATGATAAATTTCTCAACATCATGGGACATAAATTTGTGAACAAAATTCTATTCCAAAGATACATAACATGGTTATTCATTTCATTTACCTTAAGCATGTATAGTTAAACCTATCTCATTTTTCTACTCAATTCTGACATTAACTTTATCTAGAGAGATTAGATCTCCTACAACATTCTAAGAATGGATCCTAACTAGTGTGGATAGAATTCTTACCTCAAAGTCCTCCTCTTCAAGCTCTTATCCTTCCAAGATTTCTCCTCTTCTTTCCTCATTCTTCTTCTAACCAATGGGAGATGATGTTAGAGGTGGTGGTGCAAGGGGATGTGCTAGGGGTGGTGGCCGGCCAAGGTGGAGGAGGTGGAGGAGATGGTGGTGGGTTTGACCATGTTGAAGGGGAAGAGGGAGAAGATGAAAACATTTTATTTCCGCTTTCTCTTTTTTTCCTCCTCTCTTTTTTTCTTTTCTTTTCTCCTTTTTATTCTCTACATAATCCTCATCATCTCCATCATTATCTAGGATGTTGCCATGTGGGGTTTAGGTGGCATCAGTAAGTACTAATGGATTAAGGAAGTTACACACAATGGGTTAATGTGGCATGCAAACAAAAATCAATTTTTTTAATTTTTGATAAAAAATACACCCTTTAATACCCCATACAATACTATACACCAAGTATTATACCAAATAATTTCACATTATCATATGTATTAAATGATTTAAGACATTTGAAAATAGTTTCACCGTATGAAAAATGAAGGAAAAATCTATAAAATACGTAAAAGTATACACGTATTAAATACAGCCAAAAAATAGTAGTATAATACTCGTATGCATGAAAACATGGTATTACAGTTGTGTGGTGGTCTCCAGTTGTGTAGGAGGTGGTTGGGATTGAGCAGCTTAAACGATATGAGCGGGGGTGATGACTGTAGGCTTAAAACGTTTCTTCCTTGGTGTATGGTTAGGAGGAGGGGGTTTAGAGACTACAACCTTCTTGCGGGAGCCGGGGAAATAATCGCAAGAATCGAATCCATAATCTTAAAACTACAAAATTCAATGGTGAACCGATGAAGATTATACCTAGACTGATGGTGACTGAACAAAAAATAGGTCGGAGGATGATCTAATTAGCCGGCGGTCGACTTGAGTCGATAAAAAACAATGAGAGGTTGAATGGCAGAGGGAGCAGATGAAATGACATCTGTCGAATTAGGGAAATAAGCCCTAAATCATGAAAAATTGGGTTAAGTCCTTCATCGAAAGAATCTCAACCGCTGGATCAAATAGAGATCAGAATTAAAACACTGTCAGACGTCTGGAGTAGGATGACCAGATGGCTGGCGCATAGATTTTTAACTGAAAATATCAAAGCAATCATACGACTGGAGTACATGTCACAGACGTCTGGAATACCATTCAGACGTCTGTTCCGTGTATTACAGATGGCTAGACCAGAAACAAAACATAACTAGAGAATCCTAAGGCTATCAGACATCTGTTAAAGACCAACTAGACGACTGATAAACTATTCAGTCGTCTGACCTTCCTACATCAGATGGTTGACAAAATTGAGGGTGGGGGGGGGGGGAGAGAGAGAGAGAGAGAGAGAGAGAGAGAGAGAGAGAGAGCTCAGGAAGTAATCGAAAAAAATTCTGCACTATACAGACGTCTGGAGTTCACCAGGAAGACATTTGACCCACTGTTCAGATGTCTGGTCAATGAAATACAGACGGTTGACATATGTCTATGTCTGAAGAAGAAAGTTTAGACACGCTATATGTTTGGCGCGTCTAAACCAGACGTCTATCCTGGTTTTAGGACAAAGAATGAACCTAGGATAAACATTGAATAATTCTCTCAAGCTAAACATTCTCTAATCTCTCAAACTAAGTAAAAATCATCTCAAAAACATAAGTAAATCATCTAACGCACATAAATACCAAATCATCTCGAAATAGCTCAAAAATATCATACGAATCATATATGTGTATCTCATGAAAATACTGAAAATATGAAAAATTGAGATATATTATTCAATCAAATCAAATGAGCATGAAACATGGTATAATATATGAAATATATATGAAACATGATATTGTTGGGAGATGGGTATGCCATCGAGGCAATTTATCTCTGTGTATGAGTACAAACATCTCGTTCAAAATAACAGTAAGCTGTTTGTTATGTATTTACATAAGTTTTTAATAATGTAGTCTATTTTAGAACTTAGGTAAAGTCCTAAGACTTGATGTGAGGTCAAACAAGTATCGAGATGAGGATCTCGATGATGGAGAATTGTTTGGCCGTTTGTATCTTAAGTTTGAATTCGTTCGTGGTCGTAGATGTTTCGATAAAAGGATATCGAAACATCTGATAGACCATCATGTCTTTGTCTTCACCATAGAGTGGTGAAGATGATCTCATGGTCGTTCGACTTGGCGAAGTCGGAAATGAGACACAAGTGCTCATTGGAGAATGCGTTAACTGAACGCCCAAACGAGAGTTATCACATGGTTAACATAACTAAACTGTCAGTGATAACTCTCAGTGATGATAGGCAAGTTGGTCCTTAGACTTGAGGTCATTGTATGAACCTATACGTGAACGGTGTCAGTTAGATCTCTGACTTAGTTTCGAGGCAAGGCCGGTCGAAAGGCCTTTGGTTGGGTGACACTTGAAGCGTGCAAGGAGAGTAACGACCAAGAGATGATTCATCTCTCCCGTTTATGGGGAGATAGTGTCGCACATGTTAGTTTGGTCTTTAGTGAAAACATTGGCCAAAGTATGTTGGAAGAAGTCCAACATTGATAGATTAAAGACCGATGAAGACTAACCAAGTTCAAGCTAGTGGGGTTGATAGTTAACCGTACCCTAGGCTTGACTAGGCGACATAGTTTTAACGAAGAGACTAAAATTGCGATATTCATCTTGGACATAGTCAGGGTGGTCTCGATAATCTCATGTCAATGAGTTAGCCACATAATTATGATATCGAAACTGGGACAATACCTGCTGCTCGTGGTCTCTATCGTCTGGGGTTTTGAGCCCCACCTGTAGTAGGGTCAGGCTGTAGGGTCTCATGTAGAGTGAGACTATCGTCAAGTAATAGGAAGTCTTTGCGGAAGATATTACATATGATGTATGTGTATTTATTAAGTCGCTAAGAGTTTGCAATATAAGATAATACATTGGATGCATCAGAATTAATTGTATCGTAAAAGGTTTACGATACATGTTAAAGAATATTATTGATGTGGATTATTGCATTTGATGCAAAGGTATTTAAAAATGTCGCAAAGTATTTGCTAGCGTATTTTAAATAATAAATGCATAGAAATAAAGGGAGAATTTTTTTTTTCACGAAAGTTGGAGAGAAAACTGTGCTCAAATCGGGGTCCAAGTGGGCCCAGAAATCTATTTAAAAAGAAGTTTTAAATAGAAGAAACCAAAAAATAAAGGAGCCATTTTAACAAAGGCCTAAAGCCATTTAGAATGGAATGGGCCGGGTCATTTGGTCAAACAGGCGCCTGCTTTTGCGGGCTCTTGAAGCAACATGCGTGCCTTATGCACGTGCAACGCACACGCCCAGCTGGCTGCTGGGCAAAGTGGGGCCCACTGTGGGCCCACATGGATAGGGTTTCGTGCCTTTAGCAATAGCGGCTGCGTTTTTAGAAACGTTTGATTTTTGGGCCATGTTTGAGACATCGTTTGAGGGGTCAAACGAAGTCGGAATGGATCATTGTTTGTTTTTATACGATCACCATTCAGTGCTCTTCAATTTGATATGTGATATCACTTGCGAAGCCTAACGGTGCGGGAGGAAAAATTAGCAAAAGATTGGCCTTCGTGAAGGCAAACTTATAATTGACATTTTCTCTAAAATCATTAGTCCCACATCGGACATGATGAGAATGGGAGGGGTCAGCCGCCTATATAAATAGGAGCCGACCCCCCTCCTTGAAACTGCACCAAGTCTTCAATTTCGAGAAGCTCTTAATTTTTTTGAGCACGCTCCTATTAAGACTCAATAAATATTCCCTCTTTCTCCCAAATTTTTCCTTGCTCCTGATTGGGCTCTAGCAAAGCTACGAAGGAGTTCGGATTGGATCAGAAGTCTTGATGGAGGATCCACTCAAGGTGAAACTTTCTGGAGCGTGTGGTTGGCTTGGTGACAAGGGTGTTGCTCGCCTTGGGATGCGGTTCGGCTCGGGACACGGTTCAGCTTGGGACGCGGTTCGACTTGGGAGAAGCGGCTCGGGGCATCGATTCGGAGTCAAAAAATGGTAGCTGAAAACGACGCTTTATATTCTGCAGAAACGAAGTTCCGGGTATGTAGTTTAATTTACATGTGTTTATAATTGCAATAGTTTGATAGATCTATCTTTAAGGGCTGGTCGGACCCAACCCCAGGATAGTAGAGATTCTGGCTAGGGTTAATTCTTTAGGGCTAGAATTAAAACCGTTTTAAGTTGTTTTTCGCTGCTTTTATTGCTTTCGTCGTCCGTTCGACTTAGACCGGACGTCGATTTTGTAGCCCTAAGGACCCAGAAAATCCTTCAGTGGTATCTGAGCCAGTCTGCTTGATATATATTTTTGCAATTATAATGTACATAGGATGCAGCATGTTTCTCCCTGAGATGGAGGTTTTTTATTAAGCTATAGTCCTTACTCATGTGATGGTTTTATTTTCGAAAAATTGTTTTTTGAAAATTAGGTCTATTTTAAAATCATGTGATAATTTTAAGATGTCAAATTATTATACGATGATAATTGATTTTTATGTAACTTATATTAATGAGATATTTTTTAAGTTGCATGTTTAGATAAATTTTATGAGATAATTTTTAGTTGATATAATATCATGCTAAAATGTGTAGTTGATATTTTTAATGGTTATATTATTTCTTGTTGATTATGTGATACTACAAGAAAAACTTTTAGGATAGCCATTAAAAGTTTTCTGAAAGTTATAAGATAATTTTTGATGGACATGCTATGATTTTTAAATTGTTGCAACTTGAATTTTAAATCCATAATACATGATTAGGATAGCACCCTAAAATACTTATAGTTGATAAGAACATTAATAAAAGTTATTAACCAATCCTAATAATTTTGAATTTTAGGATTCAACAGTTGATAGGATTAACTAGTTTTAATGAAGCCATTTCTAGTCGCTGTCACACATATGAATAATTAGTATCCTTAAAGGATCATGATCCGGTCTAACGTTTTTTTACTAGTGTTGTGGATCATCCTAGCTCGACAGGGGATAGTGATCCTGACTTAGCCAAATCCATGGCCGTGTTCTGCTTGACAACAAGGATGCGAATCATTATTATGTGAAACCATAGATTACATCTAGTCAAATACATTTAAAATCTTATTCAAGATTAGCCGTAGCACTCCTTGTTTTAGAGGTTGGAAACTATAATTTTTGTGTTGTAGTTGTTGAGCACACTCAAGATATGGCATGGCTACTTTATGGAAACCAACTTCTTAATACATGTGATGTAGTCAAGACTTAACCCAAACCATCGTGTCGTGCATACACCGAACGCCGGCATAAGTTTGGCTAGACACAAAAATAAGGGTCCGACTAGACTAGTCATTGTGATTTGGATAAGCACACTCATGATCATAAGTGGCTATGGGTAAAAACTGATAAGGGAATCACATATGATGTGATTGATGAAGAGTCATCTACTAATCGCAGAGTTAAGCAATTTATTGAGCGCACTCAAGGTTGTGAAACTCAGGATGGTTGAGTCTCTTTCCTGTAAGGACCCTGGCTATGAGGAAAATAATAGAAGGGGTTGAATAGTGTTTATAAAATTAATGAAGAAATTACGCCTAATTAAAATTCTAATCCAATAAAGATGCAGAATTAAATGAAACAATAAATAAGAAATACTAACACAAGGATGTTTCAAGGGTTTGGATTTTCCAAGTCAAACCCGACTTGTTCCTGGTAATCCTACGTCCCTTCCACATGGGATACCACCCGGATACTCAAGGTAGAACCCTAACTTGAGCTTTCCTTTCAACCCACTTGTAGCAACCTTACAAGCGTAATCAATACAAGATTGATGTCCTTGAATCCCACAACTTGGGATCAAGTAAACGACTCTCACAAACCGAGATTAAAACCAAATTATGAAAGTTGTGAAATTTTAAATAATACTTACAAATCACTTATGCCTTGAAGAAGAACTTAAAAGATCAAAGTGATGGGAGTGTTGATCTCTTCCAAGAAGAGAGAGTAGCCCTTTCTCTTGTCGCCACCAAATGCCTAGAAGATATGAACTTTGATTCTCGGTTGGAGAGCAAGAGAGAATGAGGGCTAGAAAGAATTGAGCACTTGAGAGCTTGAGATGAAATCAATGGAGTTCTATGAGATGATCAAGAAGCTCTAATGGAACAGTACAAGGTTTCTTTATAGGTCCTCTAAAACCCTCAAAGGAAATGCCCAAAAGCCCCTTCAAAATCCGTGAGAAAAATCCCAACGTATTGATTTTACAGGTAGGACAGGCGACTGATGAAGAACGGAAAGTCGCCTGCAGCACTGTGTTAGAGGGTAGGTGAGAATTCAAATGGTAACTTACCACGTAGGATAGGCGATTGATGAAGGCTGAACAGGCACATAAAAACAGACATGCGCCTGAGAAACCTTCAACATGCGTCTGAGTGGCAAAGTGCGAAAGTTGACAATTCTCAAGAATTCTGGGCAGCAAGGACATGCAACTGATGTGGTATCAACATGCGCTTGTGCCATGGGCATGCGACTGGGAAACCAACATCAGTCGTCTATTGCATAAGTGCGTAACTTACCAAAATCAAAGTTCTAGTCAAGTGATAGACATACGACTGTAGTGGTATTGACAAGCACCTGTGCCATGGGCAGGTGCCTGTAAAACCTACTTACATCGCCTGCAAGTGCTAGTGCGAAAGTTCACAAATCGTTGGATCTTTAGGCAAGTTGAGACATGAGACTGACTAACAAGTCATAGGCACCTGAAACTAGCCAGGCATATGTACATTGTACAATAGTCGCCTGTTAAAGTTGACTACAGAAAACTCAAAGAATCAAGTCAAAAGTGTATGCATACCAGACAACTGTAGAACAAATCATAGTCGACTGTATTGAGACATGCGCTTGTAAATTATTCTTCAGTCGCCTATTAGAAGACTAAAATGCACAACTTAGAGAATGAAGAGTTGGAGTCCTAGGAAATGGTTTCTAATGACTTCCTAGGCTAGATAGAGTGAAGTGTGTGTGCTCCAAGATAGTTCTACTATAAGGCTACATTCTAATCAAGAGAAGTAAAATAATGGAAAGATTTACATTGTATTTTTGCTTCTCTTCTTTCTCTTGAATGTCCGTGAAGTCCTTGAAGCTTCTTATTCAACTTGATAACCTAATTTTCAATTCTTTGAGCTTTGATTGATCTTGATAGTCATCTATTGCTATTTGATCTTCAAGATTAGCTTAGGCAATGGATTAACTGTATGAAGGGGATTAGTCACAAGTATTTATGTTTGCTCATCATCAAAACCAAGTAGGGAGAAGTCCAATACTCAACATTTTCCACTAATTTTAATTTAATTATTAAAATCATTCATTATTATGGCTTAAAATGATCGCTAAAATAGTGAGAAGATATAGTTGGATAAAAGCCATTCTATATATATTTAATATTGAACATATGCTAAACTAGGGTAGTTCTATGTTTACCGATGGAATCCAAAACATAATATCCTAAAAGAATATGCTAAATGGTCAAGAACATTGATTAAAGGAATATCAACTCAAATTCTATTTGATAGACTAAACTGTGTTCTTACTGACATTAAAGTGTCCTTCTTAACACTGGCTTAAGGACAATGACTTCCTTGAAGACTTAGACCCAATACAATTCAATCCGCAAGGTGTGGAACTTCGTACAAACTGTTTGGCTCGAACATGAGTGCATGAGCGGTGCAAGACTATGTATCTCAACTGGATTTAAAGACGTGCAACTTGTTGAGCACACTCAAGGTTGCTCAACCAGTTGGATACTTGAGATGCTTGCGATTTGATCTCTCTAGCCTTTATCGAATTTCCTATTGTCAACTCTATGTTCCACGAGAAGTCTTTTCTAGGGCTAATGGTTTAGCCCTAGGATCTTAGGATTTAGATGTAAAGTTAGGATTTTAATGTTGTTTTGGTATAAAAGGGATATGTTTTGGTTGATCCAGCCAAGCTTGTAGGAGATTCCAAATAGGGTTCGTGACCATGATAGTGGCATGCACTTTGGATGGATATCCTATGAACTTAATTAGGTACGTTAGCGAATTCAATCGGAGTTCGTGACCATGATAGTGGCGCGTACTTTGATGGTCTCCACCGACGTTTTATACCACTAATTGATGACTACGATAGTAGCATCAGTGAGAGCCACCAAATCATAGATTGAAGCTCTATCCACGATAGTGGTGTAAGTAGAGATTGAGAGTAGTTGTAGATTGTAATGCACAGATCGTGTTGGGGAAAAATCCGAAACGCCTTGAGATCAATGCGAAAACCAACCCTAATAAACTGATCAGGAATATTGGGCTAACAAAAATCTAATCTCAAAGACCCAACAATATATCAAATGACCTTGCAATAGAAAGTAGCAAACGAATCACATCAACAAATTAATCAATCGCAAACACAAAAGAATTTACCTTGGTTTGCTTGTAAACAACCTACGTCCAGCAATCCAATCCAAGATGATTCCACTAGTAGAGAGATTCAAATAATTAGGGTTACAAAACGCTTCCTCACGCGTGAGTAGTAACTTGTCAATGGAACAAGCCCTCACGAATCCACTCACGAGGAAGAAATCAATTGAAGAAGAAGAGAAGGAAAAATCAAACCTTTCTCTCAAGAAAACAAACCTTAAAACTCTCTCCAATCTCCAATGGGGTAGCAAGAGGCTCTCTAAAACTCAAATAGAGGCTTACAAACTCAAGATGACGACTTAACCTAATCTAAAACATAGATAGGTTAAATCAAACCCAAACGAACGGCGAGAAAAACATCCAGGCCATCAAAAGCTGCGCGCGGGCCCAAGCGAGCTCGGCCCGAGTCGACCGCCTGCTCGGTCGAGCTCGGTGTGACGAGCATATCCGACTCGGTCTACTCGGTCGAGTAGACAAGCTACTCGGCCGAGTATGTCAATAACCTCTCCAAGGCAAAACTTCCCAGCTCCCTATTTTTCGGAGTCAAGTCCACTCGGTCGAGTAGACATGCTGCTCGGCCCGAGAATGACAGTAGCCTCTCCGAGGCAAACATCCCAGCTCTCTGTTTTTCGAGTCGTAGAACTGCTTGGTCCGAGTGGCTTTCTGCTCGACCGAGCAGCCTGGGAGAATTAAAAACAATGATGAATCACAAAAAACAACACTCTACCTTGATTCAAAGCTCATCACCAATGACTCCAGCATCTCTGTAAGGACCCTGTCTATGGGAAAAACACTAGAAGGGGGGTTGAATAGTGTTTATGCAAATTTAAAAGGAATTTATGCCAAATAAAATGCAATCCAACAAATAATGCGGAAATAGAATTAAACCCAAATAAGAAACAATTGCAAACACAATTATGTTTCAAGGGTTCTGATTACCCAAGTCAACTCCCGACTTGTTCCCGGTAATCCTACGTCCCTACCACCCGGATACCACCGGATACTCAAGTTAGAACCCTAACTTGAGGTTTCCTTAAAGCCCACTTGTAGCAACCCTACAACTGCAATCGAATACAATCAATGTCCTTGACTCCTACAACTTGGGAGCAAGCAAACCACTCTCACAACCGAGAGTAAATCTCAAATAACGAAAGTTATGAAATAATGAAAAACAACACTTACAATCACCTATGCCTTGAAGTAGAACTTAAAGGCGGAGTGTGATGTGTGTTGAAGAACTCTCTTGGAAGAGAGGAGAAGCCCTTTCTCTTAACTGCACCAATTGCCTAGAAAATCACTCTTTGGTTCTAGGTTGGAGAGCAAGAGAACAAGATTTGGAAATACTTAGGGCTTTGGATTTGAGAGCTTTGATCTTTGGAATGAAAGCTAGAGAGATTTTGCAAATCGATGAGTAACCTTCCAATGGAACAGTAGAACCTCTATTTATAGCTTTCTCAAATCCACAAAACAGTTTAGACATAAACGCAATTAGAATCCGTGAGAAAAATCTCAACGGATAGAATCTGAACTCGCGACAGTCGACTGTTGAACAATCCACAGTCGACTTTTGCACAGTCAGTAAGGGTAGGTGAGAATTCATAATGGTAACTTACCATGTGGACAGTCGACTGATGAAGCAAAGACAGTCGACTGTTAAACCAACAGGCGACTGTAATTTCTTCGACAGGCGACTGGCCGAGAGAAGGGTAAGTTAGACAAATACTGGAAATCTCACAAGTAGCAGGACAGACGACTGATGCAAGGAACATAGTCGATTGTTAATCAGAACAGGCGACTGTAAATCCTTAAACAGACGACTGTCAAAAGCCTGAGAAATTTTCAGAGAGCTGAGTCAAAGAAATGACTTACAGATAGACGACTGTTGCAGCATAGATAGTCGACTGATCCAAGAGACAGTCGCCTGTATATACAACATTAGTCGACTGGCCATAAAAGTCAGATCAAATAGAGTTTGGACAAGGATAGACAGGCGACTGATTTACAAAACACAGTCGACTGACACTTGGACAGGCGCCTGTGAATCGTTCATCAGTAGCCTGTATGAAATAATCAAAGAAGGCCCAAAACTATACTGTAATAGTCTGTGCATAACATGCGACTGTCGAACAATACACAGTCGACTGTTTTTGAGGCAGGCGACTGTAAACTGTTAAGCAGTCGGCTGTTATAAACAATCCTAGCACAATCAATAAAGAAATGAATTGGGATCAAAGGACAATTGATCTAATGAAGTCCTATGACTGAATGTAGATGTGTGTGAGTGCTACATCAAAGTTCTACTTCTAAGCTACATACTAGAAGAGATAAAAGAAAATTTACAATGACGAAAAATCTCTTCTTTCCATCGATGAGCTTGAAATCTTCACGGAGCTTCAATCATTATCTACGATCAACCAATTCATGTCATTTGCCTTCAATGACGTTTGTGAGTCATCCATTGCTAGTGGATCTTCATAAATAGCTTAGGCAATGGATTAACTGCAAAATAGGGGATTAGTCACAAGTATTTATGTTTGCTCATCATTAACACCAAGTAGGGAGAAGTCCAATACTCAACATTCTCCCCCTTTTTGATGATGACAAACAAACATAAACAAAAAGATAAATTATTGTGCGCAATAAAAACTTACTCCCCCTACATAGATGCCAATCAAGTTAATCAACAAATATTAGGGCATCTACATATCAATTGAAGCAAATGAGTAAGGAATGCATGAATATAAATTCAAATAATCTAGGAATTACAATCCCTATTCATTGTAATCTTACTCCCCCTGAATCTAAGGCAACGTAAATCTTAGAATCAAGTGTTAGAACATACTTAGCACATCCATTATGAATCTTGTATGTTTATTTCTCTCCCCCTATGACATTATCCAAAAAAGTGGGAGCAAATAACAATAACAATAATAGTGCTAAATACGAACTAACAACAATCAAGGAGTAGAAAGATATATCGAATCAAAAACTCATAAAATCAGATCATATACACATGTGAGTAATGGAATTGAAGTTGAATATCAACATTAGATATATACACAGAAAATAGTTTCAAAAGAGATTTCACAAATGCATCACATCAGAGATAGCATGGAAAATCGAATACCAACTTCATATATTGTCTCAAAAGCACATCAGAGAGAGTATAACATACATGGAGACAACATAACATGCATCACACATATAAGATAGGCAATATAGCATAGTGTGACACAAGATAAACAACAACATCATATATCTAGATATATAAAAGATGAGTACATCAACGGATGGACATCTACATGGTCATTACAGAAAGATACATCATGATCAAGACAAAAAATCCATCACCATGACAACATCGAAGTATATCACCATACATCTATAGAGTCAATATCAACATCATCCAGCATACATCAAAATACAATCATCACCAAACTAACACCACTCAGACACCTATCTAAGAGTGAGCGTCTCCAGGGGCTGCAGAAGAAGAAGCAGGCTCTGTGGCAGCAGGTGTATCCTCTGGAGGAGGGTCAGACGGAGCAACAGTAGCAGCAACAGTATCAGCAGCAACATCCTGAGTAGAAGCTACTCCAGGAGGCTCAACGACATCAGAAGGCTGAGGAGGCACATGAAGCTGGGGAACAAACTGTCTCAGATCCAAAGGAAAGGGTATTCCCTGATGGCGGAAAGAAAGAGACAACAATCTGTACATACCAGAGACCATCTCCAAAAGAATATCACGAGATGGTGGAGTAGAGGTAGAAGGCAGGTCAGCTGGAGGAACAGTCGAAGAGGACGGAGCTGAAGTAGATTTCCTCTTCTTCGAGGCAGTCTGCAGAGCCGAAGAGGATTTCGACTTTGCAGAAGCATCGAGGAGAGGACCAAAGGGCATGGGCTCGTAACGAGTCAAATCAATACCAAAATGACGGAAGACACGAGTCAAAAGACCACCGTAAGGAATGTGAGACGAGGAGGTCGTGAACTCAACCTTGTCCATCCTATCAAGGAGGACACCGACCCAGTTCATGGGCATGCCAGAGAAAATAGCATACATACACTTCAAGATATCCTGAGACGGCTGATCAGATGATCCATATCTCAGTAGGATGTTGGACTTCACCACTAGGTGAATAACCCAACCTCTCGCAGAAAACATAGATGACCTGACAGCCGAATCAAGGGCTAAAGGTACCTCTCGAAACATATCCCGGAGGACAGACTGGTCAAGGTTGTCAATCTCGAAGATGCAGATATCAGAGGGAAGGGAACCAACAGAGGGAATCCTAAGAATAGTCCCTAAGAGAGAGGGAGTGGTCTGAATGGGGGTTCCCTGAACGACAGTATCGAGGATGCCGGTAGAGGAATACTCACCGCAAACACGGTTTGCATAGAAGAGCTTCACCAGAAATGGATAGGCTCTGTGAGACTCGCTCTGAGAGAAGCGAAAAAGGTCGGCTAGGTGAGTAGCAGAAAGAATGTCAGAAAGCCTCTCAGCAGTGAAGGCGGGAAAATCAATGTACCGCTCCCTAAGAAGGTTGATCCCTTGAAGAGAGTGAAATTTTGCCAAGCAGAGATCATCTCGGCAAACGAGAACTAGGGGATCAGAGGGGGGAACGACAGGAGGCTCTTCTGAAGAACTCGAAGTAATCGGGGACTGATGAGGAGCGGCAGCAGTAGGCTCATTGATGTTAACACCAATGGCCTTTCGCTGACGGTGAATCAGTGGCTGAGCGTCTGAAGAAGAAGCAGAAGGTGAATATCCATGCGAAGAAGAATGCACGGGAGAGTCGCCATGCTTGGTTCGGGCTTTATAGGGTTTCTTATTCTTGGCTATTGGTTTCTTGGATGCCCTAGGTCGTTTAGGAGCAAAGACTTTCTCTTTTCCCTTACCCTTGGGTGCCATGGAATCGAGAGAGAGAAACGATAGATGAAGAAATCGAAAGACTCAAAGCGAACGAAGGGCTAGAGAGAGAAGCAAACCAAGTAGAGGAGATGCGAGGAAGCAACGACGAAGTAATCGACGAGCGGGGAGGCAGAGATCGACGGTAAAAGCTGAGAGAAATCGAGCGGGAAGACGAAGCAGTCGAATCGGATGAGAGAGAGTCGACGAGGGGAAATGAACGGGCTCTCTCGAATATAAAAGTTGGGGAAAGAATCTGGGCCGTTGGATCAATGAATCGGCAGCTCAGATCAAAGCACTTGAACCGTCTCAACAGAAGACAGTCGACTGATGAACAACTGTCAGCCGACTGGATGAAGTGATAACAATAAAGCTCAGAAAGATGGGCAGTCGACTGGACAGAACATGCATTCGCCTGTCCGTTGGACAGTCGACTGACATATACACAACAGTCGACTGGCCGAGAATTAATACAGTTCATCAAAACAACAGAGAGCACTGTAAGAATTCGACAGAGAGAACAGTCGCCTGATGACTAAAATGCAATCGCCTGTTAAAATAACAGTCGACTGTAAAACAGTCATCAGTCGGCTATGCGGAAGATACCAATTATCAGACTGAGGAGATAGAGTAGGGCAGTCGACTGTCGAAGGAAAGACAGTCGTCTGTCCTGGTCCAAAAATGCACAGTGAGATAGAATTCCAGAGAATAAGAACACTCACCCTAGGACCTATACTCTTATCACAAATACATCGTAAAAACAATGTAAAAACGATAAATCCATTGAAACACAAATCACCACTATTAATTTCAAAAACTCATGGAATCAATTAAATCCCAATTGCCTTTCTTAAACACACACACACACACACACACACACACACACACACACACACACACACACACACACACACACACACACACACACACACATAAAGCACATGAAGATAGACAACACAATGATATGAGCTCAAAAAGTGTTATAACAAGAAAGTTTGAGCATCTAGATTTCAGATTCACCCATAATTCCTAATTCTCCTCGCAACCTCACAAATGAATCTTCTTTAAGAAGTTTAGTGAAGATGTCGGCAATTTGTTTTTGGGTTTCAATGTACTCTAAGATGATGTCCTTCTTAGCTACATGATCATTTATAAAATGGTGTCTCATGTCTATGTGTTTGGTACGGGAGTGGTGTATCGGATTCTTGAAAAGACATATGGCACTTTGGTTATCAACCATAATCAAGCAAGTATCACAATTGACACCATAGTCCATAAGAGTGTATCTCATCCAAAGAACTTGTGCACATGCAAGACCCGCGACAATATATTCCGCTTCAGTCATGGACAATGACACCGAATTCTGTTTCTTAGAAAACCAAGAAATAAAGAAATTTCCTTAGAAATGGCAAGTGCCACTAGTACTTTTCCTGTCGGACTTGCATCTGGCAAAGTCGGCATCACTATATGAGATTAACTCATATGTGCTAGATTTAGGGTAAAGTAACCCATCGTCTAGAGATTGATTGAGATAACGAAATATTCGTTTAACCGCAATCAAGTGTGAGTCCTTAGGTTTAGCTTGATATCTAGCACATAGGCATACAGAAAACATTATATTGGGCCTACTAGCGGTTAAGTAAAGTAAGCTACCGATCATACCTCGATATAGACGAACGTCTACATCTTTTCCGCTTTCATCCTTGTGTAGATGAGTAGTAGTACTCATGAGAGTCCTTTTGCTCGAAGACGATTCCATCCCGAATCGCTTAATAAGCTCCCCTGTGTACTTTGTCTGATGTATGAATGTGCCATTCTCCATTTGTCGAATTTGCAATCCAAGGAAGTAGGTGAGCTCTCCCATGTGGCTAATCTCAAACTCATCCTTCATAGACTTGGAAAATTCTTGACAAAGATTAAATTTAGTAGAACCGAAAATAATATCGTCTACATAAACTTGAATCAAAAGAATGTCATTTTCATAATCATTGATGAAGAGTGTAGAATCAACTTCTCCCATTTTAAAACCTAAATTCAAAAGAAAGGTCTTAAGTCTATCATACCAAGCTCTAGGAGCTTGTCTCAACCAATACAACGCTTTCTTAAGTTTGAAAACATGGTTTGGAAATTTCTCATGAATAAAACCAGGAGGTTGAGAAACATAAACTTCTTCATTGACAAACCTATTTAAAAATGCACTTTTAACATCCATTTGATATAGTTTAAAATTCTTATGGGATACAAAAGATAAAAGCAACCTAATAGCTTCTAATCTAGCTACGGGGGCAAAAGATTCTTCGAAATCAATACCTTTCTCTTGCCGGTAGCCTTGAGCTACTAACCTTGTTTTGTTCCGTGTGACTACCTTGTTTTCATCCGTCTTGTTCTTAAAGATCCATTTGGTCCCAATGACTTGGTGACCACTTGGAAGAGGTACGAGTTCCCAAACTTCGTTTCTCTCGAATTGCATTAGTTCTTCTTCCATTGCCACTATCCAAGAGCTATCCTCGCAAGCTTCTTAGATGTTCTTTAGCTCAATGGTAGAGACAAATGCGCAATGAGAGAATTCTTCAATTCTCGATCTCGTTCGAACACCCACACCAATATCTCCAATAATTTGGTTATGGGGATGATTGCGAACGGTCGGGTAAGCTTTGGGTATACCTGTATCACTAGGAACAACTTCAACAATTTCGTTAGAAGTGTTAGTCTCAACAATAGAATCATTAATCTTAACATTATTAAGGGAATCACAAAGAGTATCTACATTATCATCATCAACATGAGGAAAATCAAAATTTTCATAAAAAGATACGTGAAGAGATTCCTCAATCGTTGAAAAAGTTTTGTTGTATATCCTGTAGGCTTTGCTATGTGTGGAATATCCAACAAAAAATCGTTCATCGGATCTTGGCTCAAATTTGTCTAAATTACCAACTGTGTTCTTTATAAAACATTTTGAACCAAAAACACGAATATATTTTACTTGAGGCTTTTTATCATAAAACAACTCAAAACAAGTTTTGTTCGTTCGGGGTCTCACTAGGATCCTATTGAGCACATAACATGCCGTGTGCATCGCCTCTGCCCAAACTTGTAGTCCAAGATGACTATCATGGAGCATAGTGCATGCAAACTCAATAAGAGTCCTATTCTTTCTCTCTACAACACCATTTTGTAGTGGTGCCCGAGGAAAGGAAAAATTATGAGTTATCCCGGTGTCATCACAAAACTTAGTAAAAGATTCATTCTCAAATTCTCCTCCATGATCACTACGGATAGTGATAATGGTGGATCCTAAGAAATTCTGAATCTTCTTTGCAAATTTGGTAAACTCTTCATAAGCTTCATTCTTATTAGTTAAGAATGAAACCCAAGTAAATCTAGAAAAGTCGTTGACGACAACTAATCCATAATGAGCATTAACTAAAGAAGCGGTTCTAGTTGGCCCAAATAAATCTAGATGAAGACGTTCTAGGGGCCTCTTAGAAGAAATTCCTTCTTTAAGCTTAAATGAAGATTTACTTAGTTTACCTCTTTGACATGAATCACAAAAGTTTTTCTTATTAAAAGCAATCTTAGGAAAACCTTTGACTAGATCATGCTTAGCTAACTTATATAAGTGCTTGAAGTGAACATGACCAAAGCGGCGATGCCATAATAGTTGTTCACTTGTGTTAGCAACTAAGCAATGTTCTACGGTTTTAGGCAAGCTAAAATAATAAATATTTTTACGCCTAATACCGGAAACTAAAACATTTGAATTACAATCAACAATAGTACACAATCCTTCTCCAAAGTTAACCGTGTAACCTTTGTCACTAAGTTGACTAATGGAAATGAGATTGTGACACAAACCACTAACAAGATAAACGTTAGTAATTAAGGGTTTGAAAAGATTACCAACGATACCTACTCCAATGATGGTTCCCTTTTGATTACCTCCAAAAGTGACCGTTGCACCATCCTTGATGCTAATTACTTCGGAGAGCAACGAGGGATCTACCGTCATATGTTTGGAGCAACCGCTATTAAGAATCCATCCTTTCCCTTTAGAACAAGTTTGACCTTTATTGCTCTTCTTCTTTCTCTTGGGTACCTATATAATATACCATAAGCTTATGGTACCCAATGTTTGTTGGGTCCAAGGGGATTAGCCCTTTGGAAGCCAAGTCCAAGTGGACTTCTGCTTCCCAACATAATTACTATTTCTAATCACATCATGAAAATAGGAATCAACATAGGCATTCCTATCATTAAGACTAGTGTTCTTAGGACCCCAATAGTGTACATCTTGGGAGTCCTCTTCCTAGTTGCATGCATATGTGTTGGATTTCTATGTGGTGCATGCTTCTTAGGAGTATGATTTCTAGCATAGAGATGTGGTGGAGGATATGCATTGTACATTCTAGGATGATATATATGCTTGGGAACATGCATATTATATGAAGCATATGAATCATGCATGACATGTGGAGGATGAGCATACATGAAAGAATGATGCGTATGAGCATACGGCTGTATAGGAGCATGTACATGAGTATTTCTCATGTGTGGTTGTGTACGTGTCCGTGGGTGTGGAGCATAGAATGTGTCATGATTATCCACTTGTGAAGTAGGAGGTTTCCTACGTGGATGAGTATTAGTGTATATATAAGCATGGCCTTGCTTTTGGTTTCCACCCTTAGTGGGTTTCTTGCCAAAAGGAAGAGAAGGTGAAGTGGTGACTTTCTTGGTAGGATTGCTACCTATAGTGTCTTTGACACCACTTGTGGATGCACCGGAGGAAGGCCTCACAAAATCTATAGTGACACCACTATAAGAGGTGCGAGCATTGAATGCATTCGCTTTTACAAATCCAAGGCCAACACGATGTGTGGCCGAAAATTGATTTGCAAGCAAATCATCCAATTGTCCTTTTCTCTTATTGAATCTCACAATACGGGAGGACATGAGCTCATATTTCTCCTTTAAAGAAGAAATGTTGGTATCCAAGGTGGACACCCGTGCTTTGAGCTCGTGCACTTGAGTTTTAAGAGAAACATTCTCTAAACCCAATTGTGTGTGACGTGTAACTAGATCACTATTATCCTTGGGATGTGTTTGATCTAGTTGAGATTTGAGGGAATTCACTTCATCTCTCAAAGTGACATTTTGAGAAGCTAAGTTTGCTTTCTCAAGAGTTAAAGTATCAACAATGGTGTCATGGTTGATAATGCATGGAATGGATGACTTGCTAATATTCAATTTCTTTAAGCTAGAATACTTAAGCATTAAAGATTGGTATTTAGCAAATAGTTCTTCATTATCTATGCGATGTTCATCCATTGTTACCTCGCTGTCGTCCATGTCGGAATCACTCTCATCGGAGAGTGGGTCTTCTAGAGCCATGAAACACATGTGGGCGCTCTCACCCTTCTAATCATCGGAATCGATTAATGAGTCATCACTTGAGTCGTCGAAAGTACCTACGAGTCCTTTCTTCTTGTCTCTCTTGTTCTTATCGGACTTGTGGTACTTCGGTGCCTTCCACTTCTCTTTGTTCTTTAGCATTGGGCAATCCCTCTTGATGTGCACTGGCTTATTACATTTATAGCAAAGAGAGAAAGTAGCATTAGTAGACTCAAAACGTTTGTTGGAGGGAAATTTACCTTTGCGGAAGAAGCGTTGGAACTTCTTTGCCATTTGGGCCATTTCACCCAAATCCATCTCGTTCTCGGATTCATCACTTTCGGAGGATGATAAATTGGCGTTGAATTCCAAAGCTTTCTTCTTGGCCTCCGAGGGATTCATCATTGCACTAATCTTTAATCGGTTCTCTCGTCTTACCTCATAAGACATGAGAGTCCCGATAAGATTCACCACGGTGTAGTTCTTCAAGTCATTGACCTCCTCGATGGCGATCGCTCTTCTTTCCCATTTGGAGGTCATTCCCATGATGATCTTCCTTACCTTGTCAGGTTCGGAATATATTTGGCTAAGGGCTTCCAATTCATTGATGATGTTGGTAAAGCGTCCGTACATCGATGCAATGGTATCATTATCCTGCATATGAAATAAATCGAAGTTTTGTTTGGCAACATATAACTTTGAAAGTTTTACCTTGTTCGTTCCTTCGTGGGTAACGAAGAGATGGTTCCAAATTTGATATGCACTCTTACATGTGCATATCTTGTTGAACTCATTCGGGTCCAACGCACAATGAAGAGCGTTCATTGCCTTAGCGTTGTTGACCTCGGCGGTTTTCTCGGAAGACATCCATTTGAAAAAATCTACTTCGGTGGGCTCGACGTATTCCTTGTGGAGGGTTCTCCAAAGCGAAGCACTCCTAAGGAACGTCTCCATCCTGCATTTCGAATAGCTAAAATTTTACCATTGAAACGCAGAGGGCGCACCGTAGATTGACCTTCAAAAAGTGTGGAGGCTCCATCACGATCGTGATTGATGTATGAAGGCGGCGGTGGAACGTTGTTGTTTTTGGATTCCATGGATGTAACCTTAGGCTTTAATACCAATTGTAAGGACCCTGTCTATGGGGAAAACACTAGAAGGGGGGTTGAATAGTGTTTATGCAAATTTAAAAGGAATTTACGCCAAATAAAATGCAATCCAACAAATAATTCGGAAATAGAATTAAGCCCAAATAAGAAACAATTGCAAACACAATTATGTTTCAAGGGTTCGGATTACCCAAGTCAACTCCCGACTTATTCTCGGTAATCCTACGTCCCTACCACCAGGATACCACCGGATACTCAAGTTAGAACCCTAACTTGAGGTTTCCTTAAAGCCCACTTGTAGCAACCCTATAAGTGCAATCGAATAAAATCGATGTCCTTGACTCCCACAACTTGGGAGCAAGCAAACCACTCTCACAACCGAGAGTAAATCTCAAATAATGAAAGTTATGAAATAATGAAAAACAACACTTACAATCACCTATGCCTTGAAGTAGAACTTAAAGGTGGAGTGTGATGTGTGTTGAAGAACTCTCTTGGAAGAGAGGAGAAGCCCTTTCTCTTAAATGCACCAATTGCCTAGAAGATCACTCTTTGGTTCTAGGTTGGAGAGCAAGAGAACAAGATTTGGAAATACTTAGGGCTTTGGATTTGAGAGCTTTGATCTTTGGAAATGCAAGCTAGAGAGATTTTGCAAATCAATGAGTAACTTTCCAATGGAACAGTAGAACCTCTATTTATAGCTTTCTCAAATCCACAAAACAGTTTAGGCAAAAATCCAATTGGGATCCGTGAGAAAAATCTCAACGGATAGAATCTGAACTCGCGACAGTCGACTATTGAACAATCCACAGTCGACTGTTGCACAGTCAGCAAGGGTAGGTGCGAATTCATAACGGTAACTTACCACGTGGACAATCGACTGATGAAGCAAAGCCAGTCGACTGTTAAACCAACATGCGACTGTAATTTCTTCGACATGCGACTAGCCGAGAGAAAGATAAGTTAGAAAAATACTGGAAATCTCACAAGTAGCAGGACAGACGACTGATGCAAGAAACACAGTCGACTGTTAATCAGAACAGGCGACTGTAAATCCATAAACAGACGACTATCAAAAGTCTGAGAAATTTCCAGAGAGCTGAGTCAAAGTAATGACTTACAGACAGACGACTGTTGCAGCATAGACAGTCGACTGATCCAAGAGACAGTCGACTGTATATACAGCATTAGTCGACTGGCCGTAAAATTCAGATCAAACAGAGTTTGGGCAAGGATAGACATGCGACTGATTTAGAAAACACAGTTGACTGTCACTTGGACAGGCGCCTGTGAATCGTTCATTAGTAGCCTGTACGAAATAATCAAAGAAGGCCCAAAACTATATTGTAATAGTCTGTGCATAACAGGCGATTGTCGAACAATACACAGTCGACTATTTTTGAGGCAGGCGACTGTAAACTGTTAAGCAGTCGGCTGTTATAAACAATCCTAGCACAATCAATAAAGAAATGAATTGGGATTAAAGGACAATTAATCTAATGAAGTCCTATGACTGAATGTAGATGTGTGTGAGTGCTCCATCAAAGTTCTACTTCTAAGCTACATACTAAAAGAGATAAAAGAAAAATTACAATGACGAAAAATCTCTTCTTTTCATTGTATGAGCTTGAAGTCTTCACGGAGCTTCAATCATTATCTACGATCAACCAATTCATGTCATTTGCCTTCAATGACGTTTGTGAGTCATCCATTGTAAGTAGATCTTCATAAATAGCTTAGGCAATGGATTAACTGCAAAATAGGGGATTAGTCAAAAGTATTTATGTTTGCTCATCATTAACACCAAGTAGGGAGAAGTCCAATACCCAACAATGCCAATCGCCCCTCTCGTGCACATATGCCGGACAAACCATAATGCACAAGTACGAATAATCACCAGCTTCACCACTCCACATCTCCTCAGGGATCTTGTAGCCAATCGCTACTGAAGGAACTCTGTTCACAATGTGCACAACACTCGATAGTATCTCTTCCCAGAATTCCTTCCCCAAACCGGCTGAGTGCCTTAAACACCGCACTCTCTCCAACAATGTCCGATTCATTCGCTCCACCACACCATTTGACTGCAGATAACCCGATGTGCTAAAGTGTCTGCAGATCCCATGGAGTTTGCAGAAATTTCTAAACTCCTTGAAGGTAAACTCACCTCTATTGTCAGATCTAAGAACCTTCACGTACCTTCCGATTTGCTTCTCCACCATGGTCTTCCACTCTCTAAACATATCAAAAGGTTGGTCCTTTGACTTCATTAGGTACATCCAAACTTTGCGAGAGTAATCATCAATAAACAAGACAAAATACGTAGCTCCCCCTCTTGATGGCTCTGGGCACGGTCCCCACACATCGGTTTGTACATAGTCAAGTGGTCCTTTTCTAGTATGCTTCCCCGTGTTAAACTGCAGCTTTGTCTTCTTACCGTACACACAGGATTCGCAGAATTCTACACTCTCATTCGAGGCTTCAATCAACTTTTTTCTTCAGAGTACATCAAGCGTTTTGTCACATGGATGACCCAAACGATAATGCCACAACTTCACTGAATCTCCAAAAACTACACTCATAGTGCTTACGTCTGCTTCACCTTCAACAATGGTACCTTGAAGGGCATATAGGTTTCCAACCTTCCTTCCCTTCATCACAACCATGGCTCCTTTCGAAACACAAAGTTGGTCCTTTTCAAAGGCCGACTTACATCCGGCATTGTCCAACACGCCTATGGAGATTAGGCTTTACCGCGAATCTGGGACTTGCCTCATATCGACAAGTATACGCACTATGCCGTCATGCATCTTTATCCGAACGGTTCCAATACCCACAGTTCTACACACTGCATTGTTCTCCATCAGGATTGAGCCTCCATATTGTTTGGAACGGTATGTCGCGAACCAACTCTTATGAGGGGTTATATGATACGAGCATCCACTGTCCATGAGCCATGCCATACTGGCATCACCTGCAATCCCCGCAGAAAAAATCTCGGTATCTCTACCTTCATCATGAACCTGCTCACCATCAATCCCCAAAGATGCCGAACCGGAATCCTTCTCGGTTTCCTTTCCTTTCTTCCTATTATTGATAGGACAATGATTCGAATAATGACCCTTCTTGTGGCAATTATAGCATGTGATGTTCGCAAATCTGTCCTGCAAGTGTCTCGACTTGGAGCGGTCATTATTCTTCTTGAAGCCTCCTCTCCTTTCCTGTCGATCCCTCACATGCAATGCCTCCTCGCGGTTACTCACATGATCTCTACCTTGAACATTGCCACATAGTTGCTCCGTGTGAAGCGCCGCCTTCACCTCTTCCACAGTGAGTGTAGTCCGGTTGTAAATCATCGACCGAACAAACTGATTATACTCTTCAGGCAATGAACATAACAAGATAACCGCTTGCTGCTCATCTTCAATCTTCATAACCATACCACTCAACTCTAGCACAATCCTGTTCAATTCATCCATGTGATCCATCACCGCTGAACCAGACTTCATCTTGAGAGTATACAAGCAAATACAGACGACTCGTGAAAGACTTCTTCATATAGAGTCTCTCAAGCTTCCTCCACATATCAAATGCCATTGCCTCATCCAGGACTTCCCTCAGAACATTATCTGATAACGACAACTGAATTGCATTGTACGCCTTTCTCTTCATCTCTGCTCTAGCGGATACAGTTACCTCCTTATCGATATTCGAGACATCGAACACGATTTGGTAACACCCCGTCTGCATAAGGACATTTTTCACCTTCGTCTGCTAGATCCGAAAATCATTCCGGCCGATGAACTTCTTAATGTTCAAAGTTTCCAAATACACCATCTTTTCTTCGCCACTAACTTCCTTTGCAATAAAACCACAAGCTATGATACCACTTGTTGGGGAAAAATCCGAAACGCCTTGAGATCAATGCGAAAACCAACCCAAATAAACTGATCAGGAATATTGGGCTAGCAAAAATCTAATCTCAAAGACCCAATAATATCCTAAATGATTTTGCAATAGAAAGTAGCAAACGAATCACAGTAATAAATTAATAAATCGCAGACACAAAAGAATTTACACTGGTTCGGTTATAAACAACCTACGTCCAGCAATCCAATTCGAGACGATTCTACTAGTAGAGATATCAAAACAATTAGGGTTACAAAACGCTCCCTTACGCGTGAGTAATAACTTGTCAACGGAACAAGCCCTCACGAATCCACTCAAGAGGAAGAAATCAATGGAAGGAGAAGATAAGGAAAAATCAAACCTTTCTCTCAAGAACACAAACCCTAAAACGCTCTCCAATCTCCAATGGGGTAGCAAGAGGCCCTCTAAAACTGAAATAGAGGCTTACAAACTCAAGATGACGGCTTAACCTGATCTTAAACATAGATATGTTAAATACGAACCCAAATGAACGGCGAGAAAAGCATCCAGGCCGTCGAAAGCTGCGCACGGGCCCAAGCAAGCTCGGCCTGAGTCGACCGCCTGCTCGGTCGAGCTCGGTGTGACGAGCATATCCGACTCGGTCGACTCGGTCGAGTAGACAAGCTACTCGGCCGAGTATGTCAGTAACCTCCCCAAGGCAAAACTTCCCAGCTCTCTGCTTTTTGGAGTCAAGTCCACTCGGTCGAGTAGACATGCTGCTCGGCCCGAGTATGACAGTAGCCTCTCTGAGGCAAACATCCCAGCTCTTTATTTTTCGAGTCGTCGAACTGCTCGGTCCGAGTGGCCTGCTGCTCGATCGAGCGGCTTACTGCTCGACCGAGCAGCCTGTGAGAATTAAAACCAATGAGTTTAAATCACTAAAACAGCAGATCGCGTGTGAGGCCATCCACGATGGTGGGGCTAAGCATGGGATACGTTAGACGAGTGTCACGACGATAGTTGGCCATGAGTTATACATTTTAGATGCGACAATCTCTCCCTAATAAAGCCAATCCAACATAAGAACCCTAACCTAGCATCGACATCCGACGATCCTAGTGGTGAGTCCTAATGCCCTAGTCTTTTTATGTTGATAAGAGATATTTTGTGACAACAAATTTGAATATGCCTGCTGACATTGTTCTGAGATCTGAAAAATACTCAAGTTAATTAACATCACCGCCCTGTGGGTTCGACATCTTTCTGTACTTCAAAGCCTGACACCGTGCACTTGCGGTAATTTCTGGGGTTAATTTAGGAATACATCTAGCACTTGGCATTGTTAGCGGGGATTTATCTCCGTGTGATTCATGTCATAACTTGGTGGGTTTTGAGGTTAATTCTGGGTGCATCAAGTCACTCACAAAGGCTTTACCACATGAAGTCTAGAGAGACTTATGTGTAAATGCAGTATGGGATACCGGTATAAATAAGTCTGAGTGTAAGTGGGAGATGTTGGGAGATGGATATGCCCTCGAGGCAATTTATCTCTGTGTATGTATACAAACATCTTGTTCAAAATAAAAGTAAGCTGTTTGGTAAGTATTTACCTAAGTTTATAATAATGTAGTCTACATTAGAACTTAGATAAAGTCCTGAGACTTGATGCGAGGTCTAACAAGTATCGAGATGAGGATCTTGATCATGGAATTGCTTAACCGTTTGTAGCATAAGTCTGAAATTGTTCATGGTCGTAGATGTTTCAAGAAAGGAATATCGAAGCATCGGATGGACCATTGTGTCTTTGTCTTCACCATGGAGTAGTGATGCCGATCTCATGGTCGTTTGACTTGGCGAAGTCAGATATGAGACATAGGTGCTCATTGGAGAATGAGATCACTAAATGACCCAAATAGAGTTATCACATAGTTTACATAACTAATCTGTCAGTGATAACTCTCAGTGATGATAGGCAAGTTGGTCCTTAGACTTGAGGTCATTGTACGAACATGTACGTGAATGTGTCACTTAGATCTCTGACTTAGCTTCGAGGCAAGGCCTGTCGAAAGGTCATTGGTTGGACGACACTTGAAGCGTCCGAGGATAGTATTGACCAAGAGAGGATTCGTCTCTCCTGTTTATGGGGAGTTAGTGTCGCACGTGTTAGTTCGGTCTTCAGTGAAAACTTTGGCCAAAGTATGTTCGAAGAAGTCCAACATTGATAAACTAAAGACCGATGGAGATTAACCAAGTTCAAGCTAGTGGGGTTGACAGTTGACCATACCCTAGGCTTGACTAGGTGATATAATTTTGATGATGGGACTAAAACTGTGGTATTCATCACGGACACAGAGACGTCACCTGCTCATCGTGGTCTCTATCGTCTGGGTTTCGAGCCCCACCTGTAGTAGGGTCAGGCTATTGGGTCTTCCACAGAGTGAGACATTCGTCAAGTAATAGAAAGTCTTTAAGGGAGATAATACATATGATGTATGTGTATTTATTAAGTCGCAAAGAGTTTGCGATTAAGATAATTCATTGGAGGTATCAGAATTAATTATATCCTAAAAGGTTTGCCATATAGGTTAACGAATATTATTGAAGTGGATTATTGCATTTGATGCAAAGGTATTTAAATATGTCGCAAAGTATTTACGAGTGTATTTTAAATAATAAATGCATAGAAATAAAGAGAGAATTTTTTTCCACGAAAGTCGGAAAGAAAACCGTACGCGAATCGGGGTCTAAACGGGACCAGAATATCTATTTAAAAGGATGTTTAAAATAGAAGAAACAAAAAATAAAGGAGCCATTTTAACAAAGGCCCAAAGCCATTTAGAATGTCTTGGACCCGGCCAATTGGGCCGGGTCATTTTGTCAAATAGGCGCCGCTTTTATGGGCATTTGAAGCAGCACGCATGCCTTGAACACATGCACGGACACGCCCAGCTGTCGGGCAAAGTAGGGCCCACTGTGTGACCCGCACAGATAGGGTTTCGCGCCCTTAGCAATGGCGGCTGTGTTTTTCAGAAACATATGATTTTTGGGCCATGTTGAGACATCGTTTGAGGGGTCAAACGAAGTCTCAATGGATCACTGTTTGTTTCTATGCGATCACCATTCAGTGCTCTTCAATTTGATTTGTGATATCACTTGCAAAGCTCAACGGAGAGGGAGGAAAAATTAGCTAAAGATTAGCCTTCGTGAAGGCAAACTTATAATTGATTTTTCCTCTAAAATCTTTAGTCCCACACCGTATATGATGAGAAGTGGAGGGATCAACTGCCTATATAAATATGGGTCAACCCCCCTCCTTGAAAGCGGCACCAAGTCTTCAATTTCAAGAATCTCTAAAAAGTTTTGAGCACTCTTGAATTAAGACTCGATAAATATTTCCTCTTTCTCCCAAAATTTTCCTTTCTCCTGATCGTGCTCTAGCAAAGCTATTCGGATCGGATCCGAAGTCTTGACGGAGGATGCACTCAAGGTGAAACTTTCTGGAGAGTATGGTTGGCTTGGTGACAAAGGTTGCTTGCCTTGGGACACGGTTTGGTTCAGGATGCGGTTTGGCTCGAGTCGCAGTTTAGCTCGGGATGCAGTTCGGCTTGGGAGAAGCGGCTCAGGGCATCGCTTCGGAGTCAAAGAATGTTTGCTGAAAACGAAGCTTCGTATTCTACAGAAACGAAGTTTCGGGTATGTAGTTTAATTTACATGCATTTATAATTCTAATAGTTTGATAGATCTATCTTTAAGGGTTGGTCGAACCCAACCCTAGGATAGTAGAGTGTCACGCCCCGCTTCCCATTATACTTGTGAGCGAGGGCGTGAGCGGGTCCGCATGTGCTTAAAGCAAAGAAGAAGTACTTTTTTCCTTTCTTCTTTGACTGAAGCACAATAAGCGTTAATTAGCAAAAACAGGTCTCTGCACGCGAATCTATCAGAAGCAGCATAAATAGTCATTACATTTTAAACACCAGTGTCCAAAGCAAAGTACACAAGCAATTAAGGCCCAGCATGGCCGTACAATCTGCTGAAAATAAACACACTTGAAAACAACAAGTTAAATAATAAAACTAAAAATAGAAATAGCCCGCTCTAGCCTTCCGTAGGGAGGATCTCAGCATCCTCGTAGCTATGATCAGCAGGGTCCACCTCTAAGATAGGATCCTCAAAAGTAAGGTCCTCGAGGTACTCTGTCTCTGAACCTAACATATATTTCATAAATACATTGAAATATATGTCAGCGATAAGCTCGGCAAGATAGTTAAAGTAATGAAATGAAGAACAACTTAAAAAAGGACAAAAGAGCGTTAGTACAAATTTATGAATAATAAGTGCAGAAAAGTAAAGTACGAGCATGTATGGATTTGCAATTCGAAAAAGTAAAGCAGTTGTATATTGAGTATTTGATTATTTGTGCTCGTGATAAGTCCATGTCTGAGTAGGTAAATGTTCTCGATACACCCTATCATCGGGGGTTTACCGTGACGCTTCTTGCCATTACTAACCTAGAAGATGGCCAAGATGCTTGCCTCCATTAGTGTGGTATGAAGGTAGCCGTAAAATGTTCAAGCCACATTTACGGACTCTACTACATGAACCAACCGCACCCAAAATGTCTTTCTAGTCACCGACTAGATTACATCACATCTGTATTCGATGGTTCCACATATATCTTTCAAGGGTTATGTCATACCCTCTGTCCAATAAGTGCATTTTGCTAACATGCAGATATTAAGGATAATTCAATTAGATAGCAGTCATATAGTGAATTGTTCCCAACAACAACATTTACATAACGTGCCCATTTGATCAGAAAGTGAGCGGTTATGTGCTCTAAACAAGCAACATTATTACGTGTCTACTTAAATCAGAAAACATCTAATATAATGAAAGTATGTAGTTCAGCTTGACATGCGCATCAAAAGAGAATTTTGCAATAAGGTTGCACAATTCAGGTTGCATTTTATTTACGATAAAATACTTGCCTGGGGACGGAATTTGGGTGTCCAGACGGTCGAAATGAGAGACGTGATTATCTGCATCATTAGATTTGTGGTATTAGACTAATAGTTAACCAGTTAAAATAAATTAAACTAACTTTAGGACTTTCCAAGTTGAAAATTGAGAATGTTGATATGAATGAGGTTAAACTTACATTCTCATCATTCTCATACTAATGTTAGTTAGTATAATAAGGTTAAACTTACTTAAACTCATTTTATAATGAAACTGGAATGATCAATTAACTTAATAGAATGGCCTAATGATTTAGTAAGTTAAAGGTCTATACCCAACAAGTAGACCCAAAGCCCAATAGGTTAGTAGTTCAATTAAACCCAGCCCAATAAGCCTAACTTATCCAACAAAAACTCAATACCCCATAGTTTTCCATACCTAAACCCAATAAGCTAAATTCATTATAACTTATAAAATAATTTAACTTAACTTATTAATATAATAACCTTAATTTAATTAACTAAACTTTATATAAATAAAGTTAATAAGTGTGTGTGTGTGTGTGTGTATAGAGGGAAATGTGCCTAAGAATGACCTCGGGTAGAGATACCTGAGCACACCCCCTCTGTTCGGGGTTTGTGAGTATTGTTTTTTGAAAATTTTATTTGCAGTAGGTATATATACTTGTTATGTAGCTTCCCACAAAATTTCAGGTCAATCCGACACCGTTTGAGCCTCCGTTCATCGATTTCAAAAACGTTGCGCAAAACTGTCCAGAATTTGGACAGTTTTGCGCAACGTTTTTGAAATCGATGAACGGAGGCTCAAACGGTGTCGGATTGACCTGAAATTTTGTGGAGAGCTACATAACAAGTATATCTACCTACTGCAAATAAAATTTTCAAAAAACAATACTCACAAACCCCGAACAGAGGGGGTGTGCTCAGGTATCTCTACCCGAGGTCATTCTTAGGTACATTTTTTGCATATATATATATAAACTTACATAACTAAAATTTATATAAACTTTAAATATAAACTTTATATATATATATATATATATATATATATATATATATATATATATATATATATATATATATATATAGAGGAGGGATCAAATGACCCCCAAAAATAACCCCCAAAAATGACCCCCTATCAAAAATCCTATGCCCCTCATTTTTTCGGAAGATCCGAACCGTTCATCTTGATCTCCACCCTCTAAATACATGATCCACCAATTTACAACCCGATCCTATGTGTTTTGCCCGTTCATCAACCATTCGCAAAAGTTCTGTTCATGTGAAACCATTAAATTTGGGTCGGATGGATGAACGTGCAAAACACATGGGATCGGGTTGAAAATTGGTGGGTCATGTATTTAGAGGGTGGAGATCAAGATGAACGGTTCGGATCTTCCGAAAAAATGGGGGGCATAGGATTTTTGAGAGGGGGTCATTTTTGGGGGTTATTTTTGGGGGTCATTTGATCCCTCCTCATATATATATATATATATATATATATATATATATATATATATATATATATATATATATATATATATATATATATATATATATATATATATATATAGTAATGCTAGTATGAGATGGTGAGCTCAAATCCTTATCGTGAGCTAGCACAATCGGCAACACCAATTAACGATCGGCACCGTTCATCTTCAAGAGCATGTCGATAGATCTATACCCTAAAAAAATTAGAGATTATAAACCCCAAAATCCTATGGATCAACCCGTTCCAATTTTGTTACATTTACAGGTAGCTTGTAAACCGTTCATCTTGCAAACACTTGATGGATCTGATATAAATGTCCAAATGACACAAAAAATTATACATAAAGATCACTTGATAGATAGAAGAAGATGGACGGTTCCGATTGATGATTTGACAAATAGTTTTGGCTAGTTCGAGATATGAATATCTCATCTCACCATCTCACCATCTCATATTAGCATATATATATATATATATATATATATATATATATATATATATATATATATATATATATGTTAATGGGCCAATGCTGACAGCGCTGGAAAAATTTCCAGCGCTGTCCGCATTTTGGGGGACCTAAAAATATTTTCTTGAAATAGTTTTTTTGCAGTAGTTAGATATACTTGTTAGGAAGCTCCGAAGCTCCCCACAAAATTTTAGCTCGATCCGACACCGTTTGAGCCTCCGTTCATCGATTTCAAAAACGTTGCGCAAAACTGTGGACAGATTTGCGCAACGTTTTTGAAATCGATGAACGGAGGCTCAAACGGTGTCGGATCGAGCAGAAATTTTGTGGAGAGCTTCCTAACAGGTATATCTAACTACTGCAAAAAAAATATTTCAAAAAAAATATTTTTAGGTCCCCCAAAATGCAGACAGCGCTGGAAAAATTTCCAGCGCTGTCAGCTCTTCTCCATTTTACACACACACACACACACACACACACACACACACACAGAGAGAGAGAGAGAGAGAGATAGAGAGAGAGAGATATATATATATATATATATATATACACATATACCTTTAACTTATATACCTACCCTCTGCCTCTATCCTTCTTTCTCGTTCTTCTCTGTTTCTTTCCTCTTCGTTTTTTTGTTTGATGCTGCAGGTGAATCGGTGACAAAAGGGGCGGACGGCCAAGGGGGTTTCGGGGAGGCGCGGCTAAGGGGGGCTGGTGACGGTGCGGCGGTGTACACACAGGCGGGCGGGCAGGCACAGGGCGGTGCATGCGGGGGCTAGGTCACGCAGGGGCAGCAGCTGGGGGTCGGGGTACAGCGGCATGGGTAGATCGGCGGCGGCGACGACCGGGGTTCCAACAGCGCGCGCAGGCAGGCGCGGCCTGCAGAGGAGGCCGACAGCAGGGGGTGTAGGAGGAGGGCATAGAGAGAGAGAGAAGAGAGAGAGAGAGAGAGAGAGAGAGAGAGAGAGAGAGAGAATTTGATTTTTGAGGTTGATTTAATCTCGATTTGGGTTTCAATTTGTGGTTGTTGTTTGGCTGAAAGTTTGATTTGGGTTTGATTCGGTGTGGATTGAGCTGAATTTGATTTGGCTTTGTTTTGAATGCTTGATTATGCTTGAATGTGTTTCAAAATGGTTTGAATTTGCAGGGAGAAAGAGGGGTTGGCTGATCTTCCTTGCTGTAGTTGCTTGCTGCTGTGGTTAGAAGAGCAATGAAGGGGAGACAAATTGATGAGGGAAAGGCTGGACGTGGGGGAGGAGATGAATTGAGATCCGGAATGCATGGATCTCACCTGCCAAAGGAAGAAGTAGGCGTTGAAGGGTGTGGGGTTGAGAGAATTAGTTAGGGATAATCAATTAGGGTTAATAATTAATTAATCATGCCATTGTAAAAATTAAATATCAGTGACGCGCTCGCGTCGACGTGTGATTGAAAATCACTCGGATGAAAATATCCAGACGATCGAAGTAAAAAATACAGGCACACAACAGTCAAAACATGACTAAAATACAGGCCGTTACATCCTACCCTCCTTAGAAAAATTCCGTCCCCAAAATTCTCTACTGCAGGGAAAAGGTTGGGGTAACGTCTTCGCATCTCGTCCTCTCACTCCTAGGTGGATTCTCTAGGTGAGTCATGTCACCACATCACTCTCACGAGATGAACGACTCTATTCCTGAGCGCCTTCTGACGTCGATCAAGAATCTGAACTGGCTGCTGCTCATAGGTAAGGTCTAGTTGCACCGTGATATCTGAATAATCAATTACTTGCGCAGGATCACTGATATAGTGACGCAGCTGGGAGACATGGAAAACATTATGTACTCCCTCCAATGATGGCTGTAGATGTAACTGTCCATATTTTTCAATGCAACTATTCACGTATTTTCATTTTTTGTAATGGTTGATCAGGAGTTTTACGATGTCAAAAATTTCTTATAAAAATATTTTGAAGTATCAAACTAGTTATGAAGTATTTTAGTAAGTTCGGGTTCCATCAAATACCTCTAAATAATCTGGTAAAAATTCAGTTTCAATTATTACCGTTTTGGCTTAATGAATTTATTTTCTATACAAAGGTCGTCAAAACGTTTCCAACCTTTTACAGTATTCTTCTATGATCAATTAGGGCTTCTTACATTAATTTCGTAATTTTCTGAAGTCAAATCAATAGAGAACTCGCATACCCGCGTCCTAAACATTTTGGCCTAAAACTAGTATCTCTATAGCTCAAACCCTGAAACGAACTTCGTATTCGCGATCCTCGTGACGATACGATCCCGTGGGTATGTTTTCGTAATTTTTCGGACACGTTTACTAGTAGGGGCAAAATCGTAATTTTGTATTTTTGACATTATCTACTAATTACGTTTTAACCTTTTTACTTAATTACTAATTACTCTATTAACTATTTTAATTAACTTTCACCTACCTAACACATACCCGTAAGAAGCCCAAGTGATTCATTGGTTAACCTACTTTCCACACTTAGTCTAAAGTTCCTCTCCTAACCTATTAATTAGTTGAATAAGTATTTACTAACTTATTATTAAAATTAATATAATAGCTTATTTAAACCCCCTTCCCCTTCGATCTCAGCCCAAACCCGAAGCCGCTTCGACGAACCCATTTCCCCCTCAAGCTCTCTCTTTCTCTCTCTATTTCCCCTACCCTTCGCAGTGGCCACCGAGCAGACCCCAAGCCCAGAGCAACACCCGCTCCCCATCTCTCGTTCTTTCGCTCGGATCCATCGAAGCCCCCACGAAGCTACCCCCAGTCTGTCACCACTCAGCTCCTCGATGGCCCGCTCCGATGCCTACGACGAAGCAAACTCGCCGATGCATCCCTCTACGGAACCCTCCGACGTCAAAGCCACCGGAACCCGCTCCGCCTGCAGCTTCTCCGAGCTCGCCCGCCGTTGCCCCGACGACCTACATCGAACCACCGACGTTCGCCCTACCCGCGACTCCGCCCTGAGCCCGACAACGCCCCTAGCTCCTCGCCTTGAAGCCCCGACCGCCGCAGTAGCCAGTTCGACCTCCCTCCTCGCCTATCCACCATCGCCGTCGAGCTCCGCCAAAGACCCCCGCTCGTCGACAGCCTCGATTGATCACCGCTTTGAGTTCACCCTCCCCTGTTCTCCGTCCTCAGCACACCACCGCTCCGAACAGTGCCCCGTTGCCGCTGCTCCGACGTTTGCCGTCGCCGCCTCCCTCCGAGCCCGCAGCAGCAGCAGCAACAGTGCCACACCCTACCTCCGATGGAGCCCAGCCTCCCCACACCGCTCCTCGTCCCCGTTGTCGACTGACGAGCTCGTCGCCCCAACGCCGTCCTCGCCGTCGTAGCCCACGTCGCCGCCACCCGCTCCGCCCGCGCCGACGTCCAAGCGAACGAACGCCCCTCCGCTGCATGCATATGAAAGCAACGAAGCGGTGAGGGATTGATATAACATATTTTTAATGTATTTCGTATAAATACGAGTATTTCTGTATTTTAATAATTAAAAAATTGGTATTAATGGATTTTAATTCATAACTAAAAATATAAGGGTCAGAAAAATGTGAAATCAACTCCAGAAAATCAGAAATAACATTCTGGACCCAATGACACTAGTTTCATCTCGATCAGACGCTTAGTTTTTCCAGAATTAATTTTTAACCCTGAAAGTTAAATACGTGATTTTCGTTCAAAAATCCATAACTTGTTATTTTCACATACAACGATACATGAGAAAAATATATGTTATAGTATTCTTCGAGACGGTCATTTTGACAGCTCACTTGAACCATTCTGATGCAGATTGCATCCAGAATAAATTGTTGAATAATTACACTACTAAATGATATAGGTTTTAAAGTTATTTTTGAGAGTTTAAAAATTATTAAAATTAATATAAGCTTTCGAAAAATATTTCCTCTTGCAGAAAAATTATTTTCATTGTAGCTAGCCTATACAAAAATTTAGAACACTATTCGACAATGTTTCAATCCGTTTAAAAATCAAAACGACCAAATTATTTAAATATTAATGTCGCATTCTTTAACCAAGTGTTCTTGTGATTGCAGGTACCAATTCTTGTGCACCAACATCTGTAGAAGCCCTAGAACCAGTTCCGGCTTGCTACGTCGATCTCAAAATTAGTAAGTCACGACTAATTCTAAAATTAGAAAATTAGTTAGTGTCCCAGTATGTACTTAGGAACACTACCTATAGCCTCAGAACGGCTACTTGACTTGAACTGAACTAAAAACCTAATCAAATAGGAAAGTAATCAACTTCAAATTACTTTGCCAAATTTCAACTTTGGTGGTTGTAGCACACAATCATCAACTTGGGTAAATTATGTGCTAAACAATACTACCACTTGCTCGAAGCATGGAATCGATATTACAGTCGTTGGACTTGTCTATATCCTCAGTTCACTTTGGCACAGTCTACTTTGAAAGGAATTTCCAACTTTCTAGTTTTCTATAAGAAAGTCAACCATTGGACTTGGGTTTACTAGCATCGTGTGATACATTGTATGGAATAACTTGTGAAATATCTTGTGGAATATCATGCGGAACATCTTGTGGAACATCCCGTATAAAACATGTACATAGAACAATTGACACTTCACTGGGGTTTTTGGGGTAACTCATTGTTCGCGAGAGTGCGGGAGTGACTGGAGTTCGATGTTCCCGTCCTGTCGCCTGAGTTTCGGCATCCTGTCCTGCTGCCTGGGTTTTGGCAAAATACATGTCCCGCTGCCTGTGTTTCGGCATTCGTCTCGGTCGCGCCCAGGCAAGAGATGGACTTGATGGTCACATATTGTACTCTCCGACTTAAGTCACGTAGTGTAGTTACTTTTGCACAGTCACCTTTACTTTACGCATTCAATTCACCTCTACTTTACGCATTACACGCACCTTACTTACAACACTTGTGCAGTCACAGTACTTTACTTGTCGTACTTTTAGCTACAGCAGTAGCACGTTTCACTTGCTCAGTCTGCTTTACACTTGCACTACCACAGTACAGAGGCCCTCTCTTTTCAGTTCTGTTTGCCTTTACTTTTCAGTTATATACCGTTGTTGCTCAGTACTTTACATTTCACTCTGGTCTGCTTGTACTTAGTTACTTTTGTCATACTTGTACACTGCTTATTTTCTATATTTAGAATTGTTGTGACTTACCTACGGTTCCATCTTCGTGGCACCGCAGACGACGTACATATGGAGGTATATGCTACTGAGCTAATAGCGCCAGAGTTCGACCACAGCTTCTAGAGTTATTTTCACTTATGTACTTTTCTTCTTTCATGTATATCTGTTGGGACATCTTGTACAGTATGGATTGTGATAATTAGACACTATTTGAGTATTTTTGTACATATCTGCATCATGGCTATTTTGGTTTCACTGGTAACCTGCAGGACCTGCGCAAATATCAAATAAGTAACGGGCCCCCGAGAACGGGTCGTTACAGGTTTGGTGGCCCACGTAGGTTCGCGCTAACTACCTCGTGAACAATATAGCAAGATCAGGGTGTACAGTCTAAAATACTCAAATTAACCTCGAGTACGGGATGTCTTGAGTGTTCACCTGTATTAGATATACGGGTGAAGCGTCCTTATTACCATCTTCATTTGGTCTTCCTTGATCCTCATCACTTCCTTTAAACTCTTAACCCTTGCTAAGGAACTCGTATTCCATTCTTGGTTATACCCTCCCTAGTAACCTCTTTTGCTAGCAGTTATAGTGATTTTTCATAGGTTGAACCACCTACCCACTTCATCACCTTTCCTTCAGTTGATGATGGCACACATATAAATGATAAGCTTCCTTCAATGGACCATGATCCGGTCAATGTTCTTCGTTAAGTTTCTTGGATCACCCTTGCTAGACTGGGGGTAAGTGATCCTGGCTTAGTCACTTTCCTGGCCGTGTTCCGCTGGACCGCAAGGATGTGAATCATGATTATGTAACACCATCGATCTTCATCACTATCACCCTTTCTTTAGCTAATAATGGTCTTCTGATCATTCTACCAATTCTTATAATTCTTCCTAATTACGTTTAACTCTAGCTACGTCTATTTTAAGGAGGGAAACATTTGGTTTTCGATCACCAGAAATTCGAGTTCGACAACGGAAGCGAATTAAAGGACGCTCAGAAGTATTGGAGGATGGTGCTAGAGAATACAAACCAAACCGAGACGTGCAAGCATGAGCAGCTACACCTTCTGTGTCTTTCTTGAACTTGCAGTCTTCTTTCTGTACCTAATTTTCCCATGGGTTGTATTCTTTTCCACCTACCATCCCCCTTCTTTATTTCTTTTGTCTGCTTCCTCTCCTCGAGCCCTGGTCCCGCTAACCAAGTCTACCCTACTGACGAATTTCGGTGCCCCCCTTTAAAAACCCCTCCTCTCCTTCCACACCAAGCCATCCAGTGGTTTCTTATACGCCTCGACAACACCCACTCCTCCTCCCGGCCTCTTCCCCAAGCGAACTCGACCCATCTCGCCTCAAGCTCCTCCGACTTCACCGAAGCTCCACCACCCCGCCCTACACTGGTGACACCCGCCATGTCAAGCAGTCGCAGCCACCATAGATCGACAACCACCGATGGCCCTCCGACGATATGTTTTGGGATTTTTGGCCATGGCGACGACCCTTGCTGCCACCCTCGATACCGCTGTGTGGCTGAGATCTTGGGAATCCGTGATCCTTGGGATTCTCTTAAGCTCTCTACCCTGGATCTCACCCAGGTTGAGATCCCGTTTAGGCTCCTGCTTGCGTCTACTCCTTTTGGTTTGCGGGAAAGTGTGTTTTTGGTTGTTTACTTGTTGGGTGATGTTGGGTGTTGCGAATATCAAGTATTGGTCTACGGGAGGAGTGATGGCGATGATTATTGGCATGATATTAGCCTTGGGTATTGAAGTTGGATGTAGGTCTTGTGCTTGGCTCTGGATGAGAGTTTGGATCTTGCCTTATTGTGGGATATTATGGAGATTTGATAGAAGAAATACTGGCAGTGAGTACTGACTTTGGGTGTTGTCCTTGTACTTACCTTTGGGCGTTGATTTGGACGTTAGCATATGGTTGGGCATTATGGAGATTGATGTTGTTAGTGCTTGGTTGGAAAGCACGAGTACACGTAGATTAGTCGTTACATGCTATATTATGAACGACATCTTTGGCTAGACCCAGTTAGTCACCAGTAGCACGAATAAACTTTATGATCTTCCATTTTATGTGGTTTAAATAAGCTTGCTACTGGCTTATCACCTCAGATTCCAAGTTCGAACAGATGTTGTCATCATAATAGCCCTCCTTTTCATGTGATGTTATTATCTCATGTTAATTTTGGGCTACTTGGGAAGTCAGAGTAACTATTGTGATGATGCTGGTCTCAAGAATAGTTACGGAAGCTATGATGATGTCAATAGTATGTTCATATATAACATCTCTTGTTTTCTTAATGCTATAATATCACATTATATTTCATGCTATTAACACCTTATTTTTCATTTATCGTTATCATTCATCAAGCCTTCATTTCGATTGTTTGGCAATGATCGGTCTTCTTAATTCCGAGGACGGAATTATTTTAAGGAGGATAGAATGTAACAGTCCATATTTTTCAATGCAACTATTCACGTATTTTCATTTTTTGTAATGGTTGATCAGGAGATTTACGATGTCAAAAATTTCTTATAAAAATATTTTGAAGTATCAAACTTGTTATGAAGTATTTTAGTAAGTTCGGTTTCCATCAAATACCTCTAAATAATCTGGTAAAAATTCAGTTTCAATTATTACCGTTTTTTCTTAATGAATTTATTTTCTATACAAAGGTCATCAAAACATTTCCAAACTTTTACAGCGTTCTTCTATGATCAATTAGGGCTTCTCACATTAATTTCGTAATTTTCTGAAGTCAAATCAATAGAGAACCTGCATACCCGTGTCCTAAATGTTTTGGCCTAAAACTAGTATCTCCGTAGCTCAAACCCTGAAACAGACTTCTTATTCATGATCCTCGCGACGACACGATCCCGTGGGTATGTTTTCATAATTTTTCGGACACGTTTACTAGCCGGGGCAAAATCATTATTTTGTATTTTTTAACATTATCTACTAATTACGTTTTAACCTTTTAACTTAATTACTAATTACCCTATTAACTATTTTAATTAACTTTCACCTACCTAACACATACCCATAAGAAGCCCATGTGATTCATGGGTTAACCTACTTTCCACACTTAGTCTAAAGTTCCTCTCCTAACCTGTTAATTAGTTGACTAAGTATTAATTAACTTATTATTAAAATTAATATAATAACTTATTTAAACCCCCTTCCCCTTCGATCTCAGCCCAAACCCGAAGCCGCTTCGACGAACCCATTTCCCCCTCAAGCTCTCTCTTTCTCTCTCTATTTCCCATACCCTTCGCAGTGGCCACCGAGCAGACCCCAAGCCCAGAGCAACACCCACTCCCTATCTCTCGTTCATTCGCTCGGATCCACCGAAGCCCCCACGAAGCTACCCCCAGTCTGTCGCCACTCAGCTCCTCGACGGGCCACTCCGACGCCTCCGACGAAGCAAATTCGCCACTGCATCCCTCTACGGAACCCTCCGACGTCGAAGCCACCGGAACCCGCTCCACCTGCAGCTCCTCCGAGCTCGCCTGCCATTGCCCCGACGACCTACGAACCACTGCCGTTCGCCCTACCCGCGACTCCGCACTGAGCCCGACAACGCCCCTAGCTCCTCGCCTCGAAGCCCCTACCGCCGCAGTAGCCCGTTCGACCTCCCTCCTCACCTATCCACCGCCGCCGTCGAGCTCCTCCAAAGACCCCTGCTCGTCGACAACCTCGATCGATCACCGCTTCGAGTTCACCCTCCACTGTTCTCCGCCCTCAGCTCACTACCGCTCCGAACAGTGCCCCGCCGCCGCTGCTCCGACATTTGCCGTCGTCGCCTCCCTCCGAGCCCGTAGCAGCAACAGCAGCAACAGCGCCGCACCCTGCCTCTGATGGAAGCCTCCCCACACCGCTGCCGTCGACTGACGAGCTCGTCGCCCCAACGTCGTCCTCGCCGCCGTAGCCCACGTCGCCGCCGCCCGCTCTGCCCCCGCCGACGTCTAAGCGAACGAACGCCCCTCCGCTGCATGCATACGAAAGTAACGAAGCGGTGAGGGATTGATATAACGTATTTTTAACGTATTTCGTATAAATACGAGTATTTCTGTATTTTTAATAATTAAAAAATTGGTATTAATGGATGTTAATTCATAACTAAAAAATATAAGCGTCAGAAAAATGTGAAACCAACTTCAGAAAATCAGAAATAACATTCTGGACCCAATGACACTAGTTTCATCTCGATCAGACGCTTACTTTTTCTAGAATTGATTTTTAACCCTAAAAGTTAAATATGTGATTTTCGTTCAAAAATCCATAACTTGTTATTTTCACATACATTGACATGTGAAAAATATATATGTTATAGTATTCTTCGAGACGGTCATTTTGACAGCTCAATTGAACCATTCCGATGCAGATTGCATCCAGAATAAATTGTTGAATAATTACGCTACTAAATGAAAAATAGGTTTTAAAGTTATTTTTGAGAGTTTAAAAAGTATTAAAATTACTAAAAGCTTTAGAAAAATATTTCCTCTTGTAGAAAAATTATTTTCATCATATCTAGCATATAGAAAAATTTAGAACACTTTTTGACAACGTTTCAATCCATTTAAAAATCAAAACGACCAAATTATTTAAATATTAATGTCGCGTTCTTTAACCAAGTGTTCTTGTGATTGCAGGTACCAATTCTTGTGCACCAACGTCCGTAGAAGCCCTAGAACCAGTTCCGGCTTGCTACGTCGATCTCAAAATTAGTAAGTCACGACTAATTCTAAAATTAGAAAATTAGTTAGTGTCCCCTTATGAACTTAGGAACACTACCTATAGCCTCAGAATGGCTACTTGACTTGAACTGAACTAGAAACCTAATCAAATAGGAAAGTAATCAACTTCAGATTACTTTGCCAAATTTCAACTTTGGTGGTTGTAGCACACAATCATCAACTTGGGTAAATTGTGTGCTAAATAATACTACCACTTGCTCGAAGCATGGAATCGGTATTACAGTCGTTGGACTTGTCTTTATCCTCAGTTCGCGTTGGCACAGTCTGCTTTGAAAGGAATTTCCAACTTTCTAGTTTTCTATAAGAAAGTCAACCATTAGACTTGGGTTTAATAGCATCGTGTGATACATCGTATGGAATAACTTGTGAAATATCTTATGGAATATCCTGTGGAACATCTTGTGGAACATCCCGTATAAAACATGTACATAGAACACTTGACACTTCACTGGGGTTTTTGGGGTAACTCATTGTTCGAGAGAGTGCGGGAGTGACTGGAGTTCGATCTTCCCGTCCTGTTGCCTGAGTTTCGGCATCCCGTCCTGCTGCCTGGGTTTTGGCAAAATACATGTCCCGCTGCCTGTGTTTCGGCATTCGTCTGGCTCGCGCCCAGGCAAGAGATGGACTTGATGGTCATATATTGTACTCTCCGACTTGAGTGACGTAGTGTAGTTACTTTTTCACAGTCACTTTTACTTTACGCATTACAGTCACCTCTACTTTATGCATTACACGCACCTTACTTACAACACTTGTGTAGTCACAGTACTTTACTTGTCGTACTTTTAGCTACAGCAGTCACACGTTTCACTTGCTCAGTCTGCTTTACACTTGCACTACCACAGTACAGAGGCCCTCTCTTTTCAGTTCTGTTTGCCTTTACTTTTCAGTTATATACCGTTGTTGCTCAGTACTTTACATTTCACTCTGGTCTGCTTGTACTTAGTTACTTTTGTCATACTTGTGCACTGCTTATTTTCTATATTTAGAATTGTTGTGACTTACCTACGGCTCCAGCTTCGTGGCATCGCAGACGACGTACATATGGAGGTAGATGCTATTGAGCTAATAGCGCCAGAGTTCGACCGCAGCTTCCAGAGTTATTTTCACTTATGTACTTTTCTTCTTTCATGTATATCTGTTGGGACATCTTGTACAGTATGGATTGTGATAATTGGACACTATTTGAGTATTTTTGTACATCTCTGTATCGTGGCTATTTTGGTTTCACTGGTAACCTGTAGGACCTGCGCAAATATCAAATAAGTAACGGGCTCGCGAGAGCGGGTCATTACAGTAGAGCTAGGCAAAAGCTACCTCTCCAACTCGCTCTAACACATCAAATGGTCCAACGAATCTTGGACTGAGCTTGCCTTGCCTCACAAAACGTATCACTCCTCGATTTGGGGATATCTTTAGGAAAACTTGATCCCCTGGTTGAACCTCCAAGTGACGACGCTTGGCATCAGTCCAATGCTTGTACAGGTCTTGTGTAATGCGTAACTTGTTTTTGATGTTATGCACTACATCCACTGTTTTAGCAATCATCTCTGGACCCAATAATTCTCGATCACCAATGTCATCCCAACTCAGTGGGGATCAACACTTTCTCCCACAGAGTGCTGCAAATGGGGGCCATGCCAATGCTGGTTTAGTAGCTATTGTTGTAGGAAAACTCTACCAGAGTAGATGATCTTTCCACGAGCTTTTGAAATCCTGCATACAAGCTCACAACATGTCCTCAAAAATCTGGATGGTGCACTCGATTGGCCATCCGTTTACGGGTGATACGCAGTACTGAAACTCAGACTGGTACCTAAATTGGATTGCAGACTCTTCTAAAACTGAGATGTGAATCTAGCGTCTCGGTCAGAGACGATGCTCACTGGAACTCCGTGCATTCGAACAATCTCCTGCACGATTATCGACACATCACAACGTATACTAGAAGGAAGTTTTAAAGGTATGTGATATATCATTACCTCCATATACTTCTTGGCAAGTATTTCCATGGATTGTCCCACTCGGAAGGGTATGAAATGTACTTATTTGGTCAATCGGTCAACGTTCACCCAAATCACATCATTCTACTTAGTACTCCGAGGTAGTCCAGTCACGAAATCCATTATGAGGTGCTGCCATTTTCACTCTGGAATCGGCAGGGGTTGAAGCCGTCCAGCAATGCGATGATGTTTAGCCTTCACTTGCTGACGCACAAGGCACTTAGCAACACTTTGAGCCACGCTTCTCTTCATACCATGCCACCAAAAGTTTAGACGAAGATCTTTGTACATCTTGGTGCCCCCAGGATGAATAGAGTAAGGAGAGTTGTGCACTTCATTCAATAGTTCATCTCTGATATTATCGGAAGGCACACAAACCCTACTACCATATCTCAAAGAACCATCCTCATGGATCAGGAAATCTGTCCAGAGTCCAGCTTCGACTTGTTCCCTGATCTTCTGTAACTTCGCATCTCCAGTCTGAGCAGCTTTGATTCGGTCTACGATAGTAGACTGAACTTGCATATTCATCAATGATGCAGAAGTCCCAGGTAAAATAACTTCAATCTCCATCTCCCGTATAGCCTGCTGAAGTCTCCATTGAGCCGATAGAGTCATGATCGCTGGTAACCTGCTTAGTGCGTCTGGTACGACATTCACCTTTCATGGATGATACTGGAGGTTGATGTCGTAATCCGCCAAAAAGCTCCAACCATCTGTGTTGCCTCATATTAAGCTCCTTCTGAGAGAAAATATACTTAAGGCTCTTATGGTCGATGTAGATCTAGACTTGCTCATTCAAAAGAAAATGCCTCCAAATCTTCAGAGCAAAGATGACAGCAGCCAACTCCAGGTCGTGAGTCGGATAATTCTTCTCATGAATCTTCAACTGTCGAGAAGCGTATGCAACCAAATGATCATGCTGATGCAGGACACATCCAAGGCCCTTGCCAGATGCAACACAGAAGACTTCAACTCCTCCAGTTATGTCTGGTATAGCTAACACTTGTGCAATCGTCAACTTGGCCTTCAATATCCCAAACGCCTACTCACAAGAGTCTGAACATACATACTTGACATCCTTCCTCGCCAGGCGAGTCATAGGCTCGGTAATCTTCGAGAAGTCCTTGATGAATCGACGATAATAACCTGCCAATCCTAGGAAACTCCTGATGTCGGTAGCTGATCAGGGAGTCGGCCAGTTCCTGACTGAAATGACCTTCTCCAGATCGACAGAGATACCGTCTCCTGATACCACATGCCCAAGAAAGGCGACTCGGTCTAGCTAAAAATTACACTTGTTGTACTTGGCGTATAATCGATGATGTCGCAAGGTCTCCAATACAATCCGTAGATGCGAGGCATGCTCTTCTTCATCCTTCGAGTAGACCAAGATGTCGTCGATGAAGATCACCGTGAACTTATCCAAGAACTCATAGAAGATCAAGTTCATAAGGATCATGAATACTGCTGGGACGTTAGTAATACCGAATGGCATGACTAAAAATTCATAGTGCCCATACTTGGTCTGAAATGCCGTCTTCGAATGTCTTCACTTCTGACCTTCACTTGATGATAACCACTTCGGAGATCCAGCTTAGAGAATACTTGCGATCGGCCAAGTTGATCGAAGATGTCGTCAATGCGTGGCAACGGGTACTTGTTCTTTATGGTTACCTTTTTCAGTTCTCGATAATCCACACACATCCTTCTCAACCCATCCTTCTTCTTGACCAAAAGAACTGGCACACCCCAACGAGATACACTGGGATGTATCAATCCCTTCTGCAATAGGTCGTCGAGTTGTTTTCAAAGTTTGTCCAGTTCAGTAGGAGACATGCGATAAGGAGCCTTCGAAATAGGTTGAGTGTTCGTCATAAGGTCGATAGTGAATTCCAAAGCTCCATTAGTCGGTAATCCTGAAATATCTTCAGGAAACACGTCTGCAAAGTCTCGAACCACTCTAGGTTTCTTGGGCTCAACTTGCATCGATGCAATGATTAGTTCATTCGGCTTGGCCCGAAACTTGATAGTCCCAAGTGAACGGTCTCCGCTCATGAATTCAAATACAGGATGATTGGGGATTTCAAACACTGCTTTCATTTTGTGACAATCGATAGTAGCATAGAAATTTTCTAACCAATTCACGCCGAATATTGCAACGAAGTTTGGCATGTCGACCATCATAAAATCTGCAAACAACTCGTGTCCACAAATCACTATACGGCAAGACCGACAGCCACTAGAAGTCCTCACTACTCCACTCGCAGTAATGATGCTCAAGTGATTTGGTAGAGGGTCAACATGAATAGAATGTTTCTCTACAAACCCTCGGGATATGAAGCAGTGAGTGGCTCCAGAATCAAAAAGAGATAGGGCTGGATGAGAGGCTATCAAGACAACACCTAGTACATAGGAAATATGTCTTAGATAAGAGATAGACAAGTAACCCATGCATATACCATAAGCATTATAAAAGACGGGTTTAAGTAATGCCTGATATCACTTGTCCATTCGTCTCAGCCTCCGCGGCTGTCATGGTGAAAATCTGACGCCTCGGCTGGTTCTGCCTTGCCAATGCAAAAGCCTTCTGTTGTGGAGCCAGAGGTGGTCCATGCTGAGTAGGTCCAGGAGCTCCATGTTGAATAGTCCCGGATGGTCAGCAGTCATCGGCTTGTTGGTGCGACGATGGCAGTCTCTGGTAGCATGTGCAGATGCTCCACATATCAAGCATTGATTCAACAGCTCTCTGCAGTCCTTCTTGACATGGCCCATCCGCTTGCAGTGGAAGCACACTAGCTAGGGTTGATTGTTAGCTGGGGCAGCAGGCCTCTTGAATTGTGCAGTCCGAGTTGGTCAGAGATTGCCCCTGGGTGGCTCCGGTGGACGTCTACTTCCTCCAATCTGAAGCGCCTTCTTATGCTTCACAATAAGCTCATGCTTCCTAGCAGCATCCAACACTTCTTAATGTGTAGTCGGATTCGTTGAAGACATTGAAGCCTGAATATCCAGGTTTAGTCCCTGGAGAAACTGATAAGCACAGTCTTCGGGATCTTCCACCAGATGTGGGGCGAATCGACTAAGCATCGAAAATTCTGCCTCGTATTCGTCAACAGTCCGATTGCCTTATTCCATGTTGACGAAGCATTGCTGTAGTTCCCTCTTGGCTGATCAAGGAAAATATTGAGTGTTGAAACGCTCTCGAAACATGGTCCAGTTGATGGGCTTGATAAGACGAGCTTCTTCAATGTCCCACCAGTTTCGATCATTTCCAGTCAGCTGTTTCTTAGCAACTTCTACCCAGCTTGCCTGGTCAATACGGGTAAGACTCAGGTCATCTTCTATATTTTGGGCCCATTCTTCTGCTCCTAACGTGCCTTCTCTACCAGAAAAGCTATTCGGGTTCAGCTCCTGAAATTGCTTCGCTCCGGGCTCAGCTCAAGGTGGGGTTGGTGCAGGTGGTGCAGGCTGCTGACCTTGCTGGATCAGCTGATGTTGGGTCTCTAACATCCGTACAATGATACTCATGAGTTCAAGGAGGTCGGGAGCACCATTCCCGCTAGTTCCATCTCCATTGCGAGTGTGCGGTCTTCCTGCCATGCTGCAAAAGGAACAAGTTAAACATGTGTGTACAAAGTTATTCAAACGATCTGGTTAGTGATGATATTCACACTGCTTCTGAAGTATTTCGCAGAGAGGAGGAGACCTGCATGGGCCACCACTAAAACCTGTCACGCCCCGCTTCCCATTATACTTGGAAGCGAGGGCGCGAGCGAGTTCGCATGTGCTTAAAGTAAAGAAGAGGTACGTTTTCCCTTTCTTCTTTGACTTAAGTACAATAAGCGTTAATTAGAAAAAGCAGGTCCATGCAAGCGAATCTCTCAGAAGCAGCATAAATAGTCATTACATTTTAAACACCAGCATACAAAGCAAAGTACACAAGCAATTAAGGCCCAGCATGGCCGTACAATCTGCTGAAAATAAACACACCTAAAAAACAACAAGTTAAATAATAAAACTGAAAATAGAAATAGCCCGCTCTAGCCTTTCGCAGAGAGGATCGCAACGTCCTCGTAGCTCTGATCAGCAGGGTCCACCTCTAAGATAGGATCCTCAAAGGTAGGGTCCTCGAGGTACTCTGTCTCTGAACCTAACATATATTCATAAATACATTGAAATATATGTCAGCGATAAGCTCGACAAGATATTTAAAGTAATGAAATGAAGACCAACTTAGAAAAGGACAAAAGAGCGTTAGTACACATTTATGAATAATAAGTGCAGAAAAGCAAAGTACGAGCATGTATGGATTTGCAATTTGAAAAGTAAAGCAGTTGTACATTGAGTATTTGACTATTTGTGCCCGTGATAAGTCCATGTCTGAGTAGGAAAATGTTCTTGATACACCCTATCATCGGGGGTTTACCGTGACGCTTCTTGCCATTCCTAACCTGGAAGATGGCCAAGATGCTTGCCTCCATTAGTTTGGTATGGAGGTAGCTGTAAGATGTTCAAGCCACATTTACGGACTCTACTACATAAACCAACCCCACCCAAAGTGTCTTTCTAGTCACCGACTAGATTACATCCCATCTGTATTCGATGGTTCCACATATATGTTTCAAGGGTTATGTCCTACCCTATGTCCAATAAGTGCGTTTTGCTAACATGCAGATATTAAGGATAGTTCAATTAGATAGCAGGCATATAGTGAATTGTTCCAAACAACAACATTTACGTAACGTGCCCATTTGATCAGAAAGTGAACGGTTATGTGTTCTAAACAAGCAACATTATTACGTATCTACTTAAATCAGAAAACATCTAATATAATGAAAGTATGTAGTTCAGCTTGACACACGCATCAAAAGAGAATTTAGCAATAAGGTTGCACAATTCAGGTTGCATTTTATTCACGATAAAATACTTGATTGGGGACGAAATTTGGGTGTCCAGACGGTCGAAATGAGAGACGTGATTATCTGCGTCATTAGATTTGTGGTATTAGACTAATAGTTCTTAACCAGTTAAAATAAATTAAACTAACTTTAGGACTTTCCAAGTTGGAAAAATGAGAATGGTGATATGAATGAGGTTAAACTTACTTTCTCATCATTCTTATACTAATGTTAGTTAGTATAATAAGGTTAAACTTACTTAAACTCATTTTATAATGAAACTGGAATGCTCAATTAACTTAACAGAATGGCCTAATGATTTAGTAAGTTAAAGATTTATACCCAACAAGTAGACCCAAAGCCCAATAGGTTAGTAGTTCAATTAAACCCAGTCCAATAAGCCTAACTTATCCAACAAAAACTCAATACCCCATAGTTTTCCATACCCAAACCCAATAAGCTAACTTCATTATAACTTATAAAATAATTTAACTTAACGTATTAATATAATAACCTTAACTTAATTAACTAAACTTTATATAAATGAAGTTAATAAGTATATATTTATAAACTTTACATAACTTTATATATATACCATACGCCATATATATATATACTAGTCATAACCCGTGCCCATAGGGCACGGCTCATTTTAGATATCCCCCCCTCAAAATCTGGGTTCCCCCGAAAATTTAGCTCATCCCAAGGAATTTAGTTCTTCCCAAAAATCATAATTCCTCCCAATATTTAGTACCCTCCAAATTTAGTTTCGCTCCAAAATTTTAGGGTTTTTCCTGCTAAATTTTCACTTTCCAAAAATTTTAGTTTCCAGCAAAATTTAGTTTCCGAAGAGAATTTAGTTCCCCTCAAAAAATTAGTTGACCCCAAAAATTAATTCCAACCAGATCTAGTTCCCCCAAAAGCTCCATCCAAAAATTTGATTACATATAGATTTAGTTCCTCCCTACAATTTTAAATTTTAGTTTCCAAAAAATTTACTTCCACCAAAATTTTAAAATATTTATCCCTCAAAATCTTGAATCACCTACTTTTAAATGAACAACAAATTAAAACACAATAATTATATTTGGTCCCCCCCAATCAATTTTACTTTCCAAAAAAATTTAGTTAACCCAAGAGAATTAGTTTTCCCCAAAAAATTTAGTTCCCATCAAAATTTAGTTCTCTCCAAAGTTAACACGTCCCTCCAGATTTAACACGTGCCCTAAAGGCATGGTTCATTTAAAATATTCCTCCCTCAAAATATTCAATACTCTAAGTTTAAACGACAGTAAAAATTAAAGTGTAATAATTGTTATTTAGCATGTTACCTTGCAGCTTGAAATCTCTCTTGAAAACATTGCAAGCTGGATGTGAATGGAAGATTCTGTGTGGGAGTGATACAGAGCAAATGTTGGGAGTTATACATTGCAAGCTACTGTGTATGGAAGTTGGAAGCACTGTTTGTTTGGATAGTAATGTCTGTATGGAAGTTGGAAGCTAGAAGCAAAGCTGGAAATTTATCATGAGTTTTAGTTTCTGTAGAAGCACTGTTTGTGTGGGAAGCGAGAAGAAAGCTGTAAATGTCAACCTACAAAGAATCTGAACTTATGCAGGAAATTATCAAGAGGTTGCTTTTGTGAAAGCGATGTTTGAATGGAAAGCAAGATGAAAGCTGTAAATGCCAAACTGACAGGAATTTGAACATGTACAAACGAAAATCCCAAGCTTGTTATTTCTTGAATAATGACTACTTTATTAGTGGAGAAAAAGAAAATGTGTAAAAGTGATGTATAAAGTTTTTACTTGATATGATATAAAAACTATCTACTGGATGTGATATAAAAAAAATTTTGGTTGTGGTGCTAGTTCTTGATGAATACACATGGTTGTGTTGCTGCCAAGTGGTTCTGTTGTATATATGTCAAGCTGTAGTTTCATATCTTTGTTCTAATATCTGATTGTTGCAAACAAAAAATACACAAAAAAGAATACCTATAGATTCCAAACAAATTCTTTCATAGATTCTTAAACAGACTCTAGCAAAATTGTTCAACAAATACAACAGATTCTTACAAAATTCTCAATATCAAACATGACAAATTCTTCAACAGATTGGGTCAAGCTTCAATGACACCAAGTATCCAAGTTACGTCAAGCTTCCCATTATAACCAAGATCCAAGAACAAATTCCCACTATAGCCAAGTATACACGTTGCTTCAACCTTCCAGGTTGCTATAGGTTGAAGCTTCCCACTATAGCCAAAGTATCTAGGTTGCATCAAGATATGGGTTGTTTCAATGACAACGAATTCCAACTATAGCCAAGTATCCATGTTGCTTCAAGCTTCAGTAACACCAAGTATCAGATTTCTAGATTACTTCAAGTGCAAAATGCACATACCTCAAGTGCACATACCTCCAGTGCAAGAAAATGCACAAAATTTACACCAAAATCAAAATTAAAGCCAACACCAAAATAATCAGTCAACTAAAAAAGCAAAAATGTAAGTGCTACCTGAATTTTGTTGTTGAGGGGATGCTACCAAATGTCTACCAGAAAAAAGAAAAAAACAGTCAACCAAAATTTTGCATTGGAGAGGTTTAAACCAAAATGAGATACAACCAACACCAAAATAGCCAGACAACTAAAATTTTTTCTACCCTATGATTATAATCGCTAAAATAGCCATTGTATTATATAGCTAAAAATGACATTTTACTTGATTAACACAGTGAATACAAATGGCCATTTAACTTGATTATAAATCTGGTCAAAATTTATAATGGCATATACAAAACATAAATTTGAATTCCATTTCACTTGATTATAACCTTACAGAAATTTGAATTCAATTTCAATTGATTATAACCTTCAAAGTGAATACAATGTCATTTTCTACACAACATGGATGCTTACCTGGCTTTTTCAAATATGGCAGAGTGTGTGCAATGGAATTTTCTACAATTCTATGTATTGCACACACACTGCCATTTTCTACAAATTATTAAGTTATACTGCCATTTTCTACAAATTATCTAGTTAGCACTCTGGCATTTTCTACAATTCTTTTTTCTACAAATGGCAGGATAACACTCTGGCAATTTCTACAAATTCTAGTCCAGAGGGACAATGTTGACAATGTTGACGATCTTAAGAGCCTGATGATCCTGAATCATCGCATCTTCAGATGGTTTGCATAGAATTGGGGACTTGGGTTGCTGGTCATTACTTGAATCTAATCCAGAGTAGTGCCCAATGATGTCAAAGATTTCAGTTTTAGCAAAAATTTAAAAAAAGAAAAGAAAAAGAATTTTTTTATTTTCTCTTCCACCTAAGTACCTAAAATCGAATCAATTCATGAAACCTCCTCTGCCTACTCCTATACATCGATCTACAGCAAGCAAAAAATACAACCTTTAAAAATATCCTCATCAACAATCCTAATCATTAATATCATTAATTCAAAAAAAAATTGGAAAGAAAAAACATGATGTAAAGACGATGTCCTCGTTTGTATAATAAATGTCATTGTTTTTTCAGTTTTTTCCACACTTGTTAGCATTGTGATTTCTATTTCCTTCACATTACCATGCTCATATCTTCTTGCATCAACTTGACAGAGAAGGATTCTGTGTATGTTTTTTATTATCAAATGACTAATTAACATATGAAAACAAACATCTTTTGCAAAGGAAAAAGCTCTGAAATACAACGTGCAAAATTGAGGATACAATCTAGTAAATAACCAATAGTTCTAATAATCCTTACCAATTTTGTTATTTCCCAGATATGTTGAGTTCAATCATTCAAACAAATTTGTATCTAGGTCTATACAACCAACACTAAACTTGAACAAAAAGTGTAAAAAGAAAAGAGAAACATTGTTTTATCCTACCATGTTGCAAGGACATGCAGCAAACTGTGAGACCATCGGGCCGAGAGATCAATGAACATGTCCCTATCTATAAAATGACAATACATAACCCAGAGAAGTAGGGCATGTCCCTATCTATAAAATGACCATTGGGTAGAGAGATCAACAAACTGTAATGGAGTCACGCAAGGACCCAGAGAAGTAGGGCATGTCCCTATTTATAAAATGCCAGCACATGAATTTTTATTCTCACAATTCCCTTCAAAAGGTTCACAGCCTTATATGCAGACTCCAATCATTCAAAATATTATGAAGAATTAAAGAATTTCAACATACTTGGTGATTAGTGTTTTACAAAAGAAACTTTTGTGATTCTTGCTGGCCATTCATAAAACACTAATCACCTTGTACTATAATTTTAAGGAAGAATTAAAGCACAAATTGGAAATTATGAAGAATTAAAGCATGTTAATCATTATAAAACACAAATCATGTGCAATCAGGGCATTAAACCTGCAATCAAGGCATTGCCTTTTTTGGCTTGATAAATTTCAACATCTAGAAGGAAAATTGAGAAATTTTTACTGCCATATGATCAACCGGAAGTGATATAATAATGATTAACATGCACATGATATACAATATCTAGGCACTAATAATGTGCAATCAGGGCATTAAACTTGCAATCAGGGCATTGCCTTTTTCGGCTTGATAAATTTCAACATCTAGAAGGAAAATTGATAAATTTTGTACTGTCGTATGATCAAGCGGAAGTGATATAATACTGATTAACATGCACATGATATACGATATCTAGGCAAATAACAGTATTGAAGAATTAAAGCATGTTAATCATTATAAAACACAAATTGCACTGTTATTCATAAAACACAAATCTTCAATACCCAGATGATAAAATTTGAAATTATGAAGAATTAAGTCATATTGTAACGAAGATATAGGGCACAACATTAAAATTAATCGATTCTACAGCATGCAAGGGAAGTCAAAGTTACAAAGTTGAAAGTGTTGAAATTTACTTTGTCTTTCATGTCTATAATTATTGGTAAAATTAATAGACTCTTCTTTGCAAAAACTTACATTTTCTTTAATGTTTGCCTAATACCATTCGTTGTTGAGACCCCGATCCAGACCAAGACCACCTGAAAATCCATAAGAAAAATGACTTCACAATTGAATGATCAACACACCAATTTGCTTAAAGTCCATGTTATTAGCCAAAAAACCATGTGATATGAATTTGCCCCTCTAACTAAAAATTAGATCTACCGTTCAACTCAGCAAATGAAAAGTAACAAAATCTACTGATTTAAAAACACCTTACTTTTTAACCTGAGATCTGGAAGGATTTCACCTCAGGCTTCTTGACCTCTTCTTTGGGCACGGCTACGATCAGCACTTTGTTCTCTATGGCAGCCTTCACCTCATCCGATTCTGGCAACTTCTTTGCATTCAGTATGGTTTACTGGAGCTCAGATTCTGGCCCCAACCTGGAGAACTTCTTCTGATCTTTTCTATATTCTTTTTATTTTTGATTTTAGATGGCTTTCTATCTTCTCTTCAGAGGGGAGAGAGATGAAAAAGAGTGTGTGCGGCAGTCCCCAAAAAATTAAAGGGCCAAGATTTGCTCAAAGAAGGTGCACACGGATTGTAGAAAGTTTGAAGGGGTGAGATTTGTTAAAAAGAGAAGCACGCAGATCGCATATCGTAGAGAGAGGTGGTCGGCTGTCCCTAGAAATTCTCAGACATTGGTATTCATTGTTCTGACAAAGTAAAAATGTTTTTAAAGAAACTTTGGTTGTTAACATTGAATTTCACTACAAAATACAAATCCTTTTCCCAAAATTTTCATCAACCTCTTCTTAACCGTTGATTTTCCAAGATTATATCTTAGCCATCCTTCTATCAACCCCTTTGTCCTAGTCAGCTTGTCCTAATCAGCCCTAGGATTCAAAAAACACTGTCAAATGTATAATAGATGTCATTGTTTTTTCAGTTTTTTCCACATTTGTTAGCATTGTGATTTCTATTTCCTTCACATTACCATGCTCATATCTTCTTGCATCAACTTGACAGAGAAGGATTCTGTGTATGTTTTTTATTATCAAATGACTAATTAACATATGAAAACAAACATCTTTTGCAAAGGAAAAAGCTCTGAAATACAACGTGCAAAATTGAGGATACAATCTAGTAAATAACCAATAGTTCTAATAATCCTTACCAATTTTGTTATTTCCCAGATATGTTGAGTTCAATCATTCAAACAAATTTGTATCTAGGTCTATACAACCAACACTAAACTTGAACAAAAAGTGTAAAAAGAAAAGAGAAACATTGTTTTATCCTACCATGTTGCAAGGACATGCAGCAAACTGTGAGACCATCGGGCCGAGAGATCAATGAACATGTCCCTATCTATAAAATGACAATACATAACCCAGAGAAGTAGGGCATGTCCCTATCTATAAAATGACCATTGGGTAGAGAGATCAACAAACTGTAATGGAGTCACGCAAGGACCCAGAGAAGTAGGGCATGTCCCTATTTATAAAATGCCAGCACATGAATTTTTATTCTCACAATTCCCTTCAAAAGGTTCACAGCCTTATATGCAGACTCCAATCATTCAAAATATTATGAAGAATTAAAGAATTTCAACATACTTGGTGATTAGTGTTTTACAAAAGAAACTTTTGTGATTCTTGCTGGCCATTCATAAAACACTAATCACATTGTACTATAATTTTAAGGAAGAATTAAAGCACAAATTGGAAATTATGAAGAATTAAAGCATGTTAATCATTATAAAACACAAATCATGTGCAATCAGGGCATTAAACCTGCAATCAAGGCATTGCCTTTTTTGGCTTGATAAATTTCAACATCTAGAAGGAAAATTGAGAAATTTTTACTGCCATATGATCAACCGGAAGTGATATAATACTGATTAACATGCACATGATATACAATATCTAGGCACTAATAATGTGCAATCAGGGCATTAAACTTGCAATCAGGGCATTGCCTTTTTCGGCTTGATAAATTTCAACATCTAGAAGGAAAATTGATAAATTTTGTACTGTCGTATGATCAAGCGGAAGTGATATAATACTGATTAACATGCACATGATATACGATATCTAGGCAAATAACAGTATTGAAGAATTAAAGCATGTTAATCATTATAAAACACAAATTGCACTGTTATTCATAAAACACAAATCTTCAATACCCAGATGATAAAATTTGAAATTATGAAGAATTAAGTCATCTTGTAACGAAGATATAGGGCACAACATTAAAATTAATCGATTCTACAGCATGCAAGGGAAGTCAAAGTTACAAAGTTGAAAGTGTTGAAATTTACTTTGTCTTTCATGTCTATAATTATTGGTAAAATTAATAGACTCTTCTTTGCAAAAACTTACATTTTCTTTAATGTTTGCCTAATACCATTCATTGTTGAGACCCCGATCCAGACCAAGACCACCTGAAAATCCATAAGAAAAATGACTTCACAATTGAATGATCAACACACCAATTTGCTTAAAGTCCATGTTATTAGCCAAAAAACCATGTGATATGAATTTGCCCCTCTAACTAAAAATTAGATCTACCGTTCAACTCAGCAAATGAAAAGTAACAAAATCTACTGATTAAAAAACACCTTACTTTTTAACCTTAGATCTGGAAGGATTTCACCTCAGGCTTCTTGACCTCTTCTTTGGGCACGGCTACGATCAGCACTTTGTTCTCTATGGCAGCCTTCACCTCATCCGATTCTGGCAACTTCTTTGCATTCAGTATGGTTTACTGGAGCTCAGATTCTGGCCCCAACCTGGAGAACTTCTTCTGATCTTTTCTATATTCTTTTTATTTTTGATTTTAGATGGCTTTCTATCTTCTCTTCAGAGGGGAGAGAGATGAAAAAGAGTGTGTGCGGCAGTCCCCAAAAAATTAAAGGGCCAAGATTTGCTCAAAGAAGGTGCACATGGATTGTAGAAAGTTTGAAGGGGTGAGATTTGTTAAAAAGAGAAGCACGCAGATCGCAGATCGTAGAGAGAGGTGGTCGGCTGTCCCTAGAAATTCTCAGACATTGGTATTCATTGTTCTGACAAAGTAAAAATGTTTTTAAAGAAACTTTGGTTGTTAACATTGAATTTCACTACAAAATACAAATCCTTTTCCCAAAATTTTCATCAACCTCTTCTTAACCGTTGATTTTCCAAGATTATATCTTAGCCATCCTTCTATCAACCCCTTTGTCCTAGTCGGCTTGTCCTAATAAAAGCCCTAGGATTCAAAAAACACTGTCAAATGTATAATAGATGTCATTGTTTTTTCAGTTTTTTCCACATTTGTTAGCATTGTGATTTCTATTTCCTTCACATTACCATGCTCATATCTTCTTGCATCAACTTGACAGAGAAGGATTCTGTGTATGTTTTTTATTATCAAATGACTAATTAACATATGAAAACAAACATATTTTGCAAAGGAAAAAGCTCTGAAATACAACGTGCAAAATTGAGGATACAATCTAGTAAATAACCAATAGTTCTAATAATCCTTACCAATTTTGTTATTTCCCAGATATGTTGAGTTCAATCATTCAAACAAATTTGTATCTAGGTCTATACAACCAACACTAAACTTGAACAAAAAGTGTAAAAAGAAAAGAGAAACATTGTTTTATCCTACCATGTTGCAAGGACATGCAGCAAACTGTGAGACCATCGGGCCGAGAGATCAATGAACATGTCCCTATCTATAAAATGACAATACATAACCCAGAGAAGTAGGGCATGTCCCTATCTATAAAATGACCATTGGGTAGAGAGATCAACAAACTGTAATGGAGTCACGCAAGGACCCAGAGAAGTAGGGCATGTCCCTATTTATAAAATGCCAGCACATGAATTTTTATTCTCACAATTCCCTTCAAAAGGTTCACAGCCTTATATGCAGACTCCAATCATTCAAAATATTATGAAGAATTAAAGAATTTCAACATACTTGGTGATTAGTGTTTTACAAAAGAAACTTTTGTGATTCTTGCTGGCCATTCATAAAACACTAATCACCTTGTACTATAATTTTAAGGAAGAATTAAAGCACAAATTGGAAATTATGAAGAATTAAAGCATGTTAATCATTATAAAACACAAATCATGTGCAATCAGGGCATTAAACCTGCAATCAAGGCATTGCCTTTTTTGGCTTGATAAATTTCAACATCTAGAAGGAAAATTGAGAAATTTTTACTGCCATATGATCAACCGGAAGTGATATAATAATGATTAACATGCACATGATATACAATATCTAGGCACTAATAATGTGCAATCAGGGCATTAAACTTGCAATCAGGGCATTGCCTTTTTCGGCTTGATAAATTTCAACATCTAGAAGGAAAATTGATAAATTTTGTACTGTCGTATGATCAAGCGGAAGTGATATAATACTGATTAACATGCACATGATATACGATATCTAGGCAAATAACAGTATTGAAGAATTAAAGCATGTTAATCATTATAAAACACAAATTGCACTGTTATTCATAAAACACAAATCTTCAATACCAAGATGATAAAATTTGAAATTATGAAGAATTAAGTCATCTTGTAACGAAGATATAGGGCACAACATTAAAATTAATCGATTCTACAGCATGCAAGGGAAGTCAAAGTTACAAAGTTGAAAGTGTTGAAATTTACTTTGTCTTTCATGTCTATAATTATTGGTAAAATTAATAGACTCTTCTTTGCAAAAACTTACATTTTCTTTAATGTTTGCCTAATACCATTCGTTGTTGAGACCCCGATCCAGACCAAGACCACCTGAAAATCCATAAGAAAAATGACTTCACAATTGAATGATCAACACACCAATTTGCTTAAAGTCCATGTTATTAGCCAAAAAACCATGTGATATGAATTTGCCCCTCTAACTAAAAATTAGATCTACCGTTCAACTCAGCAAATGAAAAGTAACAAAATCTACTGATTTAAAAACACCTTACTTTTTTACCTGAGATCTGGAAGGATTTCACCTCAGGCTTCTTGACCTCTTCTTTGGGCACGGCTACGATCAGCACTTTGTTCTCTATGGCAGCCTTCACCTCATCCGATTCTGGCAACTTCTTTGCATTCAGTATGGTTTACTCGAGCTCAGATTCTGGCCCCAACCTGGAGAACTTCTTCTGATCTTTTCTATATTCTTTTTATTTTTGATTTTAGATGGCTTTCTATCTTCTCTTCAGAGGGGAGAGAGATGAAAAAGAGTGTGTGCGGCAGTCCCCAAAAAATTAAAGGGCCAAGATTTGCTCAAAGAAGGTGCACACGGATTGTAGAAAGTTTGAAGGGGTGAGATTTGTTAAAAAGAGAAGCACGCAGATCGCAGATCGTAGAGAGAGGTGGTCGGCTGTCCCTAGAAATTCTCAGACATTGGTATTCATTGTTCTGACAAAGTAAAAATGTTTTTAAAGAAACTTTGGTTGTTAACATTGAATTTCACTACAAAATACAAATCCTTTTCCCAAAATTTTCATCAACCTCTTCTTAACCGTTGATTTTCCAAGATTATATCTTAGCCATCCTTCTATCAACCCCTTTGTCCTAGTCAGCTTGTCCTAATCAGCCCTAGGATTCAAAAAACACTGTCAAATGTATAATAGATGTCATTGTTTTTTCAGTTTTTTCCACATTTGTTAGCATTGTGATTTCTATTTCCTTCACATTACCATGCTCATATCTTCTTGCATCAACTTGACAGAGAAGGATTCTGTGTATGTTTTTTATTATCAAATGACTAATTAACATATGAAAACAAACATCTTTTGCAAAGGAAAAAGCTCTGAAATACAACGTGCAAAATTGAGGATACAATCTAGTAAATAACCAATAGTTCTAATAATCCTTACCAATTTTGTTATTTCCCAGATATGTTGAGTTCAATCATTCAAACAAATTTGTATCTAGGTCTATACAACCAACACTAAACTTGAACAAAAAGTGTAAAAAGAAAAGAGAAACATTGTTTTATCCTACCATGTTGCAAGGACATGCAGCAAACTGTGAGACCATCGGGCCGAGAGATCAATGAACATGTCCCTATCTATAAAATGACAATACATAACCCAGAGAAGTAGGGCATGTCCCTATCTATAAAATGACCATTGGGTAGAGAGATCAACAAACTGTAATGGAGTCACGCAAGGACCCAGAGAAGTAGGGCATGTCCCTATTTATAAAATGCCAGCACATGAATTTTTATTCTCACAATTCCCTTCAAAAGGTTCACAGCCTTATATGCAGACTCCAATCATTCAAAATATTATGAAGAATTAAAGAATTTCAACATACTTGGTGATTAGTGTTTTACAAAAGAAACTTTTGTGATTCTTGCTGGCCATTCATAAAACACTAATCACCTTGTACTATAATTTCAAGGAAGAATTAAAGCACAAATTGGAAATTATGAAGAATTAAAGCATGTTAATCATTATAAAACACAAATCATGTGCAATCAGGGCATTAAACCTGCAATCAAGGCATTGCCTTTTTTGGCTTGATAAATTTCAACATCTAGAAGGAAAATTGAGAAATTTTTACTGCCATATGATCAACCGGAAGTGATATAATAATGATTAACATGCACATGATATACAATATCTAGGCACTAATAATGTGCAATCAGGGCATTAAACTTGCAATCAGGGCATTGCCTTTTTCGGCTTGATAAATTTCAACATCTAGAAGGAAAATTGATAAATTTTGTACTGTCGTATGATCAAGCGGAAGTGATATAATACTGATTAACATGCACATGATATACGATATCTAGGCAAATAACAGTATTGAAGAATTAAAGCATGTTAATCATTATAAAACACAAATTGCACTGTTATTCATAAAACACAAATCTTCAATACCCAGATGATAAAATTTGAAATTATGAAGAATTAAGTCATATTGTAACGAAGATATAGGGCACAACATTAAAATTAATCGATTCTACAGCATGCAAGGGAAGTCAAAGTTACAAAGTTGAAAGTGTTGAAATTTACTTTGTCTTTCATGTCTATAATTATTGGTAAAATTAATAGACTCTTCTTTGCAAAAACTTACATTTTCTTTAATGTTTGCCTAATACCATTCGTTGTTGAGACCCCGATCCAGACCAAGACCACCTGAAAATCCATAAGAAAAATGACTTCACAATTGAATGATCAACACACCAATTTGCTTAAAGTCCATGTTATTAGCCAAAAAACCATGTGATATGAATTTGCCCCTCTAACTAAAAATTAGATCTACCGTTCAACTCAGCAAATGAAAAGTAACAAAATCTACTGATTTAAAAACACCTTACTTTTTAACCTGAGATCTGGAAGGATTTCACCTCAGGCTTCTTGACCTCTTCTTTGGGCACGGCTACGATCAGCACTTTGTTCTCTATGGCAGCCTTCACCTCATCCGATTCTGGCAACTTCTTTGCATTCAGTATGGTTTACTCGAGCTCAGATTCTGGCCCCAACCTGGAGAACTTCTTCTGATCTTTTCTATATTCTTTTTATTTTTGATTTTAGATGGCTTTCTATCTTCTCTTCAGAGGGGAGAGAGATGAAAAAGAGTGTGTGCGGCAGTCCCCAAAAAATTAAAGGGCCAAGATTTGCTCAAAGAAGGTGCACACGGATTGTAGAAAGTTTGAAGGGGTGAGATTTGTTAAAAAGAGAAGCACGCAGATCGCAGATCGTAGAGAGAGGTGGTCGGCTGTCCCTAGAAATTCTCAGACATTGGTATTCATTGTTCTGACAAAGTAAAAATGTTTTTAAAGAAACTTTGGTTGTTAACATTGAATTTCACTACAAAATACAAATCCTTTTCCCAAAATTTTCATCAACCTCTTCTTAACCGTTGATTTTCCAAGATTATATCTTAGCCATCCTTCTATCAACCCCTTTGTCCTAGTCAGCTTGTCCTAATCAGCCCTAGGATTCAAAAAACACTGTCAAATGTATAATAGATGTCATTGTTTTTTCAGTTTTTTCCACATTTGTTAGCATTGTGATTTCTATTTCCTTCACATTACCATGCTCATATCTTCTTGCATCAACTTGACAGAGAAGGATTCTGTGTATGTTTTTTATTATCAAATGACTAATTAACATATGAAAACAAACATCTTTTGCAAAGGAAAAAGCTCTGAAATACAACATGCAAAATTGAGGATACAATCTAGTAAATAACCAATAGTTCTAATAATCCTTACCAATTTTGTTATTTCCCAGATATGTTAAGTTCAATCATTCAAACAAATTTGTATCTAGGTCTATACAACCAACACTAAACTTGAACAAAAAGTGTAAAAAGAAAAGAGAAACATTGTTTTATCCTACCATGTTGCAAGGACATGCAGCAAACTGTGAGACCATCGGGCCGAGAGATCAATGAACATGTCCCTATCTATAAAATGACAATACATAACCCAGAGAAGTAGGGCATGTCCCTATCTATAAAATGACCATTGGGTAGAGAGATCAACAAACTGTAATGGAGTCACGCAAGGACCCAGAGAAGTAGGGCATGTCCCTATTTATAAAATGCCAGCACATGAATTTTTATTCTCACAATTCCCTTCAAAAGGTTCACAGCCTTATATGCAGACTCCAATCATTCAAAATATTATGAAGAATTAAAGAATTTCAACATACTTGGTGATTAGTGTTTTACAAAAGAAACTTTTGTGATTCTTGCTGGCCATTCATAAAACACTAATCACCTTGTACTATAATTTTAAGGAAGAATTAAAGCACAAATTGGAAATTATGAAGAATTAAAGCATGTTAATCATTATAAAACACAAATCATGTGCAATCAGGGCATTAAACCTGCAATCAAGGCATTGCCTTTTTTGGCTTGATAAATTTCAACATCTAGAAGGAAAATTGAGAAATTTTTACTGCCATATGATCAACCGGAAGTGATATAATAATGATTAACATGCACATGATATACAATATCTAGGCATTAATAATGTGCAATCAGGGCATTAAACTTGCAATCAGGGCATTGCCTTTTCGGCTTGATAAATTTCAACATCTAGAAGGAAAATTGATAAATTTTGTACTGTCGTATGATCAAGCGGAAGTGATATAATACTGATTAACATGCACATGATATACGATATCTAGGCAAATAACAGTATTGAAGAATTAAAGCATGTTAATCATTAAAAAACACAAATTGCACTGTTATTCATAAAACACAAATCTTCAATACCCAGATGATAAAATTTGAAATTATGAAGAATTAAGTCATCTTGTAACGAAGATATAGGGCACAACATTAAAATTAATCGATTCTACAGCATGCAAGGGAAGTCAAAGTTACAAAGTTGAAAGTGTTGAAATTTACTTTGTCTTTCATGTCTATAATTATTGGTAAAATTAATAGACTCTTCTTTGCAAAAACTTACATTTTCTTTAATGTTTGCCTAATACCATTCGTTGTTGAGACCCCGATCCAGACCAAGACCACCTGAAAATCCATAAGAAAAATGACTTCACAATTGAATGATCAACACACCAATTTGCTTAAAGTCCATGTTATTAGCCAAAAAACCATGTGATATGAATTTGCCCCTCTAACTAAAAATTAGATCTACCGTTCAACTCAGCAAATGAAAAGTAACAAAATCTACTGATTTAAAAACACCTTACTTTTTAACCTGAGATCTGGAAGGATTTCACCTCAGGCTTCTTGACCTCTTCTTTGGGCACGGCTACGATCAGCACTTTGTTCTCTATGGCAGCCTTCACCTCATCCGATTCTGGCAACTTCTTTGCATTCAGTATGGTTTACTCGAGCTCAGATTCTGGCCCCAACCTGGAGAACTTCTTCTGATCTTTTCTATATTCTTTTTATTTTTGATTTTAGATGGCTTTCTATCTTCTCTTCAGAGGGGAGAGAGATGAAAAAGAGTGTGTGCGGCAGTCCCCAAAAAATTAAAGGGCCAAGATTTGCTCAAAGAAGGTGCACACGGATTGTAGAAAGTTTGAAGGGGTGAGATTTGTTAAAAAGAGAAGCACGCAGATCGCAGATCGTAGAGAGAGGTGGTCGGCTGTCCCTAGAAATTCTCAGACATTGGTATTCATTGTTCTGACAAAGTAAAAATGTTTTTAAAGAAACTTTGGTTGTTAACATTGAATTTCACTACAAAATACAAATCCTTTTCCCAAAATTTTCATCAACCTCTTCTTAACCGTTGATTTTCCAAGATTATATCTTAGCCATCCTTCTATCAACCCCTTTGTCCTAGTCAGCTTGTCCTAATCAGCCCTAGGATTCAAAAAACACTGTCAAATGTATAATATATATATATATATATATATATATATATATATATATATATATATATATATATATATATCTATTCTATATTTGGTGAATAATTTGAATTTTGTCCCGGTCACCAGTCCAGTCATATTACTTTGTCCCAGTCATATGCTGAGTAGGATTAAGTTGTTTTGTATTTGAAAATTGAAAATTTGAACTCACATTGACCTAATCTCTCATTTCTTTCAGCTCAACGCAGGTTCTTTGAGCTCAACGCAAATTTGGAGGGAAAATTGGGCGCGGGAGGGAAACTCTCTGATGTGAGGTCAAGCTTGGAGGGAAAATTGGTGATGTGATCGGAGATGGCCTCATCAGAGACGGCCTCCTGCAAAAGCCCTCATCTTCCATCCTCCACGTTTTCTTCTTCACGTTTCCATCATCTTCCATCCTCCACAGAACGCCCTCACCTTCAACCTCACCACGCAAAGCCCTCATCTTCAACCTCGCCACGCACATCAGGATGTTGTAGCCTCACCACACAAAGCCCTGACGCCTCACCATGCAAAGCCCTCATCTTCAACCTCATCCTCCACGCACAGCAGGAGGTGAGTTATTTTGGGATTTTTTAGCTTTTTGAACCATTAGCTGTAGGATTAACTGTAAAATTTTGATCTTTTGCAGGGTATTGCTCCACGCAAAGCATCATCTGCAGCCTCATAGCCCTCCTCCACGCACAGCAGCAGGTGAGTTCTTTTATAGTTATGAATTTATAAGTTCCAATTTTTACAGTTTCAACAAATTTTATAAACATTTTCATTTTTGATGTGGCAAGAAGAAACATTTTTTGATGTTATTTCTGTCAGTTTGATATAATTCTGTGAGTTCTTTCACCAACTTTTACAGTTTCAACAAATTTTATAAACATTTTCATTTTTGATGTGGCAAGAAGAAACATTTTTTGATGTTATTTCTGTCAGTTTGATATAATTCTGTGAATGTGAATGAGTGAAAATTTTTTGAAGAAATTTGTTGAATTCACAGAGTTTTTTGAATCAACTTGAACCCATAGTCATGAATTCTGTGAGAGATATTACTCAAGATTTTGTGTTTCACCCATAGTCATGAATTCTGTGAAGGAAGCCAGAAATTTTTAATCAATTCTGTGAAGGAATTTTTGAATCACTTTTGAGTGTTATTGCAACTATTTTGAATTTGAGTTTAACAGTGTTATATGTGAACTTGAGAATTGAGATGCAGGATATGTTTTATTATTGCAGGATATCCTATGTGAACTCAATCTTACATACTTTATCTATGTGTATCTCAACAATAATTTAGATATGTGTTATTGTTGCAGGATATCCTATTTGATTATTCAAGTATCTCAATTCCATATGTGTTAAATTTTCCATATTGCAGTTAAATTATTACACATGAGCTGCAACAGTACATGAGAGATATGTATTATTACTTAAGATTTTTCATGTTAAAGATTCTTGGTGTTTCAGTATTAAATTAACACATATCCTGTCAGTTTGGTGAACACATTATTAATTTAACACATCAAATTTTCCATATATGTTAAAAAATTCAAGTGTTTTATTTTGGTTGAAATTTAACACACCAAGAGTGTTATTAAAGTTTATATTCATGGGTCTCATTTATTCATCATTGTCAGCTCCTGTCAGAAATTTGCATAGGAAACCTGGCAGAAATTTATCCTGAACAACAAATTTATATCTCATAAAAATATCTGTCACAATACAATTTGTTGCTCAAAAATTATTGATGCCGAAATTTATGGCACTGCACAGGATCACAGTGTTATATGAATTTATGCTAGGATAATTTCTGAGCTTTATCCTGATAATTTCTGATAGTTCACATTGTTGAGATATCAACTGAAAATGTGAATGAATTTGATAAAGCAAGGATATCACTCATGAATTTGATAAAGCAAGAATACCTGGCATTCAGATTTTGCTTTAGATGAATGAGATAAAGCAAGGATATCACTCATTTATGTTCCAAACTTTTGAATTGAGTTCCAAATTTGAACTCATTCATGAACTAAGATATCCTGGCATGAATTTGATATGTGTTATTAGATAACGCAAGGATATCTCATTCAAGTTCCAAATTTTGAGATAAGGAACACATTTATGTGTATCTCATGACAGAGGATATCTCATTTTTAACACTTTTGCCATGATATGTGTTATTGTTGAATGATGAATGTTAAATTTTTGAACATGAATGTTAAATATTTGAATGATGAACTGAATTTTGCATCTCATTCATCTAATCCTGTAAATCATGAATGTTAAATTTTGAATGATGAACTTGAGAATTGAGATACATGATATGTGTTATTGTTGCTAGATATCCTATGTGAACTCAATCTTGCATAATTTAGCTAATGTGTTAAATTTGATTCCATATATGTGTATCTCAAGTATGAGATACAAATCAAATTATTGCAGATAAACAAATCAAGATTATTGAGATACACATAAATTTGATTCAATATGTGTTAAATTCCTTCACAGAATTCATTCAAGTAAGGATACTTGAGATACACATTGTTAAATTTTCAATGTAAGTATCTCAAGTATCTCAATTCCATATGTGTTAAATGGAAAATTGAGTGTTATTACAGTATTGAGTGAAATTATGCAACATATTTCCTGATAACCTGCAACAATATATGGAATCAAATGTAAATTGAGTGGAACATAAGTCCTGATAATTTAATGGAATATATTGTTAATTGAGTGGAAATTGTCCTGATAATGGAAATTGAGTGGAACTTAAGTCCTGATAATTTAATGGAATATATTGTTAATTGAGTGGAAATTGAGTGGAAATTGTCCTGATAATGGAAATTGAGTGGAACATAAGTCCTGATATTACAGATGAATGATATATAAGTTAATGGAAATTGAATATATATGTTATAGACTTTTAACATAGCATAGTAGGTGTTTAGAATTGAATGTATAAGTTAATGTTCAAGACAGCAGTCCTGATATGGGTGGAATATATAAGTCCTGCTAATGGAAAAATTTATAAGGGTTGAATTTATAAGGGTGGAATTTATATGGATAAATGTTAATGGATGGAAATTGAGTGGAACATAAGTATTGATATTACAGATGAATTGATATATAAGTTAATGGAAATTGAATATATATGTTAAAGACTTTAAACATAGCATAGCATGTGTTTAGAATTGAATATATAAGATAATTAAAGACAGAAGTCCTGATATGGGTGGAATATATAAGTCCTGATAATGGAAATTTATGTTAATGGATGGGTGGAATTTATATGGATAAATGTTAATGGATGGGTGGGTTGATTTTAACATTAACATAAATTCCACCCATATCATTATCAGGTGTTATATCAGGACTTATGTTAATGGAATATATAAGTTAATGGAAAATCCACCCAAAATAACACCTGCTATGTTATTGGAAATTGTCCTAATAAATTGATAACCTGCAACATTTAACATAGCATACAGTAGAATGGAACATAAGTCCTGATAAAATGGAACTATCCAGGACTAAACATAGCATACAGTAGAATGGAACAAATGTTTAGAATTCTATAAGTCATGTTCCAAATGTTTTATCAAAATATAAATTTTTTGAAAGGGTCCTATGTTCCATTCTACAGTATGCTTCAATTCCAAATGTTTTATCATTCAGTAGAATGTTTTATCAATTCAAATGTTTTATCAAAAGTCCAAGATTGATAAAACATAAGTCCTGGATATTCTATATTTGGGTATCCTGGATGTACTCAAATTTCAGATTTCGAACTCATGTGTGGATTAGGACCCCTTTAATTTTGAACAAAGTGGTCAAGTTAATGTACTCAAGTTTTGGAACTTGAACTCAATTCAAAAGTTTCAATTTTTAGATAAAGCAAGTTTCAAATATCCTGGCATTCAGATTTTCAATTTTCAAAAGTTTCAATTTTCAACTTTGAATATGTGAATTGAATTGTGATATTGTATATGAATTGTAATTTTGAATATCAATTTGATTTGTTATATGATATCCGGTCAAGTAACTAAAATTCTCAATTTGAATTTTGAACTTGAATTTAGTTACTTGGGATGATATTTCTCAACAGATGAATTGGGATGCTATTGTTACTTGACAGGATATGCACTCAATTTGCATTTGAACATGTCAAGTACAGATCACCATAGGAAATTTTGAATATGCACTCAATTTTGAAATGGGATATAGGATATGCTCAAATTTTTGAATATGTGAACATTGAAATGAATTTGATATCCACACTAATTGTATCAACACGTCCTGTCATTTGCATATTTTGCTATTTGGATTAGGGTCCTGATGCCGAGAAACTGAGCAAATGAATACGTCACAGTTTGACATATGGAATTTAAATTTGTCAAATTTATTCACATGAGTGATAAACTTCAAATGAATATGTCATATTCACTTCAAATTTTATAAACTGTGATAAAATTTGAATATGTCAACCTTCAAACTCATTTGAATATGTCAAATTCACTCATTCTCTCAGAATAAATATTCATCTGTGATAAAATTATGTTAACACTAAGTTTAAATGATTCAGTTATACGTTGGCATTCTTTGACCAGCCTACGGATTTTCGCATTCCCATTTGCTTCACACCAACATGCGAACGGTATGGAATTTCTTAGTATAAACTACTATATTCATGCTTGATTGATCATCATTAATCAAGGTTATGCTATGCACTCAATTTAGGCATCTGTTGATAGTGACGTATCAGCCTCACGGAAAGGACAAGAACAACATAGCTCTCTCACTGAGCCTACGATTAGTTCTTCACTACCAAGTGTTCGTCGCATTTCACCCTTGCGACAATGGCAACATAAAAGGAATCATAATGACACAATTTTTGAACACGACGCAGAACCATCTGCCAGGTTATTTCCATTTGAATGTGCCAAAAATCAAATATACTCTACTGTATTTTAATTGTAATTAGTTTGGGTGTAATTTGGATAGGTCTTTAGCTCAACGCAGAAGGCGAGATCGAGAGCGTGAACAAGAACACCGAAACATATCTTACGCTCTGCCATCTGACAGTGTCCTTGATATGCCTCATATAACACCAGCACTCACAACTTCCCCGGTTGAACAAGAAGATGCTGTCTCAGCCTCGCGGAACACTATGAATTCTGTACAAGTACCTGGACCATCTGTTAGGTTATTATCACCTGACTAAACATAAAATCTATACTACTATCATGTATTTTAATTGTAATTAGTTTGGGTGTTATTTGGATAGGTCTTTAGCTCAACGCAGAAGGCGAGCTCGAGAGCGTGAACAAGAACACCAAAACATATCTCACGCTTTGACATCTAATATTGTCTTTGATATGCCTCATATACCACCAGCAATGACAATTTCCCCGGTTGAACAAGAAGATGATGTCGCAGCCTCACGTAACGTTATGAATTCCGGACAAGTACCTGGACCATCTGTCAGGTTATTATCACCTGATTAAACATAAAATCTTTACTACTATCATGTATTTTAACTGTAATTAGTTTGGGTGTAATTTGGATAGGTCTTTAGCTCAACGTAGAAGGCGAGATCGAGAGCGTGAACAAGAACACCGAAACATATCTCACGCTTTGACTTCTGACAGTGTCCTTGATATGCCTCATTTAACACCAGCGATGACAACTTCCCCGTTTGAACAAGAAGATGCTGTCTCAGCCTTGCATAACGATATGATTTCTGGACAAGTACCTGGACCATCTGTCAGGTTATTATCCACCTGACTGTATATAAAATCATTTCTACTCATGTATTGTATTTGTATTTAGTTTTGGGTTTATTTTTGATAGGTCTTTAGCTGAACACAAAAGGAGAGATCGAGAACAAAATCAAGGAAACATATCTCGATATATGACTCCTAACAGTGTACTTGATATACCTCAAAGCACACATGCATTACCAACTTCTACTGTTGAACATGAAGATGAGGTCTCAGCCCAAGATGCTGAACCATCTTCCAGGTTATTATCTATGGAATCTATCTACTTTAATGTAATGTAAATTTATTTAATGTTGGTTTTATATTGGATAGGTGTTTAGCTACAGGATCACTTAATACACCTCACATAATACCTCCAGTCGCAACTTTTCAAGCTGAACATGAAGATGATGGCATAGCTTCGATGTTAGTTTGTAGGTCAACTCATCATGGCTCTGGTCCACCAACTCAGGTTGATTTTGGTCGGCACCATCTTGGATTAATGAACATTCCATGCCCTCATTGTTCAGCCTTACACTGGTTGGATGAACGGTTGTCGAGGTCAACTTTGACAACACGTCTTTTTGGCACATGTTGTTTGCAAGGAAAAGTAAGATTGCCGAAACTTAATGAACCCCCTCCAGCACTTAGAGAATTATATGATGGTGACAGTGAAGCATCAAAATCATTTCGAAAGTATACTCGGGAGTATAATGCAGCTAATGCATTTACCAGCCTTGGTGTGACAATGGATCAAAGATTGATTGCTGGCAGAGGCCCGAACATATTTACAATTCATGGAGAATTACGCCATCGAACAGGATCACTTCTGCCCCAACCGGATCAAACAGCCAGTTATTGTCAACTTTACATATATGATCCGGATTCTGCTATGGAGTTACGAAGTAATAGAAATCCACATTTGAGCAAGGATGTCTTACAAATTATTCAAAATTGTCTATCGGGCATAAATCCATTCATCAAACTATATTGTCAGGCGTATTCTGTTTTATCTCAAGCAGATTTAGGTGGTCATGATCTTCCTGTATATCTGCATTACAATTCAAACAAGGATCGTCGCCGTTATAACCTCCCAACCGTAGATGAGATTGCGGTTATTTTACCTGGCGATGGCTATCGACCTTCCGGGATGCGAGATATAGTTTTACATCTTCGAGGAAATCATCAATTAATGCAAATCAATGAGACTCATCCTGCATACTTACCATTACACTACGTCTTATTATTTCCTGATGGTCAGCTTGGATGGGAACCTGAGTTGAAGCAGTGGGATCCAGTTCAAAACATAGCATCAAGTAGACGCCTGACCATGTGTGAGTTTTATAGCTACCGTCTGTTTGAAAGACAGAACGAGTATTCTTCAATTTTGAGAGCGGGAAAGTTATTCCAGGAGTTCATAGTTGATGCTTGGGCAGCAATTGAGCAACATCGTTTGACATTCATCAAACTTAATCAACGAAAACTCCGCTCAGAGCTCTATCAGGGTCTTGCAGATATCGATGCATATGCCAAATGCGACCAAATTGGACAGCGCATGATACTTCCTTCATCTTTCACTGGCAGTGCACGTCACATGTTTGAAATATTTCAAGACTCGATGGCTATCACACGTTATAACCAGCACCCGGATATTTTTCTTACCATGACCGCAAATCCAAAGTGGCCAGAAATTACTTCGGCTCTACTGCCCAATCAAAAGGCTACCGACCGTCCAGATTTAGTTGCACGTGTATTTGAGTTAAAAAGAAAGGCTTTGATGAATGAGATTGATGGCAATAATGTATTTGGAAAGAAAGTAGCACATGTATTTACAATTGAATTTCAGAAACGGGGTCTTCCACATATGCATGCTCTTTTCTTTCTTCGTGGACCCGATAAGATTCATACATGTGATCAAGTGGATAGAATTGTATGTGCTGAATTTCCTGATCCTGCTCAAGATCCTGCATTATTCGATACTGTGTCAAAATGTATGGTACATGGACCATGTGGTGCTCGAAATCCAAATGCTTCATGCATGGAAAATGGTAAGTGTACTAAGAAATACACTCGAAATTATGCAGATGCAACAACCTTGGATCGTGATGGATATCCTATTTACTGTCGTCGTAGTAATGGGCATCTATATACTGTAAGGGGGCATCAGGTTGATAACCGCGATGTTGTGCCGCACAACAGGTATCTCTCAAGGCGCTTTAACTGCCACATTAATGTCGAAGTTTGTGCTGGGGTAAGATGTGTGAAGTACATTCATAAGTATATTTATAAAGGTCATGATCGGACCACAATGGTATTGGGCGCAGTAAATGAGATCCAACAATACCTTGATGCAAGATATATTGGACCACCTGAGGCAGCTTGGCGAATATTCGAGCATCCTTTGCATCAAGAGATTCCGTCAGTTCAAAGATTGATACTTCATTTACCAGGGCAACACCGTGTTATTTTTGATCCAGATGAAGATGTAGATGCAATAAGGTCTAGGGCTGAAAATGATAAGACAACTTTGACTGAATTTTTTACATGTTGCGCCTTACATGAGTCTGCACATGATCTCACATATCAAGAATTTCCTCAAAAGTTTGTGTGGCATTCGTCAACAAAGGTCTGGACTCCAAGACAATCTGGATATGCAATTGGCCGAATGTATTTTGCCTCCCCTAATTCTGGTGAGAGATTTTATCTACGGTTGCTACTAACAGTTGTTAAAGGGCCAACATCGTGGGAAAATTTACGCACATTCAATTCTATCGAGTACCCTACATTCAAAGCAACATGTATTGCAAGAGGTCTTCTTGAAGATGATTCCGAGTGGAGACAATGTCTTTCCGAGGCTTCAATTATGAAAACAGGATATCAATTACGAAGACTGTTTTGTATTATTCTTATCGAATGTTTGCCGATCGACCCCCTTGCATTATGGAATGAATTTTCAATGCACATTTGCGATGATCTTCCACATAAATTGCAAACTTTATTTGCAATTTCTACCCCAACTCAAGACCAACTTGAAGATTATGGATTATTCCTTATCAATGAATTACTTCAGGAGTACGGTAAGTGTCTATCCGACTTTCCACCAATGCCACTTCCTGCTGAAGATTGGAATGAAATTGTTGGTAATAGATTGTTGCATGAACATCAGGAACTTATACATAAGGCGAAACAATTGGATGCTCAAAAAGACATTGATTGCCTCAATGATGCACAACGCCATGCTTACTCGGCAATTACTTCATCTGTATTTGAAAATAAAGGTACTACATTCTTCTTGAGCGGTGGTGCTAGAACTGGAAAGACTTTTTTGTACAATGCACTTGCAACAATGTTGCGTAGTCTTGGACATATAGTTATCACCGTCGCGTCTTCCGGTATTGCATCATTGCTACTTAGCGGAGGTCGGACTGCACATTCCACATTTCGTATCCCGTTAGATGTGCATGATACTTCAATTTGTAATTTTAGCAAACAATCCATGCAAGCTCAATTATTCCGAAAAGCAAAACTTATAATATGGGATGAAGTACCTATGCAACATCGGCACTGTGTTGAGGCAGTGGATCGATCGTTACAAGATATTTGTGATAACCCCAGAGCATTTGGTGGTATTACTGTTGTTCTTGGTGGGGATTTCCGACAAATCTTGCCCGTCATACCAAAGGGGGTTCGAGAAGAAATTGTTGGTGCCTCATTGAGACGATCTGTATTATGGTGCTCTGTACAAGTTTTGATCTTGGATCAAAATATGCGGTTAAATAACTCATCGGTTGAGAATGCAAATTTTGCAAAATTCATTTTGGAGGTATTTTATTTCATGCCTAATTTAATTTTACTTACTATTTTTATCTTAGCCATTCCTTCACTAAAATTATATCTATATGTATTAGGTTGGGACAAATCCTACAGAAGTGGTAGAACTTCCTTCTAACATATTCAGGTGCAAGGATTTAAACGAGTTAATACTTCGAATTTATCCGCAGCTTGATATTGAGGGTGCCGTGACTTCGGCATACCTTACTGAACGAATAATTCTTTCTGCACGGAATGATGATGTTACTTTTATAAATGCTACTGCATTAAACATTTTTCCGGGACAGAAGATTACGTATCAAGCTGCAGACAGTCTTTCTGAAAATGATGAAACCGATACAACCATTATGAGTAGATATCCAACTGAGTACATAAACTCTTTGGATCCTCCTGGGTTGCCACAATTTACACTTGAGCTTAAGGTTGGTTGTCCTATTATTTTATTACGAAATATTGCACCAAAAGACGGGCTCTGCAATGGCACTCGATTGATGGTTGTCAGATGTGCATCACGTGTCATTGAAGCTCAAATTTTAAATGGGGATAAAGCCGGTTGTTTTGTGTTTATTCCAAGAATATCGTTGTCACCATCGGCTACAGAATTACCTTTTCATATGACAAGAAGGCAGTTTCCTGTCCGTGTGACATATGCTATGACGATTAATAAAGCCCAAGGACAATCTGTAAAATTCGTTGGAGTTGATTTGCGGACCCCAGTTTTCAGTCATGGACATCTTTATGTTGCACTTTCAAGGTGCACATCTTTTGATCGTGTATGTGTCCTTCTTCAGCCCAACATAAATAACACAGTAAACATCATTTACCCAGAAGTTCTGCTATGATTTCCAATGAATGATAAAAATTGTATGTAAGTTTTTTAACTTTCTTTCTTTCCATGTTTTATTTATATTATTTGTTTAAATGATCTTTTAAAAAATTATTATCGATTGTTGTCTAACATGCATGTATAGCATTATCATACGTTACCAAGCTTTCAAATGTGGACCCACATTACCATATATGGCAGGGTAAGAAATTTTTTCCTTTACTACATTTCATTGCATGACTTAATAGTTTTCGGTATGCATTGTTTGATAAAATATTGGTTTGTATTTTTATATAGATAGATGATGATACAGATTTGGCAAAAACTGTAAGTTTCTTATCATAATTCTACATTATATTTTTAATATACTATGTTTGCATTAACATTTTTCTTCTCACAGGTTCTGTTACTTCAAAACAATCACATAAATGTCAGGCTACGGGGTTATATCGGATTTTGTTTTGATAAGGTTTGCATACCGTTACAAACATTCCCATTTTGAAATTAAAAATTAGTGACTGTTTATTATTATTATTATTATTTTCAGCAAATTGCTAAAAGAACTTTACAAGCAACGACGACGAGTCACATTGAAGACAAAGCAATCTTCTTTTCCGAGGTAATATAAAAATCTTAGATTTTGTTTTTCAAAATATCCTCTTCATTGACCATCCAAATACCTTTTTTGTTGTAGAAGTGGAAGATGGTTCTTGCCGAGCTTGCTTGGTTCCAGAAAGCACGACATCCACCACTCCAACGAAAAAAGGTAAATAAATGTATAAATTTAAAATTTTCCATATTTTCAAACATATATTAATTTTTCTAGGAAATTTATGTTCTTAATTTATCTAGGTTATTGCTCATCCTATTAACTCTCCACTTTGGATTGAGCTTGACACGTCATCTTTTTATAATGTGATGAGTAAAAGGTTTTCTGCTTAAACATGATGAAGGTAATAATAGTGAGTTGTACAAAGTAATTAGATATATCTTCGTTTCTAATTTTCCTATTCTAATCTATGATTTTATTTTTAATTTTCAGGACACACGGCCCTAGCGACATATGTAAATTTTGTTGGTTTTAAATGCCGGTGTGAGAGATTGTGTTTTTGAACTTGGACTGCATGGTTGTTCAATCCAGAATGTATTTTTGTGTATATTTGTTCATAGTTAAGGGTTTTTTCTTTTAGCATATAGTTTAGGTTGTGTGATATTATAAGTCGATGTAAAAAAATGTTGTCTTAAGTCCTGAAATAGTTCTCTTTCAATTTTATGACGTTTTAGGTTTTGGATTTGCAAGTAGTATTCTTGATACGAAGGTTTGACCTGTGTATATTCTGAAACTCTATGAAGTTAGAATCCACTTGGTTTACATGTCTAAAAAATCCCGTTGTTGAATGCTTCTACCATAATTTTATAATGTTGAGATTTTTTAAATATCATTGGCAACCCCAACTTTCCTCTGCATCTCTCTTATCCTATGTCATAGCATGTGTTTTGGGATGTGTATATTCTGAAACTCTATGAAGTTAGAATCCACTTGGTTTACATGTCTATCATTGACCTGGTATGTGATTATCATTGACCTGGTAAAATGAGTATATCCAGATTTTTTTGCTTACATGTGTCATACGTATATTTACATTATAATCTCTCTAAAAGTTATCGATTACGTTGAGGCGAAGCCGGAATCGTAATGTGCTGTGGCAGGCGAGGTTGTAGTAGTTAAAGAGGTGATGATAGCTGTCTTTATAGTCATATGCACTAAGTTCTTATTTGTTTGTTTTGTTGTTATTTGTCTTCTTTACATTCATAATATGATCTTTGTTTCTTATGCAGTCATGGTCACCATTTTGTGTTGGTTCTAAGGGCAAGGGAATGTGTGGATGTACACTTCAAGTGGACGCTTTGGTGAGGCTAAGTTGTGCATAGATTTGTTTACTTGATATTGTTTAATTGATCTGTTAATGGTGGTCCATTATCTTATATTTTACATTGTTTACCTATGGAATATGAGAACCAAAGTAGGTAGACATTTCATAAAGCTATCATGAAACCGGTCAGTTTCCTAGCAGTTGAAACATTGGCCGGAATGAATCTTCGATTTGAGACATGTTTCTGTCTTCCTCCTCAGCCTGAGCATTTTTGTTGGGGCAGGGGTTGACTAAAAACTACTATAGCCTAGATAGATGGTGATCACTCTACCCTTCTCTAATTCTCACAGTTTATGTCTATCTTAGCTAGCTACAGAACATCCTGCTAATGCACTGGTTCATCCGTCGTTTTTGGTCAAGTATGTCATGCTAATTTCTCTCTACATGCTACTGTTGATACTGCTGCAACTGTCACTCCAGCTGCTTCTTCTTCAGTGGTCACCGCGGTCAAGAACATCACTAAGAGATAACCATTGATGAAGAAGGCCAAGAATGCAAGATCGAGCTCTCTGGTAATTACTGGCACTAAACCTTGCGCTACCAAAAACAAGACGAGCTGGAGCGTGAAGCATCGAGCAGATGCCATCATGGATTGTCCTGAAGTTATGATCCGTTTGGTTGTCGGCGATAGCCTCGACACCAGCAATGCCCTCCGACTGTAAGTATACATTCATTTATACATTACACTGCAATTTGGGTTTTAATTTTGTAAGTCCACTGGGTAGAATTTGTCATGTTCTTAAAATTTTAGATGGCCTACTTAACATCCTACAATGACCTATCAAATATGAGGTATCTGCATAAATACTTACATCTCTTGGATGCAACTTCATGAATGGATCTGACAATAAGTCTATTGGTTGTCCATAACAAAGTATCTGAAATGCCAGTAAGACTTTGCACATGACTTATTCCCGTATATATTTTTCTGAGATAAAAGAGATGACACGACCATTCTCTGAAGTTCACCCTGGATACTTTGTTTATCCGAAGAAATGATCTGCTATTAGCATCAAGATACTAGGCAATAAATGTTTCATTATGTGAGATCTTCTATGTACAAAGATAAGTGAAGCTAATGCACCATTACCCATTGACAGATATAAATATTTCCTTTCATTTCGTAGATGCAAGAAAAGAACCATTACACTGGATATTTTATGTGATTTTCTACCACCATGAACAACAACCACATTTTAAGATAGAATTAGCTAGGTCTTTTTAGGAAAATTCCATCTACTATCTTTGGCCAATGAAAGTTTAGTATATCTGACTTATTTTTCCTGCTAGAATGGACAGCCAGTAATATTGTTCATGTCAAAAATATCCACTCTCCTCCTCCCCACCATCCTCAAATTCCAGAAAGCCAATGAGTGTTTCTAACCCTTTCTCTTCCTTGCTATAAACCCTTTCTTCTTTACTCCATTCAAACTTAACCCACAAAATTACAAGGTGCAGGTTTGTTCTCCTTGCAAAATTACAAGGTGAAAGCCAAAGATCCTGAGCAAAATGAACTAAAAAAATCTCCTTGCAAGGTGCAGGTTTGTTCTACCATTTGAGCATTTTTTTGGTTCTAAAAAAGGTACATATGTGAAGCCAACATATAACATTTGATTATTTTTTGGTTCATTATTATCAAATTTATTTAACTGTTATTTTTTGGTTCATGTGTTTTACTATTATTTACTTATCGATCAATTCCCTTGAATTCTGAAAATTTGATTCCGATTGAGATTCTATTGCATCCACCGAATATATCTTTATTGCTAGAAGCAGCCATAGATTTTAGAATGCGATGATCATCAATTATTTCTTTGGGTTATAATGGATTCCTAGATGTTATGATGCTTTGCAAATGTGAATGATATATCTAGCTTCTTTAAAATTAGCCGAGGACGGTATCATTCCTATGACTTTACTTGAAATTACAAGTTGGGAAGGACCCACAGGATGCAAGATAGTAAATTGCAGATGCCCTTCAATGCTTTTGATTTTGGCAGTGACTTTGTGGTTGTGTCAGAATTGGGTTTAGTATAGACCACAGGTATGTTTGCTTCTTTCTCTGATTTGGGATGGTCTAGAAGTTGTAGTGCAGTCAAGTCCTCATGCCCATTTGATGGTATTATGAATCCAAATTCTTTGGCTTGGAGCAGATATGAATGAGGTAGCTAATTTGTTTAAAATTAGACCACAAGGATATTATTGATTTGATTTGGCTTGGAAATGCAAGGTTGAACGGAACTCCACTAACCAAGATAATGTAATAACTGTATATATACTCTAATTTATTAAAACACAAGTAGCCCCTACGTAATACATTGTTCTTTCTTGATTTCAGTTGGCATTTGAGCTTCTTTAGTTATGTGATCTGGAGATAATGGCAGGTTGTGTGTGTTTCTCATGTTGATATTGATTGCATTAGGAAAATAAAAACTGAGTGCAAAACCCGTGCCCTACATTGCCTCTGATCGTCATTTTTTGCTGAAAAAAAACTGTAGGGGCAGCCAATCATGTGTGGGGGTGAGCCGAGGGTGATGAGGAGAAAAGATCGAGGGGAAGCTGATCTTCCCATTTATACCATGGTTTGTGCAATTTTGTGAATGTTCAAAAATTTCCTCTCAAAATGTTGTTGATGTCAATTTTGTTTTGTGTAGCTGTTAGCATTATCTTTTCATTCACAAACGGTGTCAACTGGGATGGTCCATACAGACTGCCACTTCAAGTTCAGAAGTCGTGGCGGAATAAACCAATGAGCTTCTTCAATGAGGTGAATCCTTAAACCATATTTTTTTAAAATGTTCCTAAGAATTATTATTAAACATTTGGATATTGCATAATATTATCGTGTTCATGCACGCGACATAAGGGTTTGGCAGAAGAACTGAGCAAAGATGGCGCTTGTGCTGAAGTGATCTTCCCAGATTCGTATGTTATCATCGAAAGTTGTGAGATTGAGAATTTGTACCATGAGGGGGTCAGCTACCACTTCCTATCTTCTTTCTTCTATTTTTCACCTTCAAGTTTCGTGTTCTTTGTATGTAAAGAATCCGAGACAGGTTTGCATTGTGAACATATTGCTGATTACTTAATGCAGGGCGATCGCTGCAAGTTAGACCTGGTTCCAGGATGCATGTACCCGAATTTACCAGACTACGACCCCTTTGCTAATGTTGATGACGGGTCTTGCCCTTTGGAATCAGACTCCGACGAGGAGTGACATTCTACTGTCACTACTATTATAGCCCATATACTTAAAAAGATTAAACGGAGTACATGGGTGTGTTCTTATTTGGACGAATTGGATAGTGTCCTGAATTTTATGCTTTTCATTCAAAATAGAAAAAAATTAAACGGAGTACATGGGTTTGTTCTTATTAGGACGAATTGGATAGTGTCCATAATTTTATGCTTTTCATTCAAAATAGGACAAAACTTCATTACTAATGCTTTTTCTTGAAATTTTATGCTTTTCCTTTTCCTTGAACTGTTATGTCAAAATTGACATTGAAATTTTATGCTTAACCCCAGTGAAACTCCATGATTTATGTCAACTGCTAAATTTAAAATTAGCTAATCCCTACTGAGAACTACTAATTATTGAAATGTTAAGCTACTAACAAGTTCTATGCTTATCTTTGACATGTTACATCAAGTTCTCAATTTTTACATAAATCAGGGATCCATTAGCACCCATATTTGCGTATTCAGTTTTAAGTTTCAAAGATCAGGGATACATTAGCACGTTTCAATTTTGACACTAACAATTTGTATGCTTATGTTTGACATGTTACAGCTAATTGATCCATCAGGGATCCATTATACTTTTTTAATTTTTCACGTTTTCAATTTCATTACCACCTAGATTTTGACATTTGACATTTGATTCATTAGCACCCATTTTTTATCATTATCATTTCAGTTTTTGTTTACAGTTATCACCCAGATTCATCATTATCATTTCATTATCATTTCAACTTTGGGAAATATTCAACTTTGGGAATTTATCCTTCTACCCAGATTCATCATTTCATTTTGAGAAATATTTATATTATGATATGCTTCAACCCTTGGATCTTCAATTTATTTCCAAATACTCTTAACAACATCTATTTACTACAGATCATTAGCTAAATGGAGATATTAAATGTTTTGCTAACCTTAATGGAATGTTCATATACCAAAGACTGTGAGGTTCTTTGAAAGAGTTTATGGACCTGCAGAAATTATTCTCAAAATACAAGTTGTTGATGTGGTATTTCAGTTTAAGAAATTTTAAAAGTGGAAATGTCTAAAAGAATCCAGTTTCCAAATATGTATTAGACTTTGTAAGGCATGATCAGTTCAGTGATACTTGATGTACCATAATTTCCACGGTCATGTCTTCCTTTTAGTTAAGAATCGTATTAGAAGCATGAGCGTTAGGATAAATTCCACGGTCATGACTTCTGTTTTAGTGCAAATCACTTTCAGATTTCCTTTGGGGACACATGATTAGAAGTGCCCCTGCCCCACAAGTTTCTTTTGATTTTTTAAATTGAACAATGTCATCTGAGGCTTCTTCAACATTAATTTTTGTGAACTTTTGTGGGTGCAGATAGATTGGCGGAGTAGCTGCCTGCGCTCGCTGAGGATGGTATGTTGGCATGTGCTTGGCTGAAAGCTGCAGAATGAATCAGACATCTTATTGAACTTTTTAATATTTTACAGGATTGGCGGAGAAGCAAATTGAGTAAGGTATGCTTAGAAGATACAGGTGACAACTGACTGTCTTAGAGCATGAACATGAGGCCTGGCTTTTTATGGTTGAACCAAACTGGGTGGAATGAATGCTTGATCTCCATGCCCAAGAAACAAAATCTGCACATACAGAGATATATTCTTTGAAGTTTTAACTGCATGCAACGTGAAGCCTAAAATCATGTGTGGAGTTTTTGGTTCTAGCCTACTTAATTATTTTGATCAGTCTAGAATGGTCTAAAATATTTGTGGTAAAAAGATATTTAATGTCTAAATAAAAGGATACTTCTTATTAAGTCCACAATGGAAGTCTTTTGTGTAGTTCTTTTGTATCTCTACAGTATTAATATCAATGTAATATCAATGGTATCTCTACTGTGTCCACAATGGCATCTCTTCTTCATATTCGAAGTTCTGGAGCATTGTTTGGATGGAGCATTGTTTGGAAAGAAGCGGCTATATGATTTATATCAAAAACAGTCTTTGAGTTCATGTTTTACCTTTTGAGTTATGTTTTCCCTCAAATTGGAAATTTCTATTGGGCAATAATGTAGTCATGTATGTGCCATTTTTTCGTGTAATGATGTATGAATGAAAGTCATGATTGGGAACATAATGTATGTTGACGACAGAAGGTGGTATTTTCATTCATTATTTTCATATTCATTATTTCATCGTATCTCCTTTATGTGCTTGCAAACTTAAAGGACGCGTTGCTTCGGTTTTGGTTGATGACATCTAGATATTTCTTTTGCTCTTAGCATTTGCTCTACTGTAACCGGGTGGCTACTGTTTTGTTAGTTTTGTAATTCTATCTATGCTCATTAATTAAGATACATTTTCTAGGAAATTACAACTATTTTGAAACATAATGAAGATATGCTGAGAAATTTTCACCATGATAACTGGCAGTTTGTTGTGCAATTTACACATTATTTCTTTAAGCATTTTTGGCACACCTAGCCATTTGTGACAGAGCGGCGAATACATGGTTACTGTCTAAATAGATATAGATACTTAAAACATCACAAATAAATTAATTTGTTTTGAAACAATGGGATGTAGCCAAAATTCTTGACTTTGTTTTCCTGTGACAACATTTGTATCATATGCTGCAAAAAGTAAACAAAAAATTTGCCTTATCAAAAACCATCAGGCCAAGATGGTACTGTGTATTAAATATTGTTTATAGCCTAAACAAAATATAGATTTTGGGGAGTAAATATTTTAAATGAATTGTGCCTTTAAGTTACATGTTCAATCGGGATGAAATTGAATTTTTTGGGGGAACTAAATTCTCTGAAGGAAGTAAATTTTGGGAAACCTAAAATCTTCAAAACTAAATACCAATTATTGCGCTTTAATTTTAGGGAGAACTAAGATTTTTAAGGGAAAAATCATTAATGAACTGTGCCCTACGGGCACGTGTTATGACTGTAAATATAACATTTGATGACTGTTTTTGTATTCTAGGGCTGACTAGGACAAGCTGACTAGGACAAAAGAGTTGATAGAAGAACAGTTGAGATTTAATCTTGAGAAATGAATGATTGAGATGAGATTTTATGGAAAGTTTTGGAGGGAAAAACATTTTTGGGGAAATGAAAGTTTCTGGGGAATAGCAGAGTGCACACAATTAATGCATTTGGGAAAAAACTTTAACTTGCATTTAAGGCCGCAGATCGAATGCTGCTGCAGATCGAAGGATCTCTCCCACGCCGAAGGGGCCTTCGCCAAAGGCGCGCTACATTTTTTATGCTATTTGTTCCGTGCCAATGGCGCCCACGCCGAATTTGTTGTTTTACATTGAATTTGTTGTTCCGCGCCAAAGGCGCTAATTTGTTGTTCTGCGCCAAAGGCGCCCACACCGAATTGGTTGTTCTAATCCGAATTTTTTGTTCCGTGCCAAAGGTGCCCATGCCGAATTTGTTGTTTCGCGCCAAAGGCGCTGGCGTCGAATTTGTTGTTCCGCCCCGAAGGCGCCCGCACCGCTAATTATTTTTACGCTTATTTGTTGTTCAGTGCAATTTTGGCTGTGGAAATAATTTTTTGGAAACATAGATTTTGCGGGGGAAAATCTTAAATGAACCGTGCCCGCGGGCACGGGTTATGACTAGTATATATATATATATATGAGAATAATGGGTATCATATGCCATATGTGAGATGGCCTCATATGCCCTCTCACATAAAGCAACCAAGTACAAGCTCACATGGGCTAGTACTTGGTTGTACCCACCCCCTTTATGTGAGAGGTCATATGCGGCCCTCTCTCATACGCCGTATGATACCCATTATTTTATATATATATATATATATATGAGGAAACAGAAAATAAGGTGTCACTGGAGAGAATCCTCTCCTGTGTCGGTCAAAAACTCCAAACTCCACAAGTTTTTTGGAAGATCCGATCTATTCATCTCGATCTCCACCCTCTAAAACCCATATCCACCAATTTTCAGTCCGATCCGAGGTGTTTTGCCCTTTCATCCACCATTCACAGAAGTTCTATTCATGCGAAACCGTTAAATTTGGGTCGGATGGATGAACGTGCAAAACACCTCGGATCAGGCTGAAAATTTGTGGATAGAGGTTTTACAGGGTGGCGGTCGAGATGAACAGATCGGATCTTCCAAAAAACTTGTTGAGTTTGGAGTGTTTGACCGACACAAGAGAGGATTCTCTCCTGTGACACCATATTTCCCGTTTCATATATATATATATATATATATATATATATATATATATATATATATATATTATAAAAGAGGGATGTTATCAAGAGAAATTGGATAAGAGATATTGGACAAGAGGATTTGGATAAGAGATATCTATATTATAAAAGAGGGATGTTAACAAGAGAAATTGGATAAGAGATATTGGACAAGAGAAATTGGATAAGAGATATCTATATTATAAAAGAGGGATGTTATCAAGAGAAATTGGATAAGAGATATCTATTATATAAAAGAGGAATGTTATCAAGAGAAGTTGGATAAGAGAATTTGGACATAAGAAATTTGATAAGATATATCTATATTATAAAAGAGGGATGTTATCAAGAGAAATTGGATAAGAGATATCTATATTATAAAAGAGGGATGCTATCAAGAGAAATTGGATAAGAGATATTGGACAAGAGAAATTGGATAAGAGATATCTATATTATAAAAGAGGGATGTTATCAAGAGAAATTGGATAAGAGATATTGGACAAGAGAAATTGGTTAAGAGATATCTATATTATTAAAGAGGGATGTTATCAAGAGAAATTGGATAAGAGATATTGGACAAGAGAAATTGGATAAGAGATATCTATATTATAAAAGAGGGATGTTATCAAGAGAAAATGGATAAGAGATATTGGACAAGAGAAATTGGATAAAAGATATCTATATTATAAAAGAGGGAAGTTATCAAGAGAAATTGGATAAGAGATATTGGACAAAAGAAATTGGATAAGAGATATCTATTCTATAAAATAGGGATGTTATCAAGAGAAATTGGATAAGAGATATCTATATTATAAAAGAGGGATGTTATCAAGAGAAATTGGATAAGAGATATTGGACAAGAGAAATTGGATAAGAGATATCTAAATTATAAAAGAGGGATGTTATCAAGAGAAATTGGATAAGAGATATTGGACAAGAGAAATTGGATAAGAGATATCTATATTATAAAAGAGGGATGTTATCAAGAGAAATTGGATAAGAGATATTGGACTCGAGAAATTGGATAAGAGATATCTATTCTATAAAATAGGGATGTTATCAAGAGAAATTGGATAAGAGATATCTATATTATAAAAGAGGGATGTTATCAAGAGAAATTGGATAAGAGATATTGGACAAGATAAATTGGATAAGAGATATCTATATTATAAAAGAGGGATGTTATCAAGAGAAATTGGATAAGAGATATTGGCCAAGAGAAATTGGATAAGATATCTATATTATAAAAGAGGGATGTTATCAAGAAAAATTGGATAAGAGATATTGGACAAGAGAAATTGGATAAGAGATATCTATATTATAAAAGAGGGATGTTATGAAGAGAAATTGGATAAGAGATATTGGACAAAAGAAATTGGATAAGAGATATCTATTATATAAAAGAGGGATGTTATCAAGAGAAGTTAGTTAAGAGAATCTGGACATAAGAAATTGGATAAGAGATATCTATATTATAAAAGAGGGATGTTATAAAGAGAAATTGGATAAGAGATATTGGACAAGAGAAATTGGATAAGAGATATCTACATTATAAAAGAGGGATTTTATCAAGAGAAATTGGATAAGAGATATTGGACAAGAGAAATTGGATAAGAGATTTCTATATTATAAAAGAGGGATGTTATCAAGAGAAATTGGATAAGAGATATTGGACAAGAGAAATTGGATAAGAGATATCTATTATATAAAAGAGGGATGTTATCAAGAGAAGTTGGATAAGAGAATTTGGACATAAGAAATTTGATTAGAGATATCTATATTATAAAAGAGGGATGTTATCAAGAGAAATTGGATAAGAGATATTGTACAAGAGAAATTGGATAAGAGATATCTATATTATAAAAGAGGGATGCTATCAAGAGAAATTGGATAAGAGATATTGGAGAAGAGAAATTGGATAAGAGATATCTATATTATAAAAGAGGGATGTTATCAAGAGAAATTGGATAAGAGATATTGGACAAGAGAAATTGGATAAGAGATATCTATATTATTAAAGAGGGATGTTATCAAGAGAAATTGGATAAGTGATATTGGACAAGAGAAATTGGATAAGAGATATCTATATTATAAAGGAGGGATGTTATCAAGAGAAATTGGATAAGAGATATTGGACAAGATAAATTGGATAAGAGATATTTACATTATAAAAGAGGGATGTTATCAAGAGAAATTGAATAAGAGATATTGGACAATAGAAATTGGATAATATCTATATTATAAAAGAGTGAAGTTATCAAGAGAAATTGGATAAGAGATATCTATATTACAAAAGAGAGATGTTATCAAGAGAAATTGGATAAGAGACATTGGACAAGAGAAATTGGATAAGAGATATCTATATTATAAAAGAGGGATGTTATCAAGAGAAATTGATAAGAGAATTTGGACATGAGAAATTGGATAAGAGAATTTGGATATCTATTATATATAACAGTGTAATTGGATAAGAGAAAATATAAGAGATGAGATTTTGTGGGATAAAAGATGAGGTGGGGAATTTTGCACATACTACCCCGGGTTTTGTATTTTTGCCCATGGACCCTCTCCACACACCCACCCACACTTTTTATTCTTCCCTCTTCCGACCATTTTTTTCCAGTTCTTTGAAGATTTTGAATCTTATCCTACTAGAACAACGCTTTGTCCTACGTGACAAGTTTGTCCAAGGTGGTAATGACAATTTTGGGGAGACTTAAATTTTGGGGGAAACTTAAATTTGGGGGAAACCTGAAATTTTTCTGTTATATAAAAGAGAGATGTTATCAAGAGAAATTGGAAAAGGGATTTTGGACAAGAGAAATTGGATAAGGGCATTTGGATATCTATTATATAAAACAAGGAAATTGGATAAAAGAAAATATAAGAGATGAGATTTTGAGGAAAAAGAGAGGAGGTGGGGAATTTTGCACATACTTCCCCGGTTTTTGTATTTTTGACCATGGACCCTCCCCACACACCCACCCAGACTTTTTATTCTCACCCCTTCCGACCATTTTTTTCCAGTTCTTTGAACATTTTGAATCTTATCCTACTAGGACAAAGCTTTGTCCTACGTGGCAAGTTTGTCCTATGTGGTAATGACAATTTTGAGGGGACTTAAAGTTTGGGGGAAAACTTAAATTTGGGGGGAAACTTGAAATTTTTTGGGAAAACTTGAAATTTGGGGATCTTGAAATTTGTGGGGGAGAAAAACTCAGCCATTAAATCAACCATGCCCTATGGGTACGTGTAATGATTAGTCTATATTATAAAAGAGGGATGTTATCAAGAGAAATTGGATAAGAGATATTGGACAAGAGAAATTGGATATGAGATATCTATATTATAAAAGGGGGATGTTATCAAGAGAAATTGGATAAGAGATATTGGACAAGAGAAATTGGATAAGAGATATATATTCTATAAAATAGGGATGTTATCAAGAGAAATTGGATAAGAGATTTCTATATTATAAAAGAGGGATGTTATCAAGAGAAATTGGATAAGAGATATTGGACAAGAGAAATTGGATAAGAGATATCTATATTATAAAAGAGGGATGTTATCAAGAGAAATTGGATAAGAGATATTGGACAAGAGAAATTGGATAAGAGATATCTATATTATAAAAGAGGGAAGTTATCAAGAGAAATTGGATAAGAGATATTGGACAAGAGAAATTTGATAAGAGATATCTATTCTATAAAATAGGGATGTTATCAAGAGAAATTGGTTAAGAGATATCTATATTATAAAAGAGGGATGTTATCAAGAGAAATTGGATAAGAGATATTGGACAAGAGAAATTGGATAAGAGATATCTATATTATAAAAGAGGGATGTTATCAAGAGAAATTGGATAAGAGATATTGGCCAAGAGAAATTGGATAAGAGATAATGGACAAGAGAAATTGGATAAGAGATATCTATATTATAAAAGAGGGATGTTATCAAGAGAAATTGGATAAGAGATATTGGACAAGAGAAATTGGATAAGAGATTTCTATATTATAAAAGAGGGATGTTATCAAGAGAAATTGGATAAGAGATATTGGACAAGAGAAATTGGATAAGAGATATCTATTATATAAAAGAGGGATGTTATCAAGAGAAGTTGGATAAGAGAATTTGGACATAAGAAATTGGATAAGAGATATCTATATTATAAAAGAGGGATGTTATCAAGAGAAATTGGATAAGAGATATTGGACAAGAGAAATTGGATAAGAGATATCTATATTATAAAAGAGGGATGCTATCAAGAGAAATTGGATAAGAGATATTGGACAAGAGAAATTGGATAAGAGATATCTATATTATAAAAGAGGGATGTTATCAAGAGAAATTGGATAAGAGATATTCGACAAGAGAAATTGGATAAGAGATATCTATATTATTAAAGAGGGATGTTATCAAGAGAAATTGGATAAGAGATATTGGACAAGAGAAATTGGATAAGAGATATCTATATTATAAAATAGGGATGTTATCAAGAGAAATTGGATAAGAGATATTGGACAAGATAAATTGGATAAGAGATATCTACATTATAAAAGAGGGATGTTATCAAGAGATATTGAATAAGAGATATTGGACAATAGAAATTGGATAATATCTATATTATAAAAGAGTGATGTTATCAAGAGAAATTGGATAAGAGATATCTATATTACAAAAGAGAGATGTTATCAAGAGAAATTGGTTAAGAGATATTGGACAAGAGAAATTGGATAAGAGATATCTATATTATAAAAGAGGGATGTTATCAAGAGAAATTGATAAGAGAATTTGGACATGAGAAATTGGATAAGAGAATTTGGATATCTATTATATATAACAGTGTAATTGGATAAGAGAAAATATAAGAGATGAGATTTTGAGGGATAAAAGATGAGGTGGGGAATTTTGCACATACAACCCCGGTTTTTTTATTTTTGCCCATGGACCCTCTCCACACACCCACCCACACTTTTTATTCTTCTCTCTTCCGACCATTTTTTCCAGTTCTTTGAAGATTTTGAATCTTATCCTACTAGGACAAAGCTTTGTCCTACGTGACAAGTTTATCCAAGGTGGTAATGACAATTTTGGGGAGACTTAAATTTTGGGGGAAACTTAAATTTGGGGGAAACCTGAAATTTTTCTATTATATAAAAGAGGGATGTTATCAAGAGAAATTGGATAAGAGATTTTGGACAAGAGAAATTGGATAAGGGCATTTGGATATCTATTATATAAAACAAGGAAATTGGATAAAAGAAAATATAAGAGATGAGATTTTGAGGAATAAGAGAGGAGGTGGGAAATTTTGCACATACATCCCCGGTTTTTGTATTTTTGCCCATGGACCCTCCCCACACACCCACCCAGACTTTTTATTCTCACCCCTTCCGACCATTTTTTTCCAGTTCTTTGAACATTTTGAATCTGGACAAAGCTTTGTCCTACGTGGCAAGTTTGTCCTATGTGGTAATGACAATTTTGGGGGGACTTAAAGTTTGGGGGAAAACTTAAATTTGGGGGGAAACTTGAAATTTTTTGGGAAAACTTGAAATTTGGGGATCTTGAAATTTGTGGGGGAGAAAAACTCAGCCATTAAATCAACCGTGCCCTATGGGTACGGGTAATGACTAGTATATATATATATATGGAAAGTTAGTGTGTATCTTTATTAAGTAATAAGATTGTACCAAGAATACAATGAAAAGCAATAAGAAGGATGATGATGTTAGAGAGGGGAGAGGACACAAGCATCGTCACCCTCCACTAACAAGTCCTCCTTTGCTTCCCTCTATACAAAGCCAAGCAAAAAAACAAAAAAACATAATCAATCAATAATCTAATGCAAGAAAATTACTATCCTGCATCTCTAAATTCCCAATTCTCCAAAGCAAGCTTCGCATCGGTGGAGTCGGCTTCGTGGTTTCTAAGAATGATTCTGATGTCTGATGCTATCTTCTCAAATAGCACAGTCTTATGCTTTTTAATCCCCTCAAAAATCCCTCTATTTCTCTCCTTCCAGACATGCCATACCATAGCCGCTAGTACCGTCTTGGACAGCACACTAAGTGAATCTTTTTTTGCAAAATGCAATAAAAAGTAGTCACCAATTTTAGACAGCTGAGAGACAATGGGGGCTGATACACCCAATTTGAGTAGACTCCTGTTAAGAATATAGCTCGTATATTCGCATTCGAAGTATATATGATTTATGTTTTCATTTACTCCTGCTTCACACAAAACATAATGGATATCCGAATTAATACCCCATTTCTCTAACTTATCCCGAGTTAATAATTTCCCCAGGAATGCTCTTAGCAAAGTAAGTGTCATTTTTGGGCTAGCTTTATTGTGCCATGTAATTTTATAATAGGGGAAAGCTGGCCGCCTGCAACGAGTGCCATTCCAAGCTTCGTTGAAATTAAATTGTTTGATGGGAGACCAAAGCCACGCGTCAGGCCCTGGAGATAAATTGACGTTTTGTAACAGTGGCTGTAGCATGCGGATCTCCAAGTTATCCTCCCAACCTGATAATGTCCAGTACTCATTTAATGTTTTATTGCTTGCCTCCATAGGAACATCGTAAAGATCACTTAGAGGACCACACGGCAGCCAGTTATCGTGCCAAAATAAAGTAGAGGCACCATCATGGACATGCCTCTTAATTAATAATTTAGAAAATTGGCGACAATGTAGTATAAATTTCCTTGTGCCAGAATGAGTCGGTCTTCCCTTTGCCACAAAAAATCTAGATGAATCACTGTAATTGTTACGCATGTATGATGCCCATAGTCCCTCAGTTGATAGCATACACCTTGTGAGTCTAACTCCAGTTGCGTGATTAAGGTCCGAGAGCATTCTCAAACCCACACCTCCCTCCTCTTTTGGAGAACAAATATCCTTCCAAGCCCATATATGAGAGGAACCCCAAATAAACTTCCTGCATACAGAAGTAATAGCACGAAGAATGGATTTGGGAATACGATATAACTAAATCCAAAAAGTGATCATTCCATAAATGACTGATTTGACGAGCTCTATGCGACCAGCTATAGATAACATGGTAGACGTCCAACCCATAAGCCTCTTCTTGCACTTGTCAACCAGCCTATTATACATAGACGGCTTAGGATACCCCGTTGAAAGCGGAAGTCCAAGATATGTGGTAATAGAGTTTCCAAGACTAATCCCCAGCAAACTTGCTAACTCAGACAGATCCTTGGTGCCTTTACTGAAGATAGATATACTTTTATTCCAGTTAATCTCCAGACCTGTCAAATGAGAGAAATCTTCTAATAAGGATTTAAGGCCGTGAAACGTATGCTTATTGGCCCTACAAAATAATAACAAATCATCTGCGAAAAGTAGATGAGAAATAGCCCCTGACCTTCTCATTGGGTGGATACAACAGGATACCAAATATTTCTCTACAAGCAATGATAAAGCTTCCATTGTAATTACAAAAAGATATGGGGATAGCGGATCACCTTGTCTGATGCCTCTGTTACCTTCAAAATTTCCAACTGGTGAGCCATTTACCATTACAGAAAATGTAGGAGTTGATATGCATTCTTTAATCCAAGAAATGAATTTCCTGCCAACTCCCATACGATGGAGAATATAATAAATAAATTCTCGATTCATGCTGTCAAAAGCCTTCCTTAAATCTAATTTAAGACAAGCTCTTGCTCCCATCGGGTTACTGAAGTCCCGTATCTGTTCATGTGCTAGCAAAGCGCAATCAGAGAGTAGTCTACCTTTTAAAAAAGCGGATTGGTTGGGAGAGATAAGTTCATGAATTACCATTTTTAACCTGTTACACATAATTTTGCTGATCACCTTGTAAATCATATTGCAACAAGCAATAGGTCTATAATCACTGAGACTCGAGGCAGCAGAGTTTTTTGGGACCAAAGTGAGATTTGTGTGATATATAGGGTGCATAAGGGAACCTGACCGAAAGAAAGAAAGAATAGCATCGGTGATATCATTTCAAATTGTACTCCAACCATGCTGATAAAAGTAACCATTGAAACCATCAGGCCCAGGGGATTTATCCACCCCTATTTGGAATACTGCTTCCTTAATCTCCTCCTTAGAAACTCTTTGCTCCAACCAGGCAACGGCTTCACCAGTCAAAATGCGTTTAGCGACAAGCTTTGGAAATACACTCCAATAGCTTGTTTGATTATAAAGGCCTTCATAAAAAGCAGGAGCACTGGACCTAAGATCTTCATAAGTATTATTATGGTTACCAGCATTATCCACTAAATGACCCAGATTATTGTGGCTTTCTCTAGCTTTCATGGCTGTGTAGAAGAATTTCGAGTTTTTACCCCCCAGGCTAAGCCATTCCTGTCTACTCTTCTGGCGCAACATATTTTCTTCAATCTCAATATAATTTGCTAAATTAACAGCCAACTCATGCTCTCTGGCTTGCAAGTTTGTATCAGTATGTAATGTTGGACAATTCCTCACCTCCAACAATTTATCTTTGCATACCTAATGTTGTAACCCAACATTTGATTTTTCACCCAGATTCGGAGGTCTTCTTTTAAATGCCGAAGTTTTATATAAAATCTGTGCATTGCGGTACCATGTACATGGTATCCCCATGACAATTCAAGAGTTTCTTGATACCCCTGCTATTTAACCCAAGAATTAAAAAATTTAAATGGTTTTGGGTATGATTTTACCTTGGAATGCATATTAATAAGCATAGGGGAATGATCACTCGTCAAAGGATCCAAATACTCCACGAAAGAATCTGGAAGCAAATTAATCCACCTAGCATTGCAAAGAATCCTGTCAAGCCGGGCGGTAATCCGACCCCCTTCTATTCTCCCGTTACACCAACTCAATGGTTGCCCAACACAATTCAAACCAGCAAGAGAGTATTTATTCAAGCAATTATTAAACTCATCAAGGATCTTGAGATCACAACGTCGACCTCCTCTCTTCTCCTTTAAATACCTGATACAGTTGAAATCCCCACCAACAAGCCATGCCTCCCCACTAATCTGAGCAGCATCAGCCTCTAGTAATGCCCATAGACGATTATGCTCACTCCTTAAATTCGAGCCATAAATCGCAATAATGATGACTGACAAACCTCCCTCATTAATGCAGTTCATGGTGATATGTTGACTAGACATAGTAAGTAGAGTGGCTCTCCAGACATGATCATCAAATCCCACCAGAATACGACCATTTGAATGCTCCGACAAATTATTAAAAAAACACCAGCTTTTTGGGAAACACGATCTCCATTTCCCAGCCCCTTCCTTCAGTTTAGTTTCTACTAAGATTACAAAAGATGGTTTATTCAACTTTAATCTATCGCGCAGGTCCCGCCGTCGAACTGAGTTATTTAGAACTCGCGTGTTCCAGACAAAGATACTCATCAATTAGCGGATTGGGTTGGCTTACCCGAAGCCCCTTCTGTGAGTCGCGTGCTTTTCCTTACGCCACTCCCTGAAGCAGCATGATTCCCCTGAGCCATCTGATTTACTGATTTCTTAGAGATCTGAACTTTCACATTAGCAGTAGCCTCCTTTTCTGTGTGATCCCGCATTTCAAGTTCACATTCGGGGTTAATGATAGTCATTAGAGTTGGGGGTTCTCTGTTGCAGCCAATAGTTTGTTCCAAACAACTACTATGATCTGACATGGGAATTCCAACCTCCTCACTAACCATTTCCGTTGTTGGATGACCGTAATTAGCCTCAACATCAGCCGGCCCAGCAGTGACATTACTCTCCACTGCTGATTCCCTATTATTCTGCAGGCCCTGTTGCATCGAAAACTCCCCATTACATGCAGGATCTTGCAACTCCTCTGTACTTATTGAAAGCTCATTATTATCAGAGTCCAATGAAGATGGGCTGGGATTAGTCTTTGCATTAACCACTTCAGGAACAATTTCAGCATGTGCTGCATCTGGAGTTGGTGGAACATTTGAATTTGGACTAGCAATAGCCGCATCATCAACATCATGGACCTCTCCCCCATTCTCCACACTGTTTTTCTCCGGGTCCAGTGGCATATTACTTTGGATTGAAGAGAGCTTATGTAAGTCTGGGCAATGGGAATCCGCATGTCCGAAGCATACACATTTGCTGCATCTAGGTGGCTCCCCTTCAAACTTAGTGTCTATATTAATAATGGATCCATCATCCAATTCAAGACCAACTATTCTCGGTAAAGGATCCTTAGCGTCCACCTCCACAGACATCTGACATAAGTTAATCTTTCTAACTTAGCAGGAGCTCTATCCAGACAGAGAGGATTGCCCACAATAGAGCTGAGAATATTAAATATGTCAAGAGTCCACATACTCAGGGGCAACCCATGGAATTGTACCCAAACTGGCACAGTAGCTAACATGTCCCTATCATGTTGTAAAGTTGCACTCCATCTTTGTAAGACTGTCAACCGGCCATCAAAGAGCCATGGCCCTCCAAATAGGATCCTCTCACATTCTGTTGGGCATTCAAATCTGAAGTAAAAAAACCCGTTATCTCTACTGTAAATCTCGACCCCCTTCTTCAGTCTCCACAATCTATCCACCCACGCCCTAATTTGGCCATAATATGGCACATCACCCAACACATAGTCAACCAAAGTGTTTTTCCAATTTTCTGCCCCCTTTTCGACTAATGAACCCATAACACGACCAACTTTAATGCCATCTTCCTTAATTAAAGGAGGAATGAAGGTCATAGTTCTCGATTCCTCATAAGATCTCCTATTAGCGCAAACATCCGCCAAGGCAGGCTTGGATCCAGATGTGTTAATAGATAATTTAAATTGTGGTCTCACAGGGATTTTCTCAAATACCTTAGGTGCATCTGCTTTCAACTGAGTAAGTCTCCCATTAACCACATGACCTTCGATGAATCGCCCCCTATTCTGGTGTATCCGTCTGTTACCCCCTCTTTGGTCAATAATTCGTCTGTCAATCCAAGGCCTAGACCCTCCTTTCGAAGGCCCAACACCCATCTGATGATTCCTCTTTCTTGAGACGATTTGCCATTCATCCTCTGCAGGACCGTTGTTAACATGCCTGATCTCATCTCCCCCCATAAGATCTCCAACGCCGATGATCTTCTTACCCTTGTCAGAAGCCATGTTGTTCCTGTCATAGTTGCCAATGTAGATCTCTCTTTTGAAGTTGCGATGCTGTGCCACCGCTTTGGTCTTGGATACGATAGGATCTCCAGCCCCTACCGTCTCCTTAAGTTTACTGGGTTCCGCCTGTTGCCGGAGAAGGATGGCCACCGCCGCACAACCCGGATCACCGGGATCGCCTTTGCCCTCCTCCGGGATCGCCTTTGCCCTCCTCACCGGATATTTCGCTCATGTCTTTCAAAATTTGTATATTTATATATACACACATACACACACACCAGTCATAACCCCTGCCCGCGGGTACGGCTCATTTAACATTTCCCCCGTGAAATCTTTGTTCCCCGAAAAATTATTTACACAGCCAAAATTTAACAGAACGGTAAATTAGCGTAAAAATATTTAGCGGCACGGGCGCCTTCGACGCAGGCGTCTTCTACGTGGAACAACAAATTCGGCGTGGAACAACAAATTTGGCACCCACGCCTTTGGCGCAGAACAACAAATCTTTGTAAAAAAATTTAGCACGGCGCGGCGCATGTTATTTCCCCCACGAAATCTTTGTTCACCGAAAATTATTTCCACAGCCAAAATTTAACAGAACAATATATTAGCATAAAAATATTTAGCAGCACGGGCACCTTCGGTGCGGAACAACAAATTCGACGCAGGCGCCTTCTCCGCGGAACAACAAATTCGACGTCGAACAACAAATTTGGTGCCCGCGCCTTCGACGCGAGACAACAAATTAGCGTAAAAAAATTTAGCGCAGGCACCGAAACAACAAACATCAGGGTATTTTTACGCTAATTTGTTGTTCTGCTAAATTGTTTTACGCTAAATTTTTTATTTTGTTTAATTTAATCGATTATGATTCTCCACAATCTTTCCCAATACACTTTTAATTTCAAAGTTTAGGTATCCAAGGCACTTTTTCCCTCAAATTTAATTTCCACACTCTTTTCCAAGGCACTTCTAATTTCAAAGTTTATGTTCCCAAGGCATTTTCCCCCAAAAAATTTCATAAAATCCAATCTCAACCATTGATTTACCAAGATTAAATCTCAGCCACCTTTATCTTGTCCTTGTCAGCCCTAGAATTCAAAAAACGCTATCAAATGTATTATATATATATATATATATATATATATATATATATATATATATATATATATATATAACTAATTGGAATGGCCGATAATTGCGGTGATGGCGATTCTCCAGGCGATCCCAAAGAGACGACGGCCACAAAACCTAACTCCGGCGTAACTAGGGTTGTTCTTGGTAACAACGCTGGACAAGGGGGCTCCAATTCTGGAGTAGATGGATCCAGCGCTCAAACTTCAGCTGGAAATGAAGGATGGCAGCGTGTCTCTCACCGGAAGAAAAAGGTCAGTTTTGCAAATGAGGATCGCCGTGTTCAATCCGTTGATCACAAAGGTATTTATGGTTCAAGCAGAGTAAGTGATTTCTATAAGGGCTGGGGATCATCGACTCGGTCTCCTCACCATCGTGATATGCGGTTTCCCCACAATCGTAATACCAATCCATCTAATGCAGAGAGCTTGGCCCCTAATGTGTTTGGTAAGTTGCCTGTTAGACCCCAGGCATCTATCCGAATCAGTCCCTCGGTTGACAAAAGATCTTGGGTGGATATTTGTGCCACCCGTCGTAATTACGCTGATCCATTGGTGATGACGCTAGTCCCACCCACGCTCAATGAGGATGGTGTGGCGACAGTAAGAGTAGAGGACTCTATGATTGAAGAAGGCGCAGCCCGATGGCAAAATACACTGGTTGGATATGTATTAGGAGATGTTCCCTACTTTGGACAGATCAAAGCTTGGACAGAACGTCTATGGAGAATTAAAGGGGGACTACGTACATTTTCGCGCGAAAATGGCTACTTCTATTTCAGATTTGATAATTCAGAAGATCGTGATAATATCCTCTACGGTGGGCCTTGGCTCTTTGATGGCAGACTAGTGGTTCTTCAAAACTGGACGCCTACTACATAGCACGGGCATGATATACTCACAGCGGTCCCAGTTTGAATACAGCTACACAACCTACCCCTCTCTATGTGGACACTACATATATTGAATATCATTGCGAGTGGTGTAGGCAATCCAATTTGTCTTAATAAGCCAACAGCTAATCTTGAAAGAATCTCTTATGCTCGTTGCTTAGTGAAAGTTGATGCTAAGACACCTCTTCAAAGAAATGTTTTGATAAATTTAGATGACCATTCTACGCTATCAATTGATGTCAAATATGAGGGGGAACCGCCTAGATGTAGCAAATGTAGGAAGATATAAGCCCATAAGGCAATTTATCTTGATTATACGTCTTGTTCATACCGTATATGGTACGTATTATTCTAAGTATAAAATCATTTGTATTAAAATACTTAGATAATATCCATAGACTTATAGTTAGGTCCTTACATATCTAGATGAGATCTCGATTATGAGTAAGTAAGCGACCGAATAGAAGCGTAAGTCTTAAACGGTTCGTGATCATAGATGTGTCAAGAACTGGATATCGACACATCGGATAGATCACTGTGTCTTCGTCTTACCTTAGGGTAATGGTGATCTCATAGTCATTCAACTTGGTGAAGTCGGAGAGGAGACACAGGTGCTCATTGGGGAATGAGTTCACTGAACGACCAAGTTAGAGTTGTTAAATGGTTAACTTTAATAATCTGTCATTAATAACTCTAGGGTGATGATAAGTTAGTTGATCCTTAAGACCTGAAGTCATCTGCACCAACCTGTGAGCGAACGGTGTAGCTTAGACCCATGATCTAGCTTCGAGGACAAGTCCTGATGAAAGATCTTAGGTTGGGTTGCACCTGAAGCTCTCGAGGTAAGTAAGTGACTAAGATGGGATTCGTCACTTCCATTAAAGGGAAGTTAGTGTTACAGGCTCAGTACGGTCTTTAGGTTAATCCTCGGCCGGGGTACGTTGCAAGTAGTACAACGTGTATACAATAAAGACCGCCGTATACTGACCAATGTTGTCTAATAGGGTTGACAGAAAACCATACCCTAGGCCAACAATAACACAGTCTTGACGAAGGTATTTTAGCTAACGGCATTCATCACTGACACAGCCAATGCAAACCCTATGATACTTTTGTCAAAGGGTCGATCACGTTATGATGACTCTGAAACAGGGACGACAGCTACTGCTCGTAGTGACCGTCGTCTAGGGGTTTCGAGCCACAACCTGTAGTAAGGTCAGGCTGTAGGGTCTCACACCGAGTAGTGTTCGTGTCTTAGTAATAGGAATATAGAATAGAGAGAAATATCATTTGATGATATTCCCAAGGCAAGTTGTGAAAGTTAGTCGCAATAGCAATAGGGACAAAACGTTGCATTTGATGCAAACCATGATTAAACATGTCATAAATTGGTTACGACAAATTTAGAAGGAACAAACATGTTGGAAAGGGTTACCTGGATGACGGGATCGTCCCGGTCTAAACATAGGTTCAAACCGTGTCCAAATCGGAGCTCAAACGAGTCCGAAAACGCAAAAACGGTCCAAGGAGCAGTGGGTGAGACCCACTGGGCTAAAAAGCCCATAGGGAAGGGCAAACGGACGCAGCCCACTGGCTGCAGCGAGCCCGCGCCCGCTGCAGCAGCGGGCGGGCGGCCCGCCCTTGCTCCCTTGGGCGGGCGCGCCCGCTAAGCCTAGCGGGCACGCCCGCAACTTAAGTCAAATTAGGGTTTTTTGAAACCCCTAATGACGGCTACGAATTTTGAGAAATTGCTAAACTTTGAGCAATTGTTTGAGGGGTCAAACGAAGTCGAAATTCGTCACCGTCAGTTCCTACGCGTTCACCATTCCAAGCTCTTCTGATTTATAGCTTGTTTGGTGTCTGAAGTTTAGTATGCAAGGAGAATTAATTAGTTAAAGTTTGACTTTATGAAAGGCTAACTTTAAAGTTGAAATTAAGCCAAATGGCTTAAATTGATTTTCCCTCTTCATGCGGAATGTCCCACATTGCCCGCAACGAGTGAGTGAGTGCTCACTCCCTATATAAATAGGGGTGCACTCTCCTCGTTGAAAAACACACCAGTCAACGATCGAGTAGCTCCAGAATTTTAGAGCAAGCTCGATCCGCGACTAAACTCTCTCTCTATTTTCCTGTTCTCCGGAGTAGTCCTAGCATGACTACAAAGGGGGTTTGGATCTGATCCGGACGTCTAAGACGCGGGTTTCTTCTCAAGTGAAACTTTCTACCGCGTGCGATCGGCTCGGAGGCGAAAGCAGCTCGGGCGGATCGGTGCGAGGGTGCGAGGCGGCTCAGGCAGATCGAGTCAACGCGGCTCGGCTACGAGGAGCTTCTCAAGACGGTGCGGTACATCTTGCCTGCCCCAGGGCCAAGATTTCGGGTATGTGGTTAAGCATTTTTAGTGTAGATTTTATTAGTCGCTTTAGTGTAGATCCTTCTTGGGGTGGTCAGATCCACCCCAAGTTGGCATAGATCGGGCTAGGTTCTGGCTCCCCAGAGCCTAGCTAAATAGTTTAGCTAGTGTAGAAATTTTGATTTCTGGTTTTCCGCTGCGCATTAGTGCCTCCGTGGTCCGTCCGACTTAGGATGGATACGGATCCGAGCTCTGGGGGTCGGCCAAAAACCCCAATAGTGGTATCGGCGCCCAGGTTATGCGATAGATCTACTATAGCGATTTTTTTTTAATCTTTAAAAATGCTTGTTTTACATGTACAAACTATTTTAGCTTTATGTTTTAAATAGTTTTAAAAAAATTGTTTTGTGTTTTAAAAATTGTTTTTGCAACACAGAAATTTTTTTTGGGACTATTTTACTTTATGCGATAAATTTTAAATAGGTCTCCAATATTTAAATACTTCATAAATTTTTTATGAGATATAAAAAATTTTTTTTGGGGTATTTAAAGTTTATGTAAACTTTATAGAAAATTTTTTATTTTTGAAATCTAAAAGTTTTCTTTAGTTACATAAAGGCTAGAAATCTTTAAACTTTATTTGAAAGCTTCTAAAAGGATTTCTAAAAGATTTTAAAAGAGTTTTAAAATTGTTTTAAAATATGTAAATAATAGAAATGTTTTATTTTCATGAGATGAAACATAAATTAATTTCTTTTTATTACATAGATGTTTCTAAAATTATTATGTGATATTTTAATTTTAGAAATAAGGTTAAAAATTTTTAAAGTCTAGGTTTAAAAATTATTTGATAATTTTATACGACCTAGTTTTATGCGATGAAATTTTTATGGAGGCTTTAAATTTTAATCTTTAATTTTAAGTGTTAAAATTTAGATTTGCATGTTTTTATTATGTAGATAATTTTAAACTTGCAAATGCTCATGTATGTCACAAAATGAAAATTTTATTTATGTTGATAAATTAGTTGTTTCTTTTTTAATGGACATGTGAACCTTATTAGGTTAGCCATTAAATGTTTAAAATTTTATGAGATGAAATTTTAATTAGTGACATGCTATGTTTGATAAAACAAAACAACATTCGAACCTAATACCAGATTAGGGTAGTTCCTTTGTTTGTAAATCATTTCATTAAAACGTTTAATTAATGATTTTCATAAAAGAAAATGTTGAATTGTTTTATTAAAATCCTAATTAGATTGGGGTAGCAAGTTGAACGAAGAACCTTATAGTTGATAAGGACTTAATAAAAGTTGTTCAACCAATCCGAAAAATTTTGAATTTTAGGATCCACTAGTTGATAAGGATTAACTAGTTCTCTTAATTAAAAGCCATTTAGTTGTTTGGAAAACATAAAATTGATGACAACTCCTTCAATGGATGATGATGTCGGTCAATGTGCTTGGCTAAAGTTTTTGGACCAACCTAGCTAGACTGGTTAACAAGTGGTCCTGGCTTAGTCAATTCCCTGGCCGCGTCCGCTGGACCGCAAGGAGTCGATTCATGACTATGTAAGTCCATCGACTATACCTAATTCAATACGATAATAATCTTGTTCAAGATAAATCGTAGCCCTCCTTGTTTTAGGAGTTGGCAACTGTAAGAAACATGTTTCGGTTGTTGAGCTACACTCAAGCCGTGACATGTCAATCTTATAGAAACTGATTTCTTGATTGACATCTTAACCTGACTAAAACCGTTGTCTCATCCCTCGAGCTTCGGCGTAAGTCTAACCAAGAATGTAGTCTAAGACCTGACCCAAACCGGCGCGTCGTGCATACACCGAGCAAAGGGACAAGTCAGGCTAGACACGAAAACAAGGGTCCGACTAGGCTAGCCATTGTGATCCGGTTGAGTACACTCATGATCACAAATGACTAGGGGTAAAATCGATAGTGAATCATAGTAAATATGATTGACGACGAGTTCGTCTACCGACTGCAGAGTCGGACAATTTGTTGAGATACACTCAAGGTTGTCAGACTCAGGAAAGTCGGATCCCTCTCTCACAAATGTTATTTTATAATAAATTGTTTATTATAATGGCTTTAATAAATTTAGTGGGAGAATATAGTTTTATTAAAACCATTAAAACTATACTACGAACATATACTAACTAAAGTATCTATAAAATGCAGAATGGACTCAGGTCTAAAATACATGGTAGAAAAGAACGTGCTAGATGGAACCAACTACAAAGACTGGCTTAGGAACATTAAGTTGGTCCTTTCCCTAGCTGGGATTGGATACATATTGTTCGAGGATGCTCCGGAGAAGCCCGATGATGATTCGACCCACGAAGAGAAAGAAGCCTTTAAGTTGTACCAGAGGGATGCAGAGAAGGCAAGGTGCCTTACTCTAGCTTCGAAGACCAATGAACTGCAAAGAAAGCATGAACATATGGATGTTCAGAGCATACTCCTTAATGCACAAGAGTTGTATGGCAAGCGATCCAGAGCTGCCAAGTTCGAAGCTACTAGCAACCTCTGGGGCACAAAGATGACGACAGGGCCCGTACAAGATCATGTTATCAAGATGATCAGGTACGTAGAGGACGCTGCCCAGTTAGGATTTATCCTGGACAATGAGATGTCCATGGATATTATCCTAAAGTCTTAAACTCCTGAGTTTAAGCCCTTTATAACTGGCTTTATAATGAACAGCCTTGAGACGGATCTTCCTGGTCTCCTCAATATGCTCCGGCAGTTTGAGGAAATTGAGAAGAAGCCGACTGCACTGGTTGTTGGCTCTGCTACTTCCGACCAGCAGAAAGGCAAAGGAAAGAAGAGGCAGGTCCCACAACCTACGAAGGCTAAGAATGGGAAGAAGAAGAATAAAGGGGCCCCGTCGAAATCTGAGTGCTTCCATTGCCACAAGGTTGGCCACTGGAAGAGGAACTGTAAGATTTATCTTGCAGAGAAGAAGAAGGGGCATACTGATGCCTCTACCTCAGGTGGCTGATATGAACCGGAGATTGGAGAAGTACGGAGATCGGTCGGCAATCAAAGCAACAGTTGCTGCTGGGACCGTTTCAAAGACTTCTGGAGACGATGACCATGATGGAGATGATATTTTTCTTACTTGAATAAAATTGTATCATCTTTAAAGGTCGAAAACAATGCATGAGTGCTTTGCACTTAAGGTTTATTTTTGATAAACAAGTTAAGGTTCTTTTCATGAACCCGTTGTTTTGGAATGGATGTCTCGTTTGTTGCAATTGAAATTGAATCGGCTTAAATTCTGTGGATGTGGCTTTTCTGTGATGTTTGCGAATAATAATGCATAGCTTCGATAATATTGTTTTTGGAGCTGACTTAATGTTAAAAGTCAATCAGTAGTTAAGTATAGGTTCCAGGGGGTGTATAAATTGTGTGCGATCATAATAATACGCATACCAAGATTAATTCTTGATGAACTGCATTTAGTTATTAAAAGAGTTAATACTAAATGTGGTTAAAGGAATAAGTACAGTGTAGGACGTTTTGATTGAACGAGTCAATGTCAAGATTCCTTAAAACGATCTTGACTTGACTCATTCGTCAAACCGAACCTGACACTTGTGCATTCCATCTGAGGCACTTACCAAATGGTTATTTTTGCACATAAATCTAAATATGATTTAGATATTATGTTGCAGTAATTTAACCAGGTAATTCTTAAAGTCAGTGGGAGCGAGCTCATATACTTAGTTCCGTTTTTCGGACTAAGTAAAAAGGATATTTCACTTTAATGAATCTTCTATATAAATCATTAAGTCAAAATTGTTTTGATTTAATCGTATATATATATAGAGACTTAGGGTGTCAAATATGTACTTGACATATTGACACAATAAAGTGGAGTGAGCAAGAACTGACTTACGGAAATGTTAGACCCCACATCTAAATCGTATAAGCTAACTGATAGCTAAACAAAGTTAGGAAAATTGATCCCGATCATTTTTCCAAAGGATCAACCCTGTGTGATCAAGAGATGTAATTTCAATCCATTAAAATTCATTGTTGATACTTGTTAGTAGAACCATTCTTAGGTTTGCCATATCAAATGTCAAAGCGACTGATATTCTATAACGGTATGAGATACCAAGATAAATAGCCTAAGTGCAAGTGGGAGATGTAGGACGATATATGCCCATAAGGCAATTTATCTTGATTATACGTCTTGTTCATACCGTATATGGTACGTATTATTCTAAGTATAAAATCATTTGTATTAATATACTTAGATAATATCCATAGACTTATAGTTAGGTCCTTACATATCTAGATGAGATCTCGATTATGAGTAAGTAAGCGATCGAATAGAAGCGTAAGTCTTAAACGGTTCGTGATCATAGATGTGTCGAGAACTGGATATCGACACATCGGATAGATCACTTTGTCTTCATCTTACCTTAGGGTAATGGTGATCTCATAGTCATTTGACTTGGTGAAGTCGGAGACGAGACACAGGTGCTCATTGGGGAATGAGTTCACTGAACGACCAAGTTAGAGTTGTTAAATGGTTAACTTTAATAATCTGTCTTTAATAACTCTAGGGTGATGATAGGTTAGTTGATCCTTAAGACCTGAAGTCATCTGCACCAACCTGTGAGCGAACGGTGTAGCTTAGACCCATGATCTAGCTTCGAGGACAAGTCCTGATGAAAGATCTTAGGTTGGGTTGCACCTAAAGCTCTCGAGGTAAGTAAGTGACTAAGATGGGATTCGTCACTTCCATTAAAGGGAAGTTAGTGTTACAGGCTCAGTACGGTCTTTATGTCAATCCTCAGTCGGGGTACGTTGCAAGTAGTACAACATGTATACAATAAAGACCGCCGTATACTGACCAATGTTGTCTAATAGGGTTGACAGAAAACCATACCCTAGGCCAACAATAACACAGTATTGACGAAGGGATTTTAGCTAACGACATTCATCACTGACACAGCCAATGCAAACCCTATGATACTTTTGTCAAAGGGTCGATCACGTTATGATGACTCTGAAACAGGGACGACAGCTACTGCTCGTAGTGACCGTCGTCTAGGGGTTTCGAGCCCCAACCTGTAGTAAGGTCAGGCTGTAGGGTCTCACACCGAGTAGTGTTCGTGTCTTAGTAATAGGAATATAGAATAGAGAGAAATATCATTTGATGATATTCACAAGTCAAGTTGTGAAAGTTAGTCGCAATAGCAATAGGGACAAAACGTTGCATTTGATGCAAACCATGATTAAACGTGTCGTAAATTGGTTACAACAAATTTAGAAGGAACAAACATGTTGGAAAGGGTTACCTGGATGACGGGATCGTCCCGGTCTAAACACAGGTTCAAACCGTGTCCAAATCGGAGCTCAAACGAGTCCGGAAACGCAAAAACGGTCCAAGGAGCAGTGGGTGAGACCCACTGGGCTAAAAAGCCCATAGGGAAGGGCAAAGGGACGCAGCCCGCTGGCTGCAGCGAGCCCGCGCCCGCTGCAAGCGGGCGTGGCCCACTGCGCAGCGGGCCCGCGCCCGCTGCTTGCAGCGGGCGGGCGGCCCGCCCTTGCTCCCTTGGGCGGGCGCGCCCGCTAAGCCTAGCGGGCCCGCCCGCAACTTAAGTCAAATTAGGGTTTTTTGAAACCCCTAATGACGGCTACGAATTTTGAGAAATTGCTAAACTTTGAGCAATGGTTTGAGGGGTCAAACGAAGTCGAAATTCGTCACCGTCAGTTCCTACGCATTCACCATTCCAAGCTCTTCTGATTGATAGCTTTGTTGGTGTCTGAAGTTTAGTATGCAAGGAGAATTAATTAGTTAAAGTTTGACTTTATGAAAGGCTAACTTTAAAGTTGAAATTAAGCCAAATGGCTTAAATTGATTTTCCCTCTTCATACGGAATGTCCCACATTGACCGCAACGAGTGAGTGAGTGCTCACTCCCTATATAAATAGGGTTGCACTCTCCTCGTTGAAAAACACACCAGTCAACGATCGAGTAGCTCCAGAATTTTAGAGCAAGCTCAATCCGCGACTAAACTCTCTCTCTATTTTCCTGTTCTCCGGAGTAGTCCTAGCACGACTACAAAGGGGGTTTGGATCTGATCCGGACGTCTAAGACGCGGGTTTCTTCTCAAGTGAAACTTTCTACCGCGTGTGATCGGCTCGGAGGCAAAAGCAGCTCGGGCGGAACGGTGCGAGGGTGCGAGGCGGCTCAGGCAGATCGAGTCAACGCGGCTCGGCTACGAGGAGCTTCTCAAGACGGTGCGGTACATCTTGCCTGCCCCAGGGCCAAGATTTCGGGTATGTGGTTAAGCATTTTTAGTGTAGATTTTATTAGTCGCTTTAGTGTAGATCCTTTTTGGGGTGGTCAGATCCACCCCAAGTTGGTATAGATCGGGCTAGGTTCTGGCTCCCCAGAGCCTAGCTAAATAGTTTAGCTAGTGTAGAAATTTTGATTTCTGGTTTTTCGCTGCGCTTTAGTGCCTCCGTGGTCCGTCCGACTTAGGACGGATACGGATCCGAGCTCTGGGGGTCGGCCAAAAACCCCAACAGCAAATGTGCCTGCTTTGGTCATCTTGATAATCAATGTCCCATTAGTTCCATACTGACGGAGCAACCTTCAATCCAAGGTTTAAGTCACACCGAGGCAAGCATTGATGCAAGTTTAAATTCCATTGCAAATGAAGAAGGGGTTAACACTGCAGATATTGAGTCTAGAGTTGAATCCGATCCGATAGTGCCGAATCTTGTTCCTTCCACTGGCCATGTTCAACCCGTGTTATGCTCTAAGCTGAAGCAACTAGAGAAAGGTGAGTGTAGTAGCAAGTTTAAAGTGCAGGCCCAGCCTTTTTCAGGTGATCCTATTTCAATGTCAAATGCTGCTGATCTTATTGAATCGTCAAAATGCTTGGTCTCTCCCACAGGCATGTTGTCAGATAATGTGCATAGCAAGCCTACTCTCCTACAGGTTGATGCGAAAGCTTTGCTTGACTCTCCACCCACTGATCCAACCTATCACAATTTGGCATGGAATGAAGAGCATGCAATTCTTAGAGAAGTAGCAGCAAAGAGTAAGACTAAACCTGCTTCTAAATCCCCCTTTGCAATCAGATGCAGCACAAGAATTCATGGCTCTTCCAGTTCGGGCACTTCCAGTGCCCAAGTCCCTACTCAATCATTGTAATGACAGTCTACTTCTGGAATTCCCGGGGCCTTAATAATCAGGCGAGGCGTGCAGATCTGAAAGCCAGATTACGGAAGTTCAAACCATCTATAGTTTGCTTATTAGAAACAAAAGTGGAAGCTTGCAACTCTAATAGGATTGAAAAGTGCTTTGATAATTCCTGGGGAAGAGTTGATAATATGAGCCATCATAAAGGTGGCCGAATTGTGATATACTTTCACAAGTCTATCTGGTCTTGTTCTATCATTGCGGCATCTTCCCAGCGTATCACCTCCATCTTCACTAACTCAGATGGGCTTGTTTTGGGTTTATCGGCTGTCTATGGGCTGAATCTAGTGCAGTCCAGAATTCCCCTATGGAGTGATTTACTTGCTGATTCCGAGATTTTAAAGGATACCCCCTTGTTAGTGGGTGTTGATTTTAATTGTGTCTGAAGTACGAATGAGAAATTGGGGGGTCGCGCTGTTGATCCAGTATCTATGGATGCATTCAACACCTGCATTGGGAGATGCATACTCTTTGAAATGAAAAGTATCGGTATGTGCCTAAGCTGGAACAATAGGCGAATTGGTGCCTCACGCATTTCTGCCCGGCTTGACAGAGTTCTCTGCAACTCCTACTTGATATCTCTCTTGCCGAATTCTTTCATGGAATACTCTACGGCTGGTACCAGTGACCATGCTGCTATGATTGTTTACCTGCACCCTAAGGTAATTACTTACCCCAAGCCATTTAAATTATATAACTCTTGGCTTTCCTTTCCTGGCTTTCATGATCTGGTGTGCAATAATTGGGGAGGTCAGACTGGGGGTTCTGCAATGCAGAGGCTCGTCAATAATCTCAAGCATCTTAAGGGGGAGTTAAAAGTATGGGTTACGAATTATAGGGCTGATATTAATACTGAGTCTTGCTGGCAACAGCTTGAGACTTTGCAAATGAATCATTACCTGGAATCTGATACTAGCATCCAAATGCTAGAGAGGAAGGCCTCCTTCAATTTAGCACACGCCCTTGATGTTGAGGAGGAGGACCTACGTCAAAAAAGCTGTCACAATTGGCTAACTTTAGGGGACAGAAACTCTAAATTTTTTTATACGGCTATACGCTCCAGGCAGTCCCATAATAATCTGAGTCATCTCATTAACACTTATGGTGAAAGGAACTCTTCCTCTGATGCTCTAAGAAATGAAGCTCCCATATTCTACAGGAATCTATACAATCAGGATGATTACTGGAATGTGTTTCCTAATCTCACCCCCAAAGCGTAAGCTTACTATGGAGGCTTCAGGGTGGTTGGAGAGAGCTGTCACTGTCTCTGAGATTAAGGAGGCTACTTTTCAGATTGGAAAGGACAAAGCCCCTGGGCCTGATTGGTTTAATGCTTGTTTCTTTCAACATAATTGGGATGTTGTTGGCAAGGAGGTAACTTCTGGAGTCTCTTCTTTTTTCAGTGAAGGCCGCATGCTCCCCCATGTTAATCATACATTTCTTAACCTTGTCCCTAAAAATGCCAACGCTACCGGGTTAGGAGATTATAGGCCTATTGCTTGTTGCAATGTTATTTATAAAATTATCAGTAAAGTCTTATGCAACAGACTTAAGCATGTTATTTGTGATTTAATCTCCTCAAACCAAGCTGCTTTCCTTAAAGGTAGGTTACTAGCAGATTGTGCTCTTATAGCCCACGAGCAGATTCGTGATTTCAGTAATCCCATGGGGTCCAGAACTTGTATTAAATTGGATCTACGCAAAGCATTTGATAGTGTGAACAGAGAATTTATTTTCTTCTTATTACATCAGATGGGATTCAGGAGCAGGTTCATTAATTGGATCTCAGAGTGCATCTCTACCCCTAAGTTCTTGGTTTTAGTTGAGGGTTCACCTGAAGGGTATTTTTCTTCTAATCGGGGTCTTCGGCAGGGTGATCCAATTTCACCATATCTCTTTGTTCTAGTAATGGAGGGTTTTTCTTTATTGATGGCTAGAGCTGAATCTGTCCATTCTATTCAGCCTATGCGAAGGACTGGATCTATATCACATCTTCTCTTTGCAGATGATTTGTTGGTCTTCTGCCGAGCCAACTCCCGCTCCATTAATGGATTAAAAGATCTTCTACTCAATTTCAACCAATTCTCTGGCCTAAATATTAATTGGGAAAAAAGCTCCGCTATTTTCAGTAAAGGTGTTCGTGACCCTAGAGGCCTGGCTTGTATCCTTGGAGTTAAAGTGGTATCATCCTTTACTACTTATTTGGGTTTACCCCTCTCCTCAAAGTACCCAAAGGCTTCCTTGTTCAGTCGCCTCGTGGATAAATGTAAGAAAAGGCTTTTGGGTTGGTCTTCCTTGTTGCTATCTATTCCTGGTAAAATTGAACTCGTTCGATCTGTCATTTATGGTATGGTTGCCTTCTGGATGCAAGCCTACTGCATTCCTCCCACTGTTATTCGCACTATTACCACTGCTTGTAGGAATTTTATTTGGGGCAAGTTCAGCAGTTGGGCCTGGAAAGATTCATATGCACCTAAAAAAGAGGGCGGAGTGGGGCTGAGATTACTAGAGGACTTGAATGTTGCCTCTAGCGTTAGATTAACTTGGAGACTTCTGGCAACTGATGGAGTTTGGGCAAAATATATGAGGAAGCACTATATTGCGGTTAATAGGGACTTCTATACAACAAAAGCGATACCTACCCACTCTGGAACCTGGAAGTTCCTACTCAGGTATCGTATCTTTTCTCAAAAATGAATCAAGCACACTGTCGCTGATGGTACTGAAACTTCATTTTGGTTTGATAACTGGCATCCGAAGGGCCCTCTATATCTTATACATACTCCTCCACTGGGGACGGAGGAAAAAACTGTAAGTGACTATTGGGATAATGGCGGCTGGATGAATGTTGACAGCATTCGGCCCCTTATTCAATTCTTCAGCCAGTCTCCTTGAGCGCAGGCCCAGACCGTTGGACTTGGTCCCATGCGTCCGGTTTCACAGCCCGTTCAGCTTGGGAAGGGTGCCGCTCTTCTTCTGGACCTCCATTTGCTTATTATGATGTCATTTGGTTTGCATCCTACGTGCCCAAAATGGCCTTGAATCTACTGCGGGCTATTAGGGAAAAGCTCCCAAATAAGAAGAGACTATTCAAGAGGGGAATTTTAACAGAACAAGTCTGCACTTTATGTAACAACCAAGAAACGGAGAGCATCAGCCATTTGTTTTTCCAGTGTGATTATTCACTGTATATATTGACTAGAAGCCTGCTCAAGCTTCGGTATACGGGGGTAATTCCTACAACTCTAACGAATACTTGTGATCTGATCCTGTCGTAGTACAAAAAATCGGAGCCTGAGGGAGTACTAGCTAAAGCCGCTTTGGCATCTATGGTATGGCATCTATGGAAGCAGCGCAACAAGAGGATCTTTGAAGGGGACTGTCGGGGAAAAACTGAATTATTCAATGATATTGTAGCGGACGTCACCATCTCCTTGCGAAAAATGGATTTGGAGCAGGTCTCAGATTCCACCGTCTTTTCCAATTGGGGTCTTATTGATACTGGATAATGTACATGATCTTGCTTAGTAGTTATGGCTGTTGATAAGTTGTAGGGGTTAACGACGCTTGTGTCCTCTCCCGCCTCTTTCTATTACCATCTATGACTAACTAGTGCAAATTTTTGTAAATATTTTGATACTCAATAAAGATTGCTTTTACTCGCCATATATATATACATATATATATATACATATATATATATATATATATATACATATATATATATATATAGTGATCCGCTCTCCCCTTATTTATTTGTCATTACTATGGAAGCTTTCTCTCTCCTAACCGCTAAATATTTGAATATGGGGCTCATCCATCCTATGAGGCGCACTGGATCTATCTCTCATCTCTTATTTGCAGATGACCTATTGTTGTTCTGTAGGGCGAATAAAAAATCATTCTTGGGCATAAGGGATTTGTTGCAGGAGTTCTATAATTATACTGGGCTTCAGGTAAACTTGGACAAAAGTGCGGGATTGTTTAGCAAAGGGTGCAGTAACAAGTCAATGTTGGCCGATTTGTTGGGAATCAAGACTGCATCTACTATTTCGACTTATCTTGGGTTGCCCCTATCTGTGAAATATCCGAAGACTGCTAATTTCAGCAGATTGGTTGATAAGTGCAAGAAGAAAATGCTGGGCTGGAGTTCCTCTTTACTCTCTGTAGCAGGACGCATTGAGCTGGTCAGGACGATCATTTATGGGACTGTGGCTTTCTGGATGCACGCTTACCATCTCCCTATCAATATCCTGAAGTCCATTTCATCTCTTTGTCGGCGGTTCATTTTGGGATCCTCTAGAGCCTGGGCTTGGGAGGATCTCTGCAGGCCAAAAAAGGAAGGAGGAGTTGGGATCAGACTCTTGGAAGATTTGAATGCTGCGGCAGGTATAAAACTTACATGGAGATATCTTACCTCTGAGAGTATATGGGCCAGGCACATGCGGCTAAAATATGCGGCAGATGGGGGGTTTTTTGCGGCAAAAAAACTGGTGATGCATTCGGGTTCTTGGAAGAGGCTTCTGAACTCGCGGCCTATATCATATAAATTGATTCGGAGAGAAGTCAGAGATGGCCGAGAGACGAAATTCTGGACTGACCCGTGGACTCCAGGCGGTCCACTGTGCTGCAACTTTGCTATTCCTCCTGGGGCCGAGCAGGCAAGGGTAAGTGACTATTGGCAGAATGGTGCATGGTCTGATGACCCGGCCTTAGACCCCTTACGACACATTCTACTTCAGTTTCGTTTAAAGCCTGGAGCGGATGAATGGGTGTGGATCCCGGGAGATAAATTCAGTTTTAAACAAGCTTGGGATGGTGTGCGGCTTCGGGGCAACCTCTTCCCGTTTCACAAATTGATTTGGTATAAACATCATTCTCCTAAAATGTCTCTAACTCTTCTTCGTGCTTTTCAGAACAAATTACTCACAAGGGAATTGGTTGGTAGATGGGGTCTCCAAACCCCAACCCATTGCATTCTATGTGAAGATGATAAAGCTGAAACTATTACGCATCTGTTCTTTGAATGTAGTTATTCCAACTACATTATGAGGCGAACTTTGCTTAAGCTTCAGATATCCTCCTATGTGGATCCGGTGCTAAGTGAAATTGGCAAATTGTACCTTACCAAATTTGGTGGGAAGACGGCTAAAGACATCTTGGCCAAAACAGCCCTTGCTGCGGGTGTTTGGCATATTTGGAAGGAGAGAAACAGGCGCATTTTCGAAGGGGAAAAGAGAATCAAGACTGTACTGTTTCAGGAGATCGCATCTGATGTCAGGGTGATTTTGCATGACCTGGATGCCACTACCGATGATGATGCCGCTGCATTGAGCAACTGGGAATTTCGAGACATGGGTTGAATCTGAGACTATGTTGGGTTTTGTTATTCATTTTTGTGATTATGTCCTCTTTTTTAGCTTCTTCTGGGGTATGTGATTGAAAGTAGAGAGTGACGGCGCTTGTGCCCTATCCTCTCTCTCTTGATAACATACTTCTAGATGAGCTATTGTTGTAACTTGTATATTAATTAATAAAATTATCCGCTTACCTTTCAATATATATATATATATATATATATATATATATATATATATATATATATATATATATATATATATATATATGCAAAAAATGTACCTAAGAACGTGCGCAGGTAGAATTACCTACGCACGCCCCCTCTGTTCGGTGTTTGTAAGTATTTTTTTTTGAAATTTTTTTTTGCAGTAGCTAGATATACTTGTTATGAAGCTCCCCACAAAATTTCAGGTCAATCCGACACCGTTTGAGCCTCCGTTCATCGATTTCAAAAACGTTGCGCAAAACTGTCCAAATTCTGGACAGTTTTGCGCAACGTTTTTGAAATCGATGAACGGAGGCTCAAACGGTGTCGGATTGACCTGAAATTTTGTGGGGGGAGCTTCATAACAAGTATATCTACCTACTGCAAAAAAAAATTTCAAAAAAAAATATTTAGAAACCCCGAACAGAGGGGGGCGTGCGCAGGTAATTCTACCTGCGCACGTTCTCAGGCACATTTGCCCATATATATATATATATATATATATATATATATATATATATATATATATATATATATATATATATATATATATATATATATATATATAGTGGTATCTGGGGAATATGTAACTGTTAGTAGGAAGTGACGGTGCTTGTGCCATCTCCTTCCTCTAACAGTTCATATGTCCCGCTGTAACTTGTAAACTACTTTTGTTCTTGTTAATATATCTTCCTTACCTTTCAATATATATATATATATATATATATATATATATATATATATATATATATATAGGGGCAAATGTGCCTGAGAACGTGCGCAGGTAGAATTACCTGCGCACGCCCCCTCTGTTCGGGGTTTCTAAATATTTTTTTTTGAATTTTTTTTTTGCAGTAGCTAGATATACTTGTTATGAAGCTCCCCACAAAATTTCAGGTCAATCCGACACCGTTTGAGCCTCCGTTCATCGATTTCAAAAACGTTGCGCAAAACTGTCCAGAATCTGGACAGTTTTGCGCAACGTTTTTGAAATCGATGAACGGAGGCTCAAACGGTGTCGGATTGACCTGAAATTTTGTGGGGAGCTTCATAACAAGTATATCTAGCTACTGCAAAAAAAAATTCAAAAAAAATATATTTAGAAACCCCGAACAGAGGGGGCGTGCGCAGGTAATTCTACCTGCGCACGTTCTTAGGTACATTTTTTGCATATATATATATATATATATATATATATATATATATATATATATATATATATATATATAGTGATCTTCGGGTGCGAAAAAACCCGTGCGAAAGCCTGTGCGAAATTTTTTTTTTTTTTGAAATTTCTTTTTCAAAAATTCTTTTTTTGATGTTTAATCCATACAAATATATACCCCAGGGAAAATAATGGGTGAACCCGTTGGGCATTAGAGCACCCATCCACCCGTTACAAATTTAACGGTCTCAAAACGTGCGAATTTGATGAAATGCCTTGATCAAAGGCCAAATGACATTATTTCTCAACCATTATTTTTTGAGGGGGGTATAACACCATATAATGAGGGTGGAAAAAAGAATTTTTGAAAAAAAAATTCAAAAAAAAGATAAAAACATTTTCGCACGATGCGAATTGTTCTCATTTGAAAATTTTCCTATATATATATATATATATATATATATATATATATATATATATATACTATAAAAGATGACCTTTTTTGAATTTTGTCCCAATCATAAGTCTGTTTGTCCCAGTCATCAAGAACGGCCTGGATTTACTCTGGGGAAGGGCTAGGATGTAGCCACGTAAGGGAGTGGGTCCCACAGGCATGTGCGTGATAGAAAAAAATTTGAAACACATCTGGACACGCTTTCTCAGGCGCTTTGGAGTAGAGAACGCACACAGATCGAAAAAAATGAGGGGGAAGCTCAATATTTTGGGGGGAAAAACTCATCTCTCTGCCTCACAGCCTCTTCATCCTTACAACCTAAAAAAAGAGGTCGGTGGTCTCCTCAATATCACTTTTTTCTTGATTTCTAGGGTTGGGGGAAAGCTCTGCCGCAACAACATCATCCCAGATCCAGATCGGTATTCCTTTAGTTCCGATCACGTGTGTTCACGGCGAGATCCAGATCGGCGTTCACAGTGTTCACGGCGAGATCAGGTGTTTTCACGACGAGATCAGGTGTGTTCATGTCGAAAATCCAATGATCGTGTGTTCACTGCGAGATCCAGATCGACGCTCACATCTGTTCGTGTCCACAGTGCTCCTTCACGGTGTTCACGGTGATCGCGTTCACGGCGCTCCTCAGTTCCAGATCTGGCACTCCTCACGGTGAGATTCCAGATCCAACGTTGATTACAGGTGTTGGTGGTGTGGCCATCCCCCCCAACATATTTGAGTATAAGACCTAGTAGGCCAATGCTTTGATCTCAAGATGTAATGTATGATTTGATCTCTTTGATACAACAAAATTTCATGGTAAACTAATAATGACTCAAATTTCTTGATTTGAAGAACAATTGTCTATTTGAACAGGGGGCGCCAAGTTGAAGATTAGACCAAATAGGGATTGTGATTGAGCATGGACCAATTTCACGACGCTCCTCAGTTCTCGATACGATGCTTCACAAGTTGTGTCATATTGAGCATGGACCGATATCGATACGATGCTACACGGTTTTACAGGCTCTGGTATGAACTTCGAGTGGTACTTTGCCCATTCTTTGTGCCTTTTCTGCATAAATTATTTAAGATTTCCCATTGCTATTTTCTTTAGAGTTGAATGTTTTGTTTGATGAGTAGGGAGTTATAATTTATTGGGTCCAGTTTCTGCTACTAAGGCTGAAATATTAAATTTATATCAAAGAATTATATCATATATTAAATTTAATGGCTTAACTATTTTCATACTAAGATCACCTTTTTCTATTTACATACATTCCATGTAAGTATCAAGTATCTCAGTTTATTCTGGCATCTCTCTGATAAGATGGTTGAGTTATTTTTATGTAATTTCATAAAACTAAGTCCATTTCCTTGGCCTAGCTGTCCAATTTCTCAACGTAATCACTGGGTGTTTGGGGGGGATGGTACTGGAAAGGAAATATTGAAGTGTTCAGTAAGTCAATAACAACTTGCAGAAATATGTTATTGACCTATATTTTAATTGTTGGCTATTTGTGTTCTATTGGGATATTTTGTGAATTATATCCATGCTTCATTCATCTTCTTGGCCATTGAAATACACATGTCAGCCCAAAAAAATAAGGTTACGTTGTTGGTGCAGAAAACTATTATGGCTTAAGTTTCTGTTCGCTGGTTTTACCCCTGGGAAGCATCAATATTTGGTCCTCCTTTGCATGTCATATCTGGAATTAATCTGTCAAATAATGCTATTGATTTTATCAGCTTATACAAAGAATAATGTAATTAAGAATACATTATTGTCATATTATTGTTATTTATGCTATTACTGTTATTCTTTTTCAGTGCCACATTTAATCAACTTGGTTTGGAGACCAATATCAGGGATAAGGAATTATGTCGTCTATTGGAGGACGAAGAAAATGGGACAGGCATGAGGTACAAGTTTACAGAATGGTCCTGCTGTCTAAATGAGCACATCATCATATTGTAGTAGAACTATAAGTCCTGCTATTAGAGTATGCAATATCTCACTGGAAATGATAAATCTATGGAAAGTTTTATTATCAACATTATTTTGAACGTTTCTGTGAAATACTATGATATGGTATTTTGTTAGGCCTATTAGATGTTGACTAGAGTTTCGAACATATTTCTGGAGATGATAAACCTGTGGAAAATGAGGTAATATTATACAATTCTGGAAAAAATCTTGCTACAACAGGTTGCAAGCCATTGCGCTTTTGCAACCGTCATAATTGGAAACTTTGACTGCAAAACAATCTCTTGAGAATCTGATTTTGAATGCAAATCGAGTCGTAGCTGTAAAGTATAATGATTATATACATACATTTAAAATCTACCGCATGTGAACATATTTGAAGTGGCACCCAACCATGAAACAACCACCACCCGCCTTAAAAATGTATGTTTTTTAAAGTTAAAATCTTGAGTTTTGATCTTAATTCATGTTCGTATTCATATGTTGAAAGGGTTATCTTATTTTTGATCTTAGTTCTTAAGTTATCATATTTGTGGTTGAGGTTTTTTTTGTTAGTTGCAGGTGAAAACATGGTTCAAACTCTTGAATGCATGTCAATGCAAAGTACGTTACAGAGAAAATGTAAAAATTTCACAAGGCAGTTGAAATCGCAAGCAGCTCTGCTCTAAATAATTTACAGTGTCAGGGAAAAGGAAATCTATAGCAAGAATACATCAGATTCATGTAGGACATATTTATAGCACAAAAGGAGCCGACTACTTTATAAACTATTCCCCTTGAAATTTACTGTCTGGATGATATGCAAGAACCTTGATTCAGCGCTTCATGCGATGCCAACCCTGGAGCAGATTCATACGGTGATAAACCACTATGGACCTATTTTTCATCATTATTTTTAATTTCCACACTAAATATCAACTATCTCTGTTGTGTCTATTTTTGATATGGCATTTCATGAGGTTCATATTTACCTCAAACCCAGGGTGGCAAACAGGTCTGGACCCACCTGATCCTTACATGAGTTAGATTTTCTGGTGGGGGTCAAAACATATGGAATTGATGTATTCACGCTAAATTTGCAAATGAGATTTGATATGATGGATGAATGTAAAGGGATTAAATCAAATTATAGATTAACATCATATATTATTCACTTATGATAATCATGTTTCAAACTGGTTATTCATTAAATAAATCAATTGAGTCGCTTTTTTAATCATTTTATCTGCTATTTGTTCTGTCAAACTTTCTAATTACCCATGATGATTAAAAAGTGTTGAAAGCATTTAATTCTTTTACACAAGTATTTGGAAACATGTATATCACGACGAGCAAAAAGGGTCGTCTGATAAATTGGTTAGTAATAATATTGAAACTGACTCCTTAGAACGCTACATAGATAGTTACCATAGGAATATCTTAACCATGTACATGTGTACACGTACATTGTAATTCTGTCTATTATTTTGCTTCCATCTTTTGCTTCCATTTGGTGAGGGCTTTGAAAATTGAAGTTTGTGAAAATTTTGAAGGGAAAATCCTAAAATTTTAGGAGAAAAAATTTGTGGTGAATCCTAAAATTTTGGGAAAAAATTAATCTGTATTAACTAACTTTTGAGTAAACTAAAATTTTAAATTTTTGGGTTGAACTTAATCTCCATTGAACGAAATTTTGAAGGAAATAAACTTTTTTGGGAAAACTAAATTCTCTAGGGGAAATAAATGTTGGGCGAACTAATATTATTATGTAATTAAATAACAATTATTACGCTATAATTTTAATTATTCGTTTAAAATTTTTGATCCAATTTTGAGAGGAAGAAATAATTTAAATGAACCGTGCCAGCAAAATATATCGCGTTCTATGGTTTCCACTCTAGACCTCCCCTCATTAGAATTGTTAGGGGAAATCACACTCTCAAAATCGCACTAATCAGAATCGCAGACCCAAAAAAATTAGAATTGTTAGGGGGTAAAGGAGATCACGCTCTCAGAATCACACTCTCAGCTTCCCAAAAGCCAATTCCCCAAAAGCCAAGATCATTGCATGTAAGCGATCTTCTTAATTTTGAGGGTTTTCATTCGCAAGATATCTTCTTAATTTGGGCCACCATCATATATCAGAAATCAAAGACGTTCTTAATTTCTACATCTATATCTACATCTCGTTCCTTTTTTGTCGTAGGTAACCCCACATGCATTGGAGCCTTTTCTCAGCCAGCATCATCTTCTGATTTTCGAATCAGCATCATCTTCCGATTTTGATAAACAATTTCATTGTTCATTGTACTGCAATTGATAAACAATTTCATTTTTAGAAGTTCATTGTTCTGCAATTGATACATTTTTTTGTAATTGATACATATGCGTATATGAGTCCCTGCATTTGTTTTGATGTTCTGTAATCGATTCATTTTTGCAAAATATGTGTGTTTTAATGTTCCGCGCAAAGAAAAAGGCCCCCACATTGCCCTGTATATTTAATACATTTGTTTTGTATTTGATGTTCTGTAAGATTTTTATACATTTGTTTTGTAAGATTTAGGGTGAATAGTAGATGCTGGACTTGCTTGACTGATTGGGATTTTCGTCTCTCTGAGTCTCAGGCTGTTTTTCTGGTTTTTGGTTGGTTACAAAATCGTACGCCACCTGTTTGACGAAAAGATCTATTCATTTTCGACAGCAAGCCAAGAGGTATGCCTCACATTTTGTATATTCTTATGTTTATCATTAAGATTGGTTAGGAGCTTTGGTTAGATAATTATTTCGATATGTAATCAATGTTTTGTCCATGTTTGAGCTTTTGGCTTTTTACTGGTATGGGATTTGGCGGAAAGATTGTCGAATTTGTTCATGAGAGCATTGGATAATGCGACATTAGCTAAGTTTAAGAAAACACAATGAGATTGTTGTCCTGTTTGCAACCATTGATGAGATGAACATGACGAGTTTTTCTTCTTTTTGTCAACCAATTGAAACATAAATCTTTATGCAAGCATGATTAGCCAAAAAAGGAAAATGTATTCTCTTATGATTACAGGTTATATTGTAAAAATAAAAACTTGCTGAATTTTCGAAATGTGACACCGAAATTATCAAAGATAGAAATTATTGAAGGTTCATGTTTCAGAGTGTTTTCTCACTACAGTGTCGTTGACCGTGGGCTGCCCGGTCAATGTGGTCAAGGGGCCGCTTAGGGACCCTTGGGTGCGTCGAGCGCGTGCAGACGCGACGCGAATCGGAGATGTAGTCGACGTAGAGCACGTCAGCTGGGCCAGGTCTAGATCCTCGGCCTCTGGGGGCTGAGGGGAAGCCTCGGCCCGGTGTGAGGTGCTCGGCCTCGGACGGTCGGACGACGAGGGGAAGCCTCGGCGCCTTGGCTTGACGCGCGACCGACGTGGAGCTGAGGGGAAGCCTCGGCTCGGATGGGTGCGCTCGTCCTCAGTCGGTCGGGTGACAAGGGGTAGCCTCGATCATCTTGCTTGGGGCACGGCCGGCGTGGAGCTGAGGGGAAGCCTCGGCAAGACGGCGAGCTCCGGGATCGGTTGAAGGCGGAGTCACTCATCGCGGGACGCGCGAATCCTCGCGTTGGCTCGGCGAGGGGTGGCCTCGGCAGAGCGACATCCTTGCGATAGAGGAGACGAACGGGCTCGGGGATGTGGGCGCTCGGCTCCGGTTGGAAGGACGCTGAGGGGTAGCCTCGGCGTCGCTGGATCTCCTGGACCTGAATAGACGAGGGAGCTCGTCAGGGGGGTCGGACCTTGGTTCCGACCAATTCCCCTCCGATGCCTAAGTCAGAATGGATCTGTGTAGGAGCTCGGTGGGATCGAGTATGGCTCGCGGAGAGACCGATACCCGAGTCCTCAGGCCGAGCTTTGGAGGAAGAATATTATAGGTGGAAGAAGGAGTCATAGTGATAGTATACCATACCATCCTTGTAGATCGCAGAGATCCGGCCTCTTTCAAATGACGCCCGTCACCTCCTCATATAGACGAATCATGCTCATAATGTGCCATGACGTGACATCATGGCCGCCATTCATGGGGTCGTGCAAATGGGGAAGTGTTGACCCCCTCTAATTGCGCCCACTTGATGACGCCATGAAGGTGGAGTCATGGCCATGAGTGATTGCCATAATTGGCGGGCCATCATGGCGGGGGAGTGATGGCCATTAAGCCTGGCCATGAAGTCGAGCCTTGATGACTAGATGCCCATTTAAGTCGGACCATCATTGGCAAGTTATGGCCATGAAGATGGTTGCCATGTCTTACGAGCCATGATGGCTAAAATGATGGCCGTTAAGTTGGGCCACTATGAAAGTGGGTAATATTTTTTGGGCCTTCGTATTGGGGGGAGAAGTGTGGCCCGCCCGTTGGATCCTTGGGCCGGGGCCCCTAGGCCGTAGTAGACCCTGCCCGTTCAGGCCCGGTCAAAATAGCCCGATCAATTGCCCCCATCTTCTGAGCTCTACCATTGTAAAGGTGGAGGTCGGGAGATGTAGTATAAGGGGGGAGAAGATGCTCCTTTTGTAAAATCGGTCCGGCTTGCTGAGCCGACTAGTGACAATAAGTTGTTGCGATTTGTTCGGTGGCGAGGTGAGTTGCCCCTCGGCTTACGGCCGATGAAGGAGATTCGTTCGATGGTGAGGGGAGTTGCCCCTCGGCTTACGGCCGACGAAGGAGATCCGCTCGGTGGCGAGGTGAGTCGCCCCTCGGCTTACGGCCGGCGAAGGAGATCCGCTCGGTGGCGAGGGGAGTTGTCCCTCTGCTTACGACCGACGAAGGAGATCCGCTCGGTGGCGAGGGGAGTTGCCCCTCGGCTTACGGCCGACGAAGGATATCCGCTCGATGGCGAGGTGAGTTGCCCCTCGGCTTACGGCCGGCGAAGGAGATCCGCTCGGTGGCGAGGGGAGTTGCCCCTCGGCTTACGGCCGACAAAGAAGATCCGCTCGGTGACGAGGGGAGTTGCCCCTCAGCTTACGGCCGGTGAAGGAGATCCGTTCGGTGGCGAGGGGAGTTGCCCCTCGGCTTACGGCCGGCGAAGGAGATCCACTCGGTGGCGAGGGGAGTTGCCCCTCGGCTTACGGCCGGCGAAGGAGTGATCGGCCTGCTGGGGTGTGCCCCCAGCCCTTTGACCGATCTGTTCGTTCGGTTGCGAAGGGAGTTGCCCCTCGACTTATGGCTGGCGTAGGAGTGATCGGCCTGCTGGGGGGTTGCCCCCAGCCCTTTGACCGATCTGTTCGTTCGGTTGCGAAGGGATTTCCCCCTCGACTTATGGCCGACGGAGAGGGTGAAGGCCTTGTGAAGCCTTTCGAAGATTCCATGGTGGCGCTCTGTCATTGCTTCGTCCAGATTGGTGGATGCAGGAGTCGTTCGGCAAGCGGGGACCCAGCAACACGGTCGGAGGAGCGATCTGGGTGCTTGAACTTGGACGGTGGTGCTTCGGTCAGATCGGCTCGGCCATGGTCGGAGGAGCGGTCTAGATGCTCGACTGGTTTAACATCTCCGTCGCAGTGGGGGTAACTTTGTAAGCTCGACAAGGTGGCTTGGCGTTGAGGCTCAGATACTTGGACTTGTCTGGTCGGCCTCCCCCTGGGTCAGCCTCCACTTAGATGGGTCGGCCTCGTCTAGACACAACTCTAGTTCCCTTTCCAACTTCAGCTCTAGCTCTAGCTTTCGTCTGGATCGTATCTCCCGCTTCTGCTCAAGTTCCAGCTCCAGCTCCATCTTCTGTCTGGATCCTTGCTCCTGCTCCAGCTCTTGCTCTCGCTCCGGCTCCCACTTTTGTCTGTTTGGCGGTACGACCAAGGTAGCTCGACGGGGCGGCACAGTGATGGGAGCTCAGCCCATATGTTTGGCGATGGCAGCACGGTGTTGGTATGGCGGATGTCGAGACAATGGCCAGAGATGGTGGTAGGGCCATCGATGAAGGCCGAGTCGGGGCTAAGCCCGACGCTTGCGAGGGTCGTCAGTGCTGTCTCTTGTCTAAACTCGATCGAGATCTCATTCTCCTTGGCGACCTTGCCAGGCCACTCGTAGCCCCGCGTCTTCCTGGCCCGTCCCCGGATCTAGACGCACTCCTTGCGCCTCTCCCTCAAGTTGGCCGAGGCCGCAATGCCGGTCGCCGTGTGATCCGGTGTTGTCACGACTATGGCAGCCTTATCTACAAGCTTTTTGTGAGACATTTGTTGAAACCGGAGGATGTGGTTTTTTATCACCATCTCGCAAGAAGTTTAAGAGAGGAGAATTGTTAGGGAAGCTCTTGTAGTTGTCTGATAGCACACAATTAATTAGCAAGGGGGAAGAGGACAGTTTGACCTTTTTGCTGGGTCGGCTACGAGCTCGGCTGTTCGGTAGGGGGAGCTGCTCGATAGCTCGAACTCGGTCGGTGGTGCTTCGGCCTGCTTGCGAAGAGAGCTCGATATGACCGATAACCCGGCTTTGAGCTCAGACGATGTTGGATTGAACGGGTGCCTAGATCCGACAACTTTCCTCAGATCTTGCGGTGACGAGTATCTCTCAGATTTGATCTTGGAGATAAGTGGCGGCGGACCTCTCCCTGCTTAGGCGACTCTTGGAGCTGAGATGCTCAGGAACCTTGAGATGCCCCTTGAAGTGTTGATGATGGAGTGTGCTTTGGGTGAGCTTGGAAGGGTGTTGGCTGTTTGGATTCTGATATCCTCGTCGGTTTCGTCCGGGTGGTGGCCGACGGTGCTGATGTGATCTCGGTCTCGATCGGCGGTGGTGACGGAATGGCGTCGCCTTACTGTCTGGGTCTGATCATCATCGGATCGTATGGCACGACGTCCAAAGGAGTTTTCCTCGTCGCCAGGCAGAGGCCTACCGCTCTCCTCCCCCAAGCTCCACGGGTGTCGTCACTCCGATCAGAGATCCACCAGTGCCAATGACCTCTCCAGGCGGGAGTTGTCGATTCCAATCCGAGCCAGAACAGGTGTTATGGACTCCGATCTGAGCTCTACGGATGCCCACTTCGATCTGGTGTTTGAAGAGGCGGACGTCTTTGGTGACAGCAGCGAGGAGGACAAAGGAGAGATCGAGATCACGGATCGACTTCCATCGGGTGCACCATGATCACAAGAGGACGCTCGTACTGATGGCGTCTTTGGTCAAGAGACAAGCGAGCATCTCGTCGATAGTGTTTTCTGGGAGATCTTCCAACTTTCTAGCCGTCATCGATCCTTGCCGTCTCTTCTTGTACATCTCGGAGAGAGAAATACAGCACGGACGATGAGGTTAGTGGGCTCGGGTCCCATTACCGGTCGAAGGCTGAGGCGGGTTCAACACCGGACTCCTTTTCTCCTCAATCAATTTGATTCTTTATCGGACCTCATATTCTCCCAATTGAGATGAAACCTGTCTCGGCTATTAAAGGTCTTGTACCGATGACATTTAATGGCCTGAGGTATGGCCCGTTGGGATGAGCGTTCTGAGTTGGGGCAACTTGTTCGGATCCTCGACCGTTCCTTGGCAACAAGGCAGGAGTTCTGACAGGGCCTCGACGAGCATCGAGCTCTGATGAGTGTCGAGCTCCGACGAGTGGTTGGCTTCGATATCGACTCTAGGAAGTTTGTTTGCCACCTCCCTCTGAGAATGACAATGGACCCCGAAAAATCTGATCGACATGCGCATCGGTGCTCATTTGCAAAGTTGATAAGCATTCGATAGCGAAAGAGAGATCCGAGGGCTTTGGTCTTCGATCAGATGCTCGATGTCGAGGATGAAGCATTTCCTACGGAAGCTCCACATAGGCGGTGGTGGCGGAGGGCCGGCCGCCGCCGGCGGGATCGATGATCAGCACGATTGCCTGCTCCCGTCGGGCAATCGCAAGCCGAATCTATCACCGATCGTGTCCCTGAATCCGCGGATTAGTTTGTCGCCTGCTTTGAGCTCGTCGTCATTGTCGTCGTCGTCTTCAAGGGGGTCGTCTCGGATTTGGGTAGCGGAGCGTGGTTGGATCCAGTTGCGGAGGCGGAGGCAAAGGCGACGGTAGTAGCGGCGGAGTCCTCGAGGGGCGGTAGCGATTTTAGTCTCTTTGAGGAGGAGTATCAGATGCAGCTGGCGCTGGCGCTTGGCACGTCAGATCCGGCCGGGATCGAGGAATCTGAGGATGGGGGGCCTCACCAATGCCTCGATCGCCATGATCCTGGCGACAAGCCTCTTCCCAAGCACGGCCTACTCGAATTTGTCGGTCAGACATTCGGATAGGCATCGATGGAGATGGCAGAGGGACCGGATCAGGCTGACTTGTATCACCTCATCTCCCCTCCATGCTGATGCAGGTCGCACTCCATCTGTATCTTCCTCCTCTTCATTGTCCCCGTCGTGCATGCCTTCGATGGTCAGTGGAAGAAGTGCTTGCTCCGCCCATCTCTTGTTAGCCCTGGGAGTTTTTTAGGATGAGTGTAGCAGATGCCATTTTCTCCTTCGATTGTAGGGATGAACTCGTTGATGAGTGGGTGAGACTTGGAGTACTCAGAGTTGACCTCTGCTTCTGCATGCTCAATCAGCTCCTGATCGGTCGAGCCGAATTTGACTCCTGTTGGCAGTCCTACCCAGCACATCGATGGGGGAAGGTGAGGAGAGATTGCCAGGAGGATCGTCGCCCAGACGTCTAATTGAATGTCCTTCCAAGCCAATTGAATGTCATATTTAATTGGAAATGACACTTGGCAGTAGCTTTATGGCATTTATACCAATTGAATGTCAGATTCAATTTTAAGCCCTCTGTCAATTCCCATGACATTCAATGGCGTGGGTAAGGTGAACAAACTCATCTCTCGAGGTCTCGGAATGAAGACGACGGTGGTGATCCGATCCGGGAGGAAGCTGGACTCATGGGGAGCGGGTTGACCTTCACCTCTCAGAGACTGGCCCTCCAAGATTTTAATACGTGGAAGGAATCATTGTCGATGTGGTTGTTTTGACGTGGGTGTTGTTCGGGTTCCCACAGACGGCGACAGATGTTTCAGAGTGTTTTCTCACTACAGTGTCGTTGACCGTGGGCTGCCCGGTCAATTTGGTCAAGGGGCCACTTAGGGACCCTTGGGTGCGTCGAGCGCGTGCAGACGCGACGCGAATCGGAGATGTAGTCGACGTAGAGCACGTCAGCTGGGCCGGGTCTGGATCCTCGGCCTCTGGGGGGCTGAGGGGAAGCCTCGGCCCGGTGTGAGGTGCTCGGCCTCGGACGGTCGGACGACGAGGGGAAGCCTCGGCGCCTTGGCTTGACGCGCGACCGACGTGGCGCTGAGGGGAAGCCTCGGCTCGGATGGGTGCGCTCGTCCTCGGTCGGTCGGGCGACGAGGGGTAGCCTCGATCATCTCGCTTGGGGCGTGGCCGGCGTGGAGCTGAGGGGAAGCCTCGGTGAGACGGCGAGCTCCGGGATCGGTTGAAGGCGGAGTCGCTCATCGCGGGACGCGCGGATCCTCGCGTTGGCTCGGCGAGGGGTGGCCTCGGCAGAGCGACATCCTCGCGGTAGAGGAGACGAACGGGCTCGGGGATGTGGGCGCTCGGCTCCGGTTGGAAGGACGTTGAGGGGTAGCATCGGCGTCGCTGGATCTCCTGGACCTGAATAGACGAGGGAGCTCGTCAGGGGGGTCGGACCTTGGTTCCGACCAATTCCCCTCCGATGCCTAAGTCAGAATGGATCTGTGTAGGAGCTCGGTGGGATCGAGTATGGCTCGCGGAGAGACCGATACCCGAGTCCTCAGGCCGAGCTTTGGAGGAAGAATATTATAGGTGGAAGAAGGAGTCATAGTGATAGTATACCATACCATCCTTGTAGATCGCAGAGATCCGGCCTCTTTCAAATGACGCCCGTCACCTCCTCATATAGACGAATCATGCTCATAATGTGCCATGACGTGACATCATGGCCGCCATTCATGGGGTCGTGCAAATGGGGAAGTGTTGACCCCCTCTAATTGCGCCCACTTGATGACGCCATGAAGGTGGAGTCATGGCCATGAGTGATTGCTGTAATTGGCGGGCCATCATGGCGGGGGAGTGGTGGCCATTAAGCCTGGCCATGAAGTCGAGCCTTGATGACTAGATGGCCATTTAAGTCGGACCATCATTGGCAAGTTATGGCCATGAAGATGGTTGCCATGTCTTACGAGCCATGATGTCTAAAATGATGGCCGTTAAGTTGGGCCACTATGAAAGTGGGTAATCTTTTTTGGGCCTTCGTATTGGGGGGAGAAGTGCAGCCCGCCCGTAGGATCCTTGGGCCGGGGCCCCTAGGCCGTAGTAGACCCGGCCCGTTCAGGCCCGGTCAAAATAGCCCGATCAGTTCATATGAGCAACAAAAGAAGCAATGAAATTTGTAGCAAAGATGGTATACTACCACCATTTCCATGTAGCTTTCCCAGCTTAGAAGTTAGGTAGTAATGCAATTTTGGATGTCCTGTAAAAAAATTGCCACATAAGTAAGGCAAATTACCAAATGTTTGGCAAGCAACAAATTTATTATGATTACTTTTAAAACTATCACAGGTTGGCCTGGGCTTTAAAATAGCTGTAATAACAGACAGGCGACAGGCAACCCCGGGAGAATCAATCAGTCATAGTATGAGCTGCAGCAGGTTGATCATGAAAATTCAGCACACAAATGTACACATCTGAGCAAGACATGTTGACTGGAGTTGATGCTGGAATGCTAGCATGCAAATTTTCTATTCTAATGGTTCAGAAAAGGTACCCTTTGTTGTAATGGACGAATGTCTATAATGTTATATGAGGCTTAGGTCCATGATTCAACAAATAATATTCCACACATGAATTCATTTCACTAGACAGGAACTTGAGTTAATGACATATTCGAAGAGACGTTAATCATGAATCCTGATATGATATGTCAACCTAAAATCACATATATTAGATGTCATCTTCCATTACAGTTTGTACAAGTTCAAAGTAGATGCCATTTCCATGTTTCTTATCAAGGCTCTGAATTCTAAATAACTTTCAACATTAAACCATGCTTGAGGACTTCTTTTTCTTAGTTGTACAATATCATGCAAGTATGATTGTCTCTCATCTTCTGGAGCTTTTGCATTTATGATATCAAGTATCTAAAGGATGAATAGATTCTCTATAATTATCTGACATTCATACGTGCAAGAATTCTTGGCTTTACAACACATGATGTATGGGTCTTCCATGACAATGTATATAAAATCAAATTAGTCAATGACGTCAGCATAAGGAGTGGTAATTATAAAGCATCTATCCTTTGGGTGAACTTTTTTTGGTTTATATGTTGGTAGTATGACATAATACAGGAGACATAAGACATATATTTACTAAATAGCTCAGTACGTTCTAATTGTTTTTTCGAAGTATCAATTGCCATTAATATGTTGGCTCTCTTACAATTCTTCTGAAATTTTGCGTCTACCACCCTGCCTCAAATTTATGGGTAAACCTTATTCTGCCCAAACCGTTTATAGACAGGTTGGCCTTTATGAAGTTAAGGTACAATTTCACTCTTTCTGGTATTACCTGTTATACATTTGATACTAATATCTTTGGGAATTTTGTTTTGATTGACTTATTTCTTATAGCTTGTGCATTTAGTGTCAACTGTAAACTCCTCATAGAAAATCTTTTTCTTTCCTATTCTTATTTTTTTTAAAAACATTGGAGGGGTTCTTGGTTGCATTGCATTGTTCTGAATTGGGTAACAAATAAGATGTGTTTCCATGATTTATGATGACCCCATTCTCCATAATTCCATGGGTTGAAAATGTCACTAGCTTGGGTCAATGATGATGCCACATTAAGTTAAATTTGTTCGATCTTTCTGGAGGGCCATGTTATCCATAGTAAACACTTTGCTTAATTGGCGGCTGCATTTGTTTAGTTTTGAATCTTTTGATAATGATATGATCATATGATAATCATGCATGTTTGCTTGGTTTAATTTTGGTTTAAGAAGATGGATGCTGGACCCATGAAGGTTTCTCTAAATTCAACTGTAGGGATGAAATATTATGTGTTCCTCAATTGGTTTTTACTATTATCTTCTGAGCGAGTGACCTCTATGTTTCCTGGAACAAATCTTTGAGAGTAGATTGTCATTAGTCTTTGATCAATGGAGAATAGTGAAAGAACTTAAGAAACAAAGGTATGGCTTTGATCTATCATGTTATTTCCCAGTCTACCATGTAAAGGACAGTCTTTGTTTCTGCTTTGAACTTCTATGCATTATTGATGCTCCTCAAATTTTATGTATCCATAAGTTATCGCTGAACTCATCAATAAGTATACATTACATTTGACAGTATTAACAGACCAATAACATGCTCGGGACATTCTGGAAGATCCTGATGATAAGGGTGATAAGACAACCTACCGCACCTATTGTCGGCCTAATACATTACATTTCACTCTTCACACTAAGTTTGGAATGCCCATCAAAGATCACTTAGATTAAAATTGAATGATATACTTGGATTTGTAAACGTTTACGAGGAATGTTAGGCCTAGGCTCTTTGATATATAAGTGAAAGCAGAATGTTAGCTGTACAGTTATTTCTTTAAAATTAAAGCTCCACCAGGCACATGAATTAGATATGAATTAGATATGTATTGTCACCTTTGATATCTACAATCCATGTGGTTAACTGGCATCATTGTCCACATGATGCTTTGTCCATCTCAAATTTGCAACTGTAGCAGAACAAGCTATATAAACTATTGTTTCAGACTGTCCATTCTAAGCAAAGAAAGGGTGGAATACAACAAAAGCTTAATGGGTGAAAAGAGCAAGATTTTGATCATCGGGGGAATGTGGTACATGGGAAAGTACATGGTAGAGGCTAGCCTGATGCTGGGTCACCCCACATTTTCTCTCATATGGGAAGCCACTGCCAGCGAGTCTGGGATCAAGAAAGCCAAGATCATAGAAACCTTCAGAAAATCCGGGGTCACTTTTGCTCCAAATTTTTTGGTAACTTGAATTCGGAGAATTGGGGTTCATTAAGTCACCATTTGGATGTCCACTTCTTGTGGAGGCATGAATGACACTCTCCTCTGACTGACATTGTTAAGGTGTGTCTGGCTGTTGCTGTTAGTGTTAACAAAATTGTGCATGCTTACTCGATGAGGCTTTGTGGTTTCAGGGATGGTGGTGATGTCATGGATGTTTTGCCGAAGCATTTGTCGCTGGTCAAACTGGTGTTTATAGTACTTCTGGGCATGGCTAGCAACTTAGGTTGGCGTCCTGGTGTGTACAAATTTTTTGGCTATACTCCTCTATGCTCCTCTCCCATGAATGTTCAAGCCCATCAAAAATAACCTGGATAGAGAAAAATCATGTCATTGGGACCACGAGGAAATCTAAAATTAGTTGAATTGAATACCGTTGCAAGGGTCATTATAGAGAATGAGAAAATGGTTTGACATAAAATAACGACGACGATGACAACAACATAATAAAAACAAAGGCTTCTGAAATTTTTTAGGAAAACGGTTACACATGGATTATTAAATTACCGATATAGTCTATGACAGTAAATACAAGTAGAAAAAGTTTCTTTTACTTTATATTTTTGCCATTTCATTCTCTATTTTCTCCCTCCCGTACAATATGACATTATCTTCAAAGTAAAATCTAGATGTTGATGAATGTACTAGGAATAACATTTGAGTATGTACTCTATTTTTCCTTTGTACCCACACATCCACACCCATGTTCCCTCACACATGCAAGGTACACATGCACATGCATATGCATGTGAGAGCACGCTCACACACGTATATTTGGACAAATGGGAGAAATAAATAAAAGAAAACAAACAGAATGGAAGAAAAATACAAAAAGGAACCATAAATTGGTACACATGCACATCAACTTCTTTTTAATTGATTTACCAAAAATATAAAACATGTGGCACACATTGTCGAGTTATGTTCTCAGAACAAAGAGCGAGGATAAATTTATACTGTTATGCACGACTTGAGATATCAATACTATTATAATTGTTAATGACCAACCTGAAATTTTATGAAGCTGCATTTCTTTGTTCTTTGTCTTTAATGGCTTGAGTAGTTTCTGCTGAAGGGATTTATTTTATTCTACATCATCTCAATTTGTTTAAGGAGTTTCAATTTATGATTCATTTTGGCCACCATTCCCGAATTGTAAAACTGTATAAGATATATCACTGTAGGTACATATAATGAAAATGCGACTAGCTTGATATGTGGTCCGTGTGAAGTCCTGTCAATGTAAAAGTTAAAAGACGAAACAGACGGGAGAGCGGACTTAAGAGATGAAAACAATTGTCTACATCCATTTTTCAAGTGCAGGTTCTTACTTCCAAGTGATATTTTGATGATATTTTTCTGTTACAATTATCAAAGAATATTTATGATAGACCGTCTCTCATATATGTTTTAAAATATAAGTTTTCATGCTAACATATGGAGTCAATGAAATTTAACTAAATGCAAATCATGATACATTTCATGCTAACACTAACTAACCTTTCTATTTTGTACCTCTTTGTTCCAGTCCGTTCAATAGACAAGCCAAAACAAGATCTGTAGCACCGTGCCCATCATCATCATGCCAACCCAAATACCCTGGAATCAAAAATTAACAAACTAAATGAACCAGTAAAGCAATGAAATTTCTTCTTATGCATTGCAACTATGTAATTAAACAAGAAACCCATGAATAAGAGATAATCTTACCTGCACTCCAAAGTTGAGCACATAGCCCAAGATAAGGCCTAATCTTACCTGTACTCCAAAGTGGAGCACATAGCTTCAAAATACCAGACATTCTAAAAAAAATCATCTGATCTGAAGAATGCTCATACTTGAGCCATACCTGACATGTAAAATGCACATACTTGAGCCACATACATGATTTCAAGCACAAAAAGAATGCAAAAAAAATTCAAGCATCAATGTTGCAGTAGCTTCAAAAGTAGCACAAAAAATTCTGAAAATCTGATTTGAAGAACAATTGCATCCAATATCAATTCCAAAAATCTGATATGAAGAACAATTGCTGGTAGAACTACAAGTTTTACATGTAGCTTACCTGTCAGCATCATACATGATTTTTTTATTTGAAGAACAAAAGAATTTTTGAAGAGCAGAGCCCCAGTCATAAAGGGTCAACATTCAGAAATTACATGTATATATTTGAATATAAGAGAGCTAAAAAGAGAATAAGCATATAATCAAAATACTTTGACAATCACGCAACAAAATTGTCTAGCATATTAACCACAAAAACACGTAATTCATATATGAACAAATTCCCAAGAAGTCATGACATCAATTTTCTACCTCTAGCTCATCAATTGATTTGAAGAATAATTACACACACAAAACACAATATCGGTTCCAAAAAAAGTATACATGTATCTTACCTAGCAGAAATTCCAGTTTTACATGTATCTTACCTGGCAGCATCATACCTGAACGTTTTTTTTTTGAAGAACAAACTAATTTACTAATGATCAACCAAAATTGAAATTTACAAGATTAAATCGAGCAACATAAGAACTCAGAACAATAACAATGTCATGAATGGTACTTGCACCGATCAAACAAAATATTCATGAAACTTTTTCTTTTTGTTTCAAATATCTGTTTTCTGTTCTTGATTCATGTATAAATTGTTTCGTCCTGAGAAACTGATATTGTAGTTTGTTATTTTGGGGAATGCACCTCTCGGTTTGTATGAAAATTTTAACTAAGATAAATATGATTATTTTGAATGGGTTTGCTTATTATACAATTGAATGTGTTTGCAGAATATCAATGGTGGTGGTGTTAGTTGGATCTCCTCACCTTGCTCTTCTTCTTCCTTTAAGAGCTCCGCAAATAAGCCACCAAGGTGTCAAGTTGAGGGGTGCAGTGTGGACTTGAGTGGAGTAGAAGCTTACTATAGCAAGCACAAGGTCTATGAGATGCACTCAAAGTCACACATGGTCATTGTGGCTGTCCTTGAGTATATGTTCTGTCAGCAGTGCAACATGTCAGAAATCATAGTTTGATTGCCCAAATTTTGTCATCTTTTATTTTCTAAACTTTCTAATGCTCCTAATTTGTTGGCTGAATCAACTTGGGGGAATTTTTTTGTTTGAAATAAATATTGAGTTGGGCGAAATTTTTTAATCTTTGTGGAGTTTTTTGTTTGATTGTTGCTCCTACTTAATTGCACTCTTTATTTGCCTTAATTGTGAGCCTATTACAATTGTGAGCCTATTTCAATGAGGACTGGTCTTTGGGTTCCAATTTTCTTTTGTTTTTGTTCAAATATCTGTTTTCTGTTTTTGATTCATGTTTAAATTATTTCTTCCCGAGAAACTGATATGGTTGTTTGTTATTTTGGGGGATGCACGTGTTGGTTTGAAAATATTATCTAAGAAATATATGATGTTTTTGAATCTTGAGGGATGCACTTCTGGGTCTATTTTGGGGGATGAGATGCACTTCTGGGTCTATTTTGGGGGATGCACTTTTGGGTTTGCTTATTATACAATTGAGGGAAGTTTTTGAATGCGTTTGTTGATTACGAGAAAAGGGTGTGTAGAAAAATGACTATTTTTCCCTCTGTACTAATGGTTGTGCACATTATTAAGAATTTGAGGACCAGAAAAAATTACAGTAAAACTCTAATGGTAACAATTTACATATTAAAATACTAGAAGTTGGATGAAGAAAATTGTGAATTCAACCAAAAATAAAAAGCCAACAATTTAAGTGATTTTTTAAAAAGAAACATTAATTGTTATCCATGTCCTTCTAATGAGCTGACACTATTTATTAATTGTGACATTATCCATGTATCACAGTCCTTTTAATGAGTAGTTGAAGTCAAAACTACAATAAAAAAGAGTCGACATTGTCATGTAAGAAGGATACAGTTGGCCTTTCAGTTGGCCTTTCATGTAAGAAGGATACAGTTGGACTGATTATATTGTAACGATACTAATGCTTTCTTTGTACCATTGGTTATTCATTAAATTTTTGCATGTATTAATATGGATTTTCCACCTTGGTGCATTCTTTTTTCAATTCCTCTTGGATCACATATCCTTTTGTAGCAAATTCATTCAAGTTCCTATATGTGACTCTTTTACCAATGCCACAAACTAATCGCACAACTACTTAAAGATTGTTTCAGATGATACCATTCACACTTCGCTCCATGAGTTATTTTCTTCCTGTCGGAAGGAGATATAAATAAAGCTTTGTCATTTCCATATGCATTCCATCCTCTATGAAATAGCTTAAAGTCCCAAACCATCCAAGCATACATTAGAGCCTTCTGTTGATTCTAAAAACCATTTGCCCAAACATATAAATGCCAAATATTTAAGATTTGCATCTTCTTATTTGGACAATGTAGTTTAAAATTGTCCATCTATTATACAATTGAGTGATGTTTTTGAATTGGTTTACTGGCTAGGACAAAAGAATGGATAAAAGGACACCTATGCTTGAATCTTGAGGAATCAATAGTTAGAGTGAGAGTTTGCAAAAATTTTAGAGGAAAATCCTAAAATTTGGGAGGAAGTAAATCTCAAAGAAAGTAAATTTTAGTGGAATTAAAATTTTAAATTTTTGGGGCGCTAATGTTTTTGGGTGAACTGAATTCTTTGGGGAGAACTAATTTTTAATTTTTAATTTTGGGGGAAAATAAAGCTGGAGGGAACAAAACTTTAAGGGAATTAATATTTTAAATTTTTGTGGGAACCATTTCTGAAGGTAACTAAATTTTGAGGGGTAGTTTATAATTTAAAATTTTTGATGAGAACTAAATGTGGAAAAAAAACTAAATTTTGGAAAACATAAATTTTAAATTTTGGTATGAACTAAATCTAGAGAGAACAAAATTTTGGGTGAACTAAATTTTTTCAGGGAACTAAATTCTATGTGGGAACTAAATTTTATTTTAACTATGGTTAAAAAAATTGATGGGGGATATTATGAAAGTTGCTGCAATTTTTTTTGGGGGGGGGGGTGATTTTGAATGGAGTTGAATTTTGGGGGTATGATGTTTTGACTGAGACTGTAAAATTTTTAGGGGGAGAAATTTTGAATGGATAGAAATTTTTTTGAGGAAATATTTTGACTGAACCGTGACCTATGGTCACGGGTTATGACTAGTATATATTTATAACTTTAACTTATATACTTACCCTCTGCCTTTATCCTTCGTTCTCGTTCTTCTCTGTTTCTTTCCTTTTCTTTTTTTGTTTGATGCTGCAGGGGAATCGGTAGCAAAAGGGGCGCCAAGGGGGTTCCGGGGAGGCACGGCCAAGGGGGCCGGGAACGGTGCAGCGACGCACGCACAGGCAGGCGGGCGTGCACGGGGCAGCGCAGGCAGGTGCTAGGTCATGCGGGGGCGATGGCTGGGGATCGGGGTATGGCGGCCTGGGCAGATCTACGACGGCGACGGCCCGGGCTTTGGCAGCACGCGCGCGTGCGGGCAGTGGGGCGGGGCCTGCAGAGGAGGCCGGCGGCAGGGGGTGTAGGAGGAGGGCAGAGAGAGAGAGAGAGAGAGAGAGAGAGAGAGAGAGAGAGAGAGAGAGAGAGAGAGAGAGAGAGGAGAGAGAGAGAGAGAGAGAGAGAGAGAGAGAGAGAGAGAGAGAAGATGATTTTGAGGTTGATTTAATCTCAATCTAGGTTTAAATTTATGGTTGTTGTTTGGCCGAAAGTTTGATTTGGGTTTGATTCGGTGTGGATTGAGCTGAATTTGATTTGGGTTTGTTTTGAATGTTTGATTTGGCTTGAATGTATTTCAAAATGGTTGGAATTTGCAGGGAGAAAAAGGGGTTGGCTGATCTTCCTTGCTGTAGTTGCTTGCTGCTGTGGTTAGAAGAACAGTGAAGGGGAGACAAATTGATGAGGGAAAGGCTGGACGTGAGGGAGGAGATGAATTGAGATCCAGAATGCATGGATCTCACCTGACAAAGGAAGAAGGAGGCGTTGAAGGGTGTGGGGTTGAGAGAATTCGTTAGGGGTAATCAATTAGGGTTAATAATTAATTAATCATGCCATGGTAAAAATTAAAAATCAGAGACGCGCTCGCGTCGACGTGTGGACGAAAATCACTCGGACGAAAATATTCGGACGATCAAAGTAAAAAATACAGGCACACAACAATCAAACATGACTAAAATACAAGCAGTTACATAGAGATTCTGGCTAGGGTTAATTATTTAGGGCTATAATTAAAACTGTTTAAAGTTATTTTTCCGCTACTTTTATTGCTTTCGTCGTCCGTCTGACTTTGGCCGGACGTCGATTTTATAACCCTAAGGACCCAGAAAACCCTTCAGATATGACATATAAAAATGACCTTCTAAAGTTTCGATTCACTCATAATCCCTAATTCTCTCATAAGCCTCACAAAGGAATCTTCCTTGAGGAGGTTGATGAAAATATCCCAAATTTGTTTTAGGGTGTCAACGTACTCTAGCCTAACATCCTTCTTGAGGGCATGATCTTTTATGAAATGATGTCTAATGTCTATGTGTTTGTTACGTGAGTGTTGAACATGGTTCATGGAAAGACATATAACTTTGGTTATCGACCATGAGAGCACATGCACCATAATCGATACCATAGTCATTAAGTGTTTGTCTCATCCAAAGGACTTGTGCACAAGTTAGACCCGTGGCATGTCTCATCCAAAGGACTTGTGCATAAGTTAGACCCGTGGAAATATACTTTGCTTCGGTTGTCGATAAGGATATCGAGTTTTGTTTCTTGGAAAACTAAGACACAGCGGAATTTCCTAAAAATGGTAAGTGCCAATATTATTTTTCCTATCGGATTTGCATCCGATAAAATCGGTATCGCTATATGAGTTTAATTCATATATGCATGACTTAGGATAAAATAATCAGTGGTCAAGTGTATGGTTAAGATAAGGAAAAATTCATTTGACCTCAATCAAATGTGATTGTTTTGGTCGTGATTGATGATTAAGGTTCAATATTGGTTATGTTACCCCCTCATTAGATGTCATTTTGTGTGTAATTTGTGTTCATTTTGGCTCCGATACACGCATTTTGATGATATTTCTTAATATTGGAGCTTATCATTTACTTACGCATTAAACACTATTTTTACATCTTATTGCCTTCTGTAACGACTGGTTTTTGTATGATTGGATTATCAGTGTGGTTTGCTTGTGATGGTGGGTTCTCTCCTTGTGTGGTTCCATTTCCATAGTCCTCGCTTTCATTCATCTCGTTGAGATTTCCTAGCTTTCGTTTTCATTCCTTTTGATGTGATCTTCTAGCTTCTTCCTTAGAATCATTGAACTCGGAGTAAGTCGCTCGTGACGAGCTTCATATCGATCATATCTTAGCGATAGGTTGATCCTAGAAACCTTAGAATTCATCCCGGACCTTCGCGCTCCATTTCGAGACTTTTCGTGCACGTTAGTTGGTTCAAGAAGATCAACCGACCGACTAGATTCCAAACTAGTCGGTCAGGAAATCAACTAGAACCGACTAGTTCATTCAATCAATAATTCAGGAGTTACTGTTTACTCTTAGTCGGTCTAAGAACAACCATCGACCGACTAGATGCTAAACTAGTCGGTCAGGAATCCTTCTCAGACCGACTAACTCTCATTTCCATGATCTCTCTCAGAATTCAGCCTTTAGTCGGTCAATGAACACTCACCGACCGACTAGTTCTCAAACTAGTCGGTTGACAAGCCTTCACAGACCGACTAACTCATAGTCCAGTTTTCCTGAGCGAGCTACTGTTTACTCTTAGTCGGTCTGCGTTGATCAACCGACCGACTAGTTCCCAATCTAGTCGGTCACCAATCCTTCTTTGACCGACTAATCAGCCCAGGAAACCCTAGTTTTGCCCTAGCCGCCACACTTTTCTATAAATACGCCCCAAACGTTTTCTTCTTCTTCCTCATCATCCCAAACCCTAATTTCTCTCCCATTGAGCCCCCTTCTTCCCCAAACCATTGATCCTTCATCCCAAGCTCATCCATCATCATCCAAACCCTCATTTCACATATCCTACCTCTCCTCAACCTCAAACCCCCATCAAATCCCCAAAAGCCTCATCCAAACCCATTTCTCCAGATTTTCCCCATTTCCAGATCTGAGCCGGATCGTTCTTCCGTCGCCGTAGTTCTCGGCGTCGTTCCTCCGCTTCTTCACGGGTAGTATTCTTCCTTTAATAATCTCATAACCCACACTTGATATTTGTGAAACCCTAATAAAATGGATCATTAGAAATCGTAGGGTTCGATTGTGAATACGGATTAGTTACCATTCTAATGTTGTTTTTCCATGACAGTGATCCATTCCCGTAGATAACAATTTGTGTGATGTGCCTTCGTTGATCGTTCTCCTCGGTGCCAGGCAAGTGAAACTTGCATCTCTTGATTTGGGCCATGTCTTAGGCCATTTCCTTGTTTTAGCGTAAAAGAGACTAGACGGTGAAAGGATAGCCGTCTAGACGCCATTGACCTAGCTTGACAACGAAGCTTGGTCCGTCACCCTCATCATGCTTGTATGTCACGTTTAATTACAATTAACGGTACGCGTATTATCTGTGCATGTCATCCATGCATCTTTAAAACTGTCATGTTTAATTACAATTAACGGTACGCGAATATTGTTCATGTCATTGCATTTTGCCTGTCACGTTTAAATATTAACGGTACGCGAATATTGTTCATGTCATTGCATTTTGCCTGTCACGTTTAAATACAATTAACGGTACGCGAATATCTGTTCATGACATTGCATACATTGATTGTTCATCGTGAATGTGTAGCTCACGCTACAAAACTGATAGTTCCTGGCTCGTGACCAGAAGCGAGCATAATGAGTTGCTAACCCCAACGCTCGATATTGAGGCTAGGTGTCCCCTACGCCAAATACTTCCTGATTCGTGATATAGAAAACAAGCTCCCGTGCGGGGCAACCCTGGCTCATTTACTGGGCTCATGTGCAGGGACCCTGGCTTGTCTACATGTGGGTATTGGGGGTAAGAGTTAAGCGGTCATTCAACTGGGAGTCTGCCCGATCAGCAACTGCAGTTGTAAGGCGTAAACTCTGGGTTTTGGGGTAGTTGTTAAGCGGCCACTCAGCGTGAATGCCAAACCGTTCAGCTGTAAGGCGTAAACATCTACAAACAACTTGAAACATGACTAGTGAAATGATTGAGATTGTTAGTAGCTTGGCTACTCTTGACTTGTCCCGATAATCGTTCTCTTGTACTTATTGTTTCACCATGTCTTGCTTGTGCACTCACACCATAACTGCCATGTCATGCATACTATAACTGCTAGGATGTTAGTTGTCTTTCTTTCAGTTTCCTTGCACAAGTCTTTTTAGACTTGCTGACATGTGCCCCTCTCTCTTTTGGGTGTCACATGTTAGACTCAGAGCCAGAGCTTGTTGCAGAGGACGTTGTGTTTGCTGTGGAGGAGTCTTGTGGACACCGGTGACTTTGTTGAGTTCCCTTTATGTTTTAGGATTCCTGTTAGTTGTCGGTGCGTGGCACCTTTGTTTTGTATGTTATACTTTGTAGGCCATGTTGGGCCTTAGACTCTTTTTCCTTTAGCCTGGTGGCTTTTCTGTGATATTGTAATTCATTCAATGGATATTCAGAGATTTCTCTTTTGTCTCTTTCCTTTATTATTATTGTTGTTTCGTTTGCGTTGCAAGGACCTGCCATATGATAATTTATACGCTTATCAGACTTGGAGTTTCACAGCTTCAAGTCTGAGCGGACCTTCTCACGTCTCGCCTCCACATTTTTGGGAAGCGGGGCGTGACAGGTTTTAGTGGTGGCCCATGCAGGTCCATTTGCAAATGCGAACTATCGGAACAACGATAATAATTATAGAATGTCCATTAAATAAATTAGAACATCCAAGTTATAAGCCCGGAGTCTAGGTTTTTAGCGTTCCTATGTCTTAGGTGGCTGGTAGGCGTGTTAGAGCATCTGTCCCAGCTTGGTAGGAAATCCATTAGATCAGGACCATAGTGAGACTTAGTTAGAAGTTTGTGCTTGCTAGTTAGGGATCCTTGATTGTTAGTTAGACTCCATGTTAGTGATTGATTTGATAGTCCTAAGAGTTACCTTAGTGGTTCCTGTCTAGCTCTGACCATGATAGACTCCTAGGATTTCTTTAGCCGTTCGCTTGGGTTCATCGATTCCGGGCCCAACAGAACATGATCTTGATTCTCTTAGAACCTTCCTGAGATCTATATTCTAACCCATTAGAAGCTTTAGTGTTAAGGTTCCCTTGGCCTTTAGTTAACCCGATGATTAGAACCCCCCCCCCCCGATTCAATCTTTCCTGGTCACTACACTTTGGTGTTACTGACCGTAGATCTTCATCATGGTTTTCTTGCATCGTGATTTAGGTGCATGCCTCACACAACCACATTCATTGCCCTCGATTCACATGATCCCCTCCTTACTATTATCGTTGACCTTTCAAATCTTTCCCGTTGCAAATCTTGATTCTTCCAAAGTCGTTTTCAAATTTTCCCTTATTAAAAGTTTCCACTTGATTTTAAATTTTGTTTTAAACCTTCTTTCAATATATTTCCATTACTTCCATTTGAGCTAAAAGTCATTCTTAGATTTTGAAGACTATTTGGTCGTAATTTTAAATTACTATCTGGTAACTATCTTTCTAACATATATCGTCCGCACTTGATTTTAAACTTTAGTACTATTTCGATAATTCGATATACCACCTTTTCTACTATTGCGAAATTCATTTTAGCTATTTACCGTACGTACTTTAAAATACTTCTTTCAAGATAAATAGGACTCCAATTAATTTATGAATATATACTAATTACAAGTTTGTCGTACCCGTACTTCAAGTCTTTTACCAACCCATTCTTGTGGCAAATCCTTGTTTCCCCTAAAAGTATTTTCGATGTTCCTCTTTCGCTAAGTTTGAATTTGTTCGCGAACTTTTAATATATATATTAGGTTTCGTACTCTTTCGCGACTTAAATTTATTTGTTCTTTTCTAAACATTGAAACTTTTGTCGAGATTTTTGATTATTAGTTTATAATATTCTTCAGCCTATATTTTCATATCGATATAAATGACTTGCCTCTTTTCATATACCAATTTTCTTCTGAACCGTACTTCTGTTTTTCCTAACCTGAATTATAATTTTCTTTTCTTACTTATGCCATTAAAACTTATTCGAATACCGCATCATGTTTGCTTCTTATATACCTTTCAAGTCACATGGGACTTCAGCTTTCAGCGAGTCGATTTTATGCTCAACTTTTTCCCTAGTTCAGATTTTTGTAAAATTACTTTTCGAAACCCTTTCCTGATTTAGACCTCCAAAATTCGGGTTTAAAGCTTATTACCAATTTAATAATTCTATATATGTATATATCCCCCCACTTACTTCCATACCACTAAGATGTTATTATCTTTCCATTCGTCATACATATTTCTAAAAATGATTTCTAAAGTAGAACTTCAATTAATTTTTATATATCAGTACTACGACCGTTATGCTCCTCGTTTCCCCTATTACAGATTTTTGTAAAAATCATTATTTCATAACCTTTTCTGATCTAGACCCTCCATAAATTTGATTTTAAAGTTTCACTACAAATTTTGATAATACTACTAATAAGCTATTGTTATCTTTCCGTTCACCATGCATGCCTTTAGAATAATTTCCGTTGTTTGATTTCTCCGAAGTCATGAGAAAAACTCTACACAAAAGAGTTTATAAGGAGGAAAAGAATGGCTGTTGGAATTCTGCCATGAATACCATTAACAACGCAGCCATTAACAGCCATTAAAAGAAAAATAGCTGTTGAGACATTAAACCACAATTTAATGAAAAAATGGCTGTTGGGAAAATTAAAAACGTAATGGGCTTATTGAATTCTAAAAATAAAATGGGCTAAAAACACGAGTCAAAACTCGGGCACTCCGCGCACGCACCCGTGAACCCCCCCCTGCAAGCACGACGCCAGCGCACACACGCTAAGGGTTTCCGGATCCGACGACCAGATTTTCCATTCGGCTCAACCCGGATTGGGCTCGGCCCCTTGCTTGGGCTCATGTGCACGCGAGCTACCCCCAATTTCTAGCCCATTAACAAGTCCAATAGCCCATATGAGAGAAGCTTATTATATACCCACACAAGTGTGTTTGCCTATCCAATGTGGGAATAAAAGAGAGAGAGAGTGGGAGTGAACAAATGGCCAAAAGAGCCATTAATTCCAACAATCCCCCACTTAATGGCTCAAGAAAGAGAAGAGAAAGATCCTGGGTAAAGAGGGATGAATACTTAAGTATCAATGTCTTTCGATTGAATTGATACGTAGTGAAGTGAGGCAACAACTTACTTTCTAATGAGTGAATTACTCTTGAACTCATTAGAGTTCGGTTGAGAACCCCCACAACACATATTATTCCCTTGAGTTTTACGCAAACTCCGCGATACATAACAAGCGCTATAGGCCATGCGCACACCTTGGGTCTCGTGAGTGCTCTAGAAAGACTGCCCTTGTCTTTCATAGAGGTCGGCCAAACCCTCACACCCACATAGGTGGTTCATCAAGTGCTTCTCCATAGCACCACCAAAACTGGTTATGAAACCATTAAGAGCATACAGCTCACCTCTGCTTAAGTCCATCAAGTGCTTCTCAATAGTACCACCAAAACTGGTTATGAACTTGTCTCAAAGTGAATCCATCAAGTGCTTCTCAATAACACCACCAATACTTGGCTATGGATTCAGAGAACACTACCACACGTCATAGGGATGGAAACGTAGTGTTTGTTATGGATCATATGGCTTCGTTAGACCACACTGGGTATCAACCATATAACCTTAACTCATGGGCTTTAGCCCCACCCCCTCGACAAATCAGGAACCACTTTCCTTGGCAATTCTTTGGTTAGTGGATCTGCAAGATTTCTTTCAGACCTTACATATTTCAAAGAAATTACTCCATTTTTCAGGAGTTGATTAACGACACTGTGCCTGATCCGGATGTGTCTTTTCTTCCTGATGTAGACACTATTTTTAGCAACACCAATGGCTGCCTGAGAATCACAGGAAATTTGATGGAATGCTAACACCAATCAACAGTTCCTTTCAGGTACTTTAATAAACGATGAATAGTAGTCCAGTGTTCATCACTAGTGTTATGAGTATACCGACTTAGCCTCCTAACAGCATAGGATATATCAAGTCGAGTACAGTTCATAAGGAACATCACACTTTCTATGATCTTAGCATATTCAGATTGAAAAATACTCTCTCCTAAATTCTTTTCAGATGTATGCTAGGGTCATAAGGAGTTCTGGTAGGCACAACGTCAAAACAGTTGAACTTCTACATCACTTTTTCAATGCAATGAGATTAACTCAAGGAGATGCCACTGGAGTTTCAAATAACTCTAACTCCTAACATCTGCTCCTCCTAGGTCTTTTCGTCTCAAAATGAGATGACAAGAAAATCTTGGTATCTCCCCTAATCACAAGTCTAGCCTTGAACTTTTCAATTGAACCATCAGGTCTCATCTTTCCCTTGAAGATCCATTTACTACTAATGGGTCTACTGCCTTTAGGTAAAGCAGACAATTCCCAAGTTTGGTTAGAAATAATAGAATCAAGTTCGTTTTTAATAGCATCTCTAGACTCAGAAATAGAATGATTTTTCAAAGACATGAATCTATAGGCAGCACTATTATGAGTATAACCAATGAACACTGTCATAGGTCTTAGGTCCAATGTTAGACTACATAAAATCAGGTAGACCTACCTATGGCAAACACCCCCACACTCTAAGAAAATTTAGATTGGGAGTATATCATTTCCACATCTCGTAAGTTGTCTTGTCTAGTTTCTTATGGGGTACAGGTTAGGAACAAGACAAGATGAAAGAATAGCTTCCATAATTAATATTATTCATAACCCTCAATCGCCCCTATTTGTAGCAAATTACATGCCCAATAGGAATATTTGGTTAATCAACATAAATATTAGTTTAGCCCTTTCCATGCAATGATAGTATTAGTAACTACACAAAACCTTTCTCCTACAATGTCAAGATTAAGTTTTCCATTAACCACGACCATCCAACTTGCTAAATCACGAGAGATTGTTATGCAATAAGAAAGAATCACATGACAGTAGCCCAATCTCTCATCAAAGGTTCAATCTTTCCTTCATTTTTTTTTCCTTCTAAAAATTCCATGAAATCTAAAGAATCTCCTTGCTATTACTAAGGAAATAAGGCCATTTGTAATCCTTCTTCACTGAAGATTTGATATGTACTTAATGACATCTAATTACATGACTAAAACATTATGAATCACGATAAAGACTGAATCTTTTTCCAAAATTACAGCCACGTTTATCACTAATCACTAGTGCTTCATGAATCATATAGCTAATAAGGGAAGCGCTAATTATGTACCTCAAGATGAATCGTTTTACGAATTCAAGTCAAGAATTTCTACTGATCTTGTACAACATTCAAGCTTGAAATTAATCTAGGCATGTAAATTCAACTACAAAAACTAGGCATACAATTGTTAAGTAGCAACCCGTCAGAAATTGCGGACACCATTTTAAATTTCATAAAATTCTTCCACGGACAATTCCAGAACAGCTTCAATAAACGGTAGGAAACTTTATTTCCCTCATTTTTCCAGTTATTATCTTTCTAAAAAGTACATAACAAGTCGGAGCATTCACTCACTATACTAAGCTCTCAACATATCTGTTAAAATGCATAGAAAATCGAACAAACTATCAAAGAGTAAAACAGATCTCCAATCTCCAGCACAAAACTTCCATTTTGACATCTTATATAAAATTCCAGAACACATCCGAATCATAATTCAACACGGTAAGGTAACATCCAGAAAAATCAGAGTAATAACAAATAACAGCCAAAGAAGCAGATGAAAGAGAATCAGAAAGAGCAGCTATTTCTTCTTTGTGACGCTTTCGAATCTTGGAAAAAAAAAGGAGATTTGAGATAATGAATCTTTGTTCAATTAAGGATTTGGATTCCATTTCTTCCTTTTTTCTTCTCAGGACACTAACCCTAGTTTATGTTGTTGTTCGATCGATCGCGACCAGCCTCCATCTCAACCGCAGAAGAAAGCTTTGCCTCCAAATCAAATCCAATAAGATTGATGTCGGATAAAAATCAAAGCTAAAAAGATATCAACATTTTTCTTTAAAGAACATGCGTATTATAATGTTGATTAATGAATTTCAACCTTTTCTGAGGCAAAAAAAAACATTCCTCTAAACCTGTCTGAATAAGCTAAAAAGAAATAGCTTCTCCAACAAATTCATAATCTGGCAATCATTTTAAAATTTAAAAATTTTGTAGTGTTCATCATTTCCAACAAATTCGCTAAAAATTTCCTCAACAAGCTACCAGCTCAAAATATTAAAGAAATCAATATTAATGAACAATTAGCAAGGAAAAATTAGTTTTTTTAATAAAAAAACCAGATAGAAAATCTTACAGGTAATGATGAAGGACCGAATAATCGAGACGAGGGGGATATGCATCAAAGTCCGCCCAAATCTATATCTAATCAAAGTCGCAAGCCCCATGGAGACAGCGGCGAAAAAGATTCTGTTGTTCCGTCCATGAATTAGCAGCCTCTAGCATAGCTCGGAGTCGATCGGAATCGCCATGGCTATGGTTCCCACAGGACCCAAATAGTTGTTTTCAAATTGTTAGTCCTGAAAGGTAAGAACTATGACACTGCCGGAACAAACAGGGAGATAAAAGATTAGAGAGTAAACCGATGAGCAAATAGAGGAAGAAAAGGGGAAAACTTAGCCAGAGAAGAAGAACTGCGCCGTGGACATGCCACTGCCTTGAAAACAACTACGGCCCGACCATGGTGGTAATCGGATGATGCCGGTTGCTCCCCAAGGTTAACGCAGTCGCGGCTGAACGCGTCCACTCGCGGCCAGCAGCGTGGAGTTTGCACAGAGATCGATACCCAGGAGGAAGAAGGAGGAAATGATGATTTTACCGTTGTTTGATTTCTCCGAAGTCATGAGAAAAACTCTACACAAAAGAGTTTATAAGGAGGAAAAGAATGGCTGTTGGAATTCTGCCATGAATACCATTAACAACGCAGCCATTAACAGCCATTAAAAGAAAAATAGCTGTTGAGACATTAAACCACAATTTAATGAAAAAATGGCTGTTGGGAAAATTAAAAACGTAATGGGCTTATTGAATTCTAAAAATAAAATGGGCTAAAAACACGAGTCAAAACTCGGGCACTCCGCGCGCGCACCCGTGAACCCCCCCTGCGCAGGCACGACGCCAGCGCACACACGCTAAGGGTTTCCGGATCCGACGCCCAGATTTTCCATTCGGCTCAACCCGGATTGGGCTCGGCCCCTTGCTTGGGCTCATGTGCACGCGAGCTACCCCCAATTTCTAGCCCATTAACAAGTCCAATAGCCCATATGAGAGAAGCTTATTATATACCCACACAAGTGTGTTTGCCTATCCAATGTGGGACTAAAAGAGAGAGAGTGGGAGTGAACAAATGGCCAAAAGAGCCATTAATTCCAACACTAATAAGCTATTGTTATCTTTTTGTTCACCATACATGCCTTTAGAATAATTTCTAACCTAAATGGAATTTCAATTATTTTTATATATCAGCACCAGGCTCGTGGTGCTCGTATGTTAAGAGCTTTGTGTAAAACAGTCTCTTTTTGGCAAATCCTGATTCCTCTAAAAGTAGTTTCAATATTGATTACTTTAAATTTTCCCTGGCTTAAGGATTTTGAAAGCATTCAACCTGAGTTTAAAATTTTCAATTAATTTCATTTCAAACTTTGCAAACGTTATTAAGTTACTACCGTGTAATATTTTCTAAACTACGACCTCAAAATTCGTGTGAATGATTTACTTTCTTTTAATGACTTTACGTAAGCCAATAAACCGTTTTCTCCTATTATGTATATTCGACTCAAACTTATTTCAAACAATTTGTTTTGTCGACCTCTAAATATTTTTATACGGAAAGGGACTCCAACTTTTGAAGTATAACGGTTTTCAAACTTTTCGTATTTTAGAATATGTTATTTACACTATTTTCCATGTGTCCTAATGGAGCATCATTACATCATTACACAACCGTTTTCATGCTTTTCGATCCTTCTATTCGTTACGCTTTTGATTTCAATTTCTTTCCTTTTGTCTAGCCAATAGAGCTTGTCGTCGCCCGTGTCAACCTTAATATAGTTTGGTGGGCCCCATTAGTGTAATTTGATGTGTCGTCGTAGTGTATTTAATTTCATGGTGCATATGAAGTGGTATGGGTGTTGGCATTTGTATGTTGTGTGTAGGTAATTTTCTGCTTGAGTATGATGTGATATACGTATGATAACAGAATGATAATTTTGATTGGTACTACTTATTTTATGAGATGCCGTATGCGTGTATACCATGAGGTGTGCCCGACTACTGCATATCTTAACTTATGTATGAAGTGAATGTGTATTGATGTACCAATTATAGGTGGATGGATATGGTATGAAGATATACGATGCTTGGGTGTGACTATAGGTAAATACTTTTATTAGGGAGAGTATTGTAATTATAGGTGTGCTGATGTTTGTAATAATATCATGGTATATGAAGTGATTGAAATATGTGATATTACCTGGTTAGATATTAAGGGTGTTTGACATTTTGATATGTATATGGATATGTTGGTAGACGTATATGCATTAGATAGTATTGGTATATGTAGGGATGCTGTGTTATGTATGTAGAATACTCTGCTATGATTTGAGTCTCACTCAAGCTTTAGTGGGTATACTCTATGTACATTGGTGTATTGTATGTGGTTGGTGTATAGTGATGGATGATGTATGTATAATGTTAGGATTGTTTGTGCCGGTTGTGTTACGCACACGATTGTGGGTGGCTATACCAATATATAGTTATATGAGTTGGTCTTGTGGTATAGTTATTCACTAAGGACTTGGTTGCGTGAATATATGTGTGCTAGCTAAAGCTAAGTGTGTATATGTGCTGAGTATATAGTGGTATATATGAAGGTTACATTAGCGTGCGTGGATGTGCACCATGCACGGGTAAGTATGTGATAGTTACAGGAATTGGTGACTATGGTATGTGTGGTGTGTCGTGATTATAGCTATAGGACTATATATGAAATGATAATATGGTGAAATGTGTGCATGCATTTGAATGACTATAAATTGTGAAATTATAATGATGGTGAATGTATATTAGATATAGCGAACTTGTTTTAATAATGGTATGGTGTGATTACACATATTGATTGTTTGGTATTGGATGTGCACTAGGAGATATAGGGAGTAGTGTATCCTTATTTTTTTGGTTCATAGGTAGTTATCTAAATGTGGCGTGAACTATTTGGTTGTTTGTGAGTATGTGCACCATGGTATGTGATAAGTATTTAATAGTTCTATAAGGATGTTGTGACTATATGAGTGATTGAAATACGTGTATGAAATTGTCTGGCTATGATAGGTATAGGAGTATAATGTGCGTGAATAAATACATGATTGTAGAATAAATGATTGACTACCTAGTGCATATGTATAAGCACTTGAAATGACTATACGTGGTTGAATGATAATGTGATGTTGATTGAGGGTAGTTACTAGAGCGACTAGATATGTTAGGAAGTCCGAGGACGGACTTTATTCTAAGGTGGGTAGGATGTAACGACTGGTTTTTGTATGATTGGATTATCAGTGTGTTTTGCTTGTGATGGTGGGTTCTCTCCTTGTGTGGTTCCATTTCCATAGTCCTCGCTTTCATTCATCTCGTTGAGATTTCCTAGCTTTCGTTTTCATTCCTTTTGATGTGATCTTCTAGCTTCTTCCTTAGAATCATTGAACTCGGAGTAAGTCGCTCGTGACGAGCTTCATATCGATCATATCTTAGCGATAGGTTGATCCTAGAAACCTTAGAATTCATCCCGGACCTTCGCGCTCCATTTCGAGACTTTTCGTGCACGTTAGTTGGTTCAAGAAGATCAACCGACCGACTAGATTCCAAACTAGTCGGTCAGGAAATCAACTAGAACCGACTAGTTCATTCAATCAATAATTCAGGAGTTACTGTTTACTCTTAGTCGGTCTAAGAACAACCATCGACCGACTAGATGCTAAACTAGTCGGTCAGGAATCCTTCTCAGACCGACTAACTCTCATTTCCATGATCTCTCTCAGAATTCAGCCTTTAGTCGGTCAATGAACACTCACCGACCGACTAGTTCTCAAACTAGTCGGTTGACAAGCCTTCACAGACCGACTAACTCATAGTCCAGTTTTCCTGAGCGAGCTACTGTTTACTCTTAGTCGGTCTGCGTTGATCAACCGACCGACTAGTTCCCAATCTAGTCGGTCACCAATCCTTCTTTGACCGACTAATCAGCCCAGGAAACCCTAGTTTTGCCCTAGCCGCCACACTTTTCTATAAATACGCCCCAAACGTTTTCTTCTTCTTCCTCATCATCCCAAACCCTAATTTCTCTCCCATTGAGCCCCCTTCTTCCCCAAACCATTGATCCTTCATCCCAAGCTCATCCATCATCATCCAAACCCTCATTTCACATATCCTACCTCTCCTCAACCTCAAACCCCCATCAAATCCCCAAAAGCCTCATCCAAACCCATTTCTCCAGATTTTCCCCATTTCCAGATCTGAGCCGGATCGTTCTTCCGTCGCCGTAGTTCTCGGCGTCGTTCCTCCGCTTCTTCACGGGTAGTATTCTTCCTTTAATAATCTCATAACCCACACTTGATATTTGTGAAACCCTAATAAAATGGATCATTAGAAATCGTAGGGTTCGATTGTGAATACGGATTAGTTACCATTCTAATGTTGTTTTTCCATGACAGTGATCCATTCCCGTAGATAACAATTTGTGTGATGTGCCTTCGTTGATCGTTCTCCTCGGTGCCAGGCAAGTGAAACTTGCATCTCTTGATTTGGGCCATGTCTTAGGCCATTTCCTTGTTTTAGCGTAAAAGAGACTAGACGGTGAAAGGATAGCCGTCTAGACGCCATTGACCTAGCTTGACAACGAAGCTTGGTCCGTCACCCTCATCATGCTTGTATGTCACGTTTAATTACAATTAACGGTACGCGTATTATCTGTGCATGTCATCCATGCATCTTTAAAACTGTCATGTTTAATTACAATTAACGGTACGCGAATATTGTTCATGTCATTGCATTTTGCCTGTCACGTTTAAATACAATTAACGGTACGCGAATATCTGTTCATGACATTGCATACATTGATTGTTCATCGTGAATGTGTAGCTCACGCTACAAAACTGATAGTTCCTGGCTCGTGACCAGAAGCGAGCATAATGAGTTGCTAACCCCAACGCTCGATATTGAGGCTAGGTGTCCCCTACGCCAAATACTTCCTGATTCGTGATATAGAAAACAAGCTCCCGTGCGGGGCAACCCTGGCTCATTTACTGGGCTCATGTGCAGGGACCCTGGCTTGTCTACATGTGGGTATTGGGGGTAAGAGTTAAGCGGTCATTCAACTGGGAGTCTGCCCGATCAGCAACTGCAGTTGTAAGGCGTAAACTCTGGGTTTTGGGGTAGTTGTTAAGCGGCCACTCAGCGTGAATGCCAAACCGTTCAGCTGTAAGGCGTAAACATCTACAAACAACTTGAAACATGACTAGTGAAATGATTGAGATTGTTAGTAGCTTGGCTACTCTTGACTTGTCCCGATAATCGTTCTCTTGTACTTATTGTTTCACCATGTCTTGCTTGTGCACTCACACCATAACTGCCATGTCATGCATACTATAACTGCTAGGATGTTAGTTGCCTTTCTTTCAGTTTCCTTGCACAAGTCTTTTTAGACTTGCTGACATGTGCCCCTCTCTCTTTTGGGTGTCACATGTTAGACTCAGAGCCAGAGCTTGTTGCAGAGGACGTTGTGTTTGCTGTGGAGGAGTCTTGTGGACACCGGTGACTTTGTTGAGTTCCCTTTATGTTTTAGGATTCCTGTTAGTTGTCGGTGCGTGGCACCTTTGTTTTGTATGTTATACTTTGTAGGCCATGTTGGGCCTTAGACTCTTTTTCCTTTAGCCTGGTGGCTTTTCTGTGATATTGTAATTCATTCAATGGATATTCAGAGATTTCTCTTTTGTCTCTTTCCTTTATTATTATTGTTATTTCGTTTGCGTTGCAAGGACCTGCCATATGATAATTTATACGCTTATCAGACTTGGAGTTTCACAGCTTCAAGTCTGAGCGGACCTTCTCACGTCTCGCCTCCACATTTTTGGGAAGCGGGGCGTGACACCTTCTTTATATTTTTCTTCTATTATTTTTCAGTCGAAGATCATGAAGTTCCGATTCCAACGCATATTATTCCAGCATGATTGGAGGTCGAAGCAATTTGCTACATTTTTTGAAAGAAAATGTGACCGTGCTAATTTTTTTGCTGATTTGGGCATTAATTGTGTGGTTGGGCACGCAGATCTGACCCGTTTGGCCTCTTTCTAGACCTGAATTCCTGGAGCTATGTTTTAGGCGAATTTGGGGCTGTTTTGAGCTCTAATCTTCTTCCTCTCTGAAATTTCAAGTGCTTGGAGGCCATGGGAGGATGTAGGGGGCTTGGAGGAGGTGCTCAAGTAAGAGGAAAGCTTCATTGTTTGAGAGATTTGGTGATATCTTTCTTTCCCCTCTTGTGTATCTTTTCATCTCTTTTTGTATTGTAATGAGATGATATTTTTTAAAAAAAAATTCCATCGTTGTCATTATGATTGAGTAGTGTTAATTTACTTGGGTTGTGATACATGAAGGTTGGTTGTTGAACATAGTTTTAAATGTCTCTTGCATATTTCTATGATTATGTTGGATGAATTTTTATGCACACTTTTATTGGTTAAGTGCCAAGAGGGCACACTTTGAGAAGCCCATGTTCCTAATTTGATTAGTGCTATGATGATGCATACATACTTATTGCAAATTATTATGTTCATGAATGTTAAATTTATCGACTGAGCATGACATAGCCGGAGGCCCAATTGAGTTATTTGTGGGACAATTGAGCTTGATTTACACCAATCTGACACGACCATCCCCTGGGATACCTAAGAAGACAAGGTACACGACGGGAACAAAAACATATCTGCAGTTCCAATGCACGCTGCTAAGAATAGTACATATAATGCTCCACAACAAACAACAAACACAAAAACAAAATAAGCACAAACACGCGAAGACCAACACAGTGCAGCAAAGAAACAACTTAGTTAACTCAACAAGTGACAAAAACCACACAGAAGCTATACTGAACCATCTGATCAATTTATACTGTTGGATCCTATGGATGGCAAACAACACTAGAAGGGGGGTTGAATAGTGTTGTATAGAGATAAAACTTTTTCGTTCTTTACAAATTAACACAAAACAAATCCTTCTAATGTTGCCTAAGAAACCAAGTAGAGTGATCTACGCTTGGTTCTTAATCAACAAAGTAATCTTATAATCACAAAGTAATTTCACAGCAGGTAGTCGACTCCCTATGAACAGTAGTCGACTCCCAGAGAATTTATAAGCACAGTTAAGATTACAAGTAATACAAATATTATATCTTTATTCACAGCGGATAAAAGAATGTTTATCTTTGCAATAGATGTACAAGAATTAGCAAATAATAAAGTAAGAGCAAGGATGAACAAACACAGATAAGCAATCGCAGACACAAGGATTTTTATCCTGGTTCCCCACAACTTTTGGGTACGTCCAGTCTCCGACCAATCTGGTACGAGATTTCCACTATCTGCCTTGGCAAATACAAATACCTAACTCCACTCGTTAGGATTTCCAACGACCTAGTCTTGATCAGGATTTCCAACCGTAACACTTAGACTTGTCTAGGGTTTCCAACAACACCCTTACAACAGAGGTTAATCTCAAAATAAAAACCAATATCCAATTCACCACAATAGATTGGTGGAGATCGGATTTACACCCAGATTCTATAGCCAAGTAGTAATAGACAATTACGTGTAGTGGCTTGATAGAATAAGATTCTAGATCACACAAAGATACGAATTGAAGTCTTTATGATCTAGATCTAATGTTTTTCAAAAATCCTTTAAATAAAAACTTAAGAACAAATACTACGGATTTGAAAAACAGTTAGCCAAATAAAATAAGATTATGATCTTCAGAAATAATAACAAACAAAATTGCAAGATCAAGAGTAAAACAGATTTGGCTAAGAGAGAATGAGGGCTGAGAACTTTAGAACGTTTTGCACAAGAGAATTTGAATTCGATAGTTGTTGTTGTGTTTTCTCAATGAAGAATGATCCTCTATTTATAGGAGAAATCTGAGAATTCAAAATTCAAATTCCTTTGACTTTTGTCTCGAAAATCATGGGAGAAAATCAATCAAAGATATTTCAAAAATCAAGTCAAAACGTCAAACTTCGACAGCTTGTAGTCGACTCCCTAGGAGTGGTAGTCGACTCCCAGTGTGTTTCAGGAGAAATTGTTCTCAGCTAGTAGTCGACTCCCTACCTTTGGTAGTCGACTCCCAGAGGAGTTTCTACTGAACCACAGCTAGTGAGTCAAGTAGTTAATTCCAGGGCGTATTGGAGTTTCACTAAGGAAATATAAAACGACTAGAAAAAAAAGCTCTCAATATCTTTTTGAAAATGATTTAAAAGATATTTAAAATGTTTTTAAAATCATTTGTGTGTGAGATTGTCTATACGACTTGGCTTTAACAATACCCTAAGAAAGACACAACACACTCACTACTAGGACACGTCTTCGGAAGCTTGATCAACTGATGGATGTGAGCTTCACTTGAGCTTCTTATTCTATTTGAGCTTTGAGCTTCATCATTGATATTAGCAACGTTCGTCCTTGTCTTTGAGCATAGATTGCGCTTCTTTGGGTATGTATAAAGCTTTTCATTTGTCGCACATCCTGCACACTTCATCGTAGTGTAGTTAGTACACTAAGCTTCATTTGGTGTGCTCATCATCAAAATCACTTGGGGTGGAATTCAATTTCCATCATATACAACACCAAGAGTCCAATGTCCATCTTACTCATCAATATCATCATCCTTACAACCCTAAGTACAAGGGTCTAACCCAAACAAGAAACTCAAAAGTACAAGCTCTCACCTAACCCCTCGCCACCCAATCTAAGCTCCAACTCCCAACAACAGAACTCCAAACTCACTCTCCAGCTCCATCTGCCATCTCCAAGAACCACACCTGAAAAAGTCAACGGGGGCACGTCAACGCGTGACCTAGTAAGAATTACATACTCCAACCTAAACACAACACACACTAATGCCACTAGTGGGTGCACAGTGCTACAAGTGGAAGTGCTACAAATAAACACGGCATACGCGACAAAAGAAAGCAACAATAGTACCACACGTAGGAAAAAGTGAACAGAACCATAGCAGAGGGTATAAGGGGATGGGTGACGATTGTACAGCAAATAACAGCAAGTACGCCTAAAGCGCAAAGGAGAGTCAGTCAAACAATTACATACAATGTTATCTTTTGGAACCCTAATATCGAATATGACATATTGGACTGGACCTCTCCCAACTGTGTGGGAGAGCAAAAAGGACTCTTCGCCGCGCTAGCCCGTCAGGAGCCTTGGGTACTACTCTACACTCCCCGCCGTGCTAACCCGTCAGAAGTGCAGGTATACCCACCACACAAAACCACAAAGACACCATAACCAGTCGATCCCATAGGCCTACCCGATACTTCAGAATTCCCTCAACCCGTGTCACCCTCCAAAAGGAGGACTGAAGCACTACCTCACACACACATGTTCTTGAAAACATTTCACTTTCCATACATATGAAACCAACCATTTCCATATGTGAAACCAACCATTCCCAACTTCATTAAGCCAACTTTTCATTACCACATCGTAAAAGAACCCATAACCACATGTGAATGGGGCAATTAATACATCATTTGCAACACAACCAATTTGTACAATAGGCCCATGGCCGAAATGTCCATGCATGAGAAAATGCCACGAAGTGAACCCCAAATACAAATAAATAATTAGAACATCAATGACTTATAATGCTACCAAACATAAGGGGGTTCTCTACATTTCTTACATACCATGAAAAATTATCACTACTTAGGCGTTATTCCAGAACCAAGTTGTAAGAGCTAACTTTATGCAAGTTTCTTTACTAGGAAGCAACTATAGCATGTCCATGTTAAACAAGCAAAATAGAAATAGTACCTAATGCATGATTACAACAAGATAGAAACTTGACAATATTTAGCAAATATTCAAGGGATTCACTTGAAAATGCAAGCTTTAGCCATTTTATATTCAAATGCAACATTTAAAATTACTTAATTTATGCCTACACTAAAATGTAACATTTATGAAAGCCAAACATGAAAAACTAAGCATGAATCCATATTAAGAATGGATGCTCTAGTGAAAACTCTAAGGGTACATATTAAACCTAGGAGCTTTACTGAAGGTGCTTAAGGCCTAAATGAGCAATGCGAATTTTTGAAAAGAGTGATTTGGGTTTACGTCAAGGATAAGCCCCTTTTTTGTAAGAGCGCTAGAACCTACATAAAGAGTTATGAGCTTTACTACTAAGGGGATTCTTAATTACGAATTAAGTGGACTAACACATAACATTGGAATGTCACCAAAAGACTTGCAAGAAATTAATTCTCAATTGAACTACAAGGCCTTTATGTATGTAATTTAAATGCCAATCTACATGCAACATGAACTTTCCAATAAAAACCTTACCACACCACACTTCATAAAACCTTCTCTTTATTGCCATCTCAGTGGGAATACTATATTGTAAACCATCTCTTTCATTTTCCCTTCAACATAACCATTCTCCCAACACAAACACAACTTCATTAAGGTCCACTTGCTCTATAAAGCATTTGCCATAAAATATCATTAACCAACAAATTGTAAACTTGAACAATGTCCTTTTTGTAACTACTTAGCAATTCCCACAATTAGTTGCAAGATTAGGCCATTCTACATAATAAAATGCAACATTTATAACTAATGGTAATGGCAAGAATTTAGTGATACATAAAGATGAAAGCTTAAACAATCCTACACCATGTGCAATCTTCATGAAGGCTAATGGAATTTGCATGTAGTTAATGACATCCTAAACAACAAGCTAATGCAATTAAGGGTTTAAGTGCTACTAATCTTAATAAGTGAGAGTCTCATTGCCTTAATCATGTTTTGACAAAGGGAATATCATCTTATAAAATTTCACTAAAGTTTACTTCAACAACTAGCTTAACCCAAACATACATGGAGATATTGCAAGGGTGGTTTCAAGATACTAACTCTAATTAAGAGAACCATGAAAAATGTCATTTTTAGCACAAATGAGGCATGTTACTTAAGAAATATACTAACTTTAGGCGGTTCTTAGCTAAAACCGCAAATTTATCATACTACAATGAATTAATTGATATTGCAAATATCCCAACATTCCCAAATTAATATTATTGCACAAATATGGGTTCCTACAAGCAACCATTACAAGAGACTTGAATTTACTTTAGCAACCACTTCCACGAATCATCATTACATACCACAAGAACCACTCTCCATGGAACATCATTATGAATTTAAGTATATGCATGATGACCCCTTCCCATGAAACATCAATAATGGGAATTAGTTTTAGCATGCAACCCAAACTATTAGCAAGCAACATTAAAGCAATATGGGAATTAGCATTGGCCTACAACATAAACCATTAGCAAGCAACATAGAGTATTATGGGAATTAACATTAGCAAATCAACATAAAGCATTATGGAGATTAGTATTGGCCTACTACATAAAACATTAGCAAGCAACCATTACAACTTCTACTTAAATACCTATCATGCATTAACACTCTAGAAGGAGTAGGATTCCTACCATAAAAATGTGAGCTTTCACCAAGAAATACTCCAAGATCCCACCTAGCTCCATGAATATCGTATTTGAGCATCACCACTCCAAAATACATCATCCTAGACCATGAAACCACCTTCATCTTGCTCCAAACTCCCCCACATGCATCTAGCTAACATTAAGGTTCAACAGGAGCATGAAAAAAGGGAATTTGGGCTAGAAATTGAAGGAAAAGAGCATGAACAGAATTCGGCCAACTTTGGACAGTTTTTGGGTAAAGGGTTTGGCCATGGAGATGAAAGAAAGAGAAGAAATTGAGAGAGGTGGAAGGGGAAAAGGAGTAGGGCTTCAATTCTCTCTCTTTCCTCTTCTTTTCTTCTTCTTTTTCCCATTTCTTTTATCCACATTCCACAAAGTTTTCGGCAGCCCCATGGTGGCTGGTTCTGTTCCTTTAAGGGAGGGAGAAGGAAAATTCTAGAGGACGAGAGAGACAAGGAAAAAAGGAATAAGTTTCCCCTTTTACACAAAACAACCCATACTTTACAAAAGTACAAATTAAACAGAAAAACTCCAATACTTCCTATTAAACATACACCAATGTACACACTACCAATAATACTCACTACCATACATACCCATTCATCCAAATATACATTATGATATAATCATTTTAACATTCATTCATATCTCTACATATAAATTTACTATAGGCATACAACTAATATTTTCATGCAAAATATTGCCAATAGTATTTCTTACATAATAATAATTAGCATAATTCAACACTTATGCATCCATATACACATACAAATATCCATACCATACAATACAAATATCCAATACAAAACAATTAGCCAATACACTTTGTTATTTTCAGTACGTAGGAATAATCAAATAAACACAAAGATTAAAAATAAGAACCAATCAGAGTCACTCAAGACTTGGTAACGCAGTTCGATGCACACACCTACATCTGCGGGGCCACGCCCAGAAAATCAGAATACTCCACTAAAATAATCAATGAGTACAATCACTAATTATCGCGATTCTATTAGGAGGAACAACCTCCCCCTCAATACAAACCGTGATGGGTGGTCTCTACCAACCCATGGAGTATTCTCGGTAAGCTCCCCTTGCACAACCGATTAGATCAACTCCCTTGATCCTACGTGCGTAGCCGTCGGCCTCCTCCCGGAGTTCTTCAAAAAACTTTCGTAAAAGCCGTCACTTTGCCGCAAAACCGCACGCACCTCTATCTACCCCGCTTCCCCTCAATCACGGAGTAGTTAAGGTAGTTCACTCGACAGATCTCGTGCAGATCGGCAGCCCACAATTTCTGGAACTACTTCTGGCAAGTAGTTCCCCATATCTCCAAGGATCCGATCAATAAAATATTGCGGGCAAGAATCTCTCTAACCGATACAACAATAAAACCAAGAGATTGCAACTTCCAAATGTATCTTCAACAGAATATACCAGAATACCTAAAAGAGATAACATGAGATCTGAAGTAATCCACCTTTGATAACCGCTGAAGTGCGCCAATCAATTCCAGCCTTTTGACACAAGATGTTGTACATAATGTTGTAGAATAACGTTCAACATAATATACAACATGGCCAATAAATAGGATCCTTCATACCTCGGTTGTGGACTGATACTTTCATTCACCTTCGTCAGCAAATCTTATGAATACCTGCATTCAACCGAATATCTAGAGAAGATCTAAACAATAATGCAAGATCTGAAAACATTCATATATAGAATCTTCAACCTCACATATCTTCAACCGCACAACCATTCAGATATGAACCCATTCAGATTTTGTAACCACTATTTATGGGTAAATAACTTCCTCTTTAATGCAGAATATCCGCCAATATTTCTATGATCACTTCGGGTAAGAAATCTCATATTCAAGGAACCACCGGATCTATTTCGGGTAAAATGATTAAAACAAATCTCATGTGGATATTTTGCCCATAGAATAAGGTTTTATTTCTGGTAAATAAAACCAATAAATCTCAGCAAATATTTCATCCCATCAATTTAGGAACTAACCAGATTCCCAAATATTCTCAACAAACCTCCATCAATTAAAGAACTAATTCAGGTAAGAAGGAGTATAAAAATCTCACCAATATCTGGAATCAATCAAATCAGGAACCTCTGATATTTTAGGCTACAAATCAGATCTGAGATCACCAGGACAGATTTGTAGACCAAAGCAGTGTTTCTGTATGCGAACAATTATTCCAGATCCCGAATGTTGAACATAATGTTGCAACATAATGTTCAACATTTTGCTCAAACTGCTCAAAAACCATCCAGATTCCACAAACTGAGCTCTCCAGATATAGTGCCACTAATGCCAACAAATATCAGCAGAAATTCAACCCTAACAATCTCCCCCTTTGGCATTATGTGGCACAACCCAAAGCAAGCGTCAACCAAGCACACATTCTCCCCCTTTGAGCCACAATAAACCAAAACACATTCTCCCCCTTACTAGAACAACACGAGCAGTGATCACCTCAAAAAATACAGCCAAATTATTCAGAAAAGACACCACATTCTCCCCCTTTCAGCTAGCCTCACAACTCCAAAAGAAAATTCAGAAAAACTCAACCGAGTCATATCCAGAGACTCCTCTGTCTCTCTTAATAGCAAATAAAATCTCAGGCACAGCGGAATAAGAGAAAGAACACTATACCTCACATCTGACAGTAGGGTGATGAATGAAATGATGTCCAGGGTAGAAGTCGAGTTCTGAGGGGCCGAAAAGTAGTTGGAGAATTGAAAACATCGGCGGTGTTGACAGAGGGTACATGTGAAGATCCAATGGCACCGATGGAGGAAGAGCAGTGAGCAGAGCAGCGAGATAGCACTCTAATAATTCTGGAGAAAGATTCATGAGACTTTGGCGTAGGTTGCTCACAGTGATTGTCGAGGGGAGATGTCGAGTCTGGTGTCATAACATCTGCAGCAACATTGTTCTGTGTTGTATCTAATGTTACAACATTAGTCACAACATGAAGTGCTTTCTCTGAAGCTGTAGTGTTCTTGCTGTATAATTCAGACTTTCTGACCCATTGCTTCTTCATATTTATATCAGAGTGTCTAACATTGCTTTCTTCTGACCAATGTCGCATGCGACTGAAGCAGTTTCTCTCAGTATGGCCTATGAACTTGCAGTAAGCATATGCAGGACGACCACCTTTTACGCATCTAGTCTGCTTCTTCTTCTGATCATGCCCCTTGTGCTGACCCATTCTTTCAAGTTCTTTGGTAACTTGACTTCTTCTTTCAGCAGACACATTATTGAAGGCTCCTCTATTGTATCCCACTCCGGTGCGATCTCTTGAAATCTTACCCATGTTTAAGATATCATCCAGCTTTGCTTTTCCAGAATTCCACTTCTCTAATGTGCATTCAGCTTTCTATGCCCTGAGAAGAACATTTCTGAAGTTTCTTTCCAATTCTCTATAAGTTTCCTCAACTTTCAGATATTAGATTTTGATCTCCTCTTTCTCTTTATTCAGTCTTTCATTCTGCTCCTTCAGGACTTTGTTGATATTGCAGATTTGCATCCACCTCTCAAACATCATCTGATATGCTTTTCGAATATCATCGTCATGAACTTCCTCATCGCTATCAACTTTAAACTCAGATTCAGTGCAGGATGTTGTACTAAATGTTGCAACATTCTGTCTGACATTAGATAGTTTATTGCCAGATGTTGTTTCTGATGTTGCAAAATCTGATCCAACATGACTATGAGTGTCACTATCAGATTGTCCTTCCCGGATGGTTGTAAATGCAACATAGTTTCTGGTTGTCTCTTCATCTGTGGCACTACCTTCAGATTCTTCGTCACTCCAGGTGCTTGATAAAGATTTCTCTTTCTGCTTCTTGAGGGTTGTTAGGGTTGAATTCTGCTGATATTTATTGGCATTAGTGGCACAATAGATGGAGAGTTCTGTTTGAGGAATCAGAAGTGTTTTTGAGCTGATTGAGCAGTATTGTTGAACATAATGTCGTTCAACAAAATGTTCAACATTCGGGATCTGGATTTCTGGTTCGTATGCAGAAACGCTGCTTTGGTTTCAGATCCGATTTGCTGCCTAAAATGACAAGGATTCTGAATTGATTGTGGAATATCTGCTTGAGAGATTTTTGGAAAGCTATTCCTAAATCTGTTGCTAAATTGAAGTCATGTTGGGTTGAAATAGAAAGAGAATATCTCGCAGATTTGTTGGTTGGAAAGATTGATTGCTGCAGATCTTTTATTGTTGCTATTTCCAGAAGATTTGAAAGAATCATTTCCTATCTTGGTTCAGTTAATTGTGGGTGAGCTGGAGATATATTTGGAAGCTATTATCTCTCGTTATTATTGTTGATTCGGTTGGAAAGAATCTCGCTCGGTTGGAAAGAATAATTATTGCTGCAATTGAAGATCGGTTGGAGATATAATTGGAAGTTGCTATCTCTCGGGATTTGTTATTGAATTTGTTAGAGAGATTTTTGCCCGCAAATATTGGTTGGAAGATCTTGTTGAATATATTGTGGAACCACTTGTCCGAAGTGATTCCTTAATTTGTGGGCTGCCGATTCTGCACGGGATTTGAGCGAGCATCCCTCCTTATCTACTCGGTGATTGAGGGGGAGGAAGGACGGAACGGGTGTGCGGTTTTGCGGCTAGGGAGACTTTTTGACGAAAGTTTTGAAGAACTCTGGGAGGAGGCCGACGGCTACGCACGTAGGATCAAGGGAGTTGATCTAGTCGGTTGTGCAAGGGGAACTTGCGGGCAAGGGGAGCTTGCCGAGAATACTCCATGGGTTAGTAGTGACCACCCATCACGGTTTGTATTGAGGGGGATGTTGTTCCTCCTAATAGAATCGCGATAATTAGTGATTGTACTCATTGATTATTTTAGTGGAGTATTCTGATTTTCTGGGCGTGGCCCCGCAGATGTAGGTGTGCGCACCGAACTGCGTTACCAAGTCTCTTGTGTCACCTTGGTGTTTATGTTTTATCTTTGTGTTTTATTTGTCGTGCTTAAGTACTGAACTTTCAATTGGTATCAGAGCAGGTCACCCGTGTTTCTTTGTTAATAAAGAAGGTGTGATCTTGGATTTCAGTACTTGAATCATGGCTACACGTGAAGGTGCCTCCGTTGTTCGTCCTCCACTGCTCACTGGTACAAACTACACTTACTGGAAGTCTCGGATGCGTGTATTCATCAAGTCCATTGATGAGAAGGCCTGGATCGCTGTTGTTGAAGGATGGACACCGCCGATCGAAATTGACAAAGATGGCAAAGAACACCTCAAGCCGGCAAGAGACTGGAGTCGGATTGAAGAACTTACGGCCTTGTGCAATTCTAAAGCAATTAATGCTATTTTTTCGGCTGTAGATGAAGAGCAGTTCAAGCTGATCTACACATGTGAGTATGCCAAAGAAGCATGGGATATTCTCCAGAATGTTCATGAAGGAACAAGTACCGTAAAAGCTTCCAAACTCCAGATGCTAGCTTCTCAGTTTGAAAATCTAAAGATGTATGACAAAGAGACTATTGCCAAATTCAATGGGAGGTTGAGAGATATAGCAAATCAGGCCTTCCAGCTTGGGAAGAAATATTCTCAAAAGAAGTTAGTTGAGAAAACTTTGAGATCTCTTTCAGACAAATTCTCTGCTAAAGTTGCAGCCATTGAGGAGGCCAGAAATACGTCTACCATGAGACTGGATGAACTCATGAGATCTCTTCAAACCTATGAAATGAACCTGAAGCAGAATCAGAGGGACAAATGGATTGAAAATGAGTCTGAGTTAGATGATGACGTTGCCTTACTGACCAAGAATTTCAGTAGAATGATGAAAGAGATAAGCAACAAGGGTCAAAACCTCAGATCTGGTAACAATGCGGCACGTGCAAATCTTCCCTCTGCAGGCAAGAACAAAGGCAAAGGGATACAGTGCAGAGAATGTGAGGGTTTTGGTCACATACAAGCTGAATGTGTCAATACCCTCAAGAAGCAGAAAGAGAAATCTTTATCAAGTACCTGGAGTGAAGATGATTCTGATGGGAGTGTTAAAAATGAGGACATCATCAGTAATTACATTGCCCTCGCAGCCTCTCAGAAGAAGGGACCTGATTACAACAAACTAGCCAATGTCAGACAGAATGTTGCAACATTATGTTCAACATCATGTTCAACATCATGTACAACATCTACAATCGAATCAGATTCTGAAGCTGATAGCGATGGGAAAGTTAGTGACGATGATATCCGTACAACATACCAGATGATGTTTGAGAAGTGGATGCAAATCTGCAATATCAACAAAGTCCTGAAGGAGGAGAATGAAAGACTGAAGAAAGAGAAGGAGGAGATCAAAATCGAATGTCTGAAAGCTGAGGAAAACTGTAGAGAATTGGAAAGCAACTTCAGAAATGTTCTTCTCAGGGCAGAAAAAGCTGAATGCATATTAGAGAAGTGGAATTCTGGAAAAACAAAGCTGGATGATATCTTGAATATGGGTAAGACTTCAGGAGATCGCACCGGAGTGGGATACAATAGAGGAGCTTTTGATGATGTGTCTGCTGAAAGAAGAAGTCAAGTTAGCAAAGAACTTGAAAGAATGGATCAGCACAAGGGCCATGATCAGAAGAAGAGGCAGATTAGAGGTATAAAAGGTGCTCGTTCTGTATGCAGTTACTGCAAGTTCATAGGCCATACTGAGAGAAACTGATACAGTCGCATGCGACATTGGTCAGAAGGAAGAAATGTTAGACATCTTGATATGAAGATGAAGAAGCAATGGGTCAAGAAGTCTGAATTATATAGCAAGAACACTACAGCTTCAGAGAGAACACTTCATGTTGTGACTAATGTTGTAACATTAGATACAACACAGAACAATGTTGCTGCAGATGTTATGACACCAGACTCGACATCTCCCCTTGACAATCACTGTGAGCAACCTCCGCCAAAGTCTCATGAATCTTCCTCCAGAATTATCAGAGTGCTATCTCGTCGCTTTGCTCACTGCTCTTCCTCCACCGGTGCCATTGGATCTTCGCCTGTACCCTCTCTTGCACAGTAATCCACCTCTACTTCATGTTCTGCGGCCTCATCATCTAGACCGGTTGACTTCCCTAAGGTTCATTCACTTCTTAGCCGGTTCCATCGCATCCACGTCTCCAAATTTTGACATACAGACCACCGAAGATCCTCTGTCAACTCCACTGATGTTTTTCTATTCTCCAACTTCTTTTTGGCCCCTCAGAGCTCGACTCGGATGTGAGGTATAATGCTCTTTCTCTTATTCTGTTGTGCCTGAGAATTTATTTGCTATTAAGAGAGACAGACGAGCCTCTGGATGTGCCTCAGTTGAGTTTTTCTGAATTTTTCTTTTGGAGATGTGAGGCTAGCTGAAAGGGGGAGAATGTGGTGTCTTTTCTGAATAATTTGGATGCCTCTTCTGAAGTGATCACTGCTTGGGTTGTTCTAGTAAGGGGGAGAATGTGGTTTGGATTATTGTGGCTCAAAGTGGGAGAATGTGTGCTTGGTTGGTGCTTGCTTTGGGTTGTGCCACATAATGCCAAAGGGGGAGATTGTTAGGGTTGAATTCTGCTGATATTTGTTGGCATTAGTGGCACAATAGATGGAGAGTTCTGTTTGAGGAATCAGAAGTGTTTTTGAGCTGATTGAGCAGTATTGTTGAACATAATGTCGTTCAACAAAATGTTCAACATTCGGGATCTGGATTTCTGGTTCGTATGCAGAAACGCTGCTTTGGTTTCAGATCCGATTTGCTGCCTAAAATGACAAGGATTCTGAATTGATTGTGGAATATCTGCTTGAGAGATTTTTGGAAAGCCCTTCCTAAATCTGTTGCTAAATTGAAGTCATGTTGGGTTGAAATAGAAAGAGAATATCTCGCAGATTTGTTGGTTGGAAAGATTGATTGCTGCAGATCTTTTATTGTTACTATTTCCAGAAGATTTGAAAGAATCATTTTCTATCTTGGTTCAGTTAATTGTGGGTGAGCTGGAGATATATTTGGAAGCTATTATCTCTCGTTATTATTGTTGATTCGGTTGGAAAGAATCTCGCTCGGTTGGAAAGAATAATTATTGTTGCAATTGAAGATCAGTTGGAGATATAATTGAAAGTTGCTATCTCTCGGGATTTGTTATTGAATTTGTTAGAGAGATTTTTGCCCGCAAATATTGGTTGGAAGATCTTATTGAAGATATTGTGGAACCACTTGCCCGAAGTGATTCCTTAATTTGTGGGCTGCCGATTCTGCACAGGATTTGAGCGAGCATCCCTCCTTATCTACTCGGTGATTGAGGGGGAGCAAGGATGGAACGGGTGTGCGGTTTTGCGGCTAGGGAGACTTTTTGACGAAAGTTTTGAAGAACTCCGGGAGGAGGCCGACGGCTATGCACGTAGGATCAAGGGAGTTGATCTAGTCGGTTGTGCAAGGGGAACTTGCGGGCAAGGGGAGCTTGCCGAGAATACTCCATGGGTTGGTAGTGACCACCCATCACGGTTTGTATTGAGGGGGATGTTGTTCCTCCTAATAGAATCGTGATAATTAGTGATTGTACTCATTGATTATTTTAGTGGAGTATTCTGATTTTCTGGGCATGGCCCCGCAGATGTAGGTGTGCGCACCGAACTGCATTACCAAGTCTCTTGTGTCACCTTGGTGTTTATGTTTTATCTTTGTGTTTTATTTGTCGTGCTTAAGTACTGAACTTTCAAGGGTATTGGCACATTCGGCTTGTATGTGACCAAAACCCTCACATTCTCTGCACTGTATCCCTTTGCCTTTGTCTTGCCTACAGAGGGAAGATTTTCTTGTGCCGCATTGTTGCCAGATCTGAAGGTTTGACCCTTGTTGCTTATCTCTTTCATCATTCTACTGAAATTCTTGGTCAGCAAGGCAATGTCATCATCTAACTCAGACTCATTTTTAATCCATTTGTCCCTCTGATTTTGCTTCAAGTTCATTTCATAGGTTGGAAGAGATCCCATGAGTTCATCCAGTCTCATGGTAGACGTATTTCTGGCCTCCTCAATGGCTGCAACTTTGGCTGAGAATTTGTTTGGAAGAGATCTCAAGGTTTTCTCAACTAACTTCTTTTGGGAATATTTCTTCACAAGCTGGAAGGCCTGATTGGCTATATCTCACAACCTCCCATTGAATTCGGCAACAGTCTCATTGTCATACATCCTTAGATTTTCAAACTGAGAAGCTAGCATCTGGAGTTTGGAAGCTTTTACCGTACTTGTTCCTTCATGAACATTCTGGAGAATATCCCATGCTTCTTTGGCATACTCACATGTGGAGATCAGCTTGAACTGCTCTTCATCTACAGCCGAAAAAATAGCATTAGTTGCTTTATAATTGCATAAGGCCGCATGTTCTTCAACCCGACTCCAGTCTCTTGTCGGCTTGAGGTGTTCTTTGCCATCTTTGTCAATTTCGATCGGCGGTGTCCATCCTTCAACGACAGCGATCCAGGCCTTCTCATCAATGGACTTGATGAATACACGCATCCGAGACTTCCAGTAAGTGTAGTTTGTACCAGTGAGCAGTGGAGGACGAACAACAGAGGCACCTTCTCGTGTAGCCATGATTCAAGTACTGAAATCCAAGATCACACCTTCTTTGATAACAAAGTTATACGGGTGACCTGCTCTGATACCAATTGTTATTTTTAGTACGTAGGTATAATCAAATAAACACAAAGATTAAAAACAAGAACCAATCAGAGACACTCAAGACTTGGTAACGCAGTTCGGTGCACACACCTACATCTGTGGGGCCACGCCTAGAAAATCAGAATACTCCACTAAAATAATCAATGAGTACAATCACTAATTATCGTGATTCTATTAGGAGAAACAACCTCCCCCTCAATACAAACCGTGATGGGTGGTCTTTACCAACCCATGGAGTATTCTCGACAAGCTCCCATTGCACAACCAACTAGATCAACTCCCTTGATCCTACGTGCGTAGCCGTCGGCCTCCTCCCAGAGTTCTTTAAAAAACTTTCGTAAAAGCTGTCACTTTGCCGCAAAACCGCACGCACCTCTATCTACCCTGCTTCCCGTCAATCGCAGAGTAGTTAAGGTAGTTCGCTCGACAGATCTCGTGCAGATCGGCAGCCCACAATTTCTGGAACTACTTCGGGCAAGTAGTTCCACATATCTCCAAGGATCCGATCAATAAAATATTGCGGGCAAGAATCTCTCTAACCGATACAACAATAAAACCAAGAGATTGCAACTTCCAAATGTATCTTCAACAGAATATACCAGAATACCTAAAAGAGATAACATGAGATCTGAAGTAATCCACCTTTGATAACCGCTGAAGTGCGCCAATCAATTCCAGCCTTCTGACACAGCATGTTGTACATAATGTTGTATAATAACGTTCAACATAATGTACAATATGGCCAATAAATAGGATCTTTCATACCTCGGTTGTGGATTGATACTTTCATTCACCTTCGTCAACAAATCTTATGAATACCTGCATTCAACCGAATATCTGGAGAAGATCTAAACAATAATGCAAGATCTAAAAACATTCATATATAAAATCTTCAACCGCACATATCTTCAACCACACAACCATTCAGATATGAACACATTCAGATTTTGTAACCACTATTTATGGGTAAATAACTTCCTCTTTAATGCAGAATATCCGCCAATATTTCTAGGATCACTTCGAGTAAGAAATCTCATATTCAAGGAACCACCGAATCTATTTCGGGTAAAATGATTAAAACAAATCTCACGTGGATATTTTGCCCATAGAATAAGGTTTCATTTCTGGTAAATAAAACCAATAAATCTCAGCAAATATTTCCTCCCATCAATTTAGGAACTAACCAGATTCCCAAATATTCTCAACAAACCTCCATCAATTAAGAAACTAATTCGGGTAAGAATGAGTATAAAAATCTCACCAATATCTGGAATCAATCAAATCAGGACCCTCCGATATTCTAGGCTACAAATCAGATCTGAGATCACCAGGACAGATTTGTAGACCAAAGCAGCGTTTCTGTATACGAACAATTATTCCAGATCCCGAATGTTGAACATGATGTTGCAACATAATGTTCAACATTTTGCTCAAACTGCTCAAAAACAATCCAGATTCCATAAACTGAGCTCTCCAGATATAGTGCCACTAATGCCAACAAATTTCAGCAGAAATTCAACCCTAACACACTTCATATATGTCCAAACATATTCATGCAATCACCCCAATACCAAGCTCATTACATAACGCAAAACATTCACACCAAATAGGAATCCAAATACTTCACTACTCTACTCACATACATGCAACTACACACACAATATAGTATATCACGCATATGAGCATTACAATCTACACACCTTAAAAATAAAGTCCGTCCTCGGACTTTCCAACTGAGGACATAGCTAAGGGTGAGCAGATATATATACTATAGGGTCAATCTATTCCAAGCATATACGAAGGTATATGCTTATACAAATACCTCAACCATGTATCCAGACTTACATCCATGCGTATACTTACGCTATTATACATTATCTCATATTTATACACCTTCTGACATCTACTGCATGAATACATCACATGGTCGCATGCATTACTCATACACATAAATACAGACAACATGATACTTCAGATACAGGGCTAATAGGGCACTGCATACGCACATCTGTACTAAATCACAGGCATACAACCTGTATGACCCACGGGGTACACACACACACACACACACACACACACACACACACACACACACACACACACACACACACACACACACACATGTCACTACTTACAGTCATAGAATACCATATATTATACAATACAACATCCTTACCATCTTACACCATGCAAACAGAGACACACAATGAAGCACACACATGCCATAACCAGTGTTATGACATGAAATATATCATGAAACACTCACATGTTATAACTGGCGTTATGACATGAGAGACTAATACAAGCACAACCAGTACCATCACATATACACCAATATCATCACACACACACACACACACACACACACACACACACACACACACACACACACACACACACATACACACACACACACAGATATCCATGCAGCAGCATAGGTACACACAAACATGTACATGCATACATGTTCACAACCATACATACGAGTTTGTATATAGAACGAAGATTACCACTTATATACATAGATCACCGTAGGCAAGCATAAGCTCCTATACTTTCTCTAACATACCTGCTCAAACCTGAGCAGAGCGCAGAGGCTCACACATAATATACCTATAGCACACGCTAGATGTTTACACACTACATACATTTCACATAATACGATAGCTTTCTTAAACATACAGCTTGTAGGTCAACCATCCGCAATCATATATACTTTACAATATCAACATTCCAACCCATATTCATACAAGTATCTAAAATAGTAGTTATAGTTATAGCTGCAGTAGCAGTTGCACACACGAGTATATTACAGAGATATACTCGACCACAAATATAAGAGAGAGTGAGTGAGTGAGAGTGAGAGTGAGAGAGAGGGAGATATATATATATATATATATATATATATATATATATATATATATATATATATATAATACATTTGACAACTATTTTTGAATCTTAGGGCTGACTAGGACAAGCTGACTTTGACAAACAGGTTGATAGAAAGACGGCTCAGATTAAATCATGGGGAATGAATGGCTTGGATACAGTTTTGTTAAAGTTTTGGGAGGAAATCTTAAATTTCGGTGGAAAATAGTTGGGGGTAAAAAAATTAAAATTTTGAAATTTAAGGAGAAAAAATAGTACGCCTCGAACCTTGGCCTACGGCTATGGCCTCCCACGCTCAGGATAAGAAATGACGAATATGTGCTTCTTCCAACAATAGTGCCAATTAAGAGGTCATTTCATGTGCAGGCGAATCGAGCGAAAGATATTACACTCATAACTCCTTCAATCTTTTGCTTACTGCCCTCAGAGAGTTCCTCATAAATGCCCACAATCCTTGCCCAAAGGTCGAGGCAAAAAAACACGGCACAACTCTATGCGCATTAATTCCACTTGCGTACAGTTAGTTTGCCAACAATTTTCGAATCCGGTGAAGTTTAATAAACTACGGATTAAAATTGGTCTAATTGCAACCTTTAATTAACGGTGTATTCAAATTAATTGGTCTCATATTTAATAAACACACCTACTTTACGCCAATTAATGGGTCTCATATTTAATAAAGAGAAGTACTTTAATTATTAGACAGATTAAGTGGATTCTACGTTTCATGAATTTCAGTAGGATTTGAAAATTGTTTAATGTGTCTAATAGTTTACAAACTTGAAAAGACTGAGTAATAGTTTACATGTCTAATAGTGGATTTTTCCATATTAATGAAGAGACCTATCCTTTTAATAAACTGTGTTTTGAATCCACAATTTTTCCGCTTGCATTAACATCCCGCCCAAAGCTGGAGAGGAAAAAGCGCTCTTAAGTCTTAACCCATGGCATCACTCCCAAAGGCAGTAAGTGGGTAACTTAACCGAGTGCAGCACTAAACGAGGGGACATACCATAATTAACCATTGCCGTGGAAAATGACAAACTGAGGGTAGTGCTAATTGCTAAACAAACCGACACTCTGAAGCCATGCACCTCATTGGTCCAGACTTGTGGGGACCACAATTCACCAGATTGGCATAGAATAACATCAAAAAAACTTCAACCTCGCACCTCATTGGTCCAGACCTAAACCTGCAGATTGCCACAAAAAACATCATCACGTCCGTTCATCTAAAGCCATTCACTCTTCACCATCTAAAATATAAAGTCCCCAACCCTTTTTCATTTCCAAGCAGTCGATTAGTTTTATTTGGAGGAAAAAGCATAAAAACTCCAAATTCCCCTCTCATCTAAAATAGTGACTGACGGCAAGGTTAAACCAGGCTCCGACGAATGCAAGGACGGTGGCTCGAAGGAGAAACATGTCTCTCGCTCTGTCAAGGCCAGACTCCAGTTCCCACCAGCAGTATCAATCGATACTTGAAGAAGGTCAGTACGCTCAGCGTGTTAGTACAGGAGCTGCGGTCTACATGGTTGTTGTACCTCGATGTTAAGGTATTGAACTAAGTTTTAGTCTAAAGTTTGTTTCTTTTCCAGTGTTGAACTCAAAGGTTGCATTTATTTTCTTTGATTAGGTTTTGTAATTGGCCGAAAGCACGACGAGAGATAACAAGAAGATCATGAGCATACGAAGGCACGTGCTGTTGGCAGTGCGAAATGATGAGGAATTAGGAAAGTTACTTGCAGGCACCACGATCGCGCATGGTGGGGTCCTTCCAAACATAACCATGTGCCGCTGCCAAAGAAGACATCATCAACAGAGAAGGAAGGGGGCAGTCGTCGTCTGTAGGTCTCTAAAGAAGGCGGCCAGCTACGTTTACAAGGGTTAGGGTTTCGAGTATGTGATGTTGTACTTACGTAATCTTGGGTGTTTTTGTTTGTTGTTTTTTTGGGTAATTGTTTTTTTTTGTTAATGTTAGATAGTGACGATGGTGTTGATTAATGGTGGTAGGATTTGTTTTAATGGAATTTGTATGTTGCTTTAACTTCATTCGTTAGAAATGATAAACATATTTTAACGCACGAGTTTGAATGGTGTGTTTTAATGCTTCTTCGTATTAGTTGTGTATGTTAACATTTCCAAACAATCCAAGTCAATTTAATTTGTTTGGACTATTTATCTGTTGGATTCGATGGGTAGGTTGATGCTGAGAAAGAGTATGAGTTTGGGTTGTTTGGACTATTTATCTCATTTATCCTAAAGCATCACAAGTCAAGTTAAGCATCAATTCAATTTAATTTGTTTGGACTATTTATCTGTTGGACTATTTATCTGTTGGAATCCAAGTCAAGCACAACTTGCACAATTTGTATGTTACTCATTTATCCTAATGAGATGGCTTTGATGTGTGCTCATGGTATTGTGGATTGTGAAGGGTCGAGGATAGTTAACAAACGGATTGGTGCTATTAGTATGATTGATTTCTTTATGTTTTGTCTAAAATAGTTGACATATTTATTGTTGATCATGATTTGTTCTTTCAGTTTTTCCATTGAGATGTATGCATTTTAGTTAAATATATTTGAAACATTACGATTTCTTATGCTAATAACAACTTTTAGAAATGATACAATTAATGGCATTTATTGAAGAAATTGTTTTTGAACTTTTTAATGGAGAAGTTTATATTGAACAAGAATCTATTTGGTATTTTGGACGTTTAATCCTACAAAATTCGTCAAAATACTTCAAAATCAGATGAATAACAAGATACTATTAGAAGCGTTGTTCGAGGTCTCATGCTTATGAAGTCATGCTTTATGATCTAGAATTATTGCAACATGGATTTTATTAAAGTGAGTAACATATACATTATCATTGTGTTGTTATGGCTGAAAAATTGTTATTGATCACTTAAGCCGGTTGCACATTTTTCAGAAAACATTCAGTGAAAAGAGAGGAATAGAATGTTGGTCATCTTATTTTTATTTTAGGGCTCTGCTACATGCACCGCAGTCCTTTGTGGTGAGTGTACTATTTTTTGTTATATTGGGAATAAATATCAAATCAAGTGTCTTGGAAATCACATCAGAAACGAAATTTTTTCTCAAAATATTAAAAGATAAGACATGCACCACAAATACTTCGGTGTAATTAGCAATTCTCTTATTTTATTAAAGGGAGTAACCTACACTGTTACAATGTCACTATGAGTAAAAAATTTGTCAATGGGCAAAAAATGGGATGGCTTATATGCGCCTCAATTAAGGTGCATGTATGTGACACGTTGTCAAAATTAGAAAGAAAAATCATGATCATAGGGTCACATCTCTCATCCACTTCCAATTTCTTTCCACATTTGGCCAACTGTCCCATACAAGCACCTCTTTTTTTAGGTGCATAGAGCAATTCTCAAAAAAATTACAGTGAAAAGCAACCAAGAGAGGGAGATAAAATAATCATAAAAAATGTATAGGAGTATGCGGTGACTATTATTCAAGACCATCAATTCACAAACACAAACATTAGCACTTCAGTCACGCTTAATTTGTCATGGGTCAATAGAACTATGCTTAATTTGTCTAACTATATTTTGTAGAATAGAAAGTTGAAGTCTTTTTTACATTGATTCGAAGAAGATCATGTGTTCGATTTGTTTGTGTTTGTGTTTGGATGGTCCTATAGAAGTCATTCATTCCGCTGCTTCCATTTAGACATTGCAGCTTTCTTCGATTATTTGCTCAGCAATTTCTTCATGTGGTACGTTTACAAAACTTTAATTAGTTTTTAATATATTTTGATACTAAAAGTTTAGATATGATTGATGTTATTCATGTTAAGGACACTAAGATGATATAACATAATTATCGTTTGCGAGTTTGGTTTTCATATAATTATTTTTGAGAACACATGGAGTATGTGAGTATGCATATAATTTTTTTTCATATAATTATTAATTTAGGCACATCAACTTCTTAAATTATTATTCAGTGTTGAGGACAAAAATGATATCTGATACGACTACTTTGACCGGGTCCGAAGGAGCCAAGTCAACCACGACCAGTCAACCAGCCAAACTACGGCCTCGGGCTCCGGCCCAAGGATCTTACGGGCGGGTCGCGTTTCTCCACCCACGACGAAGGCCCAAGAGATTGCCCACTTCTGTAGTGGAGGAAATCGGGGCCCAAAACGAGGAAGCCTTCGCCAAATATGGCAGCCGCCCCGTGCCATCATGATCCGCCAATTATGGCAGCCACCTTCATGGCTCGCCAAATATGGCAACCGACTTCATGGCCATGACTCGCCAATGATGGCGGCCACTTTCAATTCCATCACTCCACCTTCATAGCATTTATCCCTCCATAAAGCATGGCAATTATTGGGGTCAACATGCCCCATTAGCACGACCTCATCAATGTCGACCATGATGTCTCATCATGGCCCATTACTATGGGACTCGCCTATATGAAGAGGCGGGAGGCATCATCACCAGAGGCCGGATCTTCGCGATCTACAACCATGGTATCGTATACTATTACTATTACTCCTTCTTCCACCTATAATATTCTTCCTCCAAAGCTCGGCCTGAGGACTCGGGTATCGGTCTCTCCGCGAGCCATACTCGATCCCACCGAGCTCCTACACAGATCCGTACTGACTTAGGCATCGGAGGGGAATTGGTCGGAACCAAGGTCCGACCCCCCTGATGAGCTCCCTCGTCTATTCAGGTCCAGGAGATCCAGCGACGCCGAGGCTACCCCTCAGCGTCCTTCCAACCGGAGCCGAGCGCCCACGTCCCCGAGCCCGTTCGTCTCCTCCACCACGAGGATGTCGCTCTGCCGAGGCCACCCCTCGCCGAGCCGACGCGAGGATCCACGCGTCCCGCGATGAGTGACTCTGCCTTCAACCGATCCCAGAGGTCGTCGTCTCGCCGAGGCTACCCCTCGGCCCGCCAAAGAACGGAGCCGCGCCTTCCCGCTCGAGTGAACGTGCCATCGGCCGACCCCACCGGTCATCTCCATCTCAATCGACAGCCACGACAACGCGAGGGTCCCGCGCTTCCCCCCTTTGACCGCGTTGACCACGCACCTTCCACACTATTAATGTGTTCTGCTAAAAATAGCAGAAACATTTGGCGCCGTCTGTGGGAACGAGTCGACATCCACGTCGTCAACTGCACAGGCAATGACTCGTTCCGTTAATCAAGAATTTGAAAGACCGACTGCCGAATAGGTGACAGACCCCCTCATCTTACCCTCGCGCTCTCTCATCTAATGAGGATTTGTACCTCACGTCATTTGGCAGCAAAATCTCATTGGGGGATAAAAATCTACGATGATGTGGGGATTTTTACTCCCTTGCAAAATCCCATTACGATCACCGCGTCTCGCACTCTCTCACCTCGTGAGGATTTGCACCTCACGTTCTTTTGGCCACCCCCCATTCAGAGTCTGACGAGAACCCTTGACTTTTCTCCAATTACTTGGTGGCTTCCCCAAGAAAGCTTCCCCTCTTCATGAAAATTTCCTGAGATCAACCCATGATCTGTCGAAGCCGCTTCTTTCAGGCCTGTCGATGGATGCCGACGGCCGCCAGCCGATGACCGACGACGGAGTCCACATCGCCTCGAGATCGGCAACGGTCTATTGAAGCCCCTTCTTTCAGATCAGTCGATGGATGCCGACGGCCCTCGACCGATGACCAGCGCCTGAGTCCCTGGTGCCTATCAGAAGTCGATGAGCTCCGCGGATAAGGTTTAATTTCATCGATGCTCAGCAACGAGAACCTGCCCACCTCTGGTCGGTAACCTTCTCTGGATCCAATCAAGTGGAGCCCGATCAAGCCATAGGATTTGAGGAGGAGAAGCTGCTGGGGGCGTCGGCGAGCCCGTTCGTCTTGCGGTCGAGGATCGCGCTGAACCTGAAGGGCGTTGGGTACGAGTTCCTCCCGGAGTCGTTCGGGGGCAAGAGCGAGCTCCTCCTCAAGTCCAACCCCGTGTACAAGAAGAGCCCCGTCTAGATTCATGACGGAAATCCCGCCTGCGAGTCGTTGATCATCGTCGAGTACATCGACGAGATTTGGGCCGACGGCAAGGCACCGATCCTTCCGGCCGAGGCGTACGATCGTGACGTCGCTCTCTTCTGGGCTGCGTACATCGACGACAAGTTCTTTCCTTCTGTGAGGGGAGTAGCAGTTGCACAGACAGAGGAGGCCAAGGCAGAAGCAGTGTCATAAGTGCACGCAGGGCTACAGCTCCTGGAGGAGGCCCTCCAGAAATGCAGCAAAAGGATGGACTTTTTCGGAGGCGACGCCATCGGGTATCTCGACATTGCCCTCGGGTGTTACGTAGGATGGATCAAGGCGACCGAGACGATGTCGGGCATGAAATTCTTTGACGAGGAGACTCCGTTGTTGGCCTGATGGGCGGAGCGGTTCTGCGTGGGTGCTGTCGCGAAGGAGGTGATGCCGGCGAGCAAGAGTAGCGAGATCGGGTCACCCCCGACCCCCTTGAACTAAACTTTGGGTCTGATCCTGCCTGCATCTAGAGGAGCTCGTAGTCCTACCCGGATCCGATGACATCCGCTGTTTGGTCGCCACTGACTGGCCGCCTTGGTCTCAGATCGGATCATTCCCCAAATCTCTGATCCCATTGCATGACCTGCCGTCCGATCGCCACCAACAGGATGCTTCACTCGCTCCCCCAGCGATCAGCATATAAGGGGAGATGCAATTCTCCGATCAGTCAGCAGGGAGACCGTTGCCGGGGAGAATAGGCGGCTGAGATCCACGACCAGTGAAAAAGCGACTGCGTGCGGCTAGGGACCTACAGCGTCGCCGAGGGGGCCGCTACAGCCTCCGACACGGCCAGTCGCGAGACCCATGAGGCCAAGGCAAAGCTTGGCTCTCCCGGTGAGCCTCGGAGGTCTCAACTCCAGGATGGCTACGAATTAAATCCTTTGGAAAGATAAGTGAATCTCTTTCACTCCCAAACTCAAGTAGTTTTCTCTCAATACTCATTCTCCCATAGCATCTAATCCAGCTACCTACAGCTACAACTCTCCATGGCGGATGATGCGAGATGCGCCAGCAACATCCAAGCATTGTTCATCCCATTCCTCCGACCAATCGAGCTGCCGAGCATGGGAGCACCCCGGTGCTACCTTGCACGCAGACCTTCGCCTAAGGAGCACCATGGATTAAGCGTCATCCTAACTGCCGTCGTCACCTGGCAATCTCAACTACAGCTTCTACACGGGTGCTGGGCTTAAGGCCAAATGGCACCTGCAAGATCGGGCCAGACATCAGGGGATACAGCGGGATGTTCGCGCAGCGGATGACGGGGAGGAGCGGGACGACGATCCTGACAACCACAATGAACATCGACGGGCCGTTCAGCAGCATCTTGGGGTTAATGGGGATGGTGCCTCTCCACATCGGTGTCGCGCACCTCCAACCGAGCACCCCCTCTCCGGCATCACAATGGCACCCGGAGGTGCTTCAATCAAACATCGCGCAATGAAGCAACAAATCCAACATCTGTTGTTATTCTGACAATGAAAGTGGGGCATTGGGTCATAGAGCGCACACTGAAGTTGTTGTATCCCCTCGAGCTTGGATTTGGCCATTTCCTCAAAAGCTCGGTATGTCTGCAATGTCGTCGACTTCCATTCAACCTCCCCGGGGTCACGCAAACTTCATCGGGCTTCATCCAACCAAGATCGACCAGCCTCGACGTCGAAATGGGATAACAGTGCTTGAGCTCGTCGACTTCCGTACAAAGATCGTCGACCTCGGAACAAGGATCGCCGACGTCCAACTAGGGACGCCGACCCCATGAGGCCCATCGGCCCAGACTTGACCTTTCCAGCGGCTTCATCCGAGCTTCGTGTCGTCGACCCGGTTTTGAGCTCCGTATGTCTGACACTCAGGTGCCTGACCCTAGTCCGAGCTGCGTGTTGACGACGACTGATCAAGTCCGAGCCTCCGACCAATGGCGATCAGATTCTAGCTGGCGATCGAAGTCGATCACGCTCTACGAAGATCCGAGCTCAACCCAGCACGGCTCCCTCTGAAGAAGAGATCGATCCTGAATAAGCTCCGTCAACTCCGTTGCTGATCCATACAACAGGTCCGAACCGAAATGATTTCCAGCTACTCGAGCCTGCCATCTCCCTAGGCGAACTCGAGACGTGGAAGGGGGCAAGGAATGGCAGGCACAGGAGGACATTACCACCTTCGCCTTCCACGCTCGCCCGAAACACACTCCATCATCGAACTTCAAGGGGCATCTCAAGGTTCTTGAGCATCTCGGGTCTGAGAGTCGCTTAAGCGGGGAGATGTCTGCCGCCACTCATCTCCAGGATCAAACCTGAGAGGTACTCATCACCTCAAGATTTGAGGGCAGTTTTCGAGTCAAGACACCCGTCTGATCCAGCATAGTCCGAGCTCAAAGCAGAGTAACCGGCCATGCCGAGCCCTCTTTGCAAACCAGGCCGAAGCACAGTCGTCTGAGTTCGAGCAACTAAGAAGCTCATCGGACTGTGGCCGAGCCGATCTGGTCGAAGCACCACCGTCCGAGATTCGAGCATCCAGACTGCTCCTCTGACCGTGGCTGAGCCGATCTGTCCGATGCCATCTGGCCGAGGCGACACCGGCCGAGTTCGAGCATCCAGACCGCTCCTCTGACCGTTGCCGAGCCGATCTGTCCGATGCCATCTGGCCAAGGCGACACCGTCCGAGTTCGAGCATCCAGACCACTCCTCCGACCATGCTACTGGGTCCCTGCTTGCAAGCTGCTCCTGCATCTATCCGAGCTGGACGAGGTAGCGGCAGAGCGCCACCATGGAATCTACGAGAATCCTCAGAAGGTCCCCACTCCTTCGTCGGCCATAAGTCGAGGGGCAACTCCCCTTGCCACCAAACGAACGAGATCGATCGTAAGGCTGGGGGCAACTCCCCCCGCAGATCGACCCACTCCTTTGTCGGTCGTAAGTCGAGGGGCAACTCCCCTCGCCACCGAACGAACGAAATCGATCATAAGGCTGGGGGCAACTCCCCCAGCAGATCGACCCACTCCTTCGTCGGCCGTAAGTCGAGGGGCAACTCCCCTCGCCACCGAACTGTAGGAATATTATGCCCTCGAGGCCATTTATTCCTGTGTGAATAGCACAAACATCTTGTTCGAAATAACAGTAAGCTGTTTGGTAATAATTTATCTAAGCTATATTGTAATGTAGTCAACATTAGATATAAACTTAGGTAAAGTCCTGAGACTTTATGCAAGGTCAAACGGGTATCGAGATGAGTATCTCGATCATGGAGAAACGTTTGACCGTCTGTAGCATAAGTCTAAAATGGTTCGTGGTCGTAGATGTTCCGAGACAAGGATATCGAAACATCGGATAGACCATTGTGTCTTAGTCTTCACCGTTTAGCGGTGGCGATGATCTCATGATCGCTTGACTTGGCGAAGTCGAAGACGAGACACAGGTGCTCATTAGAATGAGTTCACTGAACGATCCACTAGAGTTATCATATGGTTATATTGACCAATCTGTCAGTGATAACTCTGAGTGATGATAGGATAGTTGGTCCTTTGACTTGAGGTCATTTTGACGGACCTGTGCGTGAACGGTGCCACTTAGATCAACTAACCTAGCTTCGAGGCAAGGCATGTCGAAAGGTCTTTTGATTGGGTGTCACTTGAAACGTACGAGGTGAGTAATGACCAAGAGAGGATTCGTCTCTCCCGGTCAATGGGAGTTAGTGTCGTAGAGTTAGTTCGGTCTTTAGTAAAAACTCTGCGCAGAGTATGTTGGAAGAAGTCCAATATTTATTGACTAAAGATTGATAGAAACTAACCGGAGTCAAGTTATTGGGGTTGACAGTTTGACCGTACCCCAGACTTGATCCGAACGACATATTTAAGACGAAGAGACTATAACTGCGGAATTCATCACGGAAACAGTCAGGTGGTCCCGACAATACTCAGGTCAATGAGTTAACCACATAATGATGATTCCTGAAGCAGGGACGGCAACCACTGCTCGTGGTCACTGCCGTATAGGGCTTCGAGCCCAACCTGTTGTAAGGGTCAGGCTGTAGGGTCTCACACAGAGTGTAACGCTTCGTCTAGTAATAGGTAGAAATTAGTTAGGGAGAATATTTTGCATTTTGATGCAAGGGATGAAATAATTGCATTTAATGCAATATGGTAGTTTAAGCTTAGATAGGGACTATTTTGCATTTGATGCAAAAGCGATTAAATGTGTATTAAATTGTTTAATACAAAATTTAATAAAATAAACGCAAGGAAAAGTTCACGGGTAAGACGAAAATATTCCGGTCTAGACCCAGGTTCGAACGGCGTCCAAATCGGACACCAAATGCTCAAGTTAGAGCCAAAACAGCCCAAAGTATTAGACCAGGCCAGGCCCAGGCAGAACAGGCTGCCTGGGCTAGCCCAGGCGCTACCTGGGCTAGCCAGGCACAAGCCTGGGCTTAGGCCAGGCTCGGCCTGGGCAAGCCCAGGCGCGCCTGGGCTCTGCCCAGGCGCGGGCCTGGGCGAGCCCAGGCCGCCTGGGCGAGCCCAGGCGCGGCCTGGGCTCTGCCCAGGCTGTGTTGCGCGCGCAGATCGAGGCTGTGGGGTCCCTGGTGGGCCCCACACGCCTAGGGTTGCAAACCCTAGGCAGAATCATCTTGACGGCTGCAGTTTTGCGAAAATTGACTCTTGGGCTGATCTTTGGACGGTCAATTGGAGGGTCAAACGAACTCCGATTGACGAACAGTTTTTTCCTATGCGTTCACCGTTGAACGCTCGTCGTATTGATAGTTTGTATCAATCCTGAAGCTCAACGGTGAGTGAGTTAAAATTCACGGAAGTTTGCACTTTGTGAAGTGCAAACTAACTTGATTTTAATAATCCCATTGTTTAGTCCCACATCGGATTTTGAGAAAAGGGGAGAGTCCGCCGCCTATATAAATAGGGGTCTCCCCCTTCCTCAAAACTCGTCCCAAGCTCTAGATCTGAGCGGCTCTCGTAAATGTTGGAGCACACTCGGATCTATGCTTAAATAAATATTTCTCTATCTCCCTAAATTTCTGCCTTACTCCTGCGGGCTCTAGCAAAGCCACAAAGGAGTTCGGATTCTGAATCTGAAATCTTGGCGGAGGTTTCACTCGCGTGAAACTTTCTTCGGCGCGTGGTTGGCTCGGCGGCACGGGGATTGATCGCCTCGGGATGTGGAGCGGTTCGAGGAGCGGTTCGAGGAGCGGTTCAAGGAGCGGCTCGGCGCGGGACGGGAGCAGCTCGGAAGACGGCGCGGAACATCTCGCCTGCTCCAGGGCTGAGATTCCGGGTATGTGGTTAAAGTATTTTATTAGCATTAGTTTAGTTTAATCGCAGTAGGCTAGATCCTTCTTGGGATGGTCAGATCCATCCCAAGTCGGCATAGATCTTGGCATAGGGTCTTGGACCTTAGGGCTAAGTTAAAAATGTTTTAATTGCATGTTAATTTAGATTAACTAGTTTTTCTTCCGCTGCTATTGTTTTTGTGTCTATGTTCCGTCCGACTTAGGACGGGACTAGAATTTTTGTGCCCCAAGGGACCGCCAATTCCCCTACAGTGGTATCGGAGCCTAGGTTTGCGTAGTCGAACTAGCCTGCGATTATTTTAAACTATTAAATGCTTTTAAATACTTTTGAAATGTTTTAAAATTATGAGATAAAATTTTAAAAATGTTTTAGATGTTCAAAAATTCTTTTTGATATTTTTGAACATGAAATTTTTTTTTAAAAAAAAATAACGTTTTAAAATTTATGTGATAATTTTAAAACTAATTTTAAATCTTTAAAAGTTTAAAATTATTTTGGATGCCTAAAATTTTTTTATATGATAAATTTTTTAAGCATGAAAATTTTAAAATGGTGTTTTTAAATTTATGTGATAAATTTTAAAATTGATTTTAAGGCTTTAAATTTATGCGATAAGTTTAAAATATTTTAGATGTTTAAAAATTATAAATGATAAATTTCTAAACATGGAAAAATTTTAAAAGTGATGTTTTAAATTTATAAGATATTTTTTAAAACTGATTTTTAAAAGTCTAAAAATAGTTTATGCGATAAACTTAGTTTATTTAATTGTTAAATAGTTGTGCACTATCTTTATGCGATAAATTAGTGTAGTTTTTTTTAATGGCTTGTTAATCTTGTCCCTTATTTGATAACACAAGACAACCCTTTAGGTTAGCCATTAAAAATGATTAAAATTTATTACTTGAATTTTAATGACATGATATGTTTTAATAAATCATTAACAACAATATTAAGACCTAATTCCTGATTAGGGTAGTCCTTTAAATGATTTTCAATTCTAATTGTTATAATTAATTTTCATTAAAGGACTTCGCTTCTAGCGTTGTTAATAAAATTTATTAAAATCCTAACAATGATTAGGATAGCACGTGAACCTTATAGTTGATAAGGACTTAATAAAAGTTATTAAACAAATCCTAAAAATTTTGAATTTAAGGATTCAACTAGTTGATGGGTTTAATTAGTTGTTAATAAAAGCTGTTTAGTCTATGGCATACATACAAAAATGACAAGCTTCATTCAATGGACCATGATCCAGTCAATGTGCTTGGCTAAGAGTTCTGGGTCAACCCTTGCTAGTCCAAGGGGTAGTGATCCTGGCTTAGTCAATTCCCTGGCTGAGTTCCGCTGGACCGCAATGTCGCGAATCATGATTGTATGACACCCTGGACTATATCTAAGTCAAATACGTTAATGATCTTTTTCAAGATTAGTCGTAGCCCTCCTTGTTTTAGGGGTTAGCAACTATAGGGCCCGTGTTATAGTTGTTGAGATACACTCAAGCTGTGACATGGCAACCCTGTAGAAACCAACTCCTTAAATACATAAGATGAAATCTTGACTAACCCTAACCGTCGTCTCGTACCCCGAGCGCCGGCGTAAGTTAAGTCAACGATGTAGTCTGACTTGATGTAGTCTAAGACCTGACCCAAACCAACGTGTCGTGCATACACCGAGCTGCGGGGCAAGTCAGGCTAGACACGAAAACAAGGGTCTGACTAGACTAGACAATGTGATTTGGATGAGCACACTCATGATCACGAATGGCTAGGGGCAAAAACCGATTAAGAGAGTCATATCCGATATGATCGATGAAGAGTCATCTTCCGATCACAGAGTCAATCAACTTGTTGAGCTACACTCAAGGTTGTTTAGACTCAAGGTGATTGGAACTCTTACCCATTAATTTTAATTCGATTAAATCGTTCGTTATTAAGCTTTAAAACGTTCGTAAAAATAGTGGGAGGATATAGATAGATAAAAGCCAATCTACCTATATTTAATATTGAACATATGCTAAAACTAGGGCAAGACTATGTTTACCGTAGGAATTAAAATATAATATTTTAATAAGTTAATTGGTCAAAAGTTGATTAATTGAATATCAAGTTAAATTCTAATTGATGTAATTAAACTATATTCTCATTGACATTAAATGACCTTCTAAAGAACAGACTTAAGAAATATGATTTCATTAAGTTCTGGGTCCAACAAATAAATTAAAGCTACATGTCACTCGTCTCTATATGAGGCAGCTTGAACATATAGGACATTCAAAGTATGTTTCTCCCTACAACTTGTCGAGCTACCCTCAAAGTTGTATGGACAAACAATTTTGATCCACAAAGTTCGAAAATTCGATCAAACCGTTTGAGTCGAATACAAGTGCATGAGCGATGCAAGACTATGTATCCCAACCGGATCTTGAGACAAGCAACTTCTTGAGCTACACTCAAGATTGCAAAGCTCAAGCGTTTGGATACATAAGTTGCTTGCATAGCTATTTATTTATGTTGATATCTAAATGTGATTTAGAAAAGGAAGAAGGCACTTCGGAAAGTCAATTGAGAAAGTTAGTTTAATTTATCATTAGTAAAGGCATAAGTAGGAGGAAATGAAAATGTGACATATTTTGATGTCACGATTTCAGAATAAATTGTTATACAAAAGACGTTTAACACATTTTAATGAATGTCGTCACATTGCTTCTGAAGTAATGTTTTGTGTTAAGTAATTTGTAAATAACTAAATATATATTAAATGTTAATATATAAATACACAAGATACACTACTACAAAAAGGACCTTTAATAGCACACCTTTAATAGCGCTTGCCAATTATAAGCGCTGTTAATTAGAGGCACATATAATAGACAGCGCTTCTTTTTGCAAGCGCTGTTAAAGGTCGGAGAATAGACAGCGCTTCTTTCTGCAAGCGCTGTTAAAGGTCCGATAATAGACAGCGCTTCTTTCTGCAAGCGCTATGTATTAGAGACACAGATAATACACAGCGCTTGTAGAAAGAAGCGCTGTTAAATGTCAGACAATAGACAGCGCTTCTTTCTACAAGCGCTGTTAAAGGTCCTAATAGACAGCGCTTCTTTAGAACAAGCGCTGTTAAAGGTCCCAATAGACAGCGCTTGTTTAATACAAGCGCTGTTAAAGGCCACCCTTTAACAGCGCTTTCACAAACAAGCGCTGTTAAAGGGGGGGCCTTTAACAGCGCTTGCACAAACAAGCGCTGTTAAAGGCCCCCCCTTTAACAGCGCTTGTTTGTGAAAGCGCTGTTAAAGGGTGGCCCTTAACAGCGCTTGTATTAAACAAGCGCTATTAAAGATATTATACATTCACGGTTCCGCCCATATTTTTCGTTTCCCCCCTTTTTATTCCAGGCCCTAACCTTTGCCATCTCAAAATCTCAAGCTTTCGAATTGGTTGGAGATGATCGCCTTCGGCGAACCTCACGATCGGAAGGGCCGGTATCGACCCAAAGGGAGGTCACAGGAGCCGTCATCGCTTGCCCTTTCGCTGAGGGCGACTTCCCAACTATTTCAGCATTTTTTCGTTTGCCCCCTTTTATTCCAGGCTCTCATCCTCCTATCTCAAAATCCACATATTCTCCTCTCACAGACTCTCTCTCCCTCCCCCTTCCTTCCCTGCAATCGCTGGCGAGCTCCATCTTCTATCCCGGCGACATCGATCTTCGGCCCCGATCGATGGACGGTTAGAAACCCCTTCTTCGGATTCCTCGGCGCTGCCGCTGCCCTCGTCTTCTCATGTAAGCTAGGGTTACTCATCTCTCTCGCGATCTGATCCGATCCGATCAAAATCTAAGTTTTTAATTGATTTTTGTTGTGATGTTGGCATGTGAGCGGCGTATGGGACGGCGAAGAGCGGGGTCGGAGTGGCGTCGATGGGGGTCATGAGACCGGAACTTGTGATGAAGTCGATCGTGCCAGTTGTCATGGCTGGAGTGCTTGGAATCTACGGGCTGATTATTGCTGTGATCATCAGTACGGGGATCAACCCCAAGGCGAAGTCGTACTACCTTTTTGATGGGTACACTCACCTGTCGTCGGGTTTGGCTTGCGGTCTTGCGGGTTTGTCTGCTGGAATGGCGATCGGGATCGTCGGAGATGCTGGAGTTAGGTAAAAGCCGAGATCTTGATATTGGTTTAGTTATTATTTTTTTCTTTTCTGTGATTGAGACTGTGATTATTTGTTGTTTACTTTATTTGTGATGATTATTGGATCTAATAAATACCATTTTATCATGAACAAATATAGCTGTTGATGATTAGATCTAAATCATTATTTGCATGGTAGAAATTTTACCGGTTCTGCAGATTGCTATCATGAGTAAATACTGTGAAATAGATGGAGTTAAACTCATGTTTATTCTCTGGGCACTGCTAGATGCAGTGTCTAAATTTGCTTCTGGTTCACATCTAAATCTTGTCGATATGATTATTATTCTGACACACTAAATTTTCATCATTATGCAATATGAATCCTTATGGAAGCAAGCGGATGATAACACTGAAATTACATTTGGGAATATGGAGGTAGCTTACCTCTAAAACGTAGGAGAGGCCACATCAAATCTTCTAAAGAATCTGAAACTACTGAAGGAACTGCCAAGAGAAATGTGGCAAGCAGACAGCAATCACAAGCAGCATTGAAAGGAAGCATAAGCTTTGAACTGTGTTTAATATGGCAATGATTTTGGTTTGTTGGAAATTATAAAGGCACCTCTTTTATGCTCATTTGCAGCAGAGAAATGTGGCAAGCCAATTTGAGAAAGTCAAGCTGTGTATATAACTAGGAGCCATTTCGAAGATGAGGAAGTACAAGCTGCTAGTGAAGAACAGTGGAAGGCAAGAAAAAAAATCCGAAGAGGAGAAAGAAGGCGGCTGAAGGCCGGGAAGAGGAGGACAAGCCGGACAGGCTCATAGAGCAGCACAACGCCAGATTTTCACAATGTGGAGGGGATAAATCTAAAGATGCCATAGGTTCTGGACATAAAGAAGTTAGAAGACGGTTTGAGTCATCTATCTCATGTAGGTAAGTGGGTATATGCTGTATTGCCTTTTCTTCTCAAATATTCCACCATTGAATACAATTCATATTATGTTTAATCAAACTAAATTTACATTCAAATCAAACTAAATTTACAAGTACTTGTGAAACCTTAAACATCAATTTTGACTTGCCAAAAGGTACTTAAATCAGTAATAAAGAAATTATTCAGAACTTGTTCTTTTTGTTGCATCTTAATTCCTATTGGATTTTCACAAACTGTGTTTTGCATGAGTGCAAACCTCAGTTTCATTTTGACTTAAATGAAACCTTAATCTTAGAAAATGTGTAGACATATCAAGCTGAAAGAGTTACTTATGTATTTGTTTCCAGTGGCTTTGTGAATTTATTTCTAATTCATTGATCACGTACATGCGTCTCAATGAGGTGAAAAGCATGCATTGGTTAATTTAGGAGATACATGTGCAAAATTATTGTGCTATGATCTTTTTGAATTTGTACGGCTGTAAAATAGCACTCGGTTTTATAATTCAGTTGATGATATCTTTTTTATTAACTCAATTTGATTATGTTTTATAATTTGTACGTGCAATAGAATTCTTATATTATTATTTATTTGTTTGCCCGCACTCATTTTTAAATTAAATGCATTGTTTTGCATCAAAGAGATGCATATGAGGGAGTTTCTCCGGTAGTAGTGGACTTTGGGAGTGAGAGTAATTTTTTTAGAACATGATTAGGTTGTATTTAGACATGTACCTACCCTAAGTTGTTCTATTAAGATTTTTGTTTTTATTAACTTTATAAAATGGTGATATATTACCACTTAAGAAATTTCCATGTGCAGTAAGCACTTCTGGGGTTTCTTTGCAATAACACCACTTGCAGCTACTGCTTGTGGGATTAAAGCAAGGTATGTGTTATTATATCTTTCAAGTAGCTTAGCTTTAGCTTAACTTTTCTTTGCAGTTAGCTTTTGTCACAAGCAAGCTTAACATATTTTAACTGGTGTGTTTCTCCAAGAGGAATAATGGGTACTAGCCTTACAGAAACCCCTTTGGTTGGTGTTCAATTATTCCAGTGAGAACACTATGTACAATAAGCGACTTCTTGCAAACCCACTGTTCTCTAAGATTTATTTGAGCAACAGTTGGTGGGCCAGCTGGGTACGACAACCAACATTATTGGTTACACTCACACAAGCCTGATGTTCATAAACAATGAGAAAAGAATATGAAAGAAAGAGTCAATGCAATGAGTCTGCTATGGTAAAATGTTTGTGTGTGATTTTCATCTTAAAGTATCAAATAAAGATTCCCACTGCAAAACATGTAGACTAAAAAAGTTATGTTTTGGCATGTTCCAAGTTCCAACCTGGGCGCCAAATATTGGGGGTACCCTTTTGAGGTGTTTTGTCAATTTGTTAATCTATACTCCAAGTTTCCAAGTTGCATAGAAATCAACTAATATGGGCAGAATTTGAGCCAAACCGTGATCAAAATGTACTTAACAGGTCATATTATTCAGAAGGCGGACAGCTGCCCACTCGTTATCTTGTAATTAACCATTAGGCACAGCGCTTTCATATAATAAATCAAACTGTGGGAATGGATCATACCAATTCATTAATCTCCTGAATTGTGTAATATGTTTCTTCCACTGCCATGCCGCCCCTCTCTATCTTAATGTGCATGCGCACGATGGGTCTTGGTGGGTCGGGGTGTATTTCTTATCGTTTTCTCTCTTCTTGCCCTAATCATGTAGCACAGACCGTAAGCCTTATGTCTGATATAAGACATACACTACAGATTATGAGATATATCCTTGGTATACCTCTCGTTCAGGCGTCATAAGAAACCATATTTTAGCTGTCATCTTCACTTACAGGAACGCATGTGAACAATTTTCTGTAACTGCGGTAGACCGTAAGTATAGTCTAGTTATTGTAAACCATAAGAAACCATATTTTACCTTCATTCTTCATGCGCATCACATTTCTATGTAAGAAATTTACACTTATGTGACTCTTTAATAGCATGAGATATGTTTATATATGCATATTAAATTGATATCATTTGGCATATTATAACCATATAAAAATTATTATATTTATCATAAGTATATAGCTAGTTAATATAACTTCTTGATGGAAGGAGTAATATAAAAAGGAGTTCTTACATGCACATGAATAGTTAAGTGTTAATTAAAAAAACTAATACTTATTTCTGTATTACTTATTCCTACCATCGAGGAAGTCATAAAATAAGTATTGTACTATGAAATTAATGGGTTTTATTCATATATATCATCGAAAGACGGTATGTTCATATTTCTTACCTTGTTTGGCATGTACGTAAATTGTTTCTATGGATTGTTAACCATGCTACATAATTTTAGGAATCCAACGATTCCCACATTGTCCGGATGGTAGCAGCATTAAGCAACATAAACTTCATTTCCATCACTTATTGAAACACTGTCATGTCCGTGTTCAAAATGCTAAGACCGAGGTGCCCTTTTGATGTTTGGCAGTTTTCCTAACCGAAAGGGTTGGAACTGGGTACTTGTTCAGGTCGACAACTTCGGCACGGTGAACCTCGTGGAAGCATGCCGCAAAATCGGCGTGAAAAGGTTTGTCCTGATCAATTCCATTCTGGTCAATGGGGCTGCAATGGGCCAAATCTTCAACCCAGCTTACATAATACTCAATGTATTTGGACTCACACTAATAGCAAAGCTCCAAGCAGAGAACTACGTTCGGAGATCCGGTATAAATTATACCATTATCCGACCTGGGGGATTAAGAGATGATCCCCCAACTGGAAACGTAGTCATGGAGCCAGAGGTAAACATAGTCAGCGCATGCCCATCATTCTCTTTAGGATGTTTTTAAATATACTTATCGCTCTGAGCTAACGAATGTGCAGGATACTCTGTATGAAGGCTCCATATCCAGGGAGCAGGTCGCAGAGGTCGCAGTCGAAGCGTTGTCTTGCCAAGAGTCTTTCTACAAGGTCGTCGAGATTGTTGCTCGTCCTGAGGCGCCCAAACGATCGTTGCAGGAGTTGTTTAGTGCCATCGAGCAGAAGTAAAATGTGTGATTGTGGGATGTATTTATGCTTGTAAATCTGTGATTTCTTCAGTAGGAGTTGTATGCATGTAACTATGAATGCCGTGTTAGATTGACGTTCTTGTTTTTTTTAAAAGATAATATATGATTATACAGGTTATGAAGAATCGAAGATAGACTCTTGTTGTGTGTGCGTTGAATGTCAGTGGCTGCATCGAACGTGTTATGATGAAGCAAGCAATATGGAAGTCGGTGTTCTTGTTAATATTAGCAATTTTCTCAAATACACCGTGAGCGACTCCGTGGCACAAACAAGCGCTGTTAAAGGGGGGCCTTTAACAGCGCTTGCACAAACAAGCGCTGTTAAAGGGGGGCCTTTAACAGCGCTTGCACTAAAGAAGCGCTGTTAAAGGCCCCCCTTTAACAGCGCTTGCACAAACAAGCGCTGTTAAAGGGGGGCCTTTAACAGCGCTTGCACAAACAAGCGCTGTTAAAGGGGGGCCTTTAACAGCGCTTGCACAAACAAGCGCTGTTAAAGGCCCCCCTTTAACAGCGCTTGCACAAACAAGCGCTGTTAAAGGGGGGCCTTTAACAGCGCTTGCACAAACAAGCGCTGTTAAAGGCACCCCTTTAACAGCGCTTGCACAAACAAGCGCTGTTAAAGGCCCCCCTTTAACAGCGCTTGCACAAACAAGCGCTGTTAAAGGCCCCCCTTTAACAGCGCTTTTAAAGCGCTATTAAAACCAGCCCCCTATAGCAGCGGCGAGATAGACAGCGCTTGTAAAGCGCTATTAAAGGCCTTATTTAAGCGCTGTTAAAGGTCCATTTTGTAGTAGTGATAGTAGCAAACTTATATGGTAAAATTAGACTAGGCCGTATCAAGAGATTAAGCTTCACAAGTCACATAAAGAGGGGTCTGACCTCTCGTATTATGAAGTCTACGGACACTTGTGAGTCTTAGCCTCTTAGATACAATGGCTGAAACCCATCTGTGAGACAGTGGGAGAATGAGTTGTCGAACTCAGTCTAGTACATACTGATGTACCCGAGTCTAGATTAACCAAAATAAGTTATTCGTATATTTTATTAAGACACGTGTTCTTGATGAAACACAAGTCTGATAAAATAAAGAACGAAATGACTAAAGTATTTAAACTGATTCGATTAGATCGAATGGTCAAATACTTAGCTACATAAAATCTTGTGTAATTAAAAGAAAATGTGATTTTCCCTCAGGTCAAGTCTGTTAACACATCAGAGTGTTAAAAGGTATGAATCACACTTAGTTAGACTTGGTGCGATCCATAAATAAGTGACTCTGAGTTAACTCCTCCCTCTGGGTTAAGTCCCAGATAGTAATGCCTAGGTTTTGATAATGTTCCATAAGGACATTATCAATAATATATTCAATAAATCAATCGTAAGGAAGTTGTATTATTACTCGAATCTCGTGAGATGAATTGTCGAGTTAGACATCATAACTGATGATGACTTAGTCAACTTCTAGGATGAAATTCGGAATAGTAACTCCGATTTAAAACTTGATGCAGGTCCGTGTGCGTAAATAAATTTGAGAACTTAGTTTACGTGCCCAAGGAAAATGTTTCCTCACTTTCCGCAAGTAAATCTTTAAGTTAAAAGATTGGTGCAGAAAGAAAAATAGTGAAGTACAATCTTGTTTGACGAGAACGGTTTTCATCCTAATTTCTTTAAAACGGATTAGTTGAAACCGTCTCGCCAGCAGATGTGTACAGATCTACTCGGACCAAACTCGATGTAAACGCTCAGTTTGACCATGAAAATTTGAGCATTCACTTATAAGTTCGTTTTTCTAAATATGATTTAGACGGACCAACTTATATGAATTAGCCAAAGAGTTTTCAAGGTCAGTGGGAGCGTGTAAATTACATGCGAGGCATCAAAGAGATGGAACATATATTTTGATTAAGTAATCAAAGAGTTTGATTATTTATCAGAAATAGATATGAACCATTTGCAATGACCAATAACTAATTTAAAATTATTATCGTAAGGTACGATGAACTGGATAAGATCCAGGGAAATAAAGTATTATAGATTCCGATAGACCAAGTGAATTATTTGAATGAGATTCAAATAGTTGGTCTGACATGAACATAGAAACCCCTTAAGTCTATAGAGTAGACGGTTTTAGCAGATCCACTCACGAAGGCTCTATCACATGAAGTCGGGAAAACTTGTGTGTAAAAACGATATTAGATATCGAGATAAATGGGCCTGAGTGCAAGTGGGAGATGTAGGAATATTATGTCCTCGAGGCCATTTATTCCTGTGTGAATAGCACAAACATCTTGTTCGAAATAACAGTAAGCTATTTGGTAATAATTTATCTAAGCTATATTGTAATGTAGTCAACATTAGATATAAACTTAGGTAAAGTCCTGAGACTTTATGCAAGGTCAAACGGGTATCGAGATGAGTATCTCGATCATGGAGAAACGTTTGACCGTCTGTAGCATAAGTCTAAAATGGTTCGTGGTCGTAGATTTCCGAGACAAGTATATCGAAACATCGGATAGACCATTGTGTCTTAGTCTTCACCGTTTAGCGGTGGCGATGATCTCATTATCGCTTGACTTGGCGAAGTCGAAGACGAGACACAGGTGCTCATTAGAATGAGTTCACTGAATGATCCACTAGAGTTATCATATGGTTATATTGACCAATCTGTCAGTGATAACTCTGAGTGATGATAGGATAGTTGGTCCTTTGACTTGAGGTCATTTTGACGGACCTGTGCGTGAACGGTGCCACTTAGATCAACTGACCTAGCTTCGAGGCAAGGCCTGTCGAAAGGTCTTTTGATTGGGTGTCACTTGAAACGTACGAGGCGAGTAATGACCAAGAGAGGATTCGTCTCTCCCGGTCAATGGGAGTTAGTGTCGTAGAGTTAGTTCGGTCTTTAGTAAAAACTCTGCGCAGAGTATGTTGGAAGAAGTCCAATATTTATTGACTAAAGATTGATAGAAACTAACCGGAGTCAAGTTATTGGGGTTGACAGTTTGACCGTACCCCAGACTTGATCCGAACGACATATTTAAGACGAAGAGACTATAACTGCGGAATTCATCACGGAAACAGTCAGGTGGTCCCGACAATACTCAGGTCAATGAGTTAACCACATAATGATGATTCCTGAAGCAGGGACGGCAACCACTGCTCGTGGTCACTGCCGTATAAGGCTTCGAGCCCAACCTGTTGTAAGGGTCAGGCTGTAGGGTCTCACACAGAGTGTAACGCTTCGTCTAGTAATAGGTAGAAATTAGTTAGGGAGAATATTTTGCATTTTGATGCAAGGGATGAAATAATTGCATTTAATGCAATATAGTAATTTAAGCTTAGATAGGGACTATTTTGCATTTGATGCAAAAGCGATTAAATGTGTATTAAATTGTTTAATACAAAATTTAATAAAATAAACGCAAGGAAAAGTTCACGGGTAAGACGGAAATATTCCGGTCTAGACCCAGGTTCGAACGGCGTCCAAATCGGACACCAAATGCTCAAGTTAGAGCCAAAACAGCCCAAAGTATCAGACCAGGCTAGGCCCAGGCAGAACAGGCTGCCTGGGCTAGCCCAGGCGCTACCTGGGCTAGCCAGGCACAAGCCTGGGCTTAGCCCAGGCTCGGCCTAGGTAAGCCCAGGCGCAGGCCTGGGCAAGCCCAGGCGCAGGCCTGGGCAAGCCCAGGCGCAGGCCTGGGCTCTGCCCAGGCTGTGTTGCGCGCGCAAATCGAGGCTGTGGGGTCCCTGGTGGGCCCCACACGCCTAGGGTTGCGAACCCTAGGCAGAATCATCTTGACGGCTGCAGTTTTGCGAAAATTGACTCTTGGGCTGATCTTTGGACGGTCAATTGGAGGGTCAAACGAACTCCGATTGACGAACGGTTTTTTCCTATGCGTTCACCGTTGAACGCTCGTCGTATTGATAGTTTGTATCAATCCTGAAGCTCAACGGTGAGTGAGTTAAAATTCACGGAAGTTTGCACTTTGTGAAGTGCAAACTAACTTGATTTTAATAATCCCATTGTTTAGTCCCACATCGGATTTTGATAAAAGGGGAGAGTCCGCCGCCTATATAAATAGGGGTCTCCCCCTTCCTCAAAACTCGTCCCAAGCTCTAGATCTGAGCGGCTCTCGTAAATGTTGGAGCACGCTCGGATCTAAGCTTAAATAAATATTTCTCTATCTCCCTAAATTTCTGCCTTACTCCTGCGGGCTCTAGCAAAGCCACAAAGGAGTTCGGATTCTGAATCTGAAATCTTGGCGGAGGTTTCACTCGCGTGAAACTTTCTTCGGCGCGTGGTTGGCTCGGCGGCACGGGGATTGATCGCCTCAGGATGCGGAGCGGTTCGAGGAGCGGTTCGAGGAGTGGTTCAAGGAGCGGCTCGGCGCGGGACGGGAGCAGCTCGGAAGACGGCGCGGAACATCTCGCCTGCTCCAGGGCTGAGATTCCGGGTATGTGGTTAAAGTATTTTATTAGCATTAGTTTAGTTTAATCGCAGTAGGCTAGATCCTTCTTGGGATGGTCAGATCCATCCCAAGTCGGCATAGATCTTGGCATAGGGTCTTGGACCTTAGGGCTAAGTTAAAAATGTTTTAATTGCATGTTAATTTAGATTAACTAGTTTTTCTTCTGCTGCTATTGTTTTTGTGTCTATGTTCCGTCCGACTTAGGATGGGACTAGAATTTTTGTGCCCCAAGGGACCGCCAATTCCCCTACACTAACGAACAAGATCGATCGTAAGGCTGTGACAACTCCCCCAGCAGATCGACCCACTCCTTCTTCGGCCGTAAGTCGAGGGGCAACTCCCCTCGCCACCGAACGAACGAGATCGATCGTAAGGCTGGGGGCAACTCCCCCCGCAGATCGACCCACTCCTTCGTCGGTCGTAAGTCGAGGGGCAACTCCCCTCTCCACCGAACGAACGAGATCGATCGTAAGGCTGGGGGCAACTCCCCCAGCAGATCGACCCACTCCGTCGTCGGACGTAAGTCGAGGGGCAACTCCCCTCGCAACCGAACGAATCTCGGACCGACGATCTATCGTCACTAGCCAACTCCGCAGGACGGACCAAATTCTACAGAAAGAGCAACTTCTTCCCCATTATACTACATCTCCCGACCTCCACCTCAACAACGGTAGAGCTCAGAAGATGGGGGCAATTGATACGACTACTTTGACCGGGTCCGGAGGAGCCAAGTCAACCACAACCAGTCAACCAGCCAAACTACGGCCTCGGGCTCCGGCCCAAGGATCTTACGGGCGGGTCGCGTTTCTCCACCCACGACGAAGGCCCAAGAGATTGCCCACTTCTGTAGTGGAGGAAATCGGGGCCCAAAACGAGGAAGCCTTCGCCAAATATGGCAGCCGACCCGTGCCATCATGATCCGCCAATTATGGCAGCCACCTTCATGGCTCGCCAAATATGGCAACCGACTTCATGGCCATGACTCGCCAATGATGGCGGCCACTTTCAATGCCATCACTCCACCTTCATGGCATTTATCCCTCCATAAAGCATGGCAATTATTGGGGTCAACATGCCCCATTAGCATGACCTCATCAATGTTGACCATGATGTCTCATCATGGCCCATTACTATGGGACTCGCCTATATGAAGAGGCAGGAGGCATCATCACCAGAGGCCGGATCTTCGCGATCTACAACCATGGTATCGTATACTATCACTATTACTCCTTCTTCCACCTATAATATTCTTCCTCCAAAGCTCGGCCTGAGTACTCGGGTATCGGTCTCTCCGCGAGCCATACTCGATCCCACCGAGCTCCTACACAGATCCATACTGACTTAGGCATCGGAGGGGAATTGGTCGGAACCAAGGTCCGACCCCCCTGACGAGCTCCCTCGTCTATTCAGGTCCAGGAGATCCAGCGACGCCGAGGCTACCCCTCAGCGTCCTTCCAACCGGAGCCGAGCGCCCACGTCCCCGAGCCCGTTCGTCTCCTCCACCACGAGGATGTCGCTCTGCCGAGGCCACCCCTCGCCGAGCCGATGCGAGGATCCGCGCGTCCCGCGATGAGCGACTCCGCCTTCAACCGATCTCGGAGGTCGTCGTCTCGCCGAGGCTACCCCTCGGCCTGCCAAAGAACGGAGCCGCGCCTTCCCGCTCGAGTGAACGTGCCATCGGCCGACCCCACCGGTCATCTCCGTCTCAAGCGACAGCCACGACAACGCGAGGGTCCCACGCGTCCCCCCTTTGACCGCGTTGACCACGCACCTTCCACACTATTAATGTGTTCTGCTAAAAATAGCAGAAACAATATCTATAGCATATTCCTTTTCTAAATTACATATCCCGATACAGAGAATGTATGATCGCTAAAGAAGTGCAACAGTGTTGAAAGGAGCAATATGAGGTCGTTGGTAATTGTGCTCGCTTAGCGAAATATTATCCTTACAATTTTTAGTATCTTCTGTTTCTCAATTGAAACTCGTCATAGATTCTTCTAAAAGTTTTTAAGTTGGTAATTGTGCTCGTTGGTAATTGTGCTCGCTTAGCGAAATATTATCCTTACAGTTTTTAGTATCTTCTGTTTCTTTAATTTATTTTTGTAAATTCAAATATGATATATGTTCTCTATTTTTTTCATAAACTTACCTTGGTGATAAAAAGGCATGTACTTTATATCAAGATTTAACATGTTGAGAAAATAAGTTAGGTGATAAACTCAATATGGATGAGTGGAAAAGTATAAGACATTGGATATGAATGATTTCATTTGGAAGAATCTATGATGAATTTCAATTGAGAATAAGATGATGCAGACACATTTAAGTTGGTATGGGATTGAATCTTGAAAAATCAATAATTAGGATTAAAACTTCTTAAAACTTTTAGAGAGAAAACCAAGACGAACGATACGGGATTAAACTTGGGGATCTAAATTTTCCAGGGGAACAAAATGTTGGGGGAACCTAAAAACTTTCAGGGGAACTAAATAACAATAATTGCACTTTAATTATTGATGTTCATTTAAAATAAGATGATCCAAGATTTTGAGAGAGGAATATTTTAAATGAACCGTGCACTTAAAGCACGGGTTAAATACAGAGGGAATTAAATTTTGGGGGGACAAATTTTTTTTTAGAACTAAATTTTGGGGGAAACTAAAAATTTTCAGTGGAATTTAGTAACAATTATTGTGTGCTTTAATTATTGATGTTCGTTTAAAATTAGGCGATCCAATATTTGGAGTATGGATATTTTAAACCATCCGTGCCCTAAGGGCACGGGTTATGATTAGTGTGTGTGTGTGTGTGTGTGTGTGTGTGTGTGTGTGTGTGTGTGTGTGTGTGTGTAAGGAGGGATCAAATAACCCCCAAAAATGACCCCCAAGAAAACCCCCTACAAAAAGTCTATGCCCCCCCTATTTTTTCGGAAGATCCGAACCGTTCATCTTGATCTCAACCCTCTAAAGCACTAACCCGCCAATTTTCAGCCTGATCCCATGTGTTTTGCTCGTTCATAAACCCTTCGCAAAAGTTCTGCTCATGCAAAACCGTTAGCTTTTGGTCGGATGGATGAACGAGCAAAACACATGAGATTGGGCTGAAGATTGGTGGGTTAGGGTTTTAGAGGGTAAAGATCAAGATGAACGGTTCTGATCTTCCGAAAAAATGGGGGGCATAGACTTTTTGCTAGGGGGTTTTCTTGGGGATTATTTTTGGGAGTTATTTGATCCCTCATATATATATATATATATATATATATATATATATATATATATATATATATATATATATATATCGACACACACACACATATACATATACCGGTAAACACATAAGCATATATGCATATATGCATGCATCTACACGAAGTCATCCATACATATAGGTATACCTAACCAACCATCCAAGTCTACCCCAAGTATCCTCATATACTAATACTCACCCGCCTCATATCTGCATAAAAGCATAGTACGCATACTTTCAAATACATTTAAGCACATATAGATATGATAATCTCATATACATACACATGCATCTCTATATATAGATATAGACATATAACCATGTATGTATCCTAGTGTCCATTCGACATTTACAGGTGTATCAGCACACAAGGCCTACTATATCTATATCAAAACACACAGATAACCATACGAAAATATATTCATCCATACACAGGTGTAAGTGTACCAGCTTGCAGTCATATATGTATCATATACTCATCACATATATCAACTCATAACGCTAATACTCTTAAGACATATCCACACATACATGGGTGGAACTCATGGGTCCACACATGCAATCTGCACACCCTACATATGCATAATCACATACATTATATAGCCACAATACGGTACATCTATACACTATCTACACCTCAATCAAATATATAACTCAATTTTACACACTACTTATAAGTCAACCATGTATTAACACATATACACACTGTACATTTATATAACACCAAGAGTCCAATGTCCATCTTACTCATCAATATCAGCATCCTCACAACCCTAAGTACAAGGGTCTAACCCAAACAAGAAACTCAAAAGTACAAGCTCTCACCTAACCCCTCGCCACCCAATCTAAGCTCCAACTCCCAACAACAGAACTCCAAACTCAATCTCCAGCTCCATCTGCCATCTTCAAGAACCACACCTGAAAAAGTCAACGGGGGCACGTCAACGCGTGACCGAGTAGGAATTCCATACTCCAACCTAAACACAACACACACTAATGCCACTAGTGGATGCACAGTGCTACAAATAAACATGGCATGCGTGACAAAAGAAAGAAAAGATAGTACCACACGTAGGAAAAAGTGAACAGAACCATAGCAGAGGGTATAACTGGAGGGGTGACGATTATACAGCAAATAACAGCAAGTACGCCTAAAGCGCAAAGGAGAGTCAGTCAAACAATTACATACAATGTTAGCTTTTGGAATCCTAATATCGAATACGACGTATTGGACTGGACCTCTCCCAACTGTGTGGGAGAGCAAAGAGGACTCTTTACAGCGCTAGCCCATCAGGAGCCTCAGGTACCCCTCTACACTCCACATCGTGCTAGCTCGTCAGGAGTGCAAGTGTACCCACCACACAAAACCACAAAGACACCATAACCAGTCCATCCCATAGGCCTACCTGATACTTTGGAATTCCCCAACCCGTGCCTACCCGATACTTCAGATTTGCCCCTGCAACCACTTCCCCCATCCTAAGGCCGTGAACCAAGCAGGTCCTAGCAATATTTTTCAGGGAAGCTCCCACCTACACATGCCCTCTATTTCTGAATCCAAAATTTTACTTCCTTACATTTTAGATTCAGATTGTCGTCATTTCTGTTTAAATTCTTTTATTTATTTTGAAGACCCATTTTGTAATAATTGTGTTGCGGGACATAAAAGCAACACTTGGAACAATCCGTCTCCCATAGGACACATGAGTATATTCACAGGAGATGTTGGGAGCTGCATTATTGGAATCCAAGGAGGCCGGTGGAGGCCTAGCTCTGAAGCAGCTTTGGAGGAGCAAAAGGAGCTGATGGAGCTGCTACCACCAACATTGGACATTCGAGCCTTCGATCACGGTGCTTTCTATCCATAGTGTAGATAAATAAAATAAATGTTTTAGATTTACTTGCTTTAGTAGCATGTTTTTCTTTTTTTATGCTTTCGTTCTAGGATCTTTTGGCGAGATATAATACTCTCTCAACATTGAGGATTCAATGCAAATATAAAATCCATGTTCTTGATTATTTGATCTCTAAAAGTCTAAGTGCTCAATTTTTGTATATAATTTTCAAGATAATCTTTTGATCAAATTGTGCTTTACTTATATCATTTATTTGATAAAGGGTTTCAAATTTTCTTAGCCACGTTTCACTCACATATACTGTTGTAAAAATTTCTGAGATAATAGGATGTTGCTATTAAAACAGAGGAAGAATGGACTTATCAATAAGCCGAGGCGTGCTAGGCACTATTCTTAAGAGTAGATTTCTGCCCCCTCAGAGTGAAGACTCGATGCAAGGCAGGTCCAGCGGCTACCCTCCAAGATTCAATGGTAACAGCCTTGTAAGTGTGCACTTACAATACAAGGCTCTAGCGAGCAGCAACAGTTCTTCGATCTCACAAGAAGAGGAACGACAGGGAGCAAGGGAAGTTGCGAACAACAGCAGGACAGCAACAGAGGCAATTTTATGGATGAGATAAAAATGATTTTCGCAGTACAAGAAATCTTGACAAGCTGAGTTTATATAGAGGAAATATGTGACTGTTGGGATTCCACAATCAATGAAAGATAATAATTCAGCCATTAAAAGAGAATATGGCTGTTGCGAAAATTAAAAAGTGATTTAATGAAAAATGGCTGTTGAGAGATTAAACATCAATTTACGGAAAAAATAGCTGTTGGGGAAAATAAAATTGTAATGGGCCTTTAAAATTCTTCCAAGCAAGAGGACTAAAAAATATGATGCAAAACTCGGGCACTCCGCGCGTGCACCCGTGAATCCCCTACACAGGCGCGACGCCAGTGTACACACACTAAAGGTTTCCGGATCCTTGCCCACATTTTCCATTCGGCTCAACCCGGTTTGGGCTCCCCCCTGCTTGGGCTCATGCGCACGCGAGCTTCCTCTTATTCCTAGCTCATATACAAGTCCAATAGCCCATTAACAAGAAGTCTATAATAAACCCCAACTTGAGTGTTCTCCCATCCAATGTGGGACTAAAAATACACTTTGAATTGAAGAAATAAGCCAAAATGTCCAACAATCCCCCACTATTCCAAAATTCAAAGATAAGCATATAAGAATCCAAGAAGAGGATTGATGTGAGATTGAATACGACAATTCAATACATTAGCAATGGTGACTTTCTGTCTATGAACCATTCTTTAGGGAATGAAAGTGTGTTCTACAAGAAGTTGGTGAAACATATAGTTTCTCTGAACCGATCTCCTTTATTGTAAAATATTGACTCACACCCCATATTGAATCATCAATGGATAGTTGCTTGCTCTTACGGGTTGGCACGTTTCGGCCATGCGCCATACCTGGATTTTCATGAGTGCTCTAGCGAATGTACCCAAATTCGCATAGGAAGCAGCCCCGCTTTCACACCCATATAGGTGGACCCATCAAGTGTGCTCGACGATTATGCACACCACCCAACAAGGGCTATGGTTTCCATTAAGAACCATATGATCATCCTCTCTCATCGTCAATAACACTATCTACACCATAGGAAAGAGACATGTAACATAATGGTAGTGCTCCTCACGATCAACAAGTGACTTGTTGTTACCCATATGAACCTACTTCATGAGATCATAAATCACATAGGTTGGCTTACCATCACTCTTGACCTATGTTTTAGGTATAAGTTGTAGGGTTTTGGCGGACCCTTAGGGCACAAAAACTATATTCTCGTCCTAAGTCGGATGGAACATAGACATAAAATGCGCAGTGGAAGAATAAACAAGTTACTCTAATTAACATGCAGTTAAACATTTTAACTTAGCCCTAAGGTACAAGACTCTTAGCCAAGATCTATGCCGAATCGGGATGGATCTGACCATCCCAAGAAGGATCTAACCTACAGCGATTAAATTAAACTAATGCTTATAAAACACATACATGGAATCTCAACCCTGGGGCAGGCAAGTTATTCCGCACCGTCTTCTGAGCCGCTCCCCGTCCCACGCCGAGCCGCTCCTTGAACCGCTCCTCGAACCGCTCTGCATCCCTAGGCGAGCAATCCTCATGTCGTCGAGCCAACCACGCGCCAAAGAAAGTTTCACTCGAGTGAAAGCCTTCGCCAAGATTTCGGATCCGAATCCGAAGTCCTTCGTGGCTTTGCTAGAGCCCTTCAGGAGTAAGGCAGAAATATAGGGAGAAGAAGAATTAATTTAAGCTTCGATCAGAGCGTGCTCCAATATTTACGGGAGCCGCTCAGATCTAGAGCTTGGGACGAGTTTTGAGGAGGGGAGCAGACCCCTATTTATATAGATGGCTGACCCCTCTCCTTTACTCAAATTTCGATGTGGGACTATTATTTTGGAGTTAATAAATTCAATTTAGTTTGCCTTTCACAAAGGCCAAACTTCCGTGAATTTTAACTCCATCACCGTTGAGATTCATGATTGATACAACCTATCAATACGAAGGGCGTTCAACGGTGAATGCATAGGAAAAACCGGATCGTCAATCTGTATCCGTTTGACCCTCTAATTGATCGTCCAAAGATCAGCCCAAAGGCACAAATTCGCACAAAAGCCAGCCGTCACAAATAAAACAGCCTAGTATTCAAAACCTTAAGCTGTGGGGCCCACAGAGTGGGCCCCATGAATGTCAGCCCACATCCGGGCTCAGGCACCCACATAAAAAGGGCAGCCCGTGCCCAGGCCCGCACAGCGGGCCGGGCGCCCGCCCGCTTCCTGGGTCAGGGCGCACACAGTAGTCGGGCCGGGGCACCCTCCCGCTTTGCCCCCTTTTGATTTAATCAGCCCATTGGGCTGATGTCAACATGGGCTTGGGGTTTTTATTGTTTTGGACATAACTCTTGCGTTTGGCATCCGATTTGGATGTCGTTTGAACCTGGGTTTAGACCGGGACATTCCCGTCTTACCCGTGAACTTTTCCTTACGTTTAGTTCATTAAATATTGTCGTAAACTATTTACGACACATTTAATCCGGTTTGCTTCAAATGCAAAATAGTCCCTATCTAAGCTTAAATTATCATTTGCATCAAAATGTAATTTTCTCTTCCTTTGCATCAAATGAAATTTATTCTCCCTAACTAATTTCTACCTATTACTAGACGAAAAGATCGCACTCTGTGTGAGATCTTACAGCCTGACCCTTACAACAGGTTGGGCTCGAAGCCCTATACGGCAGTGACCACTAGTGGTGGTTGCCGCCCCTGCTTCAGAATCATAATTATTTGGTTGACTCATCGACATGAGTATTGTCGAAACTACCATGACTGTGTCCGTGATGAATGCTGCAGTTTTAGTCTCTTCGTCTAAACTATGTCGTGTAGATCAAGTCTAGGGTACGGTCAAACTGTCAACCCTAATAACTTGACTCCGATTAGTTTCTATCGATCTTTAGTCAACTAATATTGGACTTCTTCCAACATACTTTGATCAGAGATTTTACTAAAGACCGAATTAACTCTATGACACTAACTCCCATTGACCGGGAGAGATGAATCCTCTCATGGTCATCTCTCCTCGTACGCTTCAAGTGACACCCAATCAAAGACCTTTCGACAGGTCTAGCCTCAAAGCTAGGTCAGTGATCTAAGTGGCACCGTTCATGCACACGTTCGTAAAATGACCTCAAGTCAAAAGACCAATTTGCCTATCATCACTAAGAGTTATCATTGACAGATTGGTCAATATAACCATATGATAACTCTTGTGGATCGTTCAGTGAACTCATTCTCTAATGAGCACCTGTGTCTCGTCTTCGACTTCGCCAAGTCAAACGATCATGAGATCATCGCCACCACTAAATGGTGAAGACTAAGACACAATGGTCTATCAGATGTTTCGATATCCTTGTCTCGAAACATCTACAACCACGAACCCTTTTAGACTTATGCTACAGACGGTCAAACATTTCTCCATGATCGAGATATTCATCTCGATACATGTTAGACCTTGCATAAAGTCTCAGGACTTTACCTAAGTTAATATATAATTATAATATAACTTAGATAAATTATTACCAAACAGCTTACTGTTATTTCGAACAAGATGTTTGTGCTATTCACACAGAGATAAATAGCCTCGAGGGCATCATCTCTCTACATCTCCCACTTGCACTCTGGCCCATTTATCTCGATATCTCATACCGTTTTTACACATAAATTTTCCCGACTTCATGTGGTAGAGCCTTTGTGAGTGGATCTGCTAAAACAGTCTATAGTATAGACTTAAGGGGTTTCTATATTCATGTTAGACTAACCATTTGAATCTCATTCAAATAATTCACTTGGTCTTTCAGAATCCATAATATTTTATTTTCTTGGATCTTATCCAGTTCATCGTACCTTACGATAATAATTTTAAATTAGTTACTGGTCATTTCAAATGGCGCATATCTATTTCTGATAAAGTGTCAAACCATTTGATTACTTTGTCAAAATAAATGTTTCATCCCTTTGATGCCTCGCATGTGATTTATACGCTCCCAATGACCTTGAAAACTTTCTGGCTAATTGTCATGCCCCGCTTCCCAAAAACGTGGAGGCGAAGCGTGAGAAGGTCCGCTCAGACTTGAAGCTACAAAGCTGCAAGTCCGATAAGCGTCAATCACTTTAAACTGCAGGTCCTTGCAACGCGAAACGAAACAAGGATAATAATAAGAAGACGAGACAAAGAATAATCTCAGAATATCCATAATAATAAATTTCAACATCGCAGAAAAGCCACCAGGCTAAAATAAAAGAGTCTAAAAGAGGCCCAGCATGGCCAACGAAAGTACAAAGTACGAAAACAAAGTAATGGTGCAAGCACCGACAACTAACAGCAACCTAAAACAGAAGCAACTCAACAGTCACTAAGACTGGTCTCCGGTGTCCTCGAACTCCTCGACGAACGTAGGCTCAGGCTCAGCGTCAGCAAACACCTCGTCCTCAACAACTGTCTCTGGCTCAGGGTCTAACATGTGACACCCAAAAGAGCAAGGGGCACATGTCAGCAAGTCTATAAGAGACTTGTGCAAGGAAACTGAAAGTAGGTAAAAGTAAAGCAACCTAGCAGTTCTAGCATGATGCAATGACATGGCAGTTAAAGTAATGAGTGCAACAGGTAAAGTAAATTACGAGCATGGCATTTAAACATGGCATGAATCATTCACAAGACAAGTACAAGACAAGTAAAGTAAGCACCTCGTGCACAGAGATTCCGCCTTTTGGCTAGAGTGGCTGCGCGGGCCAACTCCTAAGCTCAAGTGATCGTTTATCCCTACCCCTCCACGTGTATCGAGCCAGGACCTTACCCCCGAACATGGAATGCTCGCTTCTGGATCACGAGACAAGAAGTGTTTTAACAAGTATGGCATAGGGGTGCACCTACCGGACAAGGAAGTACGAGTACAAGTATTGTAGCGTGTGCTACGAATGCGACATTCAATGCATGGATGACATGACATGGCAAGTAGTAAGGCGTACAGGTAAGGAAAGTAAACGTGACAGTTTAGTATGCATGAACAACAAGTTTAAAGGGTTGGATCTAGCTTCGTTGTCAAGCTAGATCAATTTGGTGACGGATCTAGTTTCGTTGTCAAACTAGATCAAGTAGGCGTCTAGCCAGCTATCATTTCACTGACTAGTCTCTTTTACGCTAAAAACAAGGAAGTGTCCTAAAAACATGGCCCTACACAAGAGTTGGCAAGTTTCACTTGTCTGCAAGTATCACGTCTGAGTAACACCGTCCAACGAGTCCAAATCACAATAATCCTACGTGCACTAGTCCACTGGCCTACATCCGTTTTATTAATCTTGATTAGTGAATTCTAAAACATTTAAAATACTTAAAAAATACTGATTTTATTCTTGATTAGCATGCAATTGGGTTGGAGGTCCTAGGGGTGCAAAGCGTTACCTCAACACGACGTGAAAGCTACACCGGCGTCGGGTAGCGACGCCGGGGGTTGGAATAATAATATCGCGCTCCAAGTCCAGATTCCAATTAGATTCCTCGCTAGAAAGTTCAGAGCAATCAACCGGAGCAACGATTCCAGATTCCAAAGCTATCACATGCGACGACGGGCTACGACGTGTCGCAACGTCGTACGCGGCAAATCGTCGAAGAGAACGCACCTAGGTGGGGCCCACAGTAGTCCTATGGACCTATGGGGGGCCCACAATACCTCTGGAGAACTTGGGGGGCCCATGGTGGCAAGCGATGCGACGGATGTGGGGTTGCGACGAGTGGCTCTCGGTCATACACAGCCAATGCGGGAGGTTGGCTCGGTCAGACACAGGGGAACGGGCTGTGCGGCACTGCGGTCGGTGCGGGGCTTGGTTCTCTCGGTCGGAGCGGAGAAGCGGCTCGGTCAGGCGCCTTGGATGCGGGGGTTGCAACATTGCAACGTTGCAACGTTGCAACGTCGGTCGGTGCGGGCGACCCGCTCGGTCAGACACGAGCGGAGGCGGGCGACAGAAGCGGGGGTCGGTGCGGTGCGGGGATGCGGCGTGAGCGGGCCAAGCTCTCGGTCAGACCGAGGGCTTCTCTCAGTCGGAGCGGACGAACAGAGGGGGTGGCTGTGCTGCGATGTGGACAGGGCTTGGTGCGGGGATGGCTAGCGGTCGGAGCGGGGGAACGGCGTTGATTTCCTCGGTTGTGCGGCAGCTGTTCGTCGCAACGTTGCGACGAATCGTCGCAACGTCAAATTTGAGTTTTGGAAGTGGCTAGGGTTATTTTCTTGCGAAAATAGGTCTTCCTAGGGGTTGTTTATATAGTGTAGATGGGTTGACTTGGTCTAGGGCTAAATCTAATAGGATTAGAAGTTCAAAAATATTTAAAATTTGAATCTCAACTTCTCCAACTCACACAAGGATTAGATGGGACCCAAATGAGCTGGAAATTGGCTCAAAAATTATTTAAAACGTTTTAAACTCAAATAAATTTTCTTTGGCCGAAATTAATATGAAAATTAATTATTAAAAATATTATAAACCTTGTTAAAAATATAAAAGTGGTCAAATAAACTCCAAAAATTATAAAATAAATATCGGGGTGATTGTGATGACGAAATTGAGCTAACTAAGAAGACGGATCTCAATTTCGACGTCGGACGACGAAACTAAAAATAGAAACGTCTCCCGTCAAAAGTGAAAATCGTCACATCTCATCGAGTAAGATTAAATTGTGGGAAAACGACTCGAGAAATGTCGTTCCAAGATAGTACCACTATTTAATACTCTCAGAGACGTTCACAACGGCATATCACACAAAAGTGTTCATAATCAATTAAAGTCTAAAATAAACACGTGCACGGCCAAAAGCACGTGCACGAACAAAGTACAACGAAAAGTGGTCGTTACATCCTCCCCACCTTAGAAATGATTCCGTCCTCGGAATCAACATCAAGCACTGCTTGGGAAAAGGTACGGGAAGCGCTCTCTCGTCTCATCTTCACGCTCCCAGGTGGACTCACCAGGGGAACCGTGACGCCACTGCACTCGAACCAAGTCGACGGTCTTATTCCTCAGCTGCTTCTGTCGACGATCCAGAATCTCAACGGGCTGCTGATCATAAGACAGATCCGGACGAACCGTAATCTCCGAGAAATCCACAGCATGAGATGGATCACAAACGTATCGACGTAACTGAGATGCGTGAAATACGTCGTGAACTCCCACTAGCGATGGCAACAACGCCAAGCGATAATCCACAGCTCCAACTCTCTCCAGAACATCGAACGGTCCAATGAACCTCGGACTCAGCTTGCCTCTCTTCCCAAATCGAATGACTCCGCGGTTCGGAGAAATCTTCAGGAAGACATGGTCGCCAGGCTGAAACTCCAAAGGTCTCCATTTAGCATCAGCCCAATGCTTGAAACGGTCCTGTGCAATCCTCAGCTTCTCCCGGATGTTCCTCACAACATCCACAGCCTCCACAATCATCTCCGGTCCTAACAGCTCCCGATCTCCAATGTCATCCCAGCTCGGTGGCGATCGACATTTCTTTCCATATAGCGCGACGAAAGGCGCCATTCCAATACTCGCCTGGTAGCTGTTATTGTAAGCAAACTCAACATGATGGAGATGATCCTCCCAAGATCCATTGAAGTCCAACATGCACGCTCTCAGCATGTCCTCCAAAATCTGAATCGTCCGCTCGGACTGGCCATCCGTCTGCGGGTGGTACGCCGTGCTGAAACTCAGACGCGTACCCAAGCTCTTTTGCAGACTCTGCCAAAACTGAGATGTGAATCTCGTGTCTCTGTCCGACACGATATTCACGGGGACTCCGTGAAGTCGTACGATCTCCTGCACGATTCACGTTACATCACTATCTAAAATAGGAAAAGGAAATAGAAACGGAGTGTAAAAGAATTTACCTCCATATATCTCCTCGCTAGCGTCTCAGTAGACTATCCTACTCGAAAGGGAATAAAGTGCGCAGATTTGGTCAATCGGTCTACGATAACCCAAATCGCGTCATTCTGCTTCGGACTCCGAGGTAGTCCAGTCACGAAATCCATAGTGATGTGCTGCCACTTACACTCCAGAATCGGAAGCGGTTGTAGCAACCCTACCGTACGCTGATGCTCCGCCTTTACTTGTTGGCAAACCAAACACTTGGCTACACTCCGAGCTACACTCCTCTTCTACCATGCCACCAAAAGTTCAGGCGAAGATCCTTGTACATCTTGGTTCCACCAGGATGAACAGAATACGGCGAACTGTGTGCCTCCACCAATAATTCCTCTCTGATATCTCCAGCTGGCATACACAACCTGGCTCCAAATCTCAACGAACCATCCTCGTGAATCAAGAAGTCAGTCCGTAGACCGGCTTCCACCTGCTCCCGAATCTTCACCAGCTTAGCATCCCCAGCCTGTCCAGCCTTGATCCTATCCACGATCGTCGACTGTATCTGCATGCTCATCAACGAAGAAGTCTCTCCAGGAAGAATAATCTCGATACCAGACTCACAAAAATCCTGCTGCAATCTCCACTGCGAGGTCAACATCATCACTGCTGGAAGTCTGCTCAGCGCATCCGGAACCACATTCACCTTGCCAAGGTGGTACTGCAAATCAATCTCATAATCTGCCATGAGCTCCAACCATCGATGATGTCGCATGTTGAGCTCCTTCTGCGTAAAGATATACTTCAAGCTTTTGTGATCAGTGAAGATCTTCACCTTCTCACTCAACAGGAAGTGCCTCCAAATCTTCAGCGCAAACACGACAGCAGCCAACTCCAAATCATGTGTCGGGTAATTCTTCTCATGAGCCTTAAGCTGACGAGAAGCATATGCAACCACATGCCCATGCTGATGCAACACACATCCAAGACCCTTGCCAGAAGCATCGCAAAAGATCTCGAATCCTCCACTCCGATCAGGCACAGCAAGTACAGGGGCAGTCGTCAACCTCTCCTTCAGGACACCAAAAGCCTTCTCGCATTCATCAGACCAAACATATGGCACATCCTTCCGCGTCAGTCTGGTCATCGGCTCAGCAATCCGGGAAAAGTCCTTAATGAAACGCCGATAATAGCCTGCAAGCCCAAGGAAACTCCGGATCTCAGACGCCGACTGCGGAACATGCCACTCTCTGATAGCCACAATCTTCTCGGGATCCACAGAAATTCCATCACCAGACACCACATGCCCGAGAAAGGCAACTCTATCCAGCCAGAACTCGCACTTGGATACTTAGCATACAAACGATGCTTCCTCAAAATCTCCAACACTGTCCTCAAGTGCGATGCATGCTCTTCCTCCGACTTTGAATAGATCAGAATATCGTCAATGAAGATGACGACGAACTTGTCTAGAAAGTCATAGAAGACCAGATTCATCAGGTTCATAAAAATTGCGGGCGCATTGGTTACACCAAATGGCATAACCACGAACTCGTAGTGACCATACTTCGTCCTGAACGCTATCTTCGGGATGTCGTCCTTCTTCACCTTAAGCTGATGGTAACCACTCCTCAAATCCAACTTAGAGAACACCCTCGATCCTCCGAGCTGATCAAAGATGTCATCTATCCGAGGCAATGGATATTTATTCTTGATAATCACAGCATTCAGCTCCCGGTAATCCACACACATGCGACGCGAACCATCCTTCTTCTTTACCAGCAACACCGGTGATCCCCACGGAGACACGCTAGGATTGATGTATCCTTTTTGTAGAAGCTCATCCAGCTGCCTACGCAACTCCTCCAACTCTGCTGGAGCCATCCGATACGGTGCCTTCGAAATAGGCTACGCTCCCGGCACAAGATCGATCGAAAACTCGAGAGCTCGATCGGCCGGCAGTCCAGACATCTCCTCGGGGAAGACGTCGTCGAATTCACGTACCACAGCTGGTCTATCCTGCTCCATCTGCATAGCAACAATATCCACTGCCTTGGCCCAAAACCTGACAGGGCCAAGCGAACTGCTACCACGACTAAACTCGAACACTGGATGTCCGGGGATCTCGAACACCACCTTCTTCCTCCGACAATCAATCGTAGCATAGAAACTCGCAAGCCAATCCATTCCAAGCACTGCATCGTAGTTGATGATGTCGTGGACAATAAAGTCAGCGTAAAGCTCATGTCCACAGACCACCAAAGGGCAAGAATTGCATCCAAGATGCACCGAGATCACGCCATTTCCTGTAACGATATTCCAACTCTTGGGAAGAGGGGAAGTCGTCAAGGAATGCTTCCCCACGAAGCTCCGAGAAATAATGCACATCGATGCACCGGAGTCAAAGAGGACCCGTACAGGAAACGTGCACACCAAAATCACACCTAACAAACAATCTAACAATCAAACCCTATTCTAACAAACAATCATATACGATCAAACAAACATAAGCTAACAATCAAAACTATCTAAGGAAGGAAACAACTAGTTTGAGAGTTACCTGCGATAACCTCATCCACAGCCTCGCTCTCCACTACCATCATCAGATAAGCCTGCCTCCTCGGCTACATGGCCTGCTGAAAAGCCTGCCTCTGCGGGGCGAGGGGTGCTCCATGACCTGCAGGTACAGGTGCTCTCTGCTGCAACGGCTGTGCGGCAACGGGATCTTTCCAAGGTAGCTTAGACTTCGGGCACTCCTTCATAGCATGAGTAGGGTCTCCACAAACCAGGCACTGTCCCAACATCTTCCTACACTGATCCTTGATATGCCCGGTCTTGCCACAGAAATGGAAAGTCTTCAGAGTAGGCCCACCTAGCCTCTTGAACTGCACCGTCTGATTAGGCCTGGTCCCAGGCCTAACCACTCCTCTGACCTGCTCCATAGGCCTCTTCCCAGCTCCAGAAATCAGTCCTCTCTTCTGCCTTGCAATCAGCTCCTGCCTCCGAGCAGCTACCAGCAACTTCTGATATGACTCCATGTCCGTCGTAGACATCAGACTCTGCAAGTCTAGAGAAAGACCCTGCAGAAACCTCTGAGCCTTCTCCTCAGCATCCTCCACCATCTTCGGCGCGAAGCGACTCAATCTAGTAAACTCCTAGTGGTACTGGTCCACCGTCAGATTCCCCTGCTTCAGCTCAATGAAGCGCTGCAACATCTCCCTCCTAGCAGCCTTCGGAAAGTACTCCTCATCGAACCTGGACTTGAAAGTAGCCCAAGGTATAGGGCTCACCAGCAGCTCCTCCTCTACATCCCACCAGTTTCGGGCATTATCCTTAAGCTGCTTCTTCGCCAGATCAACCCATCCGGCCGGGTTGACCTTCGACATCTTCAGATTATCCTCAGTGTTCCTGATCCACTCCTCTGCAGCCAACGGTCCTTCAGATCCATCAAAGTACGTCGGGCCCAGCTCCCGAAACTGCTTCGCTCCTGGCTCGAAGCGAGAGGCACCCTGGGTATTCTGGAGCATGCCCTGTTGCACCTGCATCATCTGATGCATCATCCTCATGATCTCAGCATTGGTGGGCTCTCTATCCGGTACCTCAGCACGATTGGGCCCACTGCCAGATCGGGTCTGTCGTCGTCCAGCCATCTAAGGACATAGAAAACGAACAAACAAACTAGACTCAAAGCATAATGACTTGGATGTTGCAATTTATTTAATGGACATTCTGTTTATTATCGTTGTTCCGTTAGTTCGCAATCGCAAGATAGGACCTGCATGGGCCACCAACAAAACCTGTCACGCCCCGCTTCCCAAAAACGTGGAGGCGAAGCGTGAGAAGGTCCGCTCAGACTTGAAGCTACAAAACTGCAAGTCCGATAAGCGTCAATCACTTTAAACTGCAGGTCCTTGCAACGCGAAACGAAACAAGGATAATAATAAGAAGACGAGACAAAGAATAATCTCAGAATATCCATAATAATAAATTTCAACATCGCAGAAAAGCCACCAGGCTAAAAGAAAAGAGTCTAAAAGAGGCCCAGCATGGCCAACGAAAGTACAAAGTACGAAAACAAAGTAATGGTGCAAGCACCGACAACTAGCAGCAACCTAAAACAGAAGCAACTCAACAGTCACTAAGACTGGTCTCCGGTGTCCTCGAACTCCTCGACGAACGTAGGCTCAGGCTCAGCGTCAGCAAACACCTCGTCCTCAACAACTGTCTCTGGCTCAGGGTCTAACATGTGACACCCAAAAGAGCAAGGGGCACATGTCAGCAAGTCTACAAGAGACTTGTGCAAGAAAACTGAAAGTAGGTAAAAGTAAAGCAACCTAGCAGTTCTAGCATGATGCAATGACATGGTAGTTAAAGTAATGAGTGCAACAGGTAAAGTAAAGTACGAGCATGGCATTTAAACATGGCATGAATCATTCACAAGACAAGTACAAGACAAGTAAAGTAAGCACCTCGTGCACAGAGATTCCGCCTTTTGGCTAGAGTGGCTGCGTGGGCCAACTCCTAAGCTCAAGTGATCGTTTATCCCTACCCCTCCACGTGTATCGAGCTAGGGCCTTACCCCCGAACATGGAATGCTCGCTTCTGGATCACGAGCCAGGAAGTGTTTTAACAAGTATGGTATAGGGGTGCACCTAGCCGGACAAGGAAGTACGAGTACAAGTATTATAGCGTGTGCTACGAATGCGACATTCAATGCATGGATGACATGACATAGCAAGTAGTAAGGCGTACAGGTAAGGAAAGTAAACGTGACAGTTTAGTATGCATGAACAACAAGTTTAAAGGGTTGGATCTAGCTTCGTTGTCAAGCTAGATCAATTTGGTGACGGATCTAGTTTCGTTGTCAAACTAGATCAAGTAGGCGTCTAGCCAGCTATCATTTCACTAACTAGTCTCTTTTACGCTAAAAATAAGGAAGTGTCCTAAAAACATAGCCCTACACAAGAGTTGGCAAGTTTCGTAACACCGTCCAACGAGTCCAAATCACAATAATCCTACGTGCACAAGTCCACCGACCTACATCTGTTTTATTAATCTTGATTAGTGAATTCTAAAACATTTAAAATACTTAAAAATACTGATTTTAGTCTTGATTAGCATGCAATTGGGTTGGGGGTCCTATGGGTGCAAAGCGTTACCTCAACACGACGCGAAAGCTACACCGGCGTCGGGTAGCGACGCCGGGGGTTGGAATAATAATATCGCGCTCCAAGCACAGATTCCAATTAGATTCCTCGTTGGAAAGTTCAGAGCAATCAACCGGAGCAACGATTCCAGATTCCCAAGCTAGCACGTGCGACGACGGGCTACGACGTGTCGCAACGTCGTACGCGGCAAATCGTCGAAGAGAACGCACCTAGGTGGGGCCCACAGTAGTCCTAGGGACCTATGGGGGACCCACAATACCTCTGGAGAACTTGGAGGGCCCACGGTGGCAAGCGATGCGACGGATGCGGGGTTGCGACGAGTGGCTCTCGGTCGTACACAGCCAATGCGGGAGGTTGGCTCGGTCAGACACAGGGGAACGGGCTGTGCGGCGCTGCGGTCGGTGCGGGGCTTGGTTCTCTCGGTCGGAGCGGAGAAGCGGCTCGGTCAGGCGCCTTGGATGCGGGGGTTGAAACGTTGTAACATTGCAACGTTGCAACGTCGGTCGGTGCGGGCGACCCGCTCGGTCAGACACGAGCGGAGGCGGGCGACAGAAGCGGGGGTCGGTGCGGTGCGGGGATGCGGCGTGAGCGGGCCAAGCTCTCGGTCAGACCGAGGGCTTCTCTCGGTCGGAGCGGATGAACGGAGGGGGCGAATGTGCTGTGATGCGGACGGGGCTTGGTGCGGGGATGGCTAGCGGTCGGAGCGGGGGAACGGCGCTGATTTCCTCGGTCGTGCGGCAGCTGTTCGTCGCAACGTTGCGACGAATTGTCGCAACGTCAAATTTGAGTTTTGAAAGTGGCTAGGGTTATTTTCTTGCGAAAATAGGTCTTCCTAGGGGTTGTTTATATAGTGTAGATGGGTTGACTTGGTCTAGGGCTAAATCTAATAGGATTAGAAGTTCAAAAATATTTAAAATTTGAATCTCAACTTCTCCAACTCACACAAGGATTAGGTGGGGCCCAAATGAGCTGGAAATTGGCTCAAAAATTATTTAAAACGTTTTAAACTCAAATAAATTTTCTTTGGCCGAAATTAATATAAAAATTAATTATTAAAAATATTATAAACCTTGTTAAAAATATAAAAGTGGTCAAATAAACTCCAAAAATTATAAAATAAATATCGGGGTGATTGTGATGACGAAATTGAGCTAACTAAGAAGACGGATCTCAATTTCGACGTCGGACGACGAAACTAAAAATAGAAACGTCTCCCGTCAAAAGTGAAAATCGTCACGTCTCATCGAGTAAGATTAAATTGTGGGAAAACGACTCGAGAAATGTCGTTCCAAGATAGTGCCACTATTTAATACTCTCAGAGACATTCACAACTGCATATCACACAAAAGTGTTCATAATCAATTAAAGTCTAAAATAAACACGTGCACGGCCAAAAGCACGTGCACGAACAAAGTACAACGAAAAGTGGTCGTTACACTAATTCATATAAGTTGGTTCGGCTAAATCATATTTAGAAAACTGAACTTATATGTGAATGCTCCAATTTTCATGGTCACCATGAGCGTTTAAATCGAGTTTGGTCCGAGTAGATCTGTACACATCTGCTGGCAAAAAAGGTTTCATCATAATCCGTTTTATAGGAATTAGGATGAAAACTGTTCTCGACCAACATGATTGTACTTCACTATTTTCTATCTGCACCAATCTTTTAACTTAAAGATTTACTTGCAAAAAATGAGGAAACATTTTCCTTGGGCACGTAAACTAAATTCTAAAATTTATTTACGCACACGGACCTATTCTGATTGAATCAAGTTATAAATCGGAGTTACTACTCCGAATTTCATCCTAGAAGTTGACTAAGTCATCATCAATTATGATGTCTAACTCGAACCTTCGTCTCACGAGATTCGAGTAATTATACAACTTCTTAATGATCGATTTAATGAATATCTTATTGATAATGTCCTCATAGAACATTATCAAAACATAGGCATTACTATCTGGGACTTAACCCATAGGGAGGACTTAACTCAGAGTCACATGCTATGGATCGCATCAAGTCTAACTAAGTGTGATTCATACCTTTTAACACACCGATGTGTTAACAGACTTGACCTGAGAGAAAATCACATTTTCTTTTTATTACGCAATATTTTATGCGGCTAACTATTTGACCATTCGATCTAATCGAATCAGTTTAAATACTTTTGTCATTTCGTTCTTTATTTTATCAGACTCGTGTTTCATCAAGAACACGTGTCTTAATAAAATATAAGAATAACTTATTTTTGTTAATCTAGACTCAGGTACATCAGTATGTACGAGACTGAGTTCGACAACTCATTCTTCCACTGTCTTACAGATGGGTTTCGGCCAGTATATCTAAGAGGATAAGATTCACAAGTGTCCGCAGACTTCATAATACGAGATGTCATACCCCTCTTTATGTGACTTGTGAAGCTTAGTCTCTCGATACGGCCTAGTCTATTTTGCCATATAAGTTGCTACTATCTTGTGTATTTATATATTAACATTTAATATATTATAGTTATTACAAATTACTAACACAAAACATTACTCAGAAGCAAGGTGACGACATTCGTCAAAATGTGTTAGACGTCTTTTGTATAACAATTATTCTGAAATCGTGACATCAAAATATGTCGCATTTTCATTTCCTCATACTTATGCCTTTCCTAATGATAAATATAACTAACTTTCTTAATTGACTTTCCGGAGTGCCTTCTTCCCTTTCTAAATCATATTTAGATATTAAATAGCCCAACATAAATGAATAGCTATGCAAGCATCTCATGTATCCAAACGGTTGAGCTTTGCAACCTTGAGTGTAGCTCAACAAGTTGCTCGTCTCAAGATCCGGTCGGGATGCATAGTCTTGCACCGCTCATGCACTCATATTCGACTCAAACAGTTTGACCGAATTCTCGAACTTTGCGGATCAAAATTGTTTTTCCATACAACCTTGAGTGTAGCTCAACAAGTTGTAGGGAGAAAAATACTTCAAATATCCTATATGTTCAAGCTGCCTCATATAGAGGCAACTGACATGGAGCGTGAATTTATTTGTTGGACCCAGAACTTAATGAAATCATATTTCTTAAGTCTGTTCTTTAAGAAGGTCATTTTAATGTCAACGAGAATGTAGTTTAATTCTATCAATTAGAATTTAACTTGATATTCTATTAATCAACCTAGTTGACCAGTTAACTTATTTCATTAAAATATTATATTTTGACTCCATTTGTAAACTTAGAACTTACCATAATTTAGCATATGTTCACTATTAAATATAGATAGATTGGCTTTTATCTATCTATATCCTCCCATTATTTTACGATCATTTTTAAGCCTTAACAATGAACAATTTAATCGAATTAAATAAATGGGTAAGAGATCCAATCACCATGAGCCTAACAACCTTGAGTGTAGCTCAACAAGTTGCTTGACTCTGTAATCGAAAGATGACTCTTCATCGATCATATCAGATATGACCCTCTTATCGGTTTTACCCCTAGCCATTTTGATCATGAGTGTGCTCATCCAAATCACAATGTCTAGTCTAGTCGGACCCTTGTTTTTGCGTCTAGTCTGACTTGCCCCGGTGCTCGGTGTATTCACGAGACGTTGGTTTGGGTCAGGTTTTAGACTACATCTAGCCAGACTACATCATTGACTTTAACTTACGCCGTCGCTCGGTGTATTCACGACATGACGGTTTGGGTCAAGTCAAGATTTCATCTTATGTATTTAAGGAGTCGGTTTTACAAGGCTGCCATGTCACAGCTTGAGTGTAGCTCAACAACTGGAACACTGGTCCTATAGTTACCAATCCCTAAAACAAGGAGGGCTATGGCTAATATTGAAGAAGATCATTAACGTATTTGACTTAGATATAGTCCAGGGTGTCATATAGTCATGATTCATGTCATTGCGGTCCAGCGGAACACAGCCAGGGAATTAACTAAGCCAGGATCACTTCCCCCTTAGGCTAGCTAGGGTGATCCAACAAACTTAGCCAAGCACATTGACTGGATCATGGTCCATTGAATGAAGATTGTCATTTTTATATGCGTGCCATAGACTAAAAAGCTTTTATTTAACAACTAATTAATCCTATCAACTAGTTGAATCCTTAAATTCAAAATTTTAGGATTTGTTTAATAACTTTTATTAAATCCTTATCAACTATAAGGGTCACGTGCTATCCTAATCGTTATTAAGATTTTAATAAATTTATTAACAACGCCAAAAGCGAAGTCCTTTAATGAGAATTAATCATAACAATTAAAATAAAATTTTCATTAAAGGGACTACCCTAATCCGGAATTAGGTCTTAAAGTGTTGTTAATGTTTTATTAAAACATAGCATGTCATTAGAATTTATCTCATAAATTTTAATGGTTTCTTAATGGCTAACCTAAGAGGTATGTCTTGTGTTATCAAATAAGTGACAGCATTTGCATAGCCATTAACATAAATTTAAACTAATTTTAACGCATAAAAAAGTGTACAACTATTTAACAATTAAATAGAATAATATTTATCACATAAACAATTTTAGCATGCATACTTAAATTTAACATTTAAATTTAAAATTTGATTTTTAAAACATTTTATTTTATCTCATAAAAATAAAAAATTTGTTTTGAAAGATCACAAAATTTGCAAGCTACCTAAAATATTTATCGCATAAAAATTTTAATCTTTTTAAAATCAATTTTAAAATATCACATAAATTTAAAACATCATTTAAAAAATTTCATGCTTAAAAAATTTATCAAATAAAATTTTTTTAAGCATCTAAAATCATTTTAAACTTATCGCATAAATTTTTAAAGTTTTAAAATCAGTTTTAAAAATATCACATAAATTTAAAACATCATTTTAAAATTTTCAAGTTTAAAATTTTATCATATAAAATATTTAAACATCTAAAATCCGTTTAAACTTATCGCATATATTTAAAGAAACATTTTAAAAGGCATCTAAAACATTTTAAAAAATTATCTCATAACTTTAAAACATTTTAAAAGTATTTTAAAAGCATTTCAATGTTTAATAAAGTCGTAGTGCTAGATCGTTACGCAAACCCAAGCTCTGATACCACTGTAGGGTTTTGGCGGATCCTTAGGGCACAAAAACTCCATTTCCGTCCTAAGTCGGATGGAACATAGACATAAAATGAGCAACGGAAGAATAAACAAGTTAATCTAATTAACATGCAGTTAAACATTTTAACTTAGCCCTAAGGTACAAGACCCTTAGCCAAGATCTATACCGACTCGGGATGGATCTGACCATCCCAAGAAGGATCTAAACTACTGCGATTAAATTAAACTAATACTTATAAAACACTGACCGGCGCCCCGTTTACGGTTTGGGCGCGGTGTCGTTTTACCGCAAGTGCACGGTTAGTGTAGGGTGCGGGTTTATCGAACTCAGGGAGGTGGATGGTTTGAATGGCTACTAGCCTCGCCTAGGTTGTGTGCTAGCTACACGGATAATGTGGGTGGAAGTGTAGAAATAAAAGAAAGAAATAAAAAGACAAGAAATGAATCCACGCTAACACGGGCTAGAGCACTCATGACACTTGGCATTTGACTTGACCCAGGGTGAGACATTGCCCCAAAAGGTGGTACCTAGCATCCATGGGCCCGATATTCCGGTCACTGTCCAGTACGCTAGGTCTACCCGGTTTCGGATGGTGGGCATTCCCATGTCCATTAACACCGACCACAACCGAGAGCATTAAGGCCACAATGATAACTCCCAACACTTCGTCCACGTCGTTCCCACGCGCGAGGACTCAATGTCTACACTAGGGGTGTGAGCTATGGCTAGGGAGTCACCGCCAAGTTTATTCCCCATTGGCCCGACGGTCAGAGGCGGTCTTTCTCCCGCCAATGACAATGAAACACCCCCGCGTAACCCTAATGGCCAAATAGGTCGAATCTGATTTCTAGAAATACATCGAAGCGGATCTTGACTGGACAAGACACCGGACCCCAATCCCCAACACAACTAGTGTGTTGCCATACGAATTGGACTCATATTGCTAGAAATCCCCATTGACACATTTCATCGAACACATACCATGCAATCAAGTCAAATGTAAATCACAAGCATCAATCCTACCCTAACCCGTATTAGGGTTCATCAATACTACTCAATGGTGAAGAACATAAAAACAAGCAACAGAAAAGACATACAAACGTTCACCATCAAGCAAAATAAACACAATACAAAACAATGGAAAACAAGAGAAAGAAATACTTATCTCGCGTTTGAATCTTCAATCCTTTACAAGATTTATTGCAATAGAAAACCTAATCTAACCTAACTTAAAACTCCCAAGAAAGGGGAGAAAAACTACTGAAAAAATGGGAGGAGAATATCCCCAAGTCGTGCCCCAAACTCATATAAATAACCCCTCACAAACCCTAACGGTTCGGGTCCAGAAAACCCATTAAAACTGTCAAAACAGGCCCACCCGATCGGGTGGAAGTTCACCCGATCGGGTGGAATGAAACAGAGACTTCAGCTGCTGAAAATGGCTCATCTGGAAGGCCACCCGGACACCAACCGATCGGTTGATCTAAAATTCCAGACATCAGTCCATTTCAGCACACAGCTGCGCTCAGAAAATTCCAGAAAAATGTAGAAAAATCGGATTTGGGCATGCGGCCTATCGTTGGAAAGCTAACGAACCCAAAATCCCTCTGGAATGATAGCAGATCTTCAATGAATGCATCAGTAGCACGTGAAAAGGGAATAAAAGGCCACCCGATCGGTTGAAACATCAACCGATCGGGTGAGCTGCTTGTCACATTGGCCATCGGGCTTCATAAGCTTCAACCGGGCGCTGAGGTGAGCGGGTGGCGTGACCGGGTCGTCGTTTGTTGATTTTCAGCTTCAGATGAACCGATCGGGTGAGATGTCACCCGATCGGTTGGAATTCAGCTTCAAATAGACAGAGAGCTCTGTCGATCTCACCCGATCACTGAACCGATCGGGTGAGCTGCTCTTCTCTTCAGCTCATGTCCGGGTCAGATATGCGTGCATCAACCAATCAGGTGGCTCTGTCCACCCGATCGGTTGAGGGCTGAAATATGGATTTCTTTGTCGTTTGGTCCTCTGGATCGCGTGTGACTCCTCCCGTTGCTCCAGGGACTCATGATATCTTCTTTATACGTCCCCAATGCTGGAAATCTCCTGCATTTACACAGAAACACGAAGAAAGTGAAAAGATACAAAAACACAAAAGAACGGACATAAAACAACGGAAAACAACGAAAAATCACGAAGAAGACGTGCGTGAATATATAAAATATAAATGCACGTCAAACACATACCCGGAATCTCAACCCGGGGTGGGAAAGATGTTCCACACCGTCTTCTGAGCCGCTCCCCGTCCCATGCCGAGCCTCTCCTTGAACCTCTCCTCGAACCGCTCTGCATCCTGAGGGGAGCAATCCGCATGTCGCCGAGCCAACCACGCGCCGAAGAAAGTTTCACGCGAGTGAAAGCCTTCGCCAAAATTTCGGATCCGAATCCGAACTCCTTCGTGGCTTTGCTAGAGCCCTTCAGGAGTAAGGCATAAATATAGGGAGAAGAAGAATTAATTTAAGCTTCGATCCGAGCGTGCTCCAACATTTACAGGAGCCGCTCAGATCTGGATCTTGGGACGAGTTTTGAGGAGGGGAGCAGACCTTTATTTATATAGGCGGCTGACCCCTCCCCTTTACTCAAATTCCGATGTGGGACTATTATTTTGGAGTTAATAAATTCAATTTAGTTTGTCTTTCACAAATGCCAAACTTCTGTGAATTTTAACTCCCTCACCGTTGAGCTTCATGATTGATACAACCTATCAATATGAAGGACGTTCAACGGTGAACGCATAGGAAAAAACAGGTCGTCAATCCAAGTCCGTTTGACCCTCCAATTGATCGTCCAAAGATCAGCCCAAAGGCACAAATTCGCATAAGAGCCAGCCGTCACAAATATAACAGCCTAGGGTTCAAAAACCTAAGCTGTGGGGCCCACAGAGTGGGCCACATGAATGTCAGCCCGCATCCGGGCTCGGGCGCCCGCACAAAAAGTGCAGCCCGCCCGCTGCGAAGGCGGTCTGGGGTGCCCAGGCTCGCACAGCGGGCCGGGCGCCCGCCCGTAATGCGGGCCTGGGTGTCACGCCCTGATCCACAGAATACCCTGCCATTCAAATATACAGGTATATCGCAACATACGCAATTCAAATCTCTAAGCACAATAAATGCACCTATATCCACGGGTTCACCCAACTACATATACACGTGTATATCAACAATATGCATCCTTAGTCTACTCCACTGTAGGCCCTGACTTCCTAAGTTAGGGGTTTAAGGGTGGATTACTTAAGGCTCTAAGGTCACTACCCACCTTAGGGCTAATCTATCCCAATCACCTACTGAAGCACTACTTGTACTATCCTTATGCACATCGCAGTGCGGTGACCTGCATGGGCCGCCAAAAACTGTCACGCCCCGATCCCTAGAATACCCGGCATTTAAAATTCTTTCTCTTTCTTTCCTTTCTCATCACCCTCACTCTTCAGGATACTTGGAAAGAAAGAAAAAAAATTTTATTGCCGTGTATTCTGGGGATCGGGGCGTGACACTGGGCACCCACCCGCTTTTCCTCTTTTTGATTTAATCAGCCCCTTGGGCTGATGTCAACATGGGCTTGGGGTTTTATTTTTTTGGCCATAACTCTTGTGTTTGTCGTCCGATTTGGACGCCGTTTGAACCTGGGTTTAGATCAGGACATTTCCGTCTTACCCGCGAACTTTTCCTTGCATTTATTTCATTAAATATAGTCGTAAACTATTTACGACACATTTAATATGGTTTGCATCAAATACAAAATAGTCCCCATCTAAGCTTAAATTATCATTTGCATCAAGATGCAATTTTCTCTTCCTTTGCATCAAATACAATTTATTCTCCCTAACTAATTTCTACCTATTACTAGACGAAGGTCGCACTCTGTGTGAGACCCTACAGCCTGACCCTTACAACAGGTTGGGCTCGAAGCCCTATACGATAGTGACCACGAGTAGTGGTTGTCGTCCCTACTTCAGAATCATAATTATTGGGTTGAATCATCGACATGAGTATTGTCGGGACCACCCTTACTGTGTCCGTGATGAATTCTGCAGTTTTAGTATCTTCGTCTAAACTCTGTCGTGTTGATCAAGTCTAGGATACGGTCAAACTGTCAACCCCAATAACTTGACTCCGATTAGTTTCTATCGATCTTTAGTCAACTAATGTTGGACTGATCAGAGATTTTACTAAAGACCGAACTAACTCTACAACACTAACTCCCATTGACCGGGAGAGACGAATCCTCTCTTGGTCATTACGCTCCTCCTACGCTTCAAGTGACACCCAATCAAAGACCTTTCGACAGGCCTAGCCTCGAAGCTAGGTCAGTAATCTAAGTGGCACCGTTCATGCACAGGTTCATAAAATGACCTCAAGTCAAAAGACCAACTTGCCTATCATCACTAAGAGTTATCATTGACAGATAGGTCAATATAACCATATAATAACTCTTGTGGATCGTTCAGTGAACTCGTTCTCTAATGAGCACCTGTGTCTCGTCTTCGACTTCGCCAAGTCAAAGATCATGAGATCATCGCCACCTCTAAACGGTGAAGACTAAGACACAATGGTCTATCCGATGTTTCGATATCCTTGTCTCGAAACATCTACGACCACGAACCCTTTTAGACTTATGCTACAGATGGTCAAACATTTTTTCATGATCGAGATATTCATCTCGATACATGTTTGACCTTGCATAAATTCTCAGGACTTTACCTAAGTTAATATCTAATTATAATATAACTTAGATAAATTATTACCAAACAGCTTACTGTTATTTTGAACAAGATGTTTGTGCTATTCACACAGATATAAATAGCCTCGAGGGCATCATCTCTCTACATAAGTCACATTCCCCTCAATGTACTTTCCACTAACTTTCTATTTAGTGGTTTTGTCAGAAGATTTGCCAAATTCATCTCTGACCTCACATAATCAATGGATACTATCCTATGATCTAGCAGTTTCCTCACAATACAGTGCCTTAGGCGTATGTGCCTACTCTTCCCATTAAAACTTTATTTTTGTCTTTTGCAATTGTAGCTTGACTATCACAATGGATAGACACAAACGGTACCGGTTTTTCACAAATGAGAAGATCACCAAGAAGTTTCTTAAGCCATTCGGCTTCACTACATGCCTTCTCCAAAGCAATAAACTCGGATTCAATAGTAGAGCGAGCAATAAAAGTTTGCTTGGATGATTTCCAAGACACAGCATCTCCACCAAGTGTAAAAACATAACCACTTATGGATTTAAGCTCATCTGAATCAGAGATCCAGTTTGCATCAGTAAAACCTTCTAAAACTGATGGATCGCCACTAAAAACAATCCATATACAAGAGTTCCTTTCAAATACCTCATAACTCTTGACAATGCATTCCAATGATCACTATTAGGAGTTTGAGTGTAACCACTAAATCTACTAATAGCATATGCATTATCAAGGCGATTACAATTCATCAAATACATCAAGCTACCAATGATCTGAGCATATTTAATTTTTGAAACAGATTCACCAAAGTTTTTAGCTAAATGTAAACTAGCATCATATGGAGTAGCTACAGGTTTTTGATCATGATATCCAAATTTTCCAATCATTTTACTAATATAATGCTCTTGTGAAAGCATAATACCACTAGGTGTCTTAGTTAATATAATACCGAAGATCACATCAGCTTCATCCATGTCTTTCATATCAAATTTAGAAGAGATGAATGACTTCATTGCATTTACTACATCTAGGTTGGTGCCGAGAATAAGCATGTCATCAACATATAAGCAAATAATAACACCAACATCATTATCAAACTTTGTGTAAATACATTAATCAGCATCATGCCATTGTTTTGGAGCTTATTTTAAACCATAAAGAGATTTAACAAGTTTGCATACTTTATGTTCATTTCCAGGAGTGATACAACCTTTAGGTTGTTCCATATAAATCTCTTCTTCCAAATCTCCATTAAGAAAGGCAGTCTTTACATCCATTTGATGGATAACAAGACTATGAATAGATGATAAAACAACCAAGACACGAATAGAAGCTATCCTGGTGACATGGGCAAATGTATCAAAATAACCAATGTCTTTCTTTTGGTTGAAACCTTTAGCAACTAATCTAGCTATAAACTTGTCAATAGAACCATCAGGTTTTAGCTTCCTTTTAAATATCCATTTGCAACCAATAGTTATAGCTCCTGGGGCAAGGTAACAAGTTCCCAAGTGTGGTTTGAGATAATGGATTCTAATTCATTGTTGATTGCTTCTTTCCAAAATGTGGCATCAGGAGATGTGATGGTTTCATGGTATGTAAGTGGATCATTATCAATAAGAAAGGTGAAAAAGCCATCACTTAGATTAGTCTCCTTTCTAACTCTTTTACTCCTTATTACTTCTATCTCATCATCATTATCAAGTGATGGTGCATCAGAAGGGTACGAAGAGTGAGGTGCAGAAGTTAACCTAACATTACCCATTTTCATTGGAAATATGTGCTCAAAGAAATCAGCATTCTTGGTTTCAACAATAGTGTTAGGTTCCATGATGTTTTGCTCACTTCTAACACTAGGAATCTATATGAAGCGCTATTGTGAGCATATCCAATAAACATGCAATCAAAGGTTTTAGGACCTAATTTTCTTTTCTTAGGTTCTGGTAAAAGAACTTTAGCTAGGCACCCCCACACTTTGAGGTAATTAAGGTTTGGAGAGTGACCTACCCAAAGTTCATAAGGAGTCTTACCTGATTTCTTATAAGGAATTATATTCTGAATATGACAAGCAGAGAGAATAGCTTCTCCCCATAGGTTAAGTGGTGCATCTGAACTAATTAGCAAAGCATTTATCATCTCTTTTAAAGTTCTATTTTTTCTTTCTGCTATGCCTTTAGATTCTGGAGAATAAGAAGGTGTAGTCTCATGAATAATCACATATTCTTCGCAATACTCATTAAATGATGTAAACTTCCCTCCTTTATCTGATCTAATCCTTTTTATTTTCTTATTAAGTTGATTCTCTACTTTAGTTTTATATTTCAAAAACATATCAAAATCTTCATCTTTAGATCTGAGCAAGTAGACTTCAGTATATCTAGAGAAGTCATCTACAAAGGTAGTATAGAATTTCTTACCACCTCTAGTTATATTGCTTTTCAAATCACCAAGATCACTATGAATTAATGCAAGCAAGTCACTTTCTCTGTGTACATATTTACAAGATTTCTTAGTAGCTTTTGATTCTACACATACTCCACATTTGTCATTAAAGGAAGGAGAAGCATTCAGCAAACCAATTTCTTTCATTTTCTTAATGTATGAATAATTCACATGACCTAGTCTATAATGCCAAGTATCAAATGAGTAAATGAAGTAAGCAGAAGAAGATGCATTATTATTCATGATTTCAAGTACATTCAAAATGAAAAGACCTTGGTTACAATATCCCTTTCCAACAAACTAACCATTCTTGGTCATAACAATCTTATCAGACTCAAAAGTAACCTTAACCCACACTTTTTCCAGAAGTGAGACAGAAACCAGATTCCAACGGATATCTGGAACATGGAGCACCTCAATAAGTGCCTCTCTCAAAACAATGTGAGCTTTACTCCCAAGCGCAGAAGATCGTGCAAGTAGTACCTGGAGAGTCCAGAGTCGAATCCTCGGGACAAGTCGACATGAGATAACACAAATTCAACGTAATCAAATAAAATGTACGGTTAAGAAAACAACCACCTTTGTGAAGGTGAGGAATAGTGTAAGGATTTGTAGCAAAGAAAGTGGTTCCTAAAAGTATTACGGTATCAAGTATGCTACGGTTGTGAGTTCATTAGGAGTTTATAGTCGCTGAAATTTCACGTCTTTTAATATCACACAACGCTTCACCCGGTCAAGGTGTGAAGGCGTCGGAAGATAAATCGATGGAAACTAGTCAAAATAGCCTTAAACGTATTACTAGCAATGTTGATCTCATTAAACAATAATCGCAGCGATAAGTTCAGATTAGAGAACACAAATTGGCTAGCCTTATCGGGGCCTAGCCATAGGGCACATCAACAATATCGATAGTAAGCAAATACCCATCAAATACGTTGTAGAAATTAACATTACTAGCAATTTAGACATGATAATAGGGCTAAAGACATGAGATTTAGCAACTACATACTCCTAACTACATCACAACCATAGCACAAAGAGATTACCCACGCATGGTGCAATAAAAATCAGATTTGATAGCAAAATACATCGTTTAGATGGCAAAATACAAAGAAATACACCAAATACGGGGTATAAGTTCAAGAAATTGTCACCAAATCTCCACTTTAGAACCCAAAACTCTCTGAGAATAGGAAGAACAGCCTCTGGAAATTTTCAGAATTTTCTCCTGGAGAAATACGCACGGTAGCCGCTCCAAAAGTCCCAAAATACGCCAGAATACCCCCAAAACCCCTAGGAATACGCTTATATAATAGCATTGCGGGTTTGGGGGCTTAACGGGTTCGAAACCCGCTATCCAATACGCCAAAACCCGATCCGCCGCTCGCTCGTATCCTCCGCCGTTGGATCTGGGCGGGATCTGCTGAGATCCCGCCACGTGGCCAAGCGGGTTCCCGTCGCATTTGCATCCGAGTTCAGCTCGGAAATGATTTCCACCGTCCGTTCGAACGATGAGCGGATATGATTGCGCCACGTCGCCCCAGGATCTGTCGCCCGCTTCGCTGGGTTTCATCGCGCTAATGGCCGTTGGATTAGAATCCAACGGTTCGGATTCGGCAGCGTCGACCTCTTCCGAGTTCGAATGCGCGAGCGACTATGGTCGTCGGATCGACGAGAAGAACCGTTGCGATCGTGACACGTGGCCCGCCTTTTGGAGGATTCAACCCGATCGTGAGCAATGTGTGGGCTTCATCGTGACCGTTCATCGTCGGATCGACGGTTCTGAAAATGCCGCGTCGCCACTTATCTGTGCCCATCCGATGCGGCGGGAGTCGTTCAGATGCTTCCACATGTCACAACCTGATTGGACTATGACCGTATTTCATATTTTTGTGTGTATTTCTTCATTTAATTTGTATTCTGCATTTAAAAATTCATAGTAATTAGCACAGATCTCAGAAAAATACAAATAAATAGTCGTTGGAATCGTGAGATCGAGACGATGCTAAGAAAAATATAAAAATGCAAAAATACTCAATAGAATTCTTGTTTTGTGCACAAATAATGTGATTTCTCTAATAAATAATGGTATACAAAATACGCACATATTAGAGAGCAATTAAGTATTATATAGGCACATCATAGGACTAATTAGGGGGTTAAATACGCAATATTCAACCCGAATCACACCCCCCAACTAGCGATTTGCTAGTCTCTAGCAAAATGAGCGAGATACGATATCAAGTATACACCTAGATCACCTTATCAGGTCTCAAATCATTCATCACCATACTACAAAGACGAAAGAAAATGTCCACACACTAATGCCAAGATTTCATGCTCATTATATAATGGTACTCATGGGTTTACAATGAAAAGCAAGTATCTCTAAAATGGTCATTAAATCAACTTAACTTCACTTTACATTACTTCATAGCGAATGGTATGCAAAATCAATGGCTCACACCTTTCAATCAAAGTTTATAACTTGGAGCGTAGATGTATCATGCAAAGCAAGCAAAAATAGATTGGCATCAAGACATACACACGTCAATTTTTATTCGTAGGAAATCACACCATATCTTGTGCTATCTTTAAGCTTTGGAAGTTCTCTTGCCTTGCTAATGATGCACACTTTTTCTCGCTTTTCTTTTCTCATTTTATTGGTTCTGCGTAACACGCATCAAGCAACATTTGCAGAAAAAAAGTATAACTTGGATCGCTCCATCAAATGATTGAGGTTCCAGTCAATGGCTCCCAAATCAGACGATAATAGGGCATTAGGACAAGAAGGACCCCTCGGACTGTACTACTCGAGCCATCCAAGTTATTTTTTTGTTTTTTTTTTGACATATTTATTCGTTCATTCATTTTTCTTCATTCATCTTATTTCATTCTTTCTTTTGTGTGTGCATAAATAACTTAGCAAGATGGCTTCCTTTTCTTTATTCTTTCACAAGAATGGGTTATCCTAATCATTTCCAAAGACAGTGTAGATTTTCCACCCAAGATCACACAAAGCATGCAAATAGCAATGAATATGAGATAAAAAGCAATGCTCAAGTCATTTTGTGATGGTGTGTTCCATTGAAAGCATACGACTTGCTAATTCATAACTTCAAGATTCATTAAGTCATCATTCAATCCTACCATAGAGATATATCAAGAAAGATTTACCATGAGTAATAGCATTCATGTCGAATGAGACTGAAATATGTAACAATAGTGGTGGAGGAAAATAAATCATATGTGCAAAGTGGTGAATGGATTTCGAGGATTTTCATCACATGAGGTTCATTTCTAGGTGTAATAAGCATTGGTGATAAATCTTGACTCAACCCCATGTTTTATAAAAAGAAAAAAAAATTGAAAAGGGAACTACTAAAAAATAAATCATAAAAAAACTAAAAGTTTATACCCTCCCCCCAAATTAAAATTAGCATTGTCCTCAATGTTAAGGAGAGGGAATCATGGAAAGAACACACCTGATTAGTTACCACCCGAAGGTGGATCTGTGAGGTCAATGGTGGTATCCTCTCTGGCCCAAAGCTCTTGAAAGTGTTTCAGACGTTGTCCATTGACTTTGAATTCATGGCCATCCTTCTCATTCACTAAGACCACCGCTCCATGTGAAAAGACTTCTTTGACAAAGTATGGTCCCGTCCATTTTGAGCGCAGCTTTCCTGGAAATATATGGAGTCTTGAATTGTACAACAGAACCTTGTCTCCAATTTTGAATTCCTTTCGCAGGATCATCTTGTCATGCACAGCTTTCATCCTTTCTTTTGCGAGCTTTGCATTTTCATATGCCTCACGTCGTATCTCATCAAGCTCCATGATCTGCAATTTACGAGAAACATTGGATGAGTCATCAAGCAAATTAAGTGTTTTAATTACCCAAAAAGATTTATGCTCTAATTCAACAGGAAGATGGCAATTTTTTCCATAAACCAAACGAAACGGTGACATCCCTAAGATAGTCTTGTATGCTGTCATGTAGGCCCATAGAGCTTCAGGCAAGCGAAGACTCCAATCTTTGCGTGTTGGATTCACTGTTTTCTGTAGGATATTCTTTATTTCCTTGTTCGCCAATTCTGCTTGTCCATTTGTTTGAGGATGGTAAGGTGTTGAAACTTTATGTGTCACCCCAAATTTCTTCATTAGATTTGCAAAGAGCCTATTGCAGAAATGAGAACCTCCATCACTGATAATGGCCTTTGGCACTCCAAAGCGCGAGAAGATGTTCTCTTTCAAAAATTTCAGCACAATGGAAGCGTCGTTGGACCTGCACGGAATAGCTACCACCCATTTAGAAACATAATCAATGGCAACCAATACAAATATATATCCAAAAGATGGTGGAAAAGGCCCCATGAAATCAATACCCCAACAATCAAATAATTCTATTTCTAGCATGGGATTCAATGGCATCATGTTTCTTTTTGTAATTCCCCCCAACTGTTGACAACGCACGCATGATTTACAATAGGCATAAGCGTCCTTAAACATACTAGGCCAATAAAAACCACTCTGTAAAATCTTGGCAACAGTTTTATGAGCTGAAAAAGGCCCCCCACATACCCCATCATGGCAAAAATGTAAAACGCTATCAAACTCATTGTCGGGTACACATCTCCTTACAATTTGGTCTCCGCGGTATTTGAAAAGATAAGGATCATCAAAATAGAACGATTTTACCTCATGCTTGAAGCGTTTGAATTCTAAAGAAGACCAATGTGGAGGGGTTCTACATGTCACCAAATAATTAGCTATATCTGCATACCATGGTAGAGTATAAATGGCGAAAAGCTGCTCATCTGGGAAGGAATCTCGCAATGGAATATTAGGCGACTCTGTCTCCACCGTCAATCTGGAAAGGTGATCTGCGACATTGTTCTCAACTCCTTTCTTATCCTTGATCTGAATATTGAACTCCTGCAAAAGAAGAATCCATCGTATGAGTCTAGGTTTCACATCCTTTTTAGATAAAAGATATTGCAGTGCAGAATGATCTGTAAAGATGAGCCCAATATGTAGCTTCTGAATTTCTCCAATGCAAACACCACCGCCAGCAACTCCTTCTCCGTAGTAGTATAGTTCCTTTGTGCTTCATTCAACGTTTTACTGGCATAGTAGATCACACAAGGAACTTTCTCTTTCTTTTGCCCAAGCACTGCCCCCATTGCGTAGTCACTTGCATCACACATGATTTCAAATGGCATACTCCAGTCTGGAACCTGCAAAATAGGGGAGGAAACAAGTGAGTTCTTTAATTTATCAAATGAATCTTGACACTCTTGTGTCCATATGAAATCAGTATTTAAAGTTAATAAGTGGCAGAGGGGGCGGGAGATGGCGCTGAAATCCTTTATAAATCTTCGATAGAATCCTGCATGGCCTAGAAAGGATCGTATGTCCTTGACGCATTTAGGTGTAGGCAACTTCTCAATCACCTCAACTTTTGCTCTGTCTACCTGAATACCTGCTTTGGAGACTAGGTGTCCGAGAACCAAACCTTCAGTTGTCATGAAATGACACTTTTCCCAGTTTAACAGCAGGTTCTTTTCCTGGCACCTGTGCAAGACAAGAGCTAAGTTAGATAAACAATTTTCAAATGAAGTTCCATATACAGAGAAATCATCCATAAACACTTCCATAATCCTCTCAACCATATCGCTAAAGATACTCAACATGCAACGTTGAAAAGTAGCAGGTGCATTGCATAATCCAAAAGGCATTCTCCTAAAAGTGAAAGTTCCAAAGGGGCAAGTGAAGGTGGTCTTCTCTTGATCCTCTGGAGCAATCTCTATCTGATAATAGCCAGACTAACCATCTAAATAACAATAAAATTCGTTACCTGCTACTCTTTCCAAGATTTGATCAATGAAAGGTAATGGAAAGTGATCTTTTCGTGTTTTAGCATTTAACTTTCTGTAATCGACACACATCCTCCAACCTGTGGTGGTCCGCATCGGTATAAGCTCATTACTCTCATTTCTTACCACTGTGAGGCCTGATTTCTTCGGAACCACCTGTATGGGGCTAACCCATCTGCTGTCTGAAATAGGATATATTATACCTGCAGCAAGTAGCTTAAGAATCTCCCCCTTAACAACCTCTTTCAATGTAGGATTCAATCGACGTTGCATCTCACATGTAGGTTTGGCGTCATCCTCAAGATAGATATGATGAGTGCAAATTAAGGGATTTATACCTGTAATGTCCGTAATAGACCATCCAATGGCCCCTTTGTGTTCCCTAATGTCACGCCCCGCTTCCCAAAATGGAAGGAGGCGAAGCGTGACAAGGCCCGCTTAGGCCAGAGCTGAGAAGCTCGGACCCATCAAACGTCTGTAGAGGTACCATTTTAAAAGATTTTCATGTTCTTGCATTAATAAAGTTTAGGAACAACAAAAGTACAGAAAGGAAATGGCATTCATTTACATGGAGAAATAATATCCAACTGGTACAAAGTCTAAAAGAAGCCTAAGCATGGCGACAAAAGTTTAAAGACAACCCGAAAAGTAGTAACCTCTGAAAGTGGCGATTAAAAGACCTCAAGGTCTGGTCCTTGTCAGGTACGTACTCTGATGACGACGTCCTCGGCTCCACGTACTCCAGCGAGTCTGCCTCGTCCACGATCTCTGGCTGAACACCTGACGTACAGCACCCAAGAAAAAAGGAACTGTACGTCAGGTAAAGTCTACAAGAAGGGTTAGACTTTACTGCAAGTGCACCGAACTTTAAACAACGGTTTACTGGTTGATTAGCATGCTGAGGTTCTTTTACACAATAGTTTACTGGTTGATTAGCATGCTGTGGTTATAACAGAGTAACACGACAGGAAGTAACACAGCAGGAAAGTAAAAACGGGACAAGTAGTAGTCGTAGCGTGTGCTACCAACTACGGGATTAACCTACAGGTGTCAAGACAAGACGGGACGTGACAGAAACAAGGCAGGACAAGACAAGTGAGACATGAAAGGGTTCACGCCTTACGGTTCGAGGGGGATCAGACCCTCTTGCCATGCACACGCTCAACCCAACCCCAAACCCCAAGACAAGACAAGACATGACACCAGTACAAGGGATCACTCGCTCTAGCTTGGCGAGTGCCCTATTGCCCGCAGGCTGAGAATCCGTACAAGGGATCACTCTCTCTAGCTTGGAGAGTGCCCTATTGCCCTCGGGCTGTGTATCCGTACAAGGGATCACTCTCTCAACTTGGAGAGTGCCCTATTGCCCGCAGGCTGTGAATCTGTACAAGGGATCACTCGAAGAGTGCCTTATTGCCCAGCAGGCTGTGCAAGACGGGACGGGACGTGACAAGACAGGAAGGGTTATTTAGGGTGTCCACACACACGCACACACATGATAGCCCTATAACATTAAAAAGTTGTTGTTGTCAGGCTCAGACTTCGTCGTCAAGTCTGAGCCGTCAGGAGTCGTCCCGGACGCTATCATTTCATGTCCGGTTCTATTTGTTCACAGTTAACAATTCTTACCAACTAGGGCCTAAGCACGGCCAAAAGTGCAAGTGGATACACTTGCCTGAAACGGCGAGTGCGTCGTCCTCTCGAAGCGTCTCGTCCAAGCGTCTCGTCCGCAGAAGTCCGTCTGAAATATCGTCACGGCGACGATGTCAGGTCTCAATTTCATCAAATCCTATTAGGTTTCGTTTCTAGGTTTTCGGGACTATCCTATTCGTCAAAAGTCACTTTTTGATGTTTCAGCCTAATCGACGATCTATCCTATGTGCACAGTCAACAAAGTCCGTTCGTCGATTTTCTATGTTCGTACAACGTTTTACAGGAGCTGGAAAGTAAATTTAGTTCAAGTTGACGGTTTTTAGTTTAGGGTTCAGTCAGCTATTGTGGGGGTTTCTACGAGTTTCGGGGAACCAACCTGAACCGGAGTTTGCTGTAGATTGTATGTCGGGTCTGATCGAAGAACTCCTCAGCTTCAGATCTGGTCCTCGTACGATTCCCCAATAGTTTGAACTTGCGACGAAGGCCTACGACGTGTCGCAACATCGTAGACGGAAAATCCGTGAAGTAGCACGTCCAAGTGGGGCCCACAGCAGTGCTAGGGGTCCAAGGGGGGCCCACAACACCTCTGGAAAACTTGGGGGGCCCACCACAGGAGTTGGTGTGGGAGAAACAATGTTGCGACGAAGTTCTGTCGGTCGTTCACTGCTGGTGCGGGGGTTCCTCTCGGTCAGACCGAGAGGAGCTCTCGGTCGTGCAAGTGCAGCGCAGGCGGAGGCGGGAGCTTGGGCGGTGCGAAGAATTCCCTCGGTCAGACCGAGGGATCCCGTCAGTCGCAGGGGGGCGGGCCAAGTTGCAGCGATGCGGAGTGCGGAGCGCATGCGGGTGCGGAGCGGGCGCTCGGTCTGACCGACGGGGCGGGTCGGTCGGCGCTTGGCGATGCGGAGCGGTGCAGCGGAGCGGGCGGGGCGGGCTGTTCTCTCGGTCAGACCGAGAGACAGCCTCGGTCAGAGCGGGGCGACAGCGGGGGGGCGATGCAGCGGTGCTTGCAAGCGATGATGCGGAGCGGAGCACCGGTCGTGCGCTGGGAATTGCGGGGGCGGCCGTCGATCGTGCACTGGGCGATCGTCGCAACGTTGCGACGAACGTCGGGAAGGTGTTTTTGACGACTAGGGTTTTTGTAATGCGGAAATAACCTATCCTAGGGCTAAAATAAATAGGTTAGAGCTAGGGTTAGGGTTAGGGTTTAATAAAAACGTAATTAAATAATTAATATAATTAATATAATTTAAAATTACTCTCCTCTCCCTCACGCAAGATGGGTGCGGCCAAAAATTCTGAAACTTGGTCTAAAAATTCTTTAATACGTTATTATAATATAGGAATTTTATTGTAATTAAAACTTGTATAAAAATAGGTTTTAAAATTATTTAAAACTTTCAAAAAAATGAAAAATAGGTCAAATTAAGTCCAAAAATTGTAAAATAATTCTGGGATGTTCGGGACGACTAAAGAAAGAGGGTAGAGAAGGCGGATCTAAATTTCGACGTCGAGAGACGAAACTAAAAATAGAAACGTCTCACATCAAAATAGAAAGTCGCGACGTTACCTCAAATAAGTTAGTATCGCGGAAGAACGACTCGAGATATGTCGTTCTCAAGTTATTCCACAATATAATACTTTCAGAGACGATCACGACGACATATCACACAAAAACGTTCAAAAACAACTAAAGTCTAAAATAACCACGTGCACGATCAAAAGCACGTGCACGAAGAAAGTACAATAGAAACAGGCCGTTACATTCTACCCACCTTAGAAATGATTCCGCCCTCGGAATCACTCACACTAATAATAATATTACCCATATAACCTTATACTCGCAACTATCATATCTACCCATAAGGATTTCTAATCCTATAACTTCGAACAACATTTCTCAATAATCCCTCATAATCCATCTTTTCACTGGGCAAAGCCACGACTAAACTCACCTCCTAATAATATAGATCCATCACTACCGTTCCAATTTCCAACTCCAAGTTCTCACAACAAAAAAATAATAATCATCATCATCTTCTCAATAATATCTTTTAAATTTCTCCATCTCCTCCCAATGTTAATCAATCTCCAAGAAAAATGAGATTCTAGTCAACTACCAATCCAAGACAAAAACATTTGTCTATCCTATAATACCTTCACCAATCAGCAATCGTCGTGTCTTCAATACATTCTCGTCATATCTCCCCATAAATTCATCCACCAAATAATTTGATCTGTCAGAATTACCCCTCACCCTACTCACTGTAACTAATCCCAACCAACATTAAGTCCGACTACCTAAACATCCATTAATCTCCACACGTCGTGTTATTCTCATAGTCTTCTCATGTCAATTCATCAATCAGTCTCAATGCTAATATAAGCTCTACTCAATCTCATGATCATCCTAACTCATACCATTCTCCGCAGTTACTCCTATCTACTACCTGTCTAAGCCTCAAGTCTGATGAGTCATCATCTCCTCGCATATAATTTCATTCGACCAGAATTTCCCATTGAGTCCGCCACACTCCGGTATTATAAATAAGTCTTGGACAGTTCATTCTTTTCATCCAAAAGATATTCTAATCCATCATCCTCATGTTCCCAAAATCAATTAATCATTGCCATAATAAAACTCATCTCACTCCAAGCCTACCTGCAAACAAAAATCCTATAACGATAATAGCTAGTCCCAACCAATATAACAACCATAAACACGAAGACTTTCTTTAAGGGAGAAGAAGAGAAAAGAAAGAGGGACTTTAAGGCCAAAGAAATATTTTAAAACATTTGGAAAAAAACGTGTGGTGTTGCGGTAATGGATGCGGGAGGTTAAGTGATTTGTGATCTTGTGAGCTAGTTTTAAAACTTTAAAGATTTGGTTTAAAGAAAACAAAGTTTTGATACGGTCTCATATAGCCAAGATAAACCATTCATTTAAAACTAAAACTAAGTCTAAGGATCTGCCTGCAATGACACCATTCATATAAGTATGAATACCATCATCCAGACAACTTCCAGCATACCAGGGTTAATACTGAGGACACATTCAAGACACAAAAGGCAATCATCGGGATCCTAAAGAACACACATTCATATGGGTCTACGCACTCTACCTAAACTCATGCACCATGACGACATCACCTACCAAAGGGCCTACTCCTAAACCGGAGATCATACTGACAACTACAAGGGCTAATGTCTAGATAAAAGAAGGAAGGAAAACTAAATCAAAAGCGGAACGAAATAAGATCGGAAAAGAACGAGTTCGAATAAGACGGGTGTAAGGAGATAGTTGGTTGGATGGAACGAAAAATATTCTTTAAAATAATTAGATTGATGACGGGAGATTTACGTGTAAAATATGGTATCATATACTTTTATATAGGGAAAAATATGGAGGAAGTGAGCAGATGGTAGAATTTTAAGATTTTTGGAAAAAGTAAGACGAATGAATGGATGGGTAGGGGGAAAACGATTGTTTTGAAAGTAATTTTACCCAAAGATTTTGAAATGTGGTCACGAGGAACATAGAACAGATATAATAATAATAATAAAATAATTGAAGTCCCCCTAGTTTAGAAAATATTTTAAAAGTATGCAAGGTAAGTGATTTAGAAATAGATCTTGTAGCCCAGAAAAATATAAATTGAATTATCAAAATGTTAACACGGTTTTGAAAATGAAAACATGAAAGATACTGATTTGAAATAATTACCAGATAGTAACTTGAAAATTGACGACCAAGGAGATTTCAAAATCTAAGAAGGAACTTTCAATCGAAAAGCAATGAATTTTAACTATATATATAACAAAGGGTTTTCAAGGGAGTTAAACCGAGCGAAGAATTTAATAATGGGTTTCGAAAACAAGAAATAAAAGGAATAAGAGTGGGATGAGATAGCGATTGTTTTGTAAATGAAAGTAAGTTTAAACAAGGATCCTTGAAGTATGAGCACGATGAACATAGAGATGTTTATATGTAAGAAATTTAAAATCCCCCTTTGTTTTAGAAAAATATTCTAAAGTACGTACGTAAATGGTTAAAAATAAATTTCGTAGGTTAGAAGAATGATATGTTGAATTCCCGAAATGGTAACAAAGTTTTTTAAAACTAAAATACGATGGATACTGATTCGAAAATAGGTACGAGGCCGTAACTTAAAACTTTTACGATCGAAAGGTTTCAAAATTTGCGAAAGAATTTTAACTCAACCGAAGATAAGAAATTTTAAATAATTAATAAAAGTTTTCAAAGAAGTCAAATTGGGCGGAGAATTTAATAATGAATTTCGAAAATACTTTTAAAGGAAGCAGGTTTTGGGAAAGGGGAAAATTCGAAAATAAGTACAAGATAGTAGAAATAAATTGTGTAGTTTATAAAAGTAATATATATATTTTGGAAACAAGGCAAATAAAAAACTGAATTTGAGGAATAATGATTTAAAACGAGTGCGAGATATTGACTTAAAATTTTTACGTCCAAGAAAGCTCCAAGTCAATTAAAAGTTTTAACTCGATCCAAGACAACAAATTTTAAATATATAATATAGGGGTTTTCAAAGAAATCAAGCTAGAGCGAAAACTTAATAAGGAAAGTCGAAAATAATTTTAGAGGAGGTAGAATTGGTCAAGGAAGGGATTCGAAGGATTGATGATGATCGTCAGGAAACGATCACGAGAATCGAGAGAAAGGAAAAATGATCGCATGAAGATTACGCGTAAGATATGAATCGTGAAGAGCTACGATGGGACTCTATGGTCGATAGCACAAAATTTGCAAGGATCAGAGGGATGCTGGAGGACAAGGGTTCTAATCATCGGGTCGTCTAAAGATTAGGATAACTCAGCTCAAGGCTTCCTATGAGCTAGAATATAATCAGGATCTAAAGAGAAGGTTCCTAAGAGAATCGAGGTTACGTTCTGCTGGGCCCGAAGACGATGGAGCTAGGCGAGCGACTAACTAAAGAAGGACTCTAGATATCTAATACGATCAGAATCAATGGGGATGCTAGGATAGTCTAGGACGACGACGACTAAATCTTAACCAAGGCGTCCGACTATCAACCTGGGACGTCTACCTAAGTCTTCCTACTATCTAAGTCTGGGAAACTAATTCAGACTTGTACGTGGATATCAAGTGAATGCGGTACTTTTATTGTTCCAAACTTTTGCAAGACCTGCATGGGCCACCACTAAAACCTGTCACGCCCCGCTTCCCAAAATGGACAGAGGCGAAGCGTGACAAGGCCCGCTTAGGCCAGAGCTGAGAAGCTCGGACCCAATAAGCGTCTGTAGAGGTACCATTTTAAAAGATTTTCAGGTTCTTGCATTAATAAAGTTTAGGAACAACAAAAGTACAGAAAGGAAATGGCATTCATTTACATGGAGAAATAATATCCAACTGGTACAAAGTCTAAAAGAAGCCTAAGCATGGCGACAAAAGTTTAAAGACAACCCGAAAAGTAGTAACCTCTGAAAGTGGCGATTAAAAGACCTCAAGGTCTGGTCCTTGTCAGGTACATACTCTGATGACGACGTCCTCGGCTCCACGTACTCCAGCGAGTCTGCCTCGTCCACGATCTCTGGCTGAACACCTGACGTACAGCACCCAAGAAAAAAGGAACTGTACGTCAGGTAAAGTCTACAAGAAGGGTTAGACTTTACTGCAAGTGCACCGAACTTTAAACAACGGTTTACTGGTTGATTAGCATGCTGAGGTTCTTTTACACAACAGTTTACTGGTTGATTAGCATGCTGTGGTTATAACAGAGTAACACGACAGGAAGTAACGCAGCAGGAAAGTAAAAACGGGACAAGTAGTAGTCGTTGCGTGTGCTACCAACTACGGGACTAACCTACAGGTGTCAAGACAAGACGTGACGTGACGGAAACAAGGCAGGACAAGACAAGTGAGACACGAAAGGGTTCACGCCTTACGGTTCGAGGGGGATCAGACCCTCTTGCCGTGTGCACGCTCAACCCAACCCCAAACCCCAAGACAAGACAAGACATGACACCAGTACAAGGGATCACTCGCTCTAGCTTGGCGAGTGCCCTATTGCCTGCAGGCTGAGAATCCGTACAAGGGATCACTCTCTCTAGCTTGGAGAGTGCCCTATTGCCCTCGGGCTGTGTATCCGTACAAGGGATCACTCTCTCAACTTGGAGAGTGCCCTATTGCCCGCAGGCTGTGAATCTGTACAAGGGATCACTCGAAGAGTGCCCTATTGCCCAGCGGGCTGTGCAAGACGGGACGGGACGGGACGTGACAAGACAGGAAGGGTTATTCTAGGGTGTCCACACACACGCACACACATGATAGCCCTACAACATTAAAAAGTTGTTGTTGTCAGGCTCAGACTTCGTCGTCAAGTCTGAGCCGTCAGGAGTCGTCCCGGACGTTATCATTTCACGTCCGGTTCTATTTGTTCACAGTTAACAATTCTAACCAACTAGGGCCTAAGCACGGCCAAAAGTGCAAGTGGATACACTTGCCTGAAACGGCGAGTGCGTCGTCCTCTCGAAGCGTCTCGTCCAAGCGTCTCGTCCGTAGAAGTCCGTCTGAAATATCGCCACGGCGACGATGTCAGGTCTCAATTTCATCAAATCCTATTAGGTTTCGTTTCTAGGTTTTCGGGACAATCCTATTCATCAAAAGTCACTTTTTGATGTTTCAGCCTAATCGACGATCTATCCTATGTGCACAGTCAACAAAGTCCGTTCGTCGATTTTCTTTGTTCGTACAACGTTTTACAGAAGCTGGAAAGTAAATTTAGTTCAAGTTGACGGTTTTTAGTTTAGGGTTCAGTCAGCTATTGTGGGGGTTTCTACGAGTTTCGGGGAACCAACCGTAACCGGAGTTTGCTGTAGATTGTATGTCGGGTCTGATCGGAGAACTCCTCAGCTTCAGATCTGGTCCTCGTACGATTCCCCAATAGTTCGAACTTGCGACGAAGGCCTACGACGTGTCGCAACGTCGTAGACGGCAAATCCGCGAAGTAGCACGTCCAAGTGGGGCCCACAGCAGTGCTAGGGGTCCAAGGGGGGCCCACAACACCTCTGGAGAACTTGGGGGGCCCACCACAGGAGTTGGTGTGGGAGAAACAATGTTGCGACGAAGTTCTGTCGGTCGTTCACTGTTGGTGTGGGGGTTCCTCTCGGTCAGACCGAGAGGAGCTCTCGGTCGTGCAAGTGCAGCGCAGGCGGAGGCGGGAGCTTGGGCGGTGCGAAGAATTCCCTCGGTCAGACCGAGGGATCCCGTCGGTCGCAGCGGGGCGGGCCAAGTTGCAGCGATGCGGAGTGTGGAGCGCATGCGGGTGCGGAGTGGGCGCTCAGTCTGACCGACGGGGCGGGTCGGTCGGCGCTTGGCGATGCGGAGCGGTGTAGCGGAGCGGGCGGGGCGGGCTGTTCTCTCGGTCAGACCGAGAGACAGCCTCGGTCAGAGCGGGGCGACAGCGATGGGCGATGCAACGGTGCTTGCAAGCGGCGATGCGGAGCGGAGCGCCGGTCGTGCGCTGGGAATTGCGGTGGCGGCCGTCGGTCGTGCACTGGGCGATCGTCGCAACGTTACGACGAACGTCGGGAAGGTGTTTTTGACGGCTAGGGTTTTTGTAATGCGGAAATAACCTATCCTAGGGCTAAAATAAATAGGTTAGATCTAGGGTTAGGGTTAGGGTTTAATAAAAACGTAATTAAATAATTAAAATAATTAATATAATTTAAAATTACTCTCCTCTCCCTCACGCAAGATGGGTGCGGCCAAAAATTCTGAAACTTGGTCTAAAAATTCTTTAATACGTTATTATAATATAGGAATTTTATTGTAATTAAAACTCTTATAAAAATAGGTTTTAAAATTATTTAAAACTTTCAAAAAAATGGAAAATAGGTCAAATTAAGTCCTAAAATTGTAAAATAATTCTGGGATGTTCGGGACGACTAAAGAAAGAGGGTGGAGAAGGCGGATCTAAATTTCGACGTCGAGAGACGAAACTAAAAATAGAAACGTCTCACATCAAAACAGAAAGTCGCGACGTTACCTCAAATAAGTTAGTATCGCGGAAGAACGACTCGAGATATGTCGTTCCTAAGTTATTCCACAATCTAATACTTTCAGAGACGATCACGATGACATATCACACAAAAACATTCAAAAACAACTAAAGTCTAAAATAACCACGTGCACGATCAAAAGCACGTGCACGAAGAAAGTACGATAGAAACAGGCCGTTACACCTAAGCACATCAAGCAAAGCACATTCTTGTTCAGGCGTGAGTTTAGAGGATATTACCACAGGGAAATTCTCCTCCTTTCCAAGGAAAGCGTATTTCTAATAGTCTGGCAGAGGCTTCAATTCCAGCTTTGGATGCTCAATCTCTGAAGGTTGTTGTGGTGGCAATTCCACTGGCAATGTCTCGAACTTTGGCACCCATGCATCCCTTGATCTTTCATTTTTGCCCTGCACAAAATAAGATTCATCAATATCGTCGAAATTATAATCAATAAAATTGGACGAACATTCATACTTAGCATCAAAATAGTCTTCGATTAAGCTCCCAATAAAGCATACCTCTTTCACGTCATCAACATTCGCAGGTAACTTACATGATTTAAAAATGTTCAGCTCAAGTTTCATGTTACCAAAGCTTATCTTCAATTGTCCATCCCTACAATTTATCATAGCATTGCAAGTTGCTAGGAATGGACGTCCTAATATAATCGGAGTGCAATTACCTGATTGTGGCCCATGAATATCAAGGACGATAAAGTCCACGGGATAATAGAATTTGTCAACCTGGACCAGCACATCCTCCACGCATCCTCGTGGGATTTTTACCGACCGGTCTGCTAACTGTAAAACCACAGGTGTCGTCTTCAGCTCCCCCAATCCTAACTGCACATAAACAGAGTAAGGTAAAATGTTAACACTAGATCCCAAATCAAGTAAAGCATCTCCAAATTTCTTAGTTCCTATAATGCATGGGATAGTAGGAGAACCTGGATCCTTATATTTGGGAGGGGTGTCATGTTGTACCATTGCACTTACCTGTTGTGTTAAGAATGCTTTCTTTTTCACATTTAGACTCCGCTTTACAGTGCATAGCTCCTTCAGAAATTTAGCATATGCAGGCACTTGGTTGATTGCATCAAGTAATGGGATATTAATTTTTACCTGCTTGAAGATATCTCTTATCTCTGCCTGATACCTGTCTTTTGATGGTGGAGCAAGTCTGTGTGGGAATGGAGCTGGAGGTACATATGGTTCTGGCTCTTTTTCTGCTACCTCTTCCTCAACCTGCAAACTTTCAGGTGCTTGTGCCTCCTCTTTCTCCTCAGCTGGTTGTTCATGTCTAGGCATTTCCGGTTTTTCAATTTCACATCCGCTACGCAATGTAGTCACTGCCTGACATGGTTTGACGTTGTTTCCTGAAAAAGAAGAAGAGGGATTCGTATTAGGATTTGCAATAGGATGAGCAGGTAATTTACCTTTGTCTTATGATGCTATAAATCTCGAAAAATTCTCAGTGAGCTGTTGTTGCATCTGAGCCATCTGTTGAACTGCAGCAGTGAGACTCTGAATTTCATTGTTCTGCTCCCTTTTTCCTTGATAGTTGGAGTGGTTGGGATGGTAATAGGAAGTGGATGTCTGCTGCTTCTGCTGATATGAAGCACCTCCTTGGTTTGATGGGTTCTTCCATTGGTGTTGTAGCCTTGATTTGCCACCCAATTCACCTCTGATTCTGGATTTCTGCCCAATTCTTTAATTGCTGGGATCAGTAGGCAGACGGTAGCATCGTGAACTGGCTTCTCACATATGACGCAGTATGGCTCTGATGTGACTGCCTTTGCTGCTCTGAGATCAATATTTTGTAGCTTTTGCGTCACCAATGCATCCACTTGTGCCATCAATGCATCTTCAGGCTTCAAAGTCTGCAAGCCACCTTTTGTTTGATGTGTAGACATGGACCTGTCAAATTCTGAAGGTGGCTCCCATCTTCTTGCATTCTCTGCAATGTTCTCCAAATATGCCCAAGCCTCCGTCGGGGTCTTCTCAAAGAAAGCTCCATTGCACATCATCTCTACATATTGCTTCGTATTCGGCTGCAATCCATCGTAAAAGAATCCAATGGTGCGTCCCTTGTCAAAACCGTGATGTGGGCACGCCAACAGAAGCTCCTTAAATCTTTCCAAAGTTTGATCGTATGCTTCAGTTTCCTTCTGCGAAAAAGACATGATATGCCTCTTTAAAGCTTGAGTCCTGGCCAAAGAAAAGAATTTTTTCAGAAACTCAGTTTGCATGGTTAGCCAAGAAGTAATAGATCTAGGAGGCAATGCATTGAACCAATTCTTTGCCTTGTCTTTCAATGAGAATGGAAAAAGTTTAAGATAAACAACATCATTACTAACTTTTCCATCCAACTGTGTAGAGCATGCTTCTTCAAACGTTTTAATATGCAAGTAAGGGTTTTCCCTATCCTCTCCATGGTAAGAGGGGAGGATTTGGATCACCCCGGCTTTAAGCGAAAAAGAATGAGCACCCTCAGGTAACACAATGTAAGATTCAGACGCAACTCTAGTGGGCATATAAGTAGCACTCAATGGTAGTTCTTGTGGGTGTACAAGAGGTTGTTCGTTATTATTAGCCATGTTTTCAATTCTTAACAATCTGTGTGAAGTGGAGGTCCTATGCCACATAAACTAGCAAAGAGATATGTTTTTTTTGTTTTCAATATTAAAACTAAGCTATAAAGTGGAAGGATCTCACCGAGTACTCCTCTGAAAAGCTGAAAATGTGGATCAAAGATACCGTTGTCCCCGGCAACGGCGCCAAAAACTTGCCTCTCTCAAAACAATGTGAGCTTTACTCCCAAGCGCAGAAGATCGTGCAAGTAGTACCTGGAGAGTCCAGAGTCGAATCCTCGGGACAAGTCAACCTGAGATAACACAAATTCATCTTAATCAAATAAAATGTACGGTTAAGAAAACAACCACCTTTGTGAAGGTGAGGAATAGTGTAAGGATTTGTAGCAAAGAAAGTGGTTCCTAAAAGTATTACGGTATCAAGTATGCTACGGTTGTGAGTTCATTAGGAGTTTATAGTCGCTGAAATTTCACGTCTTTTAATATCACACAACGCTTCACCCGGTCAAGGTGTGAAGGCGTCGGAAGATAAATCGATGAAAACTAGTCAAAATAGCCTTAAACGTATTACTAGCAATGTTGATCTCATTAAACAATAATCGCAGCGATAAGTTCAGATTAGAGAACACAAATTGGCTAGCCTTATCGGGGCCTAGCCATAGGGCACATCAACAATATCGATAGTAAGCAAATACCCATCAAATACGTTGTAGAAATCAACATTACTAGCAATTTAGACATGATAATAGGGCTAAAGACATGAGATTTAGCAACTACATACTCCTAACTACATCACAACCATATCACAAAGAGATTAGCCACGCATGGTGCAATAAAAATCAGATTTGATAGCAAAATACATCGTTTAGATGGCAAAATACAAAGAAATACACCAAATACGGGGTATAAGTTCAAGAAATTGTCACCAAATCTCCACTTTAGAACCCAAAACTCTCTGAGAATAGGAAGAACAGCCTCTGGAAATTTTCAGAATTTTCTCCTGGAGAAATACGCACAGTAGCCGCTCCAAAAGTCCCAAAATACGCCAGAATACCCCCAAAAACCCTAGGAATACGCTCATATAATAGCATTGCAGGTTTGGGGGCTTAACGGGTTCGAAACCCGCTATCCAATACGCCAAAACCCGATCCGCCGCTCGCTCGTATCCTCCGCCGTTGCATCTGGGCGGGATCTGCTGAGATCCCGTCACGTGGCCAAGCGGGTTCCCGTCGCATTTGCATCCGAGTTCAGCTCGGAAATGATTTCCACCGTCCGTTCGAACGATGAGAGGATATGATTGCGCCATGTCACCCCAGGATCTGTCGCCCGCTTCGCTGGGTTTCATCGCGCTAATGGCCGTTGGATTAGAATCCAACGGTTCGGATTCGGCAGCGTCGACCTCTTCCGAGTTCGAATGCGCGAGCGACTATGGCCGTCGGATCGACAAGAAGAACCGTTGCGATCGTGACACGTGGCCCGCCTTTTGGAGGATTCAGCCCGATCGTGAGCGATGTGTGGGCTTCATCGTGACCGTTCATCGTCGGATCGACGGTTCTGAAAATGCCGCGTCGCCACTTATCTGTGCCCGTCCGATGCGGCGGGAGTCGTTCAGATGCTTCCACGTATCACAACCTGATTGGACTACGACCGTATTTCGTATTTTTGTGTGTATTTCTTCATTTAATTTGTATTCTGCATTTAAAAATTCATAGTAATTAGCACAGATCTCAGAAAAATACAAATAAATAGTCGTTGGAATCGTGAGATCGAGACGATGCTAAGAAAAATATAAAAATGCAGAAATACTCAATAGAATTCGTGTTTTGTGCACAAATAATGTGATTTCTCTAATAAATAATGGTGTACAAAATACGCACATATTAGAGAGCAATTAAGTATTATATAGGCACATCATAGGACTAATTAGGAGGTTAAATACGCAATATTCAACCCGAATCACTAAGAGACAGGGTTTTCTCGAGGTTAATTTGAGGAGAACCTTTCCTTTCCCGATTACGGGTGAGGGTCTTGAATCCTCCATGTACACATTCTCCTCACCAGAACTGATAGGAACATAGGAGGTAAAAGCTCCTCTATCAGTGCAGATATACCGAGTTGCCCCGGAGTCAATCACCCAATCCTTAGCATGTGCCACCATCTTAACCTCCGAGATCACTGCAGCAATAATTTCTCCCTCTACCAAGTTTGTACTTGGTTTAGGAGCATCTTTCCAGAAGCAACACTGAGCTGCATAGTGTCCAGGCTTTTTGCAAATAAATCATTCTCCTTTCTTCTTGAAAGTAGTGTGGTTTTGGCCCTTTTGAAATCTCTGATTTGGTTTCTGGTTGGGTCTAAACTTCTTGAAATGTTTCTTAGGATGTGAAGGAGGAAAGGAAGAGTTGCTATCAACTAGATTAGCTTTGGAGACAAGCAGAATTGGTTTTCTCTCTTTCCCTATTCTTTTCCTCAATCCTAATATGAATGATGACATCTTCAAGAGACATTCGTTTTTGTTTTTGTTTAAGGCTATTTTTATAATCTTTCCAAGATTCAGGAAGTTTTTTAATATGTGAGCCAGAAATAAAAGGATCAGGGAGAGTGATGTTTTCTTTTTTCAGATCATCAATGAGAACATCGAAGTCGTGGATTTGGGTGGAAACAGATTTATCTTGGGTCATGGAGAAGTGAAGGAAATTGCCTACAGAAAATTTTTGGGTACCTGCATCTTCTAGGATATATTTTTTAGTTAGGCTAGTTAAAATTTCAGAAGCAATTTTAGTAAGGCCGTAGACATCAAAAAGTTCATTAGAAAGAGTATGAAGAATGATATGTCTACATATTTTGTTGGCTCGGTCCCAGGAAGCAATGTCTTTTTCTTCTATAGGTTTAGGATCAGTGAGTGCGAAAGCAAATCCAGTGACATCAAGAGTGCTAAAAACTTTTTCTTGCCAACGCTTAAAGAAAGTTCCAGAAAACAGTTCGATTTTTGAAAGATCAGGCATGTGTTTAGCAGTAACAATAGCAGCATCCATTATCTACTCTTAAGATTGTTGTAAAAATTTCTGAGATAAGAGGATGGTGCTATTAAAACAGAGGAAGAATGGACTTATCAGTAAGCCGAGGCATGCTAGGCACTGTCCTTAAGAGTAGATTTACGCCCCCTCAGAGTGAAGACTCGGTGCAAAGCAAGTCCAGCGGCTACCCTCCAGGATTCAACGGAAACGACCTTGTAAGTGTGCACTCAACACAAGGCTCTAGCGAGCAGCAACAGCTCTTCGATCTCACAGGAAGAGGAACGACTGGGAGCAAGGGAAGTTACGAACAACAGCAGGACAACAACAGAGGCAATTTTGTGGATGAGATAAAAATGATTTTTGCAGTACAAGAACTCTTGACAAGCTGAGTTAATATAGAGGAAATATGTGACTGTTGGGATTCCGCAATCAATGAAAAATAATAATTCAGCCATTAAAAGAGAATATGGTTGTAGCGAAAATTAAAAAGTTATTTAAAGAAAAATGGCTGTTGAGAGATTAAACATCAATTTAATGAAAAAATAGCTGTTGGGGAAAATAAAAACGTAATGGGCATCTAAAATAATTCTTCCAAGCAAGAGGGCTAAAAAATATGATGCAAAACTCGGGCACTCCGCTTGCGCACCCGTGAACCCCCTGCGCAGGAGATCCGTCGCCCACATTTTCCATTCGACTCAACCCGGTTTGGGCTCGGCCCCCTGCTTGGGCTCATGCACACACGAGCTTCCCCGTATTCCTAGCCATATACAAGTCAAATAGCCCATTAACAAGAAGTCTATAATAAACCCCAACAAGAGTGTTCTTCTATACAATGTGGGACTAAAAATACAATTTGAATCGAAGAAATAAGCCAAAATGTCCAACATATACTATTGGTTATATGAAAATCTTGTATTCATTTTACATTCTTTGTAAGTCTTTGAAGAAGACTTGTGTTGTAATTTCCCGTGATTATAAGGGAAACGCGTGTAAGTGGAAATCTTAGTTGAGTATAACTAGGTGCTGGAAATTCTTAGCGAGTGAGGCTAGGTGATTATACGAAGTCCTCTTCCATTGTGTTGAGGCAAGATTTGCTTTTGTGAAGAGCTAGTGGATTGGTTGCTAGAGTAGGATACAGTGGGCAAGTGTGACTTACATATCCGAACCAGAGTAAAATCGCCTTGCGTTTGCGTTGTGTTTTTGTCTCTCTAACCCTATTATTATTGTTGCTTGATTCGGAGTAAAAAGTGTATATTTATACCCCCTAACTATCCTCATTTTGTGCTAAAGATTACACTTAATCGTGCTCTTTTGGGTATATTTTCATTTCATATCAATTTTAGGGCTTACTCTCATTCTTGGCACAAAATACGGTTTTTATCGAACTTATTGGCTTCCTACTATTTTTCACATGCTTTTGGTATTATTTTGATCATATTGACAAATTTTGAGAATTATTTGAGCAATATGTTATTTTATATGATTTTTGGAAGTCAATATTTGGTTATATAAGTCATTATATTTATTTTCACATCATATGGACTAATTTCCACTTCTCCTATTTTTCAGGTACTCCTGAGATTTTTTTGGATTTTCTGGAATTTTTCCAGAATTTTTAGGATTTTCTAGCTATTTTTTGGAGATTTTTGGAGCTAGAATGGCATTTCTGTAAATTATGGAAAGAACAAAAAAAATATAAAGCGGAAAATTTAATCCCGCCCCCCGGTTTGCAAAGATATTATTTTTGGGCCCGGATTTCGGGTTTGATTGAAAAAGAAGAAGAAAAATAGAGCGGGGGCCTGAAATGAATTGTGTTCTGTTATTTCCTGGGCTGAAAACGTTTTTGGGCGGGGGGAGCTTCGTTTTTTTTGTTTTTCTTGCTGTTTTTCTTGGGGGTTCTTCTTCCCCAAAGGGCTTGGCTAGGGGAGGAGGCCATGGATGAAGCTTGGAGCTTGGAGGAGCATTTGGGAGAGGAGGATTTCCATCTTGGAGTGACACTTGGGTGAAATTTCTCCAACTTCTTGTGTTTTGATTTAGGGTTTTATATTGTAATTGGATGATTGATTTTGAGTAAAAACGTCTCCTTTTTCATTATGAATGTCTAGATCTCTCTTGTGTAATTGTGTTTGGTGATTGTTGGTTGCTTGGGTTGTAAAATTCATCTCTAGCCCATTTTATTTTCTAAATTAGTGTATGAAACTTGAGTTAGCTTTGTTTATTGGAACCCTAAGGGGAAATCCAAGAAGAGGATTATCCTAGCGGACCCTCTCTAATGCGCTTATTGTCTATTACTCACATGGGTTTCATTCACTACTTATTGCACCCCACTAGTTCGATGAAATGCCGTATTTTCCGATTGAGCTCCCTTAGCCGGGAGATCAATTGAGTTATATTTGGGGATGATTTCTTGCGCCCACTGTCTCATTCACATGCACACCACATGAGTCCTCCTCGTTACTTGCCGATTCGGCTCTCCACCCCTAGTGCGTAGGATAGGATTTTAGTTTCCTCACGTTTTTCACCACACTTTTACCACTCATCCACCGTAATTGAGGTGGTTGTTTCACGCTTTATTTTTCGTTATCGATCAATTTTGTGAAAGTAGAACGAATTGTCCCTGTGATCCGACCCGGTACTCACCGGTTATTTTTATATTGCATTGACGCTCCTACGATTGGGAGTGGAAGGCGTGGCCCGTGCGCGTTTTCCGAGTCAACCATTGCTTGAATCTTTTATTTTCTGATATAACTCTGAAACTTATATTCAAGTTTTTATATTGTTGATTAAGTTCAAATTCGAGACAACTCAATTTGAAACTTAGGCAACACGTAGAAGGATTGTTGTATAACGAAAAAAGGTTTATATTATTTAACAATCTTATTCAACACCCCTTCTAGTGTTGTTTGCCATACACAGGATCCAACACATGTCGATAAGCACGTCGTCAGCTTTGCGATGACACAAACGATGTCTATATTTGATGCTTGGATCAAAAGATATTCAAACTTTGAAATTCAGGTCCAAATCTGCTTTGAAATCTGTGTGGATATGTGAGCTGCAGCTTCCTCAATCCTTGTGCAGCGAGATATCAAATGAACTTGGACTCCCACTTGCGGCAGCTAAACGTAAGAGGTGGCTCTCTATCAATAAGTATTTGTTTGCAGCCCACCCTTGTTTGGCTTCACCTTCAATCTCTCTCTCCTCCTCTTCTTAATTGAGGCTTAATTGATTTTCTTTGATTTGTGTTCTGTCCTCTAACAATGACGGTCGGCCTTAATGAACTTTTCAGCCTCTTGAATGTTTAGGCTGCAATTGTGCGGTTGTTGAGCCTTCTTCTTCCCCATTGTGTATTGGTGATATCCTGTAGCTCAAAATCAGAGAATCCAAATAATCAAGAGAATCAAAGAGAATTGCAACACAATTCTCTAGAAAAATTGAAGAAATACGAAGAATCAATTGAAAATTAAGAATCAAAAGTAAAAAGTAAAAATGGATTGCTCAGAAATTTCTGATGCAAAACTTCATTCATTCATCGATGATCTTCCCTTTTCTAACAACTTGCCTTATATAGGCTCAGAGTTTGTTAAACTCAGAAACTCCCCACATCAACGATTCACATCAATTTCCCAGCATCCAACGGCAGTCATCAATTCCCAACTTCAACGGCTCAGATTACAAATCCCAGATAACCCCTCCTCATTCAATGGCTCAGCTTCTTCTTCCCCCTCAACGGCTCCACTCGTGACAGCGTCAGGTGGCAGCTTCAGGCAGTGGCTCTCTCCTACGGCGAGAACTCAGGCGGAGCTATGATGCTCCTTAATACCTTCTCCGATGTGATACGCCATCACATAATAGGTGAAGAATCAGATGGAAGTTGCCAGACGAACGAAGGAGAAGGATTGGCCATGGAATTGTAAAGCTCGAGAGCTTAGCAACCACAGCAGCATCGGGTCCCCAACATTCCCTCCACCTCAAAACGACCTCGTCCTCAAGGTCAAGTGGTGCCAACTTTTCTGACACTTCTCTCTTAGCTCCGTGAAGTAGGAGAATGCTTCTGATCTGTCCTCTCGCTTCTATTGAAGAGAAGGCTGAACTTTCAGATGCTACAGTTGCTACAGCAGAGGACTTTTGAGCCATGATCTGTATCAATTTACACCATGATTCTCCCTTCAGGCCAATTATAGTTCTGTATGATTTTTGAGCAACTTGCAAAAGGTACACTGAATGACTCCAAGCCTGTCAATAACCCTTGATCTCCAACAAGAGAAACTCAAGAATAATTCCTTGGAGTAAGTCAATAACCAAGATTCAGTATTCTTAGTTCCACCTCCTTCCAGCATGCACCAAGGTTGGCCTCCCAAGTTCTGAGTAGATAGGTTCTAGAAATTAAGGTCTTGGCCTTCATGATCAATTCCCATTCTAAATGATTGAGAGTTAGAACCAACTCCTTACCTCTTAGTTCTGAGCTGAACAGGAACAGCAGCTTGCATCAGAGTTAGAACCAACTCCTTCCCCCTTCCAACATTAACCTTGTCCTCAAGGTCAATATGTAGTAAAACTTCCTTGAATCTCATCAAATTACTTAAATCTGCTCCAAATTCATCCTGAATTTTCAGTAGGGACCCTTGATGATATTGTTCATATAGGGATTTAATCTCTGCACTTATTGCCCAACACCCCCTTCTTTGTACAACCCCACCCAGATCAAATGGAAAGTGTTCATTGATAGGAAATTGGAATTTGTGGAAGTACTCTCTGACTTCCAGAATAATTCTATAAAACTTCTTGTTTCCACATAGCTTTTCTGATGAACTGTTCACAACAGATATAGATCTAGGGCCACTCCAATCCGGGCCAGCTCCTGATGAAACTGTGTTGCTCACAGTAAGAATTGCAACCTTTGCCTTTTCTGGAGATGCAACCGCTTCTTGTAGACATGTGGAATTTCTGGTTTGGACATCATGATCTTAATGAAGCGAAACAACAGTACCTCCCGATGACTTACTTTGAGGAAAGCTACTTAAGTCTGAAATCAAAATAGCTGTTTCCGACGTTCCAGCAGGAAGTATCTTTCCGGTAGCCGACAACTCTAATAATGCACTGGCAGACTTAATACTGAGAAGACAACTGCCCATTTGTGGTCCTGTACTCTCAGCAGCAACAACTTTAATAATGAACTCGATGAATTTACATGCCTGGATGAATTTACTGCCGAAATACCCAATACACAGTTCAACTTTGTTCTTCTCAGTTTTCCAGAGCGTCTTCCAGCTACGCTCTTCACATCTTGGAGCATCAACATTATTCTCACGGGCCATCATTATTTGTAAAGGATCATGGCCTTGTAATCCTTCATGCCAAGATGCATGTGGCTTTTGCTCCCAGCTCGACCCAGCCGTTATAGACGCATCAGTGGTTTGGCCATCTTCTTCCACCTGCCGAAGACCCTTGGCAACATTATTCTTGTTACCTCTTTTAATATCAATCTTACAAACAAGAGCCTGAGTTTGTTCCATGTCATCTTGGGTATGGCCAGACTCATAGCTCATCGTGGGAGCTCTGGTAGCTACAGAGATCTTAGTAGAATCTGGGGCAACCTGCTTGTTGATTATGAAAGGAAAACCTTGTCTCCTTGTGATTGGGCAACAGATCAGAGACATTCCGTCATCGAAAGCATCTGAAGATGTGGATTCTTGAACATCAACTTCATCCTCCATTGTACTTCCCAATAGAGGCCAAGCGTTCACTGCAAAATCAAATGAAAGATACTCCGGATAGTTATCTATCTTCCGACAAGATAATTTGTTCCTCTCATCTCCAATCCTCTCTTCTAACAATCTTCTCCCGATAATTCCTCCAGGATCAAATAAGAAGTACCCCTCAAAGCTATCGGTCTTCTGGCCAATGGACCAATTTTTTCTTTTCTTTGATTTCTTCTCCTTGGTGCTCATCATTCTGGGTTTAATATGCTTGGGAAACTCACTTTTACTTGGGTTCTTTCCCTCTAAATCACCACAGGACTTAAAACACCCCCCCCCCCTTAGTGTTCAATGAACTTCTCTCTTTAGTCAACGGAAACTGATCTCTTCCTTCTTTTCTTGTAGTTGTTGTCGGCTTCAAGGACAATATCTGCTTCCATCCTTTTCTTGAGTCAGGCTTACTACAGCAAAACCTTCCTTCACAATTACCTTTAGCTCTTTCCACTTCTCCTCTTGGACGAATATACCAAGGAATCAATTCGTCGAACGCCTGGTGAGCGTCTGCCAGGACAAAATGTTCTGAGTTAAGAACTTTGCTGTTCAAAGACTGATCATCGCTGGAGTATTCCAAGGTTGGGAAATTTCTTGACAGAATGCTACCATCGAATCTGAATAAGAGGCTTTGGAATTGTGGAAAGAATAGAGTACCTTGCTCAGCTCGAGATCCAATAACATGCGGCTCCTTTGTTGGCTGTATCGAATTAATTTGGGTGGAGAGATACTGAAACTGAGCATTGATAAGAGCAAATTGTGCCTTGAAGACAGCGTGATTACTCGCAAATTGCGCCATGAAGTTAGCGTGATTACTCGCAATTTGCGCCATGAAGTCGGCGTGATCACTCGACATTCGTCCTTAAGTGGCGGCCTGGGTCTCGATCATAGCTTCGATCTGCCTCAGCCTTTCCTTTACTCGATCGTCCTTGCCCACTGCATCATCGTACAGATTTTCATCCCCATGGCTCGTAGAGAGCTCTGATACCAAATGTTGAGCCTTCTTCTTCCCCATTATGTATTGGTGATATCCTGTAGCTCAAAATCAGAGAATCCAAATAATCAAGAGAATCAAAGAGAATTGCAACACAATTCTCTAGCAAAATTGAAGAAATAAGAAGAATCAATTGAAAATTAAGAATCAAAAGTAAAAAGTAAAAATGGATTGCTCAGAAATTTCTGATGCAAAACTTCATTCATTCATCGATGATCTTCCCTTTTCTAACAACTTGCCTTATATAGGCTCAGAGTTTGTTAAGCTCAGAAACTCCACACATCAACGGTTCACATCAATTCCCAACTTCAACGGCCCAGATTACAAATCCCAGATAACCCCTCCTCATTCAATGGCTCAGCTTCTTCTTCCCCCTCAACGGCTCCACTCATGACAGCGTCAAGTGGCAGCTTCAGGCAGTGGCTCTCTCCTACAGCGAGAACTCAGGCGGAGGTATGATGCTCCTTAACACCTTCTCCGATGTGATACGCCATCACATAATAGGCGAAGAATCAGATGGAAGTTGCTAGACGAACGACGGAGAAGGATTGGCCATGGAATTGTAAAGCTCGAGAGCTTCTAGCAACGGCAGCAGCATCGGGTCCCCAACAGTGGTTTGCAAACAAAAAAAAGAACCAATCAAATGAATTTAGTTGAATCAATGAGCGAAAGAAAAAAGGGTCTTCTTTAATTTTGTTTCGTGGCCTTGCTCTCCGTGCAACTCCGCTGCAATGCCAGCCATGTCGGGTTGTGCCCAGAGAGAGCTTTTGTATGTGTGGTGCATCGTCTCGGATGACGTGCAAAGGATTTGCAGTGGCTTGCTCTGTGTGCTCGGAGAAAAATATCAGCCTTCTTCTCTCAATTCAATTGCCCAGCACCTACTTTCTTTCTCTCTGGGCCTTAGGTTTCTGCACCGCAAGCTGTCTCACTGATTTTGTTTTCAAGCCGTTCTTATAAAAACCCCTAAACACTGTTTTTCTTTATATATGCGTGCATCACCAACCTATTTCCAAATATTTACCATTATGCCATCTTGAATGTTGCTTGGCCAAAACCAAAAAAATATATCCAATCGCCCACTTGCCCCTAAGACCCAAGCACTAACCACAATTAAGATTATGTTAATGACTTTGTTGGCTAACCTAGTTTGATAAGCTTATTTACAACAATGACCTTCCTCCAATTTATTTTGTATTCAAAATCCTCATCCACCAAAAAAAACTTTACCTCGGAATTAAGAAGAATCTCTACCGTACCAACCGTTGTTTGCATCAACGGTTGGTGCACTATACCAATTAATTGTTGATTTGCTTGTGCTTACTTGCTTGAGGATTTTTGTGGCCAATTAATTTTTGCTCCTTAGTTAATCATCTCCTTAATGTAAGTGCCTCTTCTTATTTAATTGTTCTTTGTTTGGCCGCCACCAATCTTTTTGGTTCACCTTTACTTCTCTCCAATTCCCTGCACACACACAAGAAGAAACCAAGTTATGTTTAATTTCTAATTAAAATCAAAACTACCCCCCCCCCCCCCCCCCCCCCAAAAAAAAAAAAAAAAAAAAATTAATTTTGCTTCTCCAATTTGTAAGGTCGGCTCCTTTTGCTTTCATGGATGAGTTTCTTTTGATTTGCCCTTTAATTTCTTTTTCTTTTTTGAGAGAGAGACAAAATCTTCTTGCAATAGGAATGAGTCACCTTGGCAAAACATCATAGCTCTACCTTTATTCACATACTCATTGTAGTAGTCCAAGAGTCACCCACTAAAGGCTTAGTGGGGTGGTGGTGTAAATGGAGGGATAAATGAGGAGGGAGCCAAAGGGCCTCCCTCAACTCATAACACTCCTCCTTATCCATCCATTACTCTAGGACTTTGCCAATGAATTCTTCACGATTCATAAAGCTAGTGTGGTGGATACTTCTGGATCCTAAGCCACTATAGTTGCCTCGTTAAAACCTTATCTGCGGAAAACCCAATGGGAAAACCATCAGCTTAAGGAAAAAGAGTACATCCCACAGGTGACTCTCCCTGATATATACAAGCCATATGCGTGTAGATCTTTCAGCTGTCGCATACCAATATACTTTACAAGCTTTACAAAAATACATCTGGGCAAAGACTTAGTAAAAAGGTCAGCTAAGTTGTTGCAGGACTGGATCTGCTAAACTTCGATATGCTTGTCCTCTTTTAGATCATGCGTCCAGAAAAACTTGGAAGATATGTGTTTCGTCCTGTCGCCCTTGATGTGGCCCTTTTGAAGTTGAGCAATGCACGCAGCGTTGTCTTCAAACAGGACAGTAGGCTCCAAATCACCAGTCTTCAGGCGAGTGGAGTGAAGAATGTGTTGGACGACGGAGCGTAGCCAATAACACTCCCTGCTTGCTTCATGGATCGCAATGAGCTCTGAATGATTAGATGGCGTAGCTGTTGTGGTTTGATTTACCGATCTCCAGGAGATAGCAGTACCTCCGTATGTAAAAACAAAACCTGTCTGTGATTTTGCCGTGTGCGGATCTGAAAGGTAAGCTACATCGGCATAACCAAGTAATTGGGGGGAGGCACCTCTCTGGTAGTAAAATCCTAGATCTATTGAACCATGGAGGTATCGCAGAAGATGCTTTACTCCGTTCCAGTGGCACTTTGTAGGCGCTGCACTGTGTATGGCTAAGAGATTAACTGCAAACGCTATATCGGAACGCGTACAGTTAGCCAGATATAGAAGTGCTCAAATGGCACTGAGGTAGGGTACTTCAGAACCCAGTATCTCATCCCCCTCTTTTAGTGGCCGGAAGGGGTCCTTATGTACATCTAGTGATCTTACGACCATAAGAGTACTTAAAGTATGACATTTATCCATATGAAACTTGTGCAGAAGTTTCTTTGTATAATTTGATTGGTGTAATAGGATTCCACCTCGTAGGTGTTCAATCTGTAAGCCAAGACAATACTTTGTTTTGCATAGGTCTTTCATTTCAAAAGTATGCTTTAGGCTTACAGATATCTCATTGATCTCTGCAGGAGATCCTATGAGATTTAAGTCATCAACATATACTGCTATGTTGACAAATCATGTTTCCGTTCTTACGATATGTCTGTCTTGTGTAAATTTATTGGGTACCCAAATCATTTTATGGGGTATATCTACTACCACCTGGAAAACAAAGAGTTGGTGTTTCCAAACATGCTACTTTTTAAGAAAAGGACTTCCTTATAAAGGAAGCTGTAGCCAAGGTGGTAGATTTGGATGAATGTCCAGAAGGAGAATTAACACAAGTACAGATGTCAGAACCAGTGGGAGAGGAGAAACTGATAATTCTCAACCAGTCTTTAGGAAGTCTGGCAAGATTCCTCGTTCCCCTAGCGGATACTATGGTTTTCTCGTCGACGGAGGGGTCGATGAAAGCATCATAGTTGATGATGATCATGTTAGCTTCCAGGAAGCCATTCAGAGTAGGGACTCTAAAATGGCTGGATGCAATGAAATCCGAAATTGATTACATGCGTGCAAATAAGGTATGGACCTTAGAAGACATGCATAAGGGAACTGTTCCCATTGGTTGCAAATGGATCTGTACGAGAAAGATCTGTGCAGATGGAAAGATAGAAACGTACATGGCTAGGCTGGTTACGAAAGGTTATCGTCAGACTCTAGAAAAAGATCATGACAAACTTTCTCGCCAATAGCCATGCACAAGTCTATTCAGATTATACTCACTATCGCTGCATATTATGACTACAAAATCTGGCAAATGGATGTAAAAACTATTTTTCTAAATAGGAATTTAAAAGAGCAAATTTATATGACTCAGCTAGAAGGTTTCAAGGACGGTGAGAGCGAAAAGAAAGCGTGTAGACTGCATAGGTCCGTTTATGGACTTAAGCAGGCATCAAGAAGCTGGAATATCATATTTGACAAAACAGTCAAAGAGTTTGACTTTGTCAAAACCGAAGATGATCCATGCATATATTAAAAGTCCAGTGGCAATTCATTAGTCATCCTCGTATTGTACGTAAATGACATTATTTTGATAGGGAACAGTATAGAGATGTTGAAATCCGTCAAAGGATGGCTATCGAGCAATTTCTCCATGAAGGACTTGGGAGGAGCGTCATACAAACTCGGAGTGAAGATCTATAGAGATAGATCTAAAAGGATGCTAGGTCTCTCTCATTCCATGTACATTGATGTAGTGCTAAACCGGTTTAGCATGGCAAACAGCAAGGGTGGTTTCATACCCGCCAATTATGGTATACATCTATTCAAGAAAATGTCTCCAAAGACTGACTTGGAGAGAGATCGCATGAAAATGATATCATATGCTTCGACAGTCAGATCCATCTGTATACTATGATTTGTACCAGACCTGATATCGCTTTTGCACTCGATACAGTAAGCTGTATCTATTAAACCTTGTAGAAGAACACTGGAAAGCGGTCAAGGAAATTCTCAAGTACTTGCAAAGAACCATAGATTTGGTCTTAATATATGGAGGTGAAGAACTCAAAGTTGAGGGCTGCACAGACTCTAGTTTCTAGAGTGACTTTGATGACATCAAGTTTATTTTAGGATATGTTTTTACGCTCAATGGAGGGGCAATGAGCTAGAAAAGTTCCAAGTAGAGCACCATTGCCGATTCAACGATGGAGGCCAAATACATAGCCGCCAATGATGTGACAAAGGAAGCAATCTGGATGAAAATGTTTGTGGACCAGCTGGGGATGATGCCTACTGTTAAAGATCCAATACCCGTGTATTGTGATAACAATGCAACTATCAGTTTGGTCAAGGAATCGAGGCTGCACAAGAAGTCCAAGCATATTCTTCGTAGATATCACCTCGTACGTGATATAGAAATGAGGAAGGACATAGAACTCCTGAGCGTCCCAACGGAGGACAATTTAGAATATCCATTCACCAAGGCTCTGTCATGTGAACTCTAGAGGGACTCATGTGTAAAAGTGGCATGAGATACCATGATAATTAGGCATTAGTGCCAGTGGGAGATGTTGGTAAATGTATGCCCTCGAGGCCAATTATATTGTAATTGGAACATCTTGTTCAAAATAATAATATGTTATTTGGTGCAAATTTATCTGAGTATGTTAATATTTGTTTTGTCTGCATTAAATATTTAGATAAAGTCCTGAGACTTGATGCGATGTCAAACATATATCACACAATCAATGGAAATGTGTTGACTGTCAGGAGCATAAGTCTAAAATCGTTTGTAGTCATAGATACATTGAGAAAGGACATCAATGCATTAGTTAGCCTATTATGTCGTCTGTCTTCACCAAGAGTTAGTGACGTTGATCTCATGATCGTTCGATTTGGTAAAATTGAAGACAAAACACATGTGCTAATTAGAGAATGAGTTCACTGAACGACCCAATGAGAATTACCACATGGATATTACAAACTTAACTGTCAATGGTAGTTCTCAAGTGATGATATGCAAGCTGATCCTTTGACTTGAGGCCATTGTACGAACCTGTGCGTGAATGGTGTCACTTTAATCTCTAACCTAGCTTCGAGGGAGGGCCTGTCGAAAGGTTTCTAGTTAGGTGCACTTGAAGTGCATGAGGGGAGTAATGGCCAAGAGAGACTTCATCTCTCCCGTTATTGGGAGTTACTGTCGCCGAATCAGTACGATCCTTAGAGAAATCTTTGGCTGAGGTGTGTTGGATATGATCCAACAAAGACAAGCTAAGCACGAACGAAACTGATCAATTGCAAAGCTATTATTGGTTGATAGTCAACCATACCCTAGGCTTCGTAGTGATATAGTGTTGATGAAGAGATTAAAAATGTGAAATTAATCACTGACATAGCCAAGGGTAATCTTGACAATATTTATATCAAGGGGCAGACCATGTAATGATGATACCAAACCAGGGACGTCAACTATTGCTCGCGGTCACTATCGTCAAGGGTTATGAGTCCTACATATAGTAGGGTCAGGCTGTAGGGTCTCACACAGGTTGAGATCCTCGTCCAAGTAACAAGAGGAAAATGCATTTGATGCATGTGAATTAAAATGGTCGCAATTGGTTACGAAGAGGATTTCAGTTACATATGATGTGACGAGAATATCGAGCCCTCTAAAGAGAATAGAAAACCTAACCAGGGTCTAGAAATGTCCCAGACCCAGGGCTACAGCCGAGCCATCTCGAGTGTGACTCGAATGCAGACTCGGGTGCAAATCCAAAGAGGGGCACGGCCCCATTTGGGGCAAATTATTTGGGTTGATTTTGACGTTGAATTTCGATGGTCAAACGATCTCAAAATTTAGTGACGTCAGTTTCTGTGCAGTGTCCATACGAAGACCTTCGAAATGATATATCATTTGGCTTCTAAGGACTACTGAAGAGAAAGAAACAATTGCTCAAAGTTAAGCACTTAAAGGAGAAAAACTTGAGTAAAAGTTGCCTCTCTTTTTTGTCCCACATTGGATGTGTTATTAATATGAAGGCTCCACTCATCCTATAAATAAGGTACTCCTCTTCCTCCTAAATACACACCAAGCCTTAAGCAAAGGGGATCTGCGTAAATTATTGGAGCAAACTTTGATTAAAAGGCGACCAAATATTTTTCCTCTTTTTCCTCTTTATTCCCTTTCATGTTCTAGCAAAATTTGAGGGGAGTTCGAATCTGATCCGAAGCTTGGAGGCAAGAATTCAGCTAAGGTGAAACTTTCTGGGGCAAATAGCCAACTCCATGGCGAGGCGTTGCAATCGCTTCGGGACAACGCCCTAAGAAGATTATTTTTGTGACGACTAAACATAAGGTATGTTTTATTTTTGCAGAAAATATTTCAAATTTGTCTATGCGAGATCGGTTCCCCATTCTCCTTAGATAGTATAGATCCTGCTAGGGTTTTATTTTCCATAGGTTTATCATAAAATATGATTTTATGGTTTCTCTTCTTCTGTTGCTTTCCCACATCTGCTGAGCCTAGGGCTAGAGTTTGGGAAAAAGGCCCGTGGTTTCCTGCTAAATACCCTTCAGTTAGCCGGTAATTGGTTCTCAAGCAATGCATCTAAATTGTCATTGCCTTTTTTGAACCGATCAACATTGATGGACATGAGCTCATATTTCTTCGTGAGTGAAGAAATGGTGCTATCTAAGGTGGATACATGTGTGGTGAGCTCGTGAACTTAGGATTTGAGAGAAAGGTTCTCATTTCCCATAGGAGTGTTTTGAAATCGAAGTGTTTCAATCTCAACATCATCCCAATCAGCGGCATAGACACCATCCAATTGAGATTTGAAGATTTCAACCTCTTTTCTCACAATGCCATTTTGAGAAATCAATGTTGCTTTCTCATTGACAAGTGTGTCAATGGTGGTGTTATCAAGTAGTGTGATGAGTGTGGATGAACTAGTGAGTCTAGCTAGTTTATCTTTAGCATCCATACAAGAAGTAAACAATTTTTGATATCTACCAAATAATTGTTCATTAGCCAAGCATAGGTCAACCATAGTTACTTGATCGGAGTTGATATCCCTATCACTAGAGTCATCCCTTGTGATTTCACTAGTGTCATCCTCCCGTGCCATAAAGCACATGTGTGCCACTTCACCCTTCTCATTGTCCGATTCTTTGATACTAGAACCATCGCTTGAATAATCCCATGTTCTTACGAGACTCTTATTTTTCTTGTTCTCTTTGTACTTATATCCCTTTTTGTACTTGGGAGCTTTCCATTTCTCTTTGTTCTTAAGCATCGGGCAATCCTTCTTTATATGCCCTAGCTTGTTGCATTTGTAACAAAGAATAGAACTATTAGTAGAATCGAATTTTGCTCTCGGTTCAAAGTTACCTTTTCGAAAGAATTTTTGGAACATCCGTGCCATGAGAGCCATGGATTCCAAATCCATCTTTTCATCAGATCCTTTGCTATCCGAGGTGGCTTTGAAAGCGATTACTTTCTTCTTTATGTCACATTGGGCCCTAAGAGCTTCACGTTGCTCTATATCTTCCTTTTGTACCGCATAAGCCATGAGGTTGTCGATGAAGTTCTCCAGAGTATAGGTAGACATGTCATTGCCTTCGTCTATGGCCATGTTTTCATCTCCCACTCCGGAGTCACGGCCGTAATCAACTTTCTCACCTTTTCTTCTTGGGTGTAGGCTTTTCCAATGGTGTCCAAATCATTCACTATGTCGGTGAACCTCGTGTACATACTAAAAACTTTCTCTTTGTCCTGCATTTGTAACATCTCAAAGTGTTGAACATAAACATGTAATTTAGATGTTTTTACCTTCGAGGTTCCTTCACGTGTGACAAGAAGACGGTTCCAAATTTGATGTGTCGTTTTGCATGTGGAAATTTTGTTGAATTCCATTTCATCCAATGCGCAAATGAGGGAGTTCATTGCCTTCACATTGTTGACCTCTGCGATCACTTGCTCAGGAGTCCACTTGGAGAAATCCTCTTTGAGAGGGTTAACATACTCCTTCTCCACGGTCCTTCAAAGCGAGATGCTCTTTAGGAAGATGATCATCTGGTATTTTCAATAGCTATAGTTTAAACCTTTGAAGAGCGGTGGTCTAATGGTGGATTGGCCTTCGGCCATGGAAGAAGCATTGGCGCGGTTGTTGTTGTTGTGGTTGGTTGACATAGCTTATACCTTGATTTGATAGCAATTGTAGGACCTGAAACTATGGGAGAAAACACTAGGGGTGAATAGTGTTTTATGATAATTAAAAGGAATTCACGCCTACTAAAAATCCCTAACAACTAAGTGTTCGGAATTAATGTAAAAGAGACAACACAGAAAATGAAACGCAAACAAAGTTATGTACCCTGGTTTAGATTCCCCTGAGTTTATTCTTGACTCCTTGGAATCCTACTGCAGCCACCCTCAAGTAACCCTACTTGAGATTAGTATCCACTAATAAACCCGCTTGCCAAAACGTGGCAAGTGTAAATTCAATACACAATAACACCAATTTTCACAACCCGGGAATGGTCACTCTCCCAAACTGAGAGTTACTTCTCACAAATGAAAGAAATGAAATTGAAATACTCAATTTGAAATATAACACAACACCTATGCCTTGAATATAATCTTACTTGAAGTGAACACTGAGAAGTGTGTGTAGTGCTCTAAAATGAGAGTGAAATCACCTACTACTTGTCCAAGAGATTAAGTAATGAATGCTTGAAAGTGTGAGCTTTTGAGCTAGAGGACAAGTGCGTGAATGAGAGCTTGAGAGCTTGTTGGATCTTTAAATGCACTTGAATGAGAGCTTAAATGTTTCCAAGGGTTGTAAGAGTTCTGAAATGAATGCCATCAAACCCTATTTATAGTGCTATATGAATCCCACCAAAACTAAAAGAAAATCCGCAGCAATTAATGTTGTAACGGGCTGTAACGGGTAGACTTCTGAGTCACCAGGCGTCTGGAGAAGGATCGTTAGACTGCTGGTGTAATATTGTAATAAAGCAATAAATGCAGTCTAACGACAAGCTAACCAGGCGTCTGATGAAGGGTTCTTAGACATCTGTTGAATTGTTCAGACGTCTAGCCCATGAGCATCAGACGATTGAACATGGGTGGTCAAGAAATTGGTGCTATCTGGAAATTCTGTCTATATTATCCAAGCATCTGAAGTTCAACACCCAGATGTCTGACACACTGTTCAGACGACTGGGATCAAGCTTTAAGACGGCTGTCAAAAGAGGATAAAAGATCTCACTCTAAGAGACGGCTAGAGTTCATCTCCCAGACGTCTAACAGCATATTCAGATGTCTGGGAAGATAACTTCATAGATCTGTCTTGTTAAGATTTTTTTTGGCATATCTTATGCATGCACGCCGACGTCTGATGGCCATACATCAGACGTCTGATCATGGGCTGAAAGCTCAATTTTAAGCTAAAAGAATTCCTAGCCCTATAGGATCATCTAATGAGTGTTCCAAAGTGTTGTGCATGACATGTAAGTGCTTCTAGCAAACTTAACATTATAAATTCAAAATGAAGTAAAGAAGTGGAAAATTTACATATTAATCACCGTCACTTCCTATTAGAATCATTAACTCCATCTCTTTGATTTCCTCACACCATCGCTTTACTTCATCGTTGATTTTGATACATCTTTAGTCTACATTTGACGATGCTTTAATTAACTACAAAAGAAGTAGTTAGTCACAATTGATTATGTTTGCTCAGCATCAAAACCAAATTGGAAGATCTAATACTCAACAGTTTGCTCATCACCAAAATATATATTGGGATGATTCAATATCCAGCAAATACTTCGTCTTATCCTTGCTTTTTTCAAATGACAGAGGTGATTGCTCGTGTGAGTGGTGGAGTCTCAACATCTTACTGAACATCAATATGTATGCTCAACAATGTAAGCATTATATTAAGGCTCAAAATTTCAGAAAATTCATTTATTTCACTAACAAAAAATATTTTCGTAGTTTACAAAAGCATGTATGATACAACACATCACCTTTTCTGCGGACCCAAATTCCTTACAAGAACCCATATGATTAGTCTTCCTATGATACTGAACATTCTTCAAGTCTAAGCTACCATGTTGTTATTATAAATGTGGCGGGATCTGATGCATGTGGAATTATATCCAAATCCATTATAAACTACCTCAGCCTGATAACTTCATATGATTCCTCTATAACTGTTACCTACTCTGTGCCTCAATCATCAACAAAAATCACTATCAATGGATTCCTCAATCATCATAACCCTATGTCGGTAAAATTACCTGGATGATTGTTTTAATCTATAAACTGACTAGATGAGTTAGCATAATTTTTATCATGACCTTCAGATACAAACCCATCCAGTTAAACCATGGAAATTTTTTAATCCAATTTTTTGATTTTAAAAAATGCTGTATTAGTATCTATTTAGACCAACTTCTAAGTCCATATATACTATAATTTACAAAACCATGTGAATCGAGTCAAACATTACCACTAGAGAGATGTTTTTCTTGTAGGCTACCACTTCATGTCAAGTGTAACCCTTCGTCACAAAGTTCGCCAAACCCCAATCAGTAAATCAGCCAACAGTTGTATGCTGCATATAGCTTTAGTTCAGTGTCATGCGTACAAGTATAGCACTGCTTTGTATCTCGGGACATTGCTAAACTCTTGAAGAGAGCAAAAAAAAAAAAAAAACTGCTGCTGAATCATAAACAGGTCGTCAAACACCATGAAAAAATGACTATATTACAAACTGCATTATAAGAATATAATGTGTGAAAAATGAAGGCATCATGAGTTTTTGTTAGCATATGTACACCCCATGCATGCCACAGCTCAGGCATCACGCTGCAAATAATTTTGCAGTTTCAAACTGCAGCAGTCACTTATTCTTCAAGGCTATGAACCTGGGCAAACCCAGAGAAAGAAAGAGCAACTCTTCACGAATTCTTCAATGCTATGAACCTGGCAGTCAAGTCATCATAATCCGGCTGCACCCGCCCTCCATTTGAGCTCATAAAGTCTGGATGCATGGAAGTCGCGCGAGCAGGGCCTATACCTACACCAACCTCTATAACGGGGACTGTAGGGATCGAAGCCACTCTATCTGGACGATGCCGCGCTGTTTCTGTTGTGCTATGATTGATTCTTCCATTGCCATGATGAGCCCGATCGTCATAATGCAGCTCCACAGCACCTCGGCCAGAATCTATGACAGTTTCTTCTGGAGGAGCCCTCATCCTCGTTCTCCTTTTGCTAGGGTCGATGTCCACTCCTTTCTTGCTGTAATGAACCAAGAGCCTGTCCATGGCCGCTTCCTCATCGTCAAAAACTCCATTATACATGGCGGTGCTTCTCCTGCCACCGTGTCTTCGTTGACCATGAACATCCTCTTCTGCCGCTTTCCTCTGGTGTTCCCCAAACACCTCACCATAGGAATCGTGCTTGATGTGTTTTGCATTATCAGAGGAACTATCGGCCTCAATGACCGGGGTCGGTTTTGGAAGCCGCCTCCTGACAGAAACAGGCCTATCTTTCTCACTGCAATTAGACATTTCACATTCAGCAGTGCTGAGCGGTGTATCAGTGAATTTACTGTCATCAGAAGGCGTCGATGAGTTTTTAAAGTTTGGTTTGGTGTAGGGAGGAGGAATCATGCTCATCGGTCTTGCATCCCCCCTCCAGTTTTTCACCGGAAGAGTAGTCCTCTCTTGGACAATGCTACTAGGTTCCAACACCTCTTCGGCTCCGGGCAAATCATAGGAGTCTTGCACAGAATTGGTCATCGCACCGCTTCCATATGCAAACCCCTTCAGTTTGGAGTAGGGAGGGATGTTTACCGTCTTCATATGACTGGAAACCGCCATAGGAGCAACAGACGGCTTCTCCAGGCCAATGAGACCTGGGCCCTCTTGAGCTCTGGGCAATCTGCTACGAGCATCTTTATGGATCCCATTCAGGCTCACTTTTGGCAAAACACAGTTGCCGTCGTGGGTGTTGTTCTGACTCGCTTTTGCATAAGCATAGCCATCAGCACTGCCGCAGCCTGGCTCAACGTTTACTGTTTCCTTGGCAGCAGCACGCACCTTTCCGGTACTTCCAGCAGGATCGTGTAAGCAACCATTGCGAGTGCTTGGAATCACATGAATGTCTCTGGGTTCAGGCTGCACTTGTTGTCTTTGCAGAAACCTTGCACGAGGAGTTTCCCAATTTACCTTAGATTGAAGCTCTTGGTCATCACCTGCACTTAAGGCTGCTTCATTCCTCCTGTTAACTCCAAAAGTTGAATCAATGCCCGTTTCCTGTCTTCCATTAACGGCAATGTCTGCATTGAGGACAACCTCCTTTCTTCCCGTAAATGAACTGCATGCATCGATGACTACTTCCTTTCTGCCGTCACCTGAACTGCCATTAAGTAGTGATCTGTCTCGGCCGTTGACTGCAGTACGAGAACTGATCCCTGTTTCAGCTCTTCCATTAACTGCAATATCTGCATTGAGGACTACTTCCTTTCTGCCGTTGAATGAACCGCGTGCATTGAGTACTGCACTGTCTCTTTCATTACTTGCACCATCAGCCTTGAACATTGCTTCCTTTCTACTGTTAGCTGAAGCAGCTGCATTGAGGGCTGCTGCTGTGTTCCGACCATTTGCTCGCCCAGCTGCATCAAATACTGCTTCGTTCCGCTGGCTAACTGCTGTATTCCTTTGATTGATCTCAGCATGGGAACATGGTTCATTTTTATTGCTGCTCCTACTCTTAGGTTGGTCCTGTACAGGTATTGTAAAGGCGAGCTTACTTTCTAGTACTTTCAATCGGCAAGAATGATTTAAACTTGGTAAATCGATCAACAGATTAGTGGTGAATGTGCAAGAAACAGACGCTTAGGTTTTATTTACTTATCTATAACTTGGTAAATCGATCAACAGATTAGTGGTGATTGTGCAAGAAACAGACGCTTAGGTTTTATTTACTTATCTATTTGTTTAGTTTTACATGCAAATAGAGAAGATAATTCTAATGTACAGGTACTTACAGAGGATTGAGCAGGCGGAATAGTTTGTCTCCGTCGAAATGCCTTGGAGTCCCAACTAACGGAGAACTCCTCAGCAATGTCTTGCATCAATCTGATTTTCCTATCGGTAGAAAAAGACTTCTTTTGCAATTTTTCAACAAACTAACCAAAAAAAAAGAACGGTCGAAGACGCAAGAATTAGAAACAGCCCATTAAAGCCGACCACGTTGATGAAAGTGTCAATATACATCTGGTTAAAATACCTCAGCATTCACATATGACTCCATATGACTCCCATATCGCTCTGTGAATATTCGTCTAAGATCAAACAATTCTGGCAGATCTGAAAATCTTGCCGTTGCAAAAATGAGAGTCGCCACAGCTTCTGTTGCTTCTTCAGGACATTCCCTTCTCAGAAAAAAAGGTTAACACACAGTTAGTTGCACATAAAAAGCAGAAAAGGAGAAATGATGATTAGACAGAACTTGCAACACTTTGTGGATCTAAATTTGCAAATGGAGAGGATAATGGTCTAATACCCTTGAAATTTGCAGAATGTCTGTGTAATTCCAAAATGTCAAATATTTTAGATCTCTTCAGCGCCATTAGCTTGTTTCTTACCCCGGTTAACAGTACAGGTTTCTAGTGTTTGTATATCTATGTATGGTTTATCCTGCTCACATGATAGGTGCAAGGCAGACTTCAACAATGATAGATTTCAAACTAAACATTTGGGTGTTGAACTCTTAGTCAGCAGGTTTAGGATAGCCTTCTGCTTCTATATGTGTCTTCATTCTTCTTCGTCCTCATTGATTATTGGATCAAACTGCGGGCGTCCTACCATGGTTTCGTTGGCCAAACCACGAAATATATTGTCTCTTGGATTCTAAAATCCCACATTCAGATATCATGGTTTAACAATGAACCTACAACTATTGTCACCTTGTGAAAGCATCCTCCTAAAAATTGTCGGTCCTGCATCACAATCCATTGACAGAAGAAAACATGCCAGAACCAGTTTATAATTGTATGCACTTGCAGTTAGATTCTGCTTTGGTTACACCGGGTTCCCTCTATTTACACTACAGAAAGCACACATAACATTAGCACATACAGGCACAATTCACAAGGAAATAAGTACAAGCTTAGTGATTTCCAAATGCTTGTGCTTGTATTCTGATGTTTTTTATGGTTGCCTTTTACCAAAAAGAAAAGACTTCCAATGCCAGTTTGTTTATGACAACAGCTTAGATGTTGGCACTTGACACGATTTTTCATTGCCAAAATATATGATTTAATTTCATAATATGATTTATTATCAGGAAAAATTTGTCTCTAACTAAGTCCAAGGCCCAACTCCATCTTTGTAACTTGTAAAAATTATGTTGTGTACGAAGGATAATATAATGAATCACATAAATTAATGCAGTGTAACAGACTGTAACATGCTCGTCAAACTTCTACTTATCATTTTCCCCTTTCCCTCCCTCAAATCAACCTAGTATCTTCTGTAGCACAAGAGAAAACAGTGAAAGAGACTTAAAACGTCATCAAAGCTCAGCTAATTGAATCACTAGTATCTTTCTCATTAATCGCCCCCTCTGTAAACTCCTGGACACTCATTCTCCTGGAATTTCTTTGCCAACCTATTGCTATCACTTTTCCTCTGATTAAAAGCATGGTATGAACATGATCATGAAACTGAATCAATTATTAATAGCCATGAATTTACATCCATGAATGACAAATCTCCCTTTATATAGATGGAATCTGGTAATGTTGCTGCGAATGTGTTGAGTATTATGTACATAAATTTTCATTATGTAGTTATTAATCATCTAATTGTCATGCCACTACCTTCAAATATGTGATAATGTCTAAGCTCCATAAAGGGTCTTGCAATTTAGAGGAGACATGTTAGATACAAGGTTACTAGGAACACGGATCGCTTCGGTTCATGGAACGAAAACCGGTAGGTTAAACGCTACTAATCTAAAACATAATGTGCTAAAGGATAAGTTTCGTTGTATGCTTAGTATGAAAAGTACATTTATTAGCAATCATATAAAAATTTTAAAGATTTTTCAACTTCTAACACATTTGCGAGCATATATATTCATGCATAACAATTTGCACTGTAAAATATAACAAATGCACAACTCATGCGTGTTATAATGATCTTTTAATTAGTCTAAAAGATATTACAATTCAGAACGTTGATTTTACCTATCCTTTTACTGTTCCAAATCACTTATGGACCATAATTCAGAATATGTGATCCAGATCACGGATCGTGGGGATTTAGGGCTGTTGGGTAACACTGGTTAGATAGGCATATATGAAAGGACAACTGATTTTCGGTTCCATGATGAGAAGAAGCGGCCTGATGTGATAAATCAAAATACCATATGCAACATTCAAACTGCATGAATAAAGCATGGCAAAATTAAAAAGATGAAAGTATCAAAACAGGACATCGGCATGTGAAGGGACATTTTCATAATGACTAGAGGAACATATCGACTACTTAGAGCATAATTAGGGTGTACCCCTTTTTTTCCGTGTTGACTAGGCAATGAAAGCTATAAAGCCAATGTAAAATAAATGGGAAAAAATGATAACAAGCTGACCATCAGGATTTACCCTAGTTGGGCTAACATAAAGCATGATATATCAAGTATCTCAAATAGATTTGTTTCTCCTTTTATAACAAAATAACTTGTTAATATAGTGAAAAGTGTCATTACGGACAATAAAAATACTGTCTTCGTACAGTAAGATAGCAATACGCTACATACCGCTGTTTTTGTAAGCATGGAAGCTGATCCAAGATGCATTGACAGTATATTTCAATCATATCATAGCAAGATGTGAGATTTATTTCGGCTATGAGCGCTTCAATCTGTTTCAAAAGGGGGAAAAGATTAATACAACTTAGATAAGGACTAGTGTTAAAACACATTGATAATCATAAGCAGAAGCACCGCAACTGTCAACAGCATGATAGAAATTAGCAATATCATCTGATTTAAAAATATTTAGAAATCAGACACAAGACTCGGGATTTGACAAAAAAACCAAGGATTGTTGTAAAATATAGCAAATTTTCATCAAGGTCATGCTGCTAGTTACAGACATCAGTATGAACAAATGCGGGCATCCACAGTTGCAGATTAGATCGAATTAAATTGCACCGTATCAGGGATCAATCAGCTGATCTCATCCAAGCCGGATTAAAGAAACCCAAAAGTAGCCAAATTTCCGCATACCCAGAACAAAATCCCAATTGGATTCACCTCTACATGGGGATGGTTTGACAAAAAAACCAAGGATTGTTGTAAAATATAGCAAATTTTCATCAAGGTCATGCTGCTAGTTACAGACATCAGTATGAACAAATGCGGGCATCCACAGTTGCAGATTAGATCGAATTAAATTGCACCGTATCAGGGATCAATCAGCTGATCTCATCCAAGCCGGATTAAAGAAACCCAAAAGTAGCCAAATTTCCGCATACCCAGAACAAAATCCCAATTGGATTCACCTCTACATGGGGATGGTTTGACAAAAAAACCAAGGATTGTTGTAAAATATAGCAAATTTTCATCAAGGTCATGCTGCTAGTTACAGACATCAGTATGAACAAATGCGGGCATCCACAGTTGCAGATTAGATCGAATTAAATTGCACCGTATCAGGGATCAATCAGCTGATCTCATCCAAGCCGGATTAAAGAAACCCAAAAGTAGCCAAATTTCCGCATACCCAGAACAAAATCCCAATTGGATTCACCTCTACATGGGGATGGTTTGACAAAAAAACCAAGGATTGTTGTAAAATATAGCAAATTTTCATCAAGGTCATGCTGCTAGTTACAGACATCAGTATGAACAAATGCGGGCATCCACAGTTGCAGATTAGATCGAATTAAATTGCACCGTATGAGGGATCAATCAGCTGATCTCATCCAAGCCGGATTAAAGAAACCCAAAAGTAGCCAAATTTCCGCATACCCAGAACAAAATCCCAATTGGATTCACCTTGCTACATGGGGATGTTTGATCACTAAAATTCTCTATGAGACACAAATTCAAAGAAAAAGCAGTTTCCACCCATGTTTTAGAGATCGTCATATGACCTTTGAATTCGCCATACTTATGGGCAACAATTAATTCTTTTGGGCAAATTTTCCTATATCCATGATAAAAAGAACAAGCTTGATGCAAACATTGAATGCCAAACAACTTGTTATGAATAATCCGCTCAAAATGTGGGTTTTTCAGCTAGAAATCAAGTTGGGCATCTCAGAAAGCTTCAATAAAATTCATTGCATTTAATGGACCATATATCAAATTAGCATTTTTTTTTAAAAAAAATTGAAACAGATTGGGACCCAAATCATGTACAATTGCAACCAAATAAAAGAGAGAGAAAATACCCTGCCAAAGGCAATGGAATCATGGCCATTAGCAAGGAGGTCGGCGACATCCTTCTTCAAGAATTTGACAGTCGCCTGCTTCTTCTTTCTGATCAGAACAACCCTGCTGTTTATGCACTTCACACAATATTTGCTGCCCCAAAAGAGAAAAGGAGCAAAAACCCATTAAGCATCCTGCTCTCGTTTACTGGCATCAAATCAAAAAACACAATGGTCTTGGGCAAGAAACACTCACCATTTCTTGGAGAACTTGGAACCAAGCAAGCTATCAAACATCTTCTTGAAAATCTCTGAAGAATGTGTGAAAAATGAGGTGAGAGAGAGGGGCGGAGTTAAGAGATGGGTGGGGGTGTGAGGGGCATTAAAGGCATGCAGTGAACAAAGGAAACTGGAATCACAAGGAAGAGCAAAAGGTGGTGGTGGGCTGCGTGAGCTGTTGAGGTCCAAGCGAAGATGAGCAGACAATGAGAGAGAGGGAGAAATATAGAAGAAGTAAATCCTTAAAAAATAGGGACAAACTAGATTTAAAAAGGGGAAGGTTTTTGTTTAAAGAGGCAGGGGGGAGTTTATTAACTTTGCTTGTATTTATATTTTTATTTTATAAATCCAGAACATAGATACACTCCATTACTGCAGCTGTACCTTTGTGAAAAATAGGTGTTTCTTTTTAAAAAAAAATTAATGTACATGGGAGGCTAGGAATCCATTCTGTGCTTCCTTAACAGAAGTAAGAAGAGAATGACATCGAAGCTATGTTTCTTGAAATTTAGATTTGGCATAAAAACAAATATTTGTTAACATGTTAATAAATAAATTTGTACAAAGTTTAGCATGCAAATGCATAACAATAATATGTGGCAGAAAGAGGGAAAATGGAACTAAAAAGGAATAAAAAAATAGAAAACCCGTGGAAATGAGAAGAAAGTGGGACCCACAAGCGAAGCGTGGCGTCTTCTGCGGTTTTTAGTTACCTTGCTGCCCTCCCGTTGTGGTTAACCTAACCTCTTTGACTTACCGTTGCTCCCTCAAGATGCCGAAATCGCCCTCCACCTTTCGCGTTCGCTCAATTGCGCATTTCCTATTTCGGAACGTTGAGAGGGGCAAAGGGGTAATCCCGCCCCTGTCTAGCCGGCGGCCGAGTCGAGGGGGTAAATTATTTTAACAATTAATTAGTTCGGCCGAAAATGGGCCCGTTAAAAAAGAGAGACGTGCGAGGCTCCACTGGGCACCCAACAATCAATTCAAATTTGATACGAAAGCATTTGTAAGTACACATCCCGTAAGAATATTTCTATGCGAGCATCGTATCAGCCGTTGGATGAGATTTACGTGGCGGACGTACGAATGTAATTATACGGGCAAGATTGGGACGGGGGTATGCTGAGCTGGATCCCAATCCGTATAGAAATATCCTCACAATTCACATGCGATGCATATCCATCTCTGCGCCGCATTGGTATCCTGAAGCCTGCCCATGGTTTAAGTAAACTGAATTCTGGTCCTCCGAGCTTACAAAAAATAAATAAATAAAAGAATGAGGACATAATAACTGCAAAGATCAAAGAAACATTGTGGGCTCCAGAATTATACTAAGAAGAAATTAAAAAAAATGCAGAGAGGGTTCTAGAAGTGCAAAATTTTGTATTTTTGGATGCGAGCAGCATTGTGCTGAGTTCAACCAGCCATAACTTGTAAAAACATAGTCTAAAGTGAGTTGGAGTAGAGGTCAATCTGTATGCTTCATTCTTGAACGATCAACATTATTCAGCTAAGGTAATGTCGCATTGATATTATCACACAATAATGTGAGAGGAGTAGAACGTGGATAGCCGAATTTTAAGGAGCAGGAGTTGGAGCTACATTGTTTCTGAAGTCGTCATTACTAATCCTCAAATACTCAGCCTCAATTCGAGGATTAAGGAAATATACGATGTTTCTTGAGCACCAGGAAATTAAGATGAAGAGAACAAATGTGGAGCGTGGAGTGCTAACATCTTTAGCAGTGTTTCAGAGTGTTTTCTCACTACAAATGCGTTGACCGTGGACAACCCGGTCAACGTGGTCAAGGGGCCCGCTTGGGTCCCTCGGGTATGTCGAGTCGGTGCAGATGAGGCGCGAGTCGGTGCTGCTGACGACGTGGAGCGCGTCGGCTGGGCCGAATCGGGGTCCTCGGTCGTTGGTAGGGCGAGGGGAGGCCTCGGCCCGGGTTGAGACGCTCGGCCTCGGTCGGGCGTGCTCGGCCTCGGCGGTCGGACGACGAGGGGTAGCCTCGATCGTCCAGCTGGTTGCGTGGTCGGCGAGGGGCGGAGGGGAAGCCTCGGCCCGTGGATCAGCTGTCCTCCTGCGTAGACGAGAACGCTCGTCAGGGGGGGCCGGACCTTGGTTCCGGCCAAATCCCCTCCGATGCCTAAGTCAGATAGAGATCTGAAAGAGGAGGCCCGGCGGAGACGGTTCGACTCGTGAGGAGATCGGAACGGTGTCTCACGGCGCGAGCGGGGGAGGAAGGAGATGAAATGGGGGAACTAGGTCGTTGATGGAGTACCTTAGGTTTTAGATACCTGAGATGCGGTCTTTTGTCCAGTCGTCCTTTTAGCCCTTTTATAGACCTCCGCCGTGATTGCCCCCGACTCACGTCGCTCGTCCGCCCTCGATCGTGCCTCCTCAATCCCCCCCTCCCCCCGTCGCCGCCCCCAGCGCCATGCCAGCACCTCCCCATAACTGCCATTAAGTGGTAACGGGATCGGGGGAACGGTTGCCGCTGGAGTGGGTGAGTGACTCGTGCGTTTATCGGGGCCGGGTCGGATCGACATTCGGGGGGGTCCCCTGTAGGGCCTTATTGAGTGGGCCTGAGTGCGCAGATGGGCTCTTGACCGGCAGTCGGGTTTTTGGGCTTGTGTCTTTCGGGCCTCAGCCAAATAGGCGTAACAATTGCCCCTATCGGTCGGGTTGATCGGCTTCGGCCGGTTCGGCTCGGCCGATGTGACTTCCGTCGACTTTGACAGGCTCGTCAGTCGATGCCGACTCATTTATTAGTCGTCATCATGAGTTGGTCCGTTCGATACTTTTAAGGCGCGGGCTCCGAAGCGCCGTCGGTCCTCTGATGTTGCCACGTGTAGCTGCAAGCTTATCCTCACCGCTCGCGGGGTCGTCTTAAGTTGAGAAGCCGAGGGGTTCGTGAGCCGCCATCCCGTCGTTTTCTTCTTTGCGCTGATCCTTGTTCTGCCTGAGCTCTGCCTCATGTCGTCTTCCTCTGCCACGGGTTCGGGTCGGCCGGAGCGCGACGCCGCTCCTGGCCTGGCGGGTAGCCCCCCTTCGGCGATTCACCGGCACGGGGGTGATCTTTCAGGGGTGCCCCCAGAGGTCTTGTCGTGGCCGTCGTCGATATGTGCCACCGCCATCGGGAGCATGCGCTCCGCCTACCTGCTTCCGCCTTACTCGGCTCGTGCCCCTGGGGCTGACGAGCGGGTCTGCCTTCCTGGTCCCAACGAGGTTGGAATATACGAGAAGTGTTTCCGCTTCGGGCTTCGTTTCCCGCTCCACCCTTTTATCGTTGAGTTCCTTCAGGCCCACAACGTGTGCCTGTGTCAATTTTGCCCCAACGCCGTCGGGCTCCTCGTCGGGTTCATTGTCGTCTGCATGCTGAGGGGAGTGGCGCCCTCTCTTCGTCTCTTCGCCCAGTTCTACCGCCTGAGCCACCACCAATCAGGGGCGTGGATTTACATCAGCGCCCGCCCGAAGATGACCCTGGTGCTGGGGTTGCCGAACTCCCTGAAACGCTGGAAGGGGGAATATGTGTTTGTCACGTTCCCATCGAGTGTACCCTTCCCGGTTCGGTGGGAGGTGGCCGGTGCAGTCATCCTCGATCTGGGCGAGCCGACGGTCGCCGAGCAGCAGTCGGCGAAGGATATGCTGGCGATTCCCGCGAGGGAGCGCTCGATCGACGTCCTTTTTAGTGACCATAACTTGCGCAAGACGGTGTGGCCCTTGGGTAAGCTACTTCGAGCGTTCGCCATTCGAGGTTGCCTTGGCTCTGCTTGGTCCCTCATTTCTCCTTTGAGTGCAGGTGGATTCCCTCTCGGTCCTTCCCCTGCCAGCACTCACGTGCAGGCCCCAGATCCGGATCCGCGCAGACGAGATCATGTGCTGGAGGTCCGGAAGAAGCAGCGGGTCGTGACCACGGCAGGAGGCTCCAAAAGGAAGAAGGTGTCATCCCCCTCTCTCCCCTTGCTGGGGTCCTCCAAGAGGGTCCGTGAGGGGGTCGAGGGGGTTGACGTCCTGCCGACTGCTGATCAGCCTCGACCCGCCCCCGTTGAGGTTGCCTGACCGTGGGTCGGCCCTTCACCTCTCCCAGACGGTTCTCTCCCTGATGCCTACGATCGGTATCTTGGCGCGTTCCGCTCCAATCCTGGCGAGTTCCCTTCGTCAGGGGAGGGCCTTCTTCGTCCACGCTTCCCGGTGGGGGAGAAGGAGTCGGTGTTTTCGAGCCACGGGGCCACCGCTCGAGTGGCCGAGAACAGTTGTCTCCCTCCCGATCAGGTTGTGTTGGACGGAGTCAGAGGTGACTGTTTGGCCACCTTCGTGATTCAGGCTGGTCAACATGTAGAGTGTTTCTGCTCGTCCTCCCTTCCTCCAGCTGCTTTCGCTGTCTTACCTTCGTTGCCTTGGTGCAGTTGTCCTCGGTGGGCCTCTCAATGAGGCGCCAATTTGTGGCGCTTCCCAAAGCCAAATCCGATGCTGGGCGAGGCCTTGAAGCTCCCGGCGAGGCGGGGGAGGCAGGTCAGTTAGAGGAAGCGCGGGTCCAGTCCTTGGAGTCCCGCGTAACTGAGCTGTCCTCTGCCTTGGAGGAGGCGGATCGGGAGAGAGCCTTGGCTCTGACTGCAAAGTTGGAGGCCGAGGCGCGGGTCGCCGAGCTTTTGAGAGATGCCGACACGCCTGGGGGAGCCGAACAGATCCCCATCCCCGCTGCTGCCACCGAGACCTCGGAGCTCTACGATCGTCTGGAAGCGGCGGAGGAGCAGGCGAGGGTTCTCCTCGCTCAACTTGGCGAGAGATCCCGGGAGATCGAGAAGGAGAGGGCGGAGCACCAACGCCAGATCGAGACCTTAGAGGCCCGGATGCGTGGGCTTGAGGAGGTGGATCCGGCCCGGATCGCTGAGGATGCCGTGGCTGAGTATGCCACCTCCTTCGTTGAGACCGCCTTGACGGAGGCGTTCGAGAAGGGCTTCGCCCGGTGTCAGTCCGAGATCCAAAAGAAGTTCCCACTCTCGGGGGGTCAACTTCGGGGATCTCCGGATGCACCCTGTCGTCGAACGGAGTGTGGGGGAGGACCCTAGTGGACCGCCAGCCGGTGGCTCCACAGGTGCCCCCGGAGAAGAATGAGGGAGGGGGATGCCCCTCGGCCTCTTCGTGTGTCTCTCTGTACATCTTTTTGCTTTATCTGGAAAGGAATGAACTCAAAATAAATTTATTTCATAGAAAATGATACATCTATTGAAAATATTTGTGTAAATGTTCCGCATTCCAGGTGTGAGTGAGAATCCTCCCCTCCATATTGGCTAGTCGGTAGGCTGCGGGTCCGAGGACCTCGATGACTTTGTAGGGCCCCTCCCATCTAGCCGCGAGCTTCCCTTTACGAGCGGTATCTGGGTTGAAGCCCGCTTTCCGGAGGACCAGGTCTCCAAGGTGGAAGCTTCTTCCCCAGACCCGAGCGTTGTAGTATCGGGCCACCTTCTGCTTCTGGCGGATGATGGTGGCCAGTGCCTGCTCCCGTCGCTCGCCGAGGAGTTCCAGACTGAGCCCCAGACCTTGCGAGTTCCTGTCTTTGTCAAAGTATTTGAGGCGGAGAGATTCTTCGCCCAATTCGACCGGCACCACCGCCTCAGCCCCGTAGGTGAGCATGAACGGGGTCTCGCCAGTGGCCTCCTTGTGGGTCGTCCGGTATGACCAGAGTATCCCGGGGAGCTCCTCTGGCCAGTTTCCTTCGGCGTCTTTCACTTTCTTTCGGATGGGCTCTATGATGCACTTGTTGGCCGCTTCTGCCATTCCGTTGGTCTGGGGGTGCGCTACAGAGGCGAAGAGAAGCTTGATTCCCCATTCCTCGCAAAAATCTTTGAACCCTGCGGAGTCGAACTGCTTCCCATTGTCTGTAACGATGGCTCGTGGCACTCCGAATCTGGAGATGATGGAATTCCACACGAAGCTTTTTTCTTTCTTCCACGTGATGGTGGCCAGCGGTTCGGCCTCGATCCACTTGGTGAAGTAGTCCACAGTCACAATCAGATACTTCCGCTGCCCTCGGCTTGGTTTGAACGGTCCGAGGATGTCGAGTCCCCATTTCGCAAAGGGGATGGGGCTCACGATAGGGATGAGCTCTGACGGGGGAGTCGAGGTGTGGTGGGCATACCTCTGGCATTCTTGGCATTTTTGGACGTAGCTTGTTGCGTCTTGGGCCAGGGTCGGCCAGTAGTATCCCTGCCTCAAGATCTTCTGTGCGACCATCTTGCCCCCGTGGTGATTCCCGCAGATCCCTTCGTGAACCTCCCGTAGGACGTAGTCAGCTTCCTGCGGTCCGATGCAATTCAAGTATGGGAGGACATCCGTCTTTGTCCAGCGTCTCCGGTAGAGCGTCCCCTCATGGATCACGTATCGGAGCGCCTTTCTCTCCAGGGTTCGGCGTTCGTCCCCATCTGTCGGCACCTCCCCATGAGTGAGGTACCGGATGATCGGGTCCATCCAGGTGGGTTCTTGGTCGATCGCCATCATCTCCTGCTCTTCCGTGCTGGGGGACTGCAGATTCTCCACGTAGATGGTACGGCCCAGCTCCTTTGGTGAGGACGAGGCTAGCTTTGACAACGCATCTGCCCGTGCATTCTCCGATCGCGGAAGGTGCAAGACTTCCACGTTCTTGAACTTGGACAACGCCGCTCTGACGACAGCGAGATACCTCTGCATCGCCTCCTCCCGCGCCTCGTAACTCCCCAGAAGTTGGTTGACAACGAGCTTCGAGTCGCTGAGGATGCAGATGGACTCGGCCCCGAGCTCCAGGGCCAGCCTTAGGCCGTTGATCACCGCTTCATACTCCACCACGTTGTTGGTGGCTGGGAACTCGAACCGCAACACGTATTCCACAATGTTCCCTTCCGAAGATCGGATCGCAATCCCCGCCCCGCCTCCTGACTGTGTGGCTGATCCATCCACATGGACGATCCACGCTCCTGGAACTCCTGGCTGGAGGTGGTCAGCCGAAAGAAAGGACAAGGGTTGGGAAATTACCGTTGCTGGGCCTTCTTCCTCCGGGGGGCCATTTCCTTCCGTTGTGCACTCAGCGATGAAGTCGGCCAGGGCCTGCCCTTTGATGGCCGTGCGCGGTTTGAATCGGAGGTCGAATTCGCTCAATTCCACCCCCCAGTTTAGCATCCTTCCCATTCGATCGAATCTCTTGAGGTTCTGCTCCAGTTGTGAGTCGGTCAGGATCAGGATGGTGTGGGCTTGGAAATAGGGTCAGAGCCTTCGTGCTGACAGAACGAGGGCGTACGCCAGTTTCTCCATGGGCGAGTACCGCACCTCTGCCCCCTTCAAAATCCGGCTCGTGTAGTACACCGGCCACTGCACCCCACCGTCTTCCCGGATCAGCACCGAACTCACTGCTTCCTCTGCGCATGCCATGTAAAGGCTTAGTGACTCCCCTTCCCGTGGCTTGGACAGGAGAGGCGGGCTGCGGAGGTATTCTTTGAGATCCGCGAACGCCCGGGAGCAGTCTTCGTCCCACAATATTGCCTTCCTACTGTCTGAAGGTTCCGCGATCGCTTTCCTCAGGACCTTGAAGAAGGGGAGCGATCTTTCCGCTGACTTGGAAAGGAATCGCCCCAGGGCTGAGATGCGCCCATTTAGCCTCTGCAGTTCTTTGATCGTCGTCGGCTCACGCATGTTGATTAGTGCCTCGATCTTGTCAGGATTAGCTTCAATGCCATGGTTAGTTATCATAAATCCTAAGAACTTGCCAGATCTTACCCCAAATGTGCACTTCGCGGGGTTGAGTCGAATGTGGTGTCACCGCAACCGCTCGAAGGCCTCCCGAAGGTCGGCGATGTGGTCTTCCGGTCGCCTCGACTTGACAAGCATGTCATCGACGTAGACTTCCAGGTTCCTCCCGATCTGGGAGCTAAAAACCTTATTGACCATTCTCTGGTAGGTGGCCCCTGCGTTCTTCAAGCCAAAGGGCATCTTCTTGTAGCAGTAAGTCCCCCGGTCCGTCGTGAAGGCTGTCATTTCTTCGTCCCGGGGATCCATCTGGACTTGATTGTACCCTGAGTAGGCGTCCATGAAGCTAAGCATCTCGTACCCCGAGGCGTTGTCCACCAGGTGGTCGATGCGCGGCAGGGGGTAGCTGTCCTTGGGACAAGCCTTGTTGAGGTCACTGAAGTCCACGCACATTCGCCATTTCCCGTTGTGCTTCCTGACCATCACCACGTTCGACAGCCATTCCGGGTACCAGACCTCTCGTATGAAGCCGGCGTCAAGGAGACGCTCCACTTCCTCGGAGGCAGCCTTCATCTTCTCGCCGCCCAGGTTCCGCTTCTTCTGCCTGACCGGCTTGAAGTTGGGGTCGGCGTTGATCTGGTGGACGATCACCTGGGGGTCCACGCCGGGCATGTCCTCCGGTGACCAAGCAAAGATGTCTAGGTTCGCCTCCAGGCATTCGACCAGTTGGTCCCTCAGGTCATGGCTTATCCCCTTCCCGATCGAGACGAACCGGCCCTCGACGTCCGTGACCGGGACCTGCTCCTGCTCCTCCGCAGGGGTGGGCCTCGGGCCGTCCCTTAGGTCGAGCGCGGCCATTCGGTCGGCTAGACGATCTTCAGGACTTCCCTCCGCCAGTTGATAGCAGGCATTCGGTCTTCCCGCGTCGCCTTCGACTTGACCCATCCCCCCGGGTGTTCGGAACTTGATAGTCTGATGGAGGGTCGAGACCACCGCGCCGATGGCGTTGAGTAGGGGTCGGCCGATGATCCCATTGTATTCCGACCCGATCCCCAGTACGATGAATTCCACCGTCAGGGTCACCGAGTCTGGTGGGCCTCCGAGCGTTACCGGGAGATGGATCGTGCCGATGATGGGGGTGGAATGACCCGTGAATCCCACCACGGGACCCGAGCGAGGTCGCAAGTCTTCCCTCCGCCGCCCCATCTTTTCCAGGGTCGACATGAAGAGGACGTCACAGGAGCTGCCGGTGTCGACGAGCAGTCGTCGTACCATGGTTGTGTCTATGATCACCGACACCACCAAGGCTACGTCCCAGCTGCGTGCCATTACAGACGCGCTCGGTCTTCCGACCGGTAGGGACGGTGAGGGTCCCCCGGTCCTCTCCTCATGACCCTCCTCGCGTTGGGCTCAGGCCCACTCTTGCCAACGATGGCGGGCCCTGTCGCTTCGCGTCAGAGCCTTGCTCTCCTTTCGTCGAGATGGGTGGAGACGTGTCATTGCAGGTGTGGTTTGTTTCTTCGTGGGACCGTTCGTTCCCACAGACGGCGCCAGATGTTTCAGAGTGTTTTCTCACTACAAATGCGTTGACCGTGGACAACCCGGTCAACGTGGTCAAGGGGCCCGCTTGGGTCCCTCGGGTATGTCGAGTCGGTGCGGATGAGGCGCGAGTCGGTGCTGCTGACGACGTGGAGCACGTCGGCTGGGCGAATCGGGGTCCTCGGTCGTTGGTAGGGCGAGGGGAGGCCTCGGCCCGGGTTGAGACGCTCGGCCTCGGTCGGGCGTGCTCGGCCTCGACGGTCGGACGACGAGGGGTAGCCTCGATCGTCCAACTGGTTGCGTGGTCGGCGAGGGGCGGAGGGGAAGCCTCGGCCCGTGGATCAGCTGTCCTCCTGCGTAGACGAGAACGCTCGTCAGGGGGCCGGACCTTGGTTCCGGCCAAATCCCCTCCGATGCCTAAGTCAGATAGAGATCTGAAATAGGAGGCCCGGCGGAGACGGTTCGACTCGTGAGGAGATCGGAACGGCGTCTCACGGCGCGAGCGGGGGAGGAAGGAGATGAAATGGGGGAACTAGGTCGTTGATGGAGTACCTTAGGTTTTAGATACCTGAGATGCGGTCTTTTGTCCAGTCGTCCTTTTAGCCCTTTTATAGACCTCCGCCGTGATTGCCCCCGACTCACGTCGCTCGTCCGCCCTCGATCGTGCCCCCTCAATCCGCCCCCCGTCGCCGCCCCCAGCGCCATGCCAGCACCTCCCCATAACTGCCATTAAGTGGTAACGGGATCGGGGGAACGGTTGCCGCTGGAGTGGGTGAGTGACTCGTGCGTTTATCGGGGCCGGGTCGGATCGACATTCGGGGGGGTCCCCTGTAGGGCCTTATTGAGTGGGCCTGAGTGCACAGATGGGCTCTTGACCGACAGTCGGGTTTTTGAGCTTGTGTCTTTCGGGCCTCAGTCAAATAAGCGTAACAAGCAGCATCAATGTGAGTCCTTGAGAGAACATACTGTTAGGATATACATATGCCAACTGATGTTGGAATAACTTCAATATCTAAGAAATAGTAATGCATGTCACCAACATCCTTAAAAGGAACGGGGAAACCAAGTTTTGCTATGACTAATGGAACAAAATTAGAGCTGTAGTGTTGGATATGACAGTTGATGAACTCTTTTTTGATGTTTACTCATCGGTCCGATATGGTTGATAAGTGTTACGGATGTTTAATAACTTTTAGAAGGCTGAACGTAATTTTTAATTGCAGGAAATATTTCTATAGAGACCATGGGCACATAGCTTGTGATCATTTATGTAAGAATATTATCTTATGAAGTAGATTTATTTTAGTAATTTTTGCAAATCCTATTTCATAATTTTTGGCAAGATTATGAGATTTTTGGAATTTTATTAGCTCACTTGATTTTTTTTCAGCTAGAAAAAGGCAACACAATTAGCTCAAAAATTGCAACTTGATTTGAAATATATCGGTTATTTTTCAATGACCCAACACATTTTACTATGCAGCCCAACTCAACTCGGCCTGCAGTAGAGAAACACGTGCATGCCAGGCGTGCACTTGACAATGCGGGTGACGAGCTGGCACGGGCGGATGAGTATCGTGTATCAAGCTTATAGGTGATCACACCTTAATCGTGTTGGGGGATGTATGCCTCAGTTCATTTGTATTGGATGCAAATAGATTTTATAAGTCGCAAAGAATATGCGATGTAAGTTTTAATATTTAGAATGTGTGACATTGCATTTGAATTATAAATCGTTTACAAATATATTTGACAATAAGTGCATAGAAATGAAGAGGTTTTTTTCCACGAAAGTCGGGGAGAAAACCGCGCTCAAATCGGAGTCCAAACGGGCCCATTAAGTCTATTTAAAAGGAGTTTTAAATAGAATACAAACTAGGCCATTAAAAAAGGCCCAGAATTTTTTTTGAAAAAAAACAATGGGATGCTAAATTAAGGCCTGATCCAAAGGGCCGGGCAAATTTACCTCTCAGCGCCAGTGTGGGCGCCATGGGCGCATGCTTTGCACACGCCCACGTGGGCGGGCGCCAGCACCCACCAGGGGCGCGTGCTCTGCACGCGCCCGCTGGGCGCCTGTCCATGAGGCGCCGGGGGGGGGGGGGGGGGGGGGGGGGGGGGGTGCCTGCAGGGCACATGCCCCCCCAAGGTTGGGCAGTTTTCAACATGTGGAGCCCACGCGGTGGGCCCCACAGACATAGGGTTTCGAACCCTTGCAGATTTTTTTGGTGGCTACTATTTTGTTGCGAAAATACAGTTTTGGGCTCAACTTTGGACATACGTTTGAGGGGTGAAATGAAGTCGGAATTGAGCCATGTTCATTTCTATGCATTCACCGTTCAGTGCTCTTCAAATTGATAGGTTGTATCAATTATGAAGCTCAACGGTGAGGGAGGAACAATTCGTTGAAGATTGCCTTTGTGAAAGGCAAACTTTAGTTAATTTTTTCCACTTCGCATCTTTAGTCCCACATCGGATATGATGAAAAGGCGAGGGGTCGGCCGCCTATATAAATAGGGGCCAACACTCTCCTTGAAAACTCGCACCAAGTCTTCAAATCCGAGAAGCTCCCAAACGTTTGGAGCACGCTCGGATTAAGACTTAAATTTAATTATTCACTCTCTCCCAAAATTCTTCCTAACTTCTTATCGGGCTTTAGCAAAGCCACGAAGGAGCTCGGATCAGATCCGAAGTCTTGACGGAGGATCCACTCAAGGTGAAATCTTCTTCGGCGCGTGGTTGGCTTAGCGACAATGGGTGTTGCTCGCCTCGAGACACGGTACAGCTTAGGAAGCTGTTTGGCTCGGGACGAGGAGCTGCTCGGGACGTGGTTCGGCTTGGTAGAAGCGGTGCGGTGGGCCAAAGAAACGTTGCTGAAAACGACGCTTCGTATTCTGCGGAAACGAAGTGAAAGATATGTAGTTTAAATTATTAGCATGCGTTATAATTGCAAATAGGTTAATAGATCTATCCTTAGGGGTTGGTCGGACCCAACCCCGGGATAGTAGAGATTTTGGCTGAGGGTTTGTTCCCTTTCGGGCTTTACTTGAAACTGTTTTAAGTTTATTTCTGCTGTTGTTTTGACAACTTCGTCCGACCGACTTAGGCCAGACGTCGTATTTATGGTCCTAAAACCCGAGAAAACCTTTCATTGGTATCGGAACCAGTCTACCTGATCTCTGATTTGCATTTATAAATTGTATATGATACAACTAGGGATGGCAGTAATGGCCTGGCCCGACCCGGTTTTGACCCGGCCCGACCCGGCCCGCAGCCGGGTCGGGGCAAGCTTGGGCTTTGTATGTGCCCCGGCCCGACCCGACCCGCCCCGGTAAACTATAGATGTTTACTATTTTGATGCGGACCATGCACTCAGCGAATAACCCATAACTCGTACTCCATTCCACGGTTCTCCTAATTGGGCAAATTCCCAATTCCAAATTACCAAATAAATCAAAATTCTCACAATTCACAAAATAAAATTTTTATTTGGGATTCATATGGATGGCATTAATAACTTGACCCGACCGGCCCGACCCGATTTTGGTAAGAAAGAACCCGCCCCGCCCCGGCCCGCGACCCGCCCCGTCCCGGCCTGTAGATGGATCGGGGCAAGCTTGGGTAGTTAAATACACGCCCCGCCCCGCAATATTGCCATTCCTAGATACAATATGCTTCTCCATCAGATGTGGCTTTTAATTTAAACTTTAAAAATGTCTTCTTTAAAGCATCGTTTTATTTTCGAAAATTGTTTTTGAAAATTGAATTGAATTTAATTTTAGGATTAAATCTTTAAAAATAATGTAATTTTTTTATGTAACTTTAAAATAATGAGATAATATTTTAGGTTGCATGTTTAGCAAGAAATTTTATGAGATAAATTTTATTGCTGTGTTTTTATACTAAATTGTTTAGTTAATTTTTAAATGGTTATATTAGTTAATCTGATTATGTGATAAATTAAGAGAGACTATTGGGATACCAATAAAAACATCCAGAAAAATTATGAGATAATATTTGGACATGATATGATTTAAAAATTGTTGCAACAAATTAAATTTCTGTTTAGGGTAGCCCTCTCTAAATTATTATTTTAATTGTTTTAATAATAATTTCGAACAAAAGGCTATGATTTAAAATTGTTGCAACTTGAATTTTAAAATGCCTAATACATGATTAGGATAGCACCTTAAAAATCCTTATAGTTGATAAGGCCATTAATAAAAGTTATTAACCAATCCTAATAATTTTGAATTTTAGGATTCAACTAGTGATAGGATTCACTAGTTTTAATGAAGCCATTTCTAATCGTACGTGACACATATGAATAATAAGTTTCCTTCAATGGACCATGATCTGTTCTAGTGTTTTTGACTAGTTTTGAAGATCACCCTTGCTTGACTTGGGATAATGATCATGGCCTAGTAAAATCTCCGGCCGTGTTCCGCTGGACCGCAAGGATGCGAATTATGATAATGTGGCATCGTCGATTATATCTAGTCAATTACGTTAAAAATCTTCTTCAAGGTTAGCAGTAACCCTCTTTGTTTTAGAGGTTGGTAACTTTAGGTTCTATGTTATAGTTGTTGAGCACACTCAAGCTATGTCATAGCTACTTTATGGAAATCAACTTCTCAATACATGAGATGTAGTCTAGACTTAACCCAAACCATTGCGTCGTGCCCATACACCGAGTGCCGGCATAATTTAGGCTAGACATAAAAACAAAGGTCTGACAAGACTAGTCATTGTGATTTGGATGAGCACACTCATGATCACAAATGGCTATGGGCAAAAACCAATAAGGGAATCATATATGATGTGATTGATGAGGAGTCATCTACCAATCACAGGGTCAAGCAATTTGTTGAGCACACTCAAGATTGTGAGGCTCAAGGTGGTTGGATCTCTTTCCCATTAAATTTAATTTAATTAAATCGTTCATTATTATGGCTAAAAATGATCGCAAAAATAGTGGGAAGATATAGTTAGATAAAAGCCATTCTATCTATATTTAAAATTGAACATATGCGAAATTAGGCTAGTTCTATGTTTACCAATGGAATCAAAAACATAATATCCTAAGAAAATAAGTTAACTGTTCCAAATGGTTGGTTAATGGAATATCAACTCAAATTCTAATTAATAGACTAAACTATGTTCTCATCGACATTAAAATGACCGTTTCATCACAGGATTAAGGACAATGATTTCCTTAAGCTCTAGGTCCAACAAAATAAATGCACGCTACCTGTCACTCGCCTCTATGAGGGGAAGCTTGAACATACTGATGTTCAAAGCATGTTTCTCCATACGATTTGTTGAGCACACTCAAGATTGTATGGAAAACAGTTTCGATCCGCAAAGTTTGAAACTTCGATCAAATTGTTTGAATCGAAGATGATGCATGAATGATACAAGACTATGTATCCCAACCGGATCTTGAGACGAGCAACTTGTGGAGCACACGAAAGGTTGCAAAGCTCAAGCGTTTGGATACATGAGATGTTTGCATGGCTGTTATTTGTGTTGAGACGAGTAATATCTAAATGAGATTTAGAAAAGGAAGAAGGCATTAAGGAAAGTCAATTGAGAAAGAAAGTTTTATCTATCATTAGTAAAGTCATAAATAGGAGGAACTGAAAATGTGACATATTTGATGCCACTGCTTCATGATAACTGTTATTCAAAAGGGAATAGATTGTCATACGTGTTGAAAAAGGAGCAATTGTTGTTTCTTGGACCATAGAAGACATCTAACATTTTTGGGCGAATGTCGTCCCTTTGCTTCTGAAGCAATGAGAAATTTGTTTAACGATAATATATTAAATGTTAATACACGAATACACAAGTTATAGAAACTTTATCTATGGCAAAATAGACCAGGCCGTACCGATGAGAACAAATTTGACAAGTCACATAAAGAGAGTTTTGATCTCTGGTATTATGAGTCAAAAGACACTTGTAAGTCTTGTCTCAAAGGTATAATTGCATAACATCTTCTGTGAGACGGTGGAAGAATGAGTTGGAGAACTCATGGTCTTGTACATATGGATGTATTCAAACCTAAGTCTAAATTAGCCTAGATAAGTTATACTTATTTTATTGTGACACATGTTCTTGATGAAACACAAGTCTGATAAAATAGAGTACACATGACGAAAGTATGTGAACTGCTTCAATCAGATCGAAGAGTCGAATACTTAGATGTATAAATCTTACGTGATTAAAAGAAAATGTGATTTTCTCTCAGGCTAAGTCTCTTAACACATCAGTGTGTTGGAGAGCATGAATCGCACTTTGTTGGACATGGTGCGATGCATGGCAAGTGGATCTGAGTTACAATCCTCCCTCTGGGTTAAATCCTAGATAGTAATGCCTAGGTTCTTAATAAGGTTCTATGAGGAGCGTATCAATATGATATTCATTAGATCAATTGTTAGGACGTTAAAGGATTACTCGAGTCTCGTGAGACGAAGAGTCGAGTACAACATCATAGTTGATGATGACTTAGTCAACTTTCAGGATGCCATTCGGAGTATGGACTCTGATTAATACCTTGATGCAATCTGAAAAGGGCCCATGCACATAAATAAAGTAGGGACTTTAGTTTACATGCCCTAAGAAATCGTTTCTTATTGGCTGCAAGTAAATCTTCAAGACAGAAGATTGGTGCAGAAAGAAAATAGTGAAGTACAACTTATGTTAGTTGATAAAGGTTATCATCCTAACTCCTATAAACGGATTATGATGAAACTTTCTCGTCAGCAGATGTTTAAAGATCTACTCGGACTAAACTCGATGTAAATGGTCATGATGACCATGAAAACTGGAGCATTCATGTATAGTCTGTTTTCTAAATGTGATTTAGAAGAATGAACTTATATGAATCGGCCAGAGAGTTTTCATGGTCAGTGGGAGTGAATAAAAGCATGCGAGGCATCAAGGAGCCAGAACATATGTTTTGACAAAGTAGTCAAAGAGTTTGACACTTTATCAGAAATGATTATGAACCGTATAAATGACCAGTAACTTATTTGGATTATTCTCGTAAGGTATGATGAGCTGGATGAGATCCAGGTAAGACATTAATTATGGATTCCAAGAGACCAAGGAAATTATTTGGATGAGATTCAAATGTATGGTCTAACTTGAACATAGAAAGCCCTTAAGTCTATACAGTAGACGGTTTAGCAGATTCACTCACGAAGGCTTTGTCACATAAAAGTCTATAGAGATTTATGTGTAAATGTGGTATGAGGGATAAATGGGCCTAAGTGCAAGTGAGAGATGTTAGGAGAAAAGTATGCCCTCGAACTCGAGGCAATTTATCTCTATGTAAGTGTACAAACATCTTGTTCAAAATTACAGTATGTTGTATGGTAAGAATTTATCTAAGTTAATAATAATGTAGTCGACATTAGAACATAGGTAAAGTCCTAAGACCTGATGTGAGGTTAAACAAGTATCAAAATGAGGATCTCGATCATGGAAAATTGTTTACCTGTTAGTAGCATAAGTCTGAAATCATTTGTGGTCATAGATGTTTCGAGAAAAGAATATCGAAACATCGGGTAGACCATTGTGTCTTTGTCTTCACCATGGAGTGGTGACGATGATCTCATGGTCATTTGACTTAACGAAGTCGGAGACGAGACACACGTGCTCATTGTGTTGGGGTTTTCAAAGACCCTTAGGGCATATTTCTTTGCCCATCCTACGTCGGACGAACATTAGAATCAAAAAATATGCAGCAGAAACATTATTAAACACTTTAATAATAATAATCCTAAGGAATCATGCACCCTAGCCAGGATAATCTACTAACTAAGTGTTGGGTCCGACCAACCCGAGGAAAGATCTAAACTACTACAAATATAAATAATACTGACTTACCCGGAACTTTGCTTGCACCAACAAAGTGTACCGAACCGTGTCTCGAGCCGCACCTCGCCCCGAGCTGAACCAGTTCCCAAACTGCACCTCGCCTTCGAGCCAATCACTTGCCGAAGAAGATTTCACTTGAGCAAACACACGTCAAAGAATTCTGGATCAGATCCAAACCTCCTCGCCGTCTTGCTAGGACTCGATTGGAGGATCGAAAGAAATATAAGAGGAGGAATAATTTAAGTCGTAGATCGATCGTGCTAAAAAATTTAGAGCTTCTCGAATCAGAGACTTGGTGCAATTTTTCTCAGGGGTGTCGACCCTTATTTCTATAGGGAGCCGAACCCCCTTGATCGTCACACAAGCAAAGTGGGACTATTAAAGTTTAGGAGAATAAATAAAGTTAGTTTGCCTTTCTCAAAGGCTAAACTTCAACTAATTTTATCTCCTTCACCATTGAGCTTTAGAAGTGATACAACTTATCATTTCGAAGAACTATGAACAGTAAACGCATAGGAATAAACGGCAACGCATTCCGACTTCATTTGACCCCTCAAACAATTGCTCAAAGTTGAGGAAAAAAGTCACAATTCGTAGCCGTCATCGAGGGTTTCAAAAACCCCTAGAAACCAGCCCTAAGGTGGAGCCCACAACAGTACATGCGCACTGGTAAGCACGCCCACCTGGGCTTGCGGGCGGGCCCTGCATCAGCTGTACGGGCGTGCCCGCCTGCCAAGTGGGGGCCCCCTGCTGGACCGCAGTGGCGCGCCCGCCCGCCTAGTAGGCACGCCTGCTGGCCCTTGCGGGTGGGATAGAGAGCGGGCAGGCGAGCACCCGCTCGCTTGCATGGGTCCGACCCACTTTGCCCCCCTTTCTATTGTTTTCGTATTTCTGGGTTCGTTTGAGCCCCGATTCGAACGCGGTTTCTTCATGTGTCTTACTCAGGAAGTCCCCTTATATCCCATGCATCTATTAATATCAAGTATAAGTCCCAAATGCTAAACTCTTTTGGTTTAATCTCACAACTTACTTGCGAGACAAATTATTCCATTGCATCGAATGCATTCCTCTTAACATTCTCCCAATTACTAAGACGTAAATACTACTCGATGCGAGACCCTACAACTGACCCTACTACAGGTTGGGACTCAAAATCCCTAGACGACAGTAACCACGAGCAGTACGTGTCGTCCCTGTTTCGGCATTAAAATTACGTGATTGACTTGTCGACAGAAAATGTCGTCGGGATCACTCTGACTGTATCCGTGACGAATACCGTAGTTTTAGTCCATTCGTCTTAACCATGTCACTTCATAGCCTAGGGTATGGTAAAATGTCAACCCCACTAGCTAGCACTGGCCAGTATCTTCCGGTTCTCTGGTATATACATGTTGTACTTCCTACAACATACCGTGGCCAAGGTTTTACCAAGAACCATACTGAGCCTGCGACACTAACTTCTCATTAACGGAAGAGACGAATGCTCTCTTGATCAATACTCACCTCGTACGCTCCAAGTGTCACCCAACGTAAGACCTTGCAGCAGGTTGTGCCTCGGAGCTAGATCATATATCTAAGTGTCACTGTTCACGCACATGTTTGTACAATGATCTCAAGTCCTAAGGACCAACTTGCCTATCATCACTAGATAGTTATTAATAACAGTTAGTTAATGTTTAACCATTTGATAACTCTTTGTTTGGGTCGTTGGGTGGACTCATTCTCTAATGAGCACATGTGTCTTGTCTCCGACTTTACTAAGTCGAATGATTATGAGATCATCAAGACAAAGACACAATGTTCTGTCCGATGTGCCGATATCCCTATTTTGACGCATCTATGACCATGAACGCTTTAAGACTCAAGCTCCTATCGGTCAGACATTTCTCTTAATCGCGATCTCTATCTCGAAACATATATGACCTTACTATGAGTCTAAAGAAATTATCTAAGCAACATATTAATTGAAAATTTACTTAGAAAATTGATACCAGAAAGCATACTTTCATTCATGAACAAGATGTTTACATAGATAAATTGCCTCGAGGGCATACTTCTCTCAACATCTCACACTTGCACTCAGGCCCATTTATCATGGTATCTTATACCACATTTACACACTAGTCTCTTCAGACGATCGTGTGCCAGTGCCTTTGTGAATAGATCTGCTATGTTGTCTTCTGAACAGACTCTAAGGAGCTCTATGTCTTTACTCTTCTCAATATCCCGTATCAGGTGATACTTCCGAAGAATGTGTCTGGATCTCTTGTGGAATCTTGGTTCTTGAACCAGACTGATGGTTACATTATAGTCGCAATACATAGGTATTGGATCTTTAACTACAGGCACCATCCCTAACTGGTTAATGAACTTTCTCATCCAGACAGCTTCTTTTGCCACGTCATTAGCCGATATGCACTCTGCTTCCATGTGGAGTCTGCAACAATGTCTTGTTTGAAACTTTTCCAACTGACTGCTCCTCCATTGAGAGTGAAAACTGTTGAGTATTGGTGTTTCATACCAATGTTATTTTGATGATGATCACAACATTATGTTGTTGCTAATGACTTCCATGTTTTAGTCTCTTAGTTACATTTCAAGAATATCATTTTTGGAGACCAAATACTTGGTGTAAGGATGGACATCAAGTGGAGAATGGCCAAAGCTTGGACTCAAGGGGTGCCAAAGCTTGGAGATGATGGGGAGCATCAAGGCATCAAGACTGAAGCCATAGACTCTAAGGAAAGCAATGTAATCCATGTAATATTTCATTTATTGCTTTCTCTCTCTTTGAGTCTAGGTTTAATGTAATGCCTTGATAGATGGTCTACTCATTCATGCATATGCATTTAACCATCTTAGTGAACATTAGGATTATCATAGAATCCAACCTAATAGGTTCATCTTGACCAAAGACTCACTTAGAGTCTCTGGCTTTCTATCAGTCGCCTGCTGAAGGATTTACAGTTGACTGGGTGATTTCCAGTCGCCTGTCGAGCCTTCTACAGTCGACTTTGATGCACTGCTCAAGTCAACATTCTATTGACTCTACTTGAGCTTTTTGCATCAGTCGACTGATGATCAATTTACAGTCGCCTGTATATTTACAGTCGCATGCGAAATGGTCAACAGTCGTCTGAAAGGCGTTAGTGCGAATTGCATCTTTCTGTATTTCTCCATCTCCTGCAGCAGTCGACTGATGAAGGATAAACAGTCGCCTATCTATTTTACAGTCGACTGTCATTTGTTCTTCAGTCGCCTGTATGCATATTGGGAGAAAGAGTGCAACTCTCTGTTTTATTCCATCCACTGTAATAGTCGCCTGCTGAAGGTTTTACAGATGCTTGTCCTGTTTACAGTCGACTGTATCGACTTCATCAGTCAACTGTCTTGGCTCAGATTATAGCCGTTGGGATTTTTCTAGCCGTTGAACAGTCGACTGTCATTTGTTCATCAGTCGACTGTCTGTGTCGTTTCAGCCCAAATTCTAGCTGTTGCAGTTTTTTTGTTTTTGGCTGTTTTCTTGGGTTTTGAAAGTTCATATAGGGTTCCTATATATATGAGAGGGCTGAGTTCATTAGAACTTCTTGATGCTATTGAAAATCATTAGAGATTGATTAAGCCACTCTCAAACTCTCTTATTTCCCTCTTAGAGCTAGTATTCCTCTTCATGCATTGAAGTCAAGCTCAAGGGAAATCATCCAAGTGCTTTCAAGCTAATCTCATCACTTGGAGATCCTCTTCCATGCCTTGCATTCATCTATGAGTAAGCATATCAAGGCATAGGTAAGAGTATTTATTTTACTTTGTGTTTCTTTGAAACCCTAATTCTCTTTGTGGGTATTAGATACTCTTTTTGTGGGAGTCACTCTCTTTGTGGGAGTTTGGTGTCCTAGTGTAGGGCTAACCCTAATTCTCTGTGTGGGTTTTAGTAATTCTCTGTGTGGGATTTAGACCCTTGTGTAGGGTTGGTTTGGTTCTGGTGTAGGACAAAATCCTTTGTGTAAGGTATCTCTTTGTGGTATGTGTATTCACTTCTCTTTGTGAAAAATATAGTGAATATTGGTGTGGCTGGACGTACCTAAGTTTTGGGGAACCAGGGTAAAATCTTGTGTTTGTATTTGTTTTGATTGTGGTGATTAATTCCTCTTGCATTTATTATTCCGCATTTGCAAGTTTAATTTTAATTGCACAATTTATTGCCATTACACTATTCACCCCCCTCTAGTGTGTTGTTGTTAGTATTGCAAGGGTAAGACGATCCTTACAAAAACATATCCAGAGATCGATTTGCTATCATTATATCAGTCTGAAAGCTGGAATCTGTGAAGCCTTCAACCTTGAGCTCTTCACTTCCATAAATCAAGACCAAGTTTTTAGTCCTTTGCAAGTACTTAAGAGTTGTCTTGACGGCTTTTCAGTGTTCTTTTCCAGGGTTAGACTGATATCGATTTACTGCACCTAGTGCAAAAGCGAGATCAGGTCTGGTACAGATCATGCAATACATGATAGATCCCACAGCTGAAGCATATGTGATCTTACTCATGCGTTCCTTTTCCAAGTCAGTTTTTGGTGACATCTTCTTGTAAAGGTTTATTCCATAATTGGCTGGTATAAAACCATCCTTATTGGTTTCCATGCTAAACCATTTTAGCACAGTGTCAATGTACCTAGCTTGGGACAGACCTAGCATCCGTTTAGGTCTATCTCTATAGATCTTTACACCTAATATGTAGGATGCTTCTCCCAAGTCTTCATGGAGAAGTTAGTTGATAGCCATTCCTTTACATATTTCAACATCCCTATGTTGTTGCATATTATAAGAATGTTATCCACGTACAGTACGAGAATGACTAAAGAATTTTCACTGGTTTTCTTATAGATACATGTATCATCCTCATTTCTGACAAAACCAAACTCTTTGTCTGTCTTGTCAAAACGAATGTTCCAACTTCTTGATGCTGCTTAAGTCCATAGATAGACCTATGAAGTCTACACGCTTTTCCTTTACTACCACCGACTTTGAAACCTTCTGGCTGAGTCATGTAAATCTGCGCCTCTAAATCACCATTTAGAAGTGCAGTATTTACATCCATTTGCCAGATTTCAAAGTCATAATGGACAGCAATAGCGAGTACGATCCGGATAGACTTGTGCATGACAACTGGTAAGAAAGTATCGTCATAATATATTCCTAGAATCTGACGATAACCTTTGGCAACCAGCTTAGCCTTTTACGTTTCAATCTTCACATCAGCACCAATCTTCTTCTTGAAGATCCATTTGCAACTAATGGAACACTTTCCTTGGGCACGTTCTCTAAGGTCTATACCTCATTTACGTGCATGGATTTAGTTTCGGATCTCATTGCATCTAGCCATTTATCAGAGTATCTACTCTTAATGGCATCTTGAAAGCTAATAGGATCATCATCCAATATGACGCCATCCTCAACCCCTCCGCCTACGAGAAAACCGTAGTACCTATCAGGGGCTCCTAATTATCGTGCAATTAACAAACAACAATGCGGAATAACAACGATCAACAAGAATAAATGCAAACGCAAACAAAAGGTTTAATGGGTTCGGATCCACCCAAGTCTCCCCGACTTGTTCCCGGTGATCCTACGTCCCAACCATCCGGATCCCTTCCGGATACTTGAGTTAGAAACCCTAACTCAAGATTTCCAATATGACCACTTGCGAAAACCTCACAAGTGCAATTGACCTACAATCGATGACCGTGAATCCCACAACCCGGGATCACGCAAAACCTCTCACAACCGAGAGTATACAATTCAAATATAACTGAAATGAAATGCTTACCAACAAAATACCTATGCCTTGAGATTTCTTACCAAATTAGGGCAAAGAGGATTTTGATGGAGGAAGAGTCACCAAACCCTAGCTTCAAGAAGATGGCCAGCAATGGAAGCCTAGGGATGAGATGGATGACCTAGAATCAAGCCCTTGGCTTGGAAGGCTCACAATCAATGAATCTCTCTTGAGGAATAAGAGTGAGGGAGAGATTCTTGAGAATGGGAGAGCTTGAAGATGAGAGTTGAAAGCTTCTCTTTGAATCAATAGAACTCTGGAAATAGCAGCCTTAGATCCTATGAAATAACCCCTCCAGGTATTTAAAGGATCAAGGGAAAAGAGAGAAAGAAACGTCGCTTTCAAATCTCCAACGGAACTAAATCTGAAGCAGACTAGTCGGTCTAAGAAGGATCACTGACCGACTAGTTCATCAACTAGTCGGTCGGTGATTCAACATGGACCGACTAACAGCTCGACAGCCAAAAGAGTGATTTCCAGGCAACATGAACTAGTCGGTCTAAGAAGACTTGCCAACCGACTAGTTTGCCAACTAGTCGGTCGGTGAGTGTTCTTTGACCGACTAAGAGTGAAATGCACGAAGCTGAATACAAGTTACACTAGTCGGTCTAAGAACAAATGCTGACCGACTAGTTTCATAACTAGTCGGCCGATGAATGTTCTTGGACCGACTAACTGTAAACAGTAACTCAGGCTGTACAGAGGCAAGCTCAACTAGTCGGTCTGAGAAGGATTCCTAACCGACTGGATCGTCATCTAGTCGGTCGGTGAACCTTCTTTGACCGACTAATTGATCGACATGGCTGAGCTGAAATGAGTTAGGACATCTAGTCGGTTCATGAAGAGTTGCCGACCGACTAGATCGTCATCTAGTCGGTTGGTGACTCTACTTGAACCAACTAAGATGCACTAGAAGCCGAGGGAAGAAGCGATAGGCTTCGGGAAAGTTTCTAATGGCTTCTAAGATAATCCTAGCTCTAAGATATGAGCGATATGAAGATAGACATGTAAGAATTACTCAAGGCTTAACATTCTATAAATCGAAGCTAAAAGACTATGAATAAAACCTTAAGGAACGGTCTTCGAAAGCTTCGACCAAATCTTCATGACTTCCAAAAAGGTCCAAAAGCTTTAACGAAGCTTTAGGCATTGAATACGAGCTTTGAGAAGTCTTAAGATGTCGCTTTGAGTGTTCTCGTGAATTTGGCGACGATCTCCATAACTGCGCTCACAAATTGTTAGTTCACGATTTATTTATGTTTGCTCATCATCCAAAACCAAATACGGGGAGTCCAATACTCAACATTCTCCCCCTTTTTGGTGATGACAAACCAACATAAATAATAATCAATAATAATGTACTAAATGAAATTTACTTACTCCCCCTGCATTGATGACACATTAGTTCCATATGAAATAATAAACATATGCATCAATCAGGCGAGAAAATTAAAAATACAAATCCAGTTATCGAATTTGAAATACATTTGTATTTTCTTAACTCCCCCTGAATCTAACATATCAAATTAGATTCATGCTAAACTATCATTTAGCACATGCCATTATTATATCTCTCCCCCTTTGGCATAATCCAAAAAGTGCGGGAGGAAGTCAATGATAACAAATCATGGCCAAATAATACATGAATCACGGGAGTCGAAGAATACAACCTCGGTCCAATGACACCAAAGTAAAATACCAAAACATATTAAAGGTGTGCCAAAGAGACCTTAGTCGAAAAACGAAAAATGAAGTCATCAAAATACCAATTGTAAATTCACGTATTGATGAAAGGAATTTATTCTCCAATATCAACATTGATAGCTATTTTAGTGCATGGAAAACAATTCTATGTTTTCATACAACTAAAGCTATTGAATCAAAATAAATCGTCGAGCGACGAAATCAATATCAGAGACATACATAAAATGTGCACAACAGAATGAACCATCAGAAGAGTGGTGCACATCATAGAATATCAAATGTCACAATATCGATCGAAAATGAACATAAAGTAAGAGCACATCAAAACTAAGTGAAGTGTGCGATGAGAAGTGACAAGGTGATAAAAGTAATACGAAAATCATCATAATAACTTTTAAAAACATGTCATGCCAAAAATAGATATGAATTTCAAAGCATTTATGGCATTCACAATTCTATCATGCTAGGAGAAACTAAATGATACCAATGCAAAGAAATAGATTCTAACCAAGCATGCATTCAACCCTCATGGATACCAAATGTAACATCATACTTACAACATTAAGCTCCCCCTACATTGGTGCGTTACCTAAGCACCATCAACTCCGTTTGAATGAAAGTCTTCGCAAATCGAGGAGTTGGTAGGGTTGGTATCCCACGGTGGATTGAACCTAGAAAACTTCATTTTGGTATCCAAAAACCCTTTTGGATCCAATGGGTTAGACAACAAATTTGAAATACGAAATTAAAATAATTGTAACCCATGAGTTATTGTAATCAAAATCAATTTTATAATCAAATGCCTTGGTACCCATAATATGATCATAAACTCATGGTACCAAGCATTGAAGAGTTAAAGGAACTAACCCTTCGGAAACCAAGTCCAAGAGGAACTTGACTTTCCAACATAATCATCATTCAAAATAACATCATTAATATAGGATTGCACATAAACATTCATATCATGATTGCTAGTGTTCTTGGGACCCCAAACAGTGTAAATTTTGGGAATCCTCTTCCTAGTGGTTGCATGCACAAAAGGTTGATTTCTATGTGGTGCATGTGGCCTAGGAGCATGAGATCTAGCAATAGCATTATGATGAGCATGAGATCCATGATGTGGTGTAACATACATACGTGGATAAGCATGAGGTGTGTATGCATGAGGATGATTATGAGAGAAGGCATTCACATGTGGATTAGATGTGTGAACATAAGCATTAGGATGTGCATGAGCATGATTACGTGCATGTGGGTGCGGAGCATAAAAATCATTATTTGCATGCACCGGTGGAGTAGGATATGTGTTCATACGTGGCATATCATGTGAGTACAAAAATGCATGACCCCTCTTTGGAGGTCTACCCATAATGGGTTTCTTTCCAATCGGGGGTGTGTACGAAGTGGAAGCACTATTGGTAGGAGAACTACCAATAGGGTGTTTGCTCCCACTCGTCGAGGCATCGGATGTCGGCCTAACAAAGGTGGTAGGCGATTTGGATGAGTCTCCCATCTTATACCCCAAGCCAATGTGGTGTTTGGCCGGAAGTAAGTCATTTAGGATATTGTCCAAATGGCCCTTACCTTTATTGAAATCATTGATACGGCCTAACGTGCACTCATACTTCTCTTTGAGAGAATGCATCGAAGCATCCAAAGTGGATACTTGCGATGTGAGTGCATAAACACGAGATTTGAGATTCTTATTCTCAATACTCAAGGTTGAGTTTTGAGACGTCAAATCCGCCATCTTGTGTTCATCCGATTTCTCAAAATGAACATGCTCAAGTTGAGATTTGAGGTTCTTCACCTCATTTCTCAACAAGCCATTATGAGTAAGCAAACTTGCTTTCTCATTGGCGAGTGTCTCAACAATGGTGTCATTGTTGGTGATGGTAGACTTAGGAGAGGTTTGGAGGCTAACAAGTTCATCTTTGGTCTTATTATATCTATCTACTAATTTAGTAAATTTAGACCAAATTTCTTGGTTTGCTAACCTCATTTCATCAATAGTAGGTTCTCCACTTTCATCCTCGCTACCATCCTCGCTTTCATCCTCGCTATCATCGAATGAGGACTCTTGACTTTTTGCCTCATCATTAGCCATGAAGCAAATTTTTGCTTTCTACACTCTTCCATCATCCGACTCTCCACTTGAGGAATCCTCTTCGGAGTCGGTGAATGTGCCAACAAGCCCTTTCTTGTGCTTTCTCGACTTGTCGTACTTAGATGCCTTCCCCTTCTCCTTGTGTTGGTAGAGAGGACAATCCGGTTTGATGTGTCCTGGCTTGTTGCATTTATAACACACAGGAGTAGAAGCATTAGTCGAAATAACTTTAGATTTACTCAAAAATTTACCTTTTCGGAAGAATCGATCGAACTTCCTTGCCATACGGGCAATGGATTCCATGTCCAATTCGTCTTCCGATTCTTCATCATCGGTAGATGGAGCGGCCTTGAATGCAATCGCCTTTTTCTTTGGCTCGTCTTGCTTCAAGTACGCCTTCATCTTTTCCCTCATCCGGATCTTACTATCCTTGCGTACCTCATAGGACAACAAGGTACCCATTAGTTGTACGACGGTATATTTATTCATGTCATTACCTTCCTCGATGGCGAAGGTACGCTTTTCCCAACATGATGGAAGACCGTCGATAATCTTTGAGCATTTCTCCTTTTGGGTGTAGGTTTTCCCAAGAGCTTCCAAGTCGTTGGATATATCCATAAAGCGAGCGTAATATTCCTTCATGGTTTCGCCCTGCTCCATATGAAACAACTCAAATTCTTTATTAGCAACGACGAGTTTAGAATCTTTTACCGTACTCGATCCTTCGTGCAATATGAGGAGTTGGTTCCATATTTGATATGCACTCTTACATGTGCATATCTTGTTGAAGTCCTTGGGCTCCAACGCACAATTCAAGGCATTCATTGCCTTGGCATTGGCTACTTCCGCGGCGACCTCCGTGGGAGTCCACTTCGCGAAATCTTCTTCGGAAGGCTCGACATACTCCGTCATGGTGGCTCTCCATAGTGAAGCGCTCCGGAGGAAAATTTGCATCCGGCATTTCCAGTACCCATAGTTGGTACCGTTGAAGTGTGGAGGCCTGACTGAGGATAGTCCTTCCATAACTGAAGAAGCTCCATCGCGGTTCTTGAAGACGTTGTAGTCGTTGTTTGTCATAGCTTTGAACTTTGGCTATGTGTAGCTTTGAACCTTGGCTCTGATACCAATTGTAGTGCCCTAGGAAGCCACTGCACATGTACTAGAGGGGGGGGGGGGGTGAATAGTACTTTTAAATAATATGGAGAGTTATTCCTAATTATCGTGCAATTAACAAACAACAATGCGGAATAACAACGATCAACAAGAATAAATGCAAACGCAAAAAAAAGGTTTAATGGGTTCGGATCCACCCACGTCTCCCCGACTTGTTCCCGGTGATCCTACGTCCCAACCACCCGGATCCCTTCCGGATACTTGAGTTAGAAACCCTAACTCAAGATTTCCAATATGACCACTTGCGAAAACCTCACAAGTGCAATTGACCTACAATCGATGACCGTGAATCCCACAACCCGGGATCACGCAAAACCTCTCACAACCGAGAGTATACAATTCAAATATAACTGAAATGAAATGCTTACCAACAAAATACCTATGCCTTGAGATTTCTTACCAAATTAGGGCAAAGAGGATTTTGATGGAGGAAGAGTCACCAAACCCTAGCTTCAAGAAGATGGCCAGCAATGGAAGCCTAGGGATGAGATGGATGACCTAGAATCAAGCCCTTGGCTTGGAAGGCTCACAATCAATGAATCTCTCTTGAGGAATAAGAGTGAGGGAGAGATTCTTGAGAATGGGAGAGCTTGAAGAGGAGAGTTGAAAGCTTCTCTTTGAATCAATAGAACTCTGGAAATAGCAGCCTTAGATCCTATGAAATAACCCCTCCAGGTATTTAAAGGATCAAGGGAAAAGAGAGAAAGAAACGTCGCTTTCAAATCTCCAACGGAACTAAATCTGAAGCAGACTAGTCGGTCTAAGAAGGATCACTGACCGACTAGTTCATCAACTAGTCGGTCGGTGATTCAACATGGACCGACTAACAGCTCGACAGCCAAAAGAGTGATTTCCAGGCAACATGAACTAGTCGGTCTAAGAAGACTTGCCAACCGACTAGTTTACCAACTAGTCGGTCGGTGAGTGTTCTTTGACCGACTAAGAGTGAAATGCACGAAGCTGAATACAAGTTACACTAGTCGGTCTAAGAACAAATGCTGACCGACTAGTTTCACAACTAGTCGGTCGATGAATGTTCTTGGACCGACTAACTTAAACAGTAACTCAGGCTGTACAGAGGCAAGCTCAACTAGTCGGTCTGAGAAGGATTCCTAACCGACTAAATCGTCATCTAGTCGGTCGGTGAACCTTCTTTGACCGACTAATTGATCGACATGGCTGAGCTGAAATGAGTTAGGACATCTAGTCGGTTCATGAAGAGTTACCGACCGACTAGATCGTCATCTAGTCGGTTGGTGACTCTACTTGAACCAACTAAGATGCACTAGAAGCCGAGGGAAGAAGCGATAGGCTTCGGGAAAGTTTCTAATGGCTTCTAAGATAATCCTAGCTCTAAGATATGAGCGATATGAAGATAGACATGTAAGAATTACTCAAGGCTTAACATTCTATAAATCGAAGCTAAAAGACTATTAATAAAACCTTAAGGAACGGTCTTCGAAAGCTTCGACCAAATCTTCATGACTTCCAAAAAGGTCCAAAAGCTTTAACGAAGCTTTAGGCATTGAATACGAGCTTTGAGAAGTCTTAAGATGTCGCTTTGAGTGTTCTCGTGAATTTGGCGACGATCTCCATAACTGCGCTCACAAATTGTTAGTTCACGATTTATTTATGTTTGCTCATCATCCAAAACCAAATACGGGGAGTCCAATACTCAACAAACCGTAGTACCTATCAGGGGCTCGACGAATCCTATCAGATCTCCAAACGACTGGTTGGAAAACATCAAGGTCTGCTTCTCCCACTGGTTCCGACATATGTTCTTGTGTTAATTCTCCTTCTGAACATTCGTCCAGATCTATCACTTTGCAAATTGCTTCCTTCACAAGGAACTTCTTTTCCAAAAATATGGCATGTCTGGAGACAACAACCTTTTGTTACTCCGGATGATAAAAAATGTACCCTAATGAATGTCTCGGGTACCCAATGAATTTACACAAAACAGATCTATCTTCCAGTTTGTCTGGATTATGCCTTTTGACAAATGCAGGACAACCCCACACCCTTAAATGATTAAGGCTGGGTTTCTTGCCACTCCATATCTGATATGGTGTCGTTGGCACATATTTCGATGGAACCTTGTTGAGAATGTATATAACAGTTTCTAGGGCGTAGCCCGAGATGGAGGTTAGTAACTCAGCTTCACTTATCATGGATCACACCATGTCTAACAAAGTGTGATTCCTCCTCTCTGACACACCGTTATGTTGAATTGTGTAAGGGGGCGTGACCTGAGAGAGAATCTCATTCCCTTTTAAATATGTAAGGAATTCATGCCTCAAGTTTTCTCCTTCACGATCAGATAGAGGATTGTAATACTTTTGCCAGTCTGTTTTTCAACTTCGTTGCGGTACTCAATGAATTGCTCAAATGTTTCAAATTTGTGTTTCATCAAGAACACATGTCCAAACCTAGAGTGATCATCAATAAATGTAATAAAATATGAATATCCTCATTTGGCTAATGTAGACATAAGTCCACATACATTAGAATGTACTAGACCCAAGAATTCAATTACTCTCTCCCTTTGGCTTACAAAAGGAGCTTTGGCCATCTTACCTTTGAGGCAAGACTCGCAAGTGTCGTATGACTCATAATTCGAGAGGTCCAAGGACCCCTTTTTATGTAACTTGCTAAGTCTTTCCTCTCAGATATGGCTTAGTCTACAGTGCTAAAGATAGGTTTCATTATAACCCGATTCCTTACATTTTCGTGTATTAACATTTAATACAACTTCATTACTCAAAGTGTACACACCATTGTTTAGGGTCCCAAAACCTAGCAACTTACTATCAAAGAAACTGTTCATAACATTTTAGTTGATAGTAAAATTATAACCTTCTCTAGCCAAAGCTGAGACAGAGATAATATTGATAGGAAATTTGGGATATAGTAACATTGCTTCAGAAGCAAGTAAGCTCCATTTGCCAATGTGTGTTTACATCTCCCACGGCTACAACGGTAACATTTACTGAGTTGCCGACCTGGAGAACGATCTCATTCTCTTCGAGCCTTCTTTTAATTCTCATTCCCTGTAACTGGTTATAGATGTAAAAGCCTGCACCGGTATCTAATACCCATGCATTAGAAGTCACGGAAAGAATTACACTTTGTATGACTATTATAGAAGTTGAGGCATCAGTATGCCCTTTCTTCTTTTATTTATGTACTGCTTTTGTTTCCCTTAGTCAGTCATTATTAGTATAACCAGTTGATTTATTATTATCTTGGATATATTTAATTTCACTCGTCATGCTGCAAAGAATAGAACTGCTAATGTTAGCATATGCTCATAATTATTTAAAATATAATAAGATTGGCTTTTATCAAATTATACCCTCCCATTATTTTAAAGATCACTTAAGCCATAACATAATTAAAATTTTAGTGGGAGAGGGATCCAACAACCCTGAGTCGCCCAACCATGAGTGTGCTCAATAAGTTGTTTGACTCTGCAGTTGGTAGATGAACTCTGTTGAGTATTGATTCCCCAGATTTGGTTTTGGATGATGAGCAAACATAAATATCGTGTACTAACTGTTTGTGAGCGCAGTTATGGAGATCGTCGCCAAAAGAATACGTATATCAAAAGCGACGTCTCAAGACTTCTCATTACACGTGATCGTGTGCCTGAAGCTTCGTTGAAGCTCATGGAGTTATATTGAAGTCAAGAAGAATGAAGATTGAAGCTTCGAAGACGGTTCGTCATGTATTATTTATTGTCTTCTAGCTTCATAGAATAGAATGTTAAGCCTTGAGTAGGACTTACATTATTATCTTCATTTCGCTCATATCTTAGAGCTAGGATTATCATAGAAGCCATTAGAAACTTTCCCGAAGCCTATCGCTTCTTTCCTCGGCTTCTAGTGCATCTTAGTTGGTTCAAGAAGAAGTACCAACCGACTAGATGACGATCTAGTCGGTCGGCAACTCTTCATGAACCGACTAGATGTCCTTGCTCATTTCAGCTCATTCCATGTTGATCAATTAGTCGGTCAAAGAAGAGTCACCGACCGACTAGATGACGATCTAGTCGGTTAAGATTCCTTCTTAGACCGACTAGTTGAGCATTCCCTGTACAGCCATTAGTTACTGTTTATCGTTAGTCGGTCAAAGAACGTTTGTCGACCGACTAGTTGATAAACTAGTCGGTCAGCATTTGTTCTTAAACCGACTAGCTGTACTTGATTCCAGCCTTTCCTATTTCATCTGTTAGTCGGTCAAAGAACACTCACCGAACGACTAGTTGTGAAACTAGTCGGTTGGCAAGTCTTCTTAGACCGACTAGTTCATGTTGCCTAGAATATTCTCGTTTGGTTGTTTGCCTGTTAGTCGGTTCATGAAGAATCACCGACCGACTAGTTGCCAATCTAGTCGGTCAGTGATCCTTCTTAGACCGACTAACTGCTTCAGAAATATGACCGTTGGGAATCTTTTGAGCACGATTTTTCTTGCCTCTATAAATACAAACCTGATTCGTTTGAGGCAAGGTTAGAGGTCCATTATCCAAGTTATTTCAGACCTAAGAGAAGAGTTTTCTCAAGCTTATTCAAAGCTCTCTCTTCCTCACAAGAATCTCTCCCTTCACTCTTTGAGCCAAATTCCTCAAGAGAGATTCTCTCCATTGTGAGCCTTCCAAGCCAAGGGCTTGATCCAAGGTCACCATCTCCACCCTAGGCCTCCATTACTGGTCATCTTCATGGAACTAGGGTTTGGTGACATCTTCCTCCTCAAAATCCATCTTTGCCCTAATTTGGTTAGTATTCTCAAGGCATAGGATTTTGTGGTAAGTTATTTCATTATTTCATTTCAATTGATATTTGAATTGTTCTCTCGATTGTGAGAGAAGGGTGTGATCCCGGTTTGTGGGAGTCACATGTCTTTTGTATGATTTGGTCTTGTGAAGGTTTTTCACAAGAATTTCATAGTGCTAAATCTTGAGTTAGGGTTTCTAACTCAAGTATCCGGAGGGGATCCGGGTGGTTGGGACGTAGGTGTAGGGTTTTCTGGGACCCTTAGGGCACAAAAACTCTATGCCCGTCCTAAGTCGGATGGAACATAGACAGAAATAGCAGCAGAAAATAATCATGTTAATCTAATTAACATTTAACCCTAAGGTCCAAGACCCTAATCCAAGATCTATGCCGACTTGGGATGGGTCTGACCATCCCAAGAAGGATCTAGCCTACTGCGATTAAATTAAACTAATGCTAATAAACACATACCCGGAATCTCAACCCTGGGGCAGGCGAGATGTTCCGTACCGTCTTCCGAGCCACTCCCGTCCCACGCTGAGCCGCTCCTCGAACCGCTCCCCGAACCGCTCCTCGAACCGCTCCGCATCCCGAGGCGATCAATCCCGTGTCGTCGAGCCAACCACGCGCTGAAGAAAGTTTCACGCGAGTGAAACCTCCGCCTAGATTTCGGATCTGAATCCGAACTCCTTTGCGGCTTTGCTAGAGCCCTCAGGAGCAAGGAAGAAATTTATAGGGAGATGAGAAATATTAATTTAGCTTAGATCCGAGCGTGCTCCAACATTTACGAGAGCCGCTCAGATCTAGAGCTTGGGACGAGTTATGAGGAAGGGGGAGGGCCTCTATTTATAGAGGCGGCTGACTCTCCCCTTTTCTCCACAACCGAGGTGGGACTATTAATTTGGGATTAATTAAATCAAGTTAGTTTGCCTTTCACAAAGGGCAAACTTCCTCGAATTTTAACTCCCTCACCGTTGAGCTTCAATGTTGGTACAACCTACCAAATCAAAGAGGGTTCAACGGTGAATGCGTAGGAAAAAACGGCTCGTCAATCCGAGTCCGTTTGACCCTTCAAACAATTGTCCAAAGTTAGCCGAAAGTCATGCTTCTCTTAGAAACGTAGCCGTCAAGAAAATCCCAGGTTTCAAAAAACCCTAACCAGAAAATTCGGGCTTGGTGGGCCTCCATTTTCGCTGGTTTCAGCCCAACAGTTTGGACTGACTTGTTTTGGCTATAACTTGTGCATTTGGACTTCGTTTTTGACGCGGTTTGAACCTGCGTTTAGAGCGGGACGATCCCGTCATCTAGGTTACCTTTTCAAAGCGTTTATTTAATTAAATATAGTCTTAAACAATTTAAGACACATTTAATCTCTTTTGCATCATATGCAAATTAGTCCATATCTAGGCTTAAATTTTCATTTGCATCAAATACAAATGATCCGAGGGCATATTCCTCTACATCTCCCACTTGCACTCAGGATCATTTATCCCGAATGCAGGAGATGATTGCAAACATCTTTTGCAATATTTTATCCCTTGCATCAAATGCAAATTATTCTCTCTAACTAATTTCTACCTATTACTAGATGAAGGTCACACTCTGTGTGAGACCCTACAGCCTGACCCTTACAACAGGTTGGGCTCGAAGCCCTATACGGCAGCGACCACGAGCAGTGGTTGCCGTCCCTGCTTCAGGAATCGTCATTATGTGGTTGACTCATTGACATGAGTATTTTCGGGACCACCCTGACTATTTCCGTGATGAATTCCGCAGTTCTAGTCTCTTCGTCTTAACTATGTCGTAGATCAAGTCTAGGGTACGGTCAAACTGTCAACCCCAATAACTTGACTCCGGTTAGTTTCTATCGATCTTTAGTCAAATAATGTTGGACTTCTTCCAACAAACTCTGGCCAGAGATTTTACTAAAGACCGAACTAACCCTACGACACTAACTCCCATTGACCGGGAGAGACGAATTCTCTCTTGGTCATTACTCTCCTCATACGCTTCGAGTGTCACCCAATCAAAAGACCTTTCGACAGGCCTTGCCTCGAAGCTAGGTCAGTTGATCTAAGTAGCACCGTTCACGCATAGGTTTGTCAAAATGACCTCAAGTCAAAAGACCAACTAGCCTATCATCACTCAGAGTCATCATTGACAGATTGGTCAATATAACCATATGATAACTCTTGTGGATCGTTCAGTGAACTAATTCTCTAATGATCACCTGTGTCTCGTCTATGACTTCGCCAAGTCAAGCGATCATGAGATCATCGCCACCGCTAAACGGTGAAGACTAAGACACAATGGTCTATCCGATGTTTCGATATCTTTGTCTCGAAACATCTATGACCACGAACCCTTTTAGACTTATGCTACAGACGGTCAAACATTTCTCCATGATCGAGATACTCATCTCGATACATGTTTGACCTTGCATAAAGTCTCAGGACTTTACCTAAGTTAATATCTAATGTTAACTACATTATAACATAACTTTAGATAGATTATTACCAAACAGCTTACTGTTATTTCGAACAAGATGTTTGTGCTATTCACACATGAAGATAGATAGCCTCGAGGGTATCATCTCTCAACATCTCCCACTTGCACTCAGGCCCATTTATCTCGGTATCTTATACCGTTTTTACACATAAGTTTTCCCGACTTCATGTGTGTTACGAGGTGGAACTCGCGTACAATGAATTTGTATTATGGGGAACCAAGGGCACGGTGGTTATATGGAAATGAGGGTTTGGGTAGGCTGTTTTACAAGTGATTAGTGGGGTGAAGAGGTTTGATCCGTTGCCGATGGTGCTCACGGGATCGAATCTCACCGGACAGAGCTGAGGAAGGCTGGACGGTAGGGGGCTGAAGCTGACTCCGGTCAAGGGGCGAGCTCTCCTGCAGCACGAACAACTCGTCAGAAGGGTAGGGTTGGGGTTTAACCCTTAGCCCCTCCGATGCCTAAGTCAGTAATAGGGCTTAAAATGGGGGGCTGGACACGCCGGTCGGACTCTCTGTGTGTCTGCCGCGCGTGACGAGCTATAGGTGGGAGAGCAAAGATATGGAAGACCTTAGCTATCGTGTGTGAGTAAGTAGAATGAGAGAGAATTCTTCAACCTCCTCTCCGTAAGAGGAGAGGGGGTATTTATACCTGACGGGTGATGACTAGGCGTGCTGAGCTGGCTCGGGTGTCAGCGGAAGCTTCGGACAAGGACATTGGGAACAGGAGTTCCCGACCTGCTCCTGTCAGGCGGCGCAACGGCCAAGGGGTGCTTTTGTCGGGATGTCAGGGCCGAAAGCGATAATTGTCGGATGGGTCAGCCGCCTGGGGGTGCTTTGTCAGGCGGTCGGGTGACGTATGTGTCAGTCGTGTCCTTATCCTAGGCTGTTTGTCGTTAGCGACGAACTAAAGGCCGGACTGTGTCACTCTAGGCGCCGCGGTTCGCGGGAGTCGGGCGGGCCGTTCCGATCGGGGGTTGTCCGGCCCGGCCGCGCCCCCCGATCGGTCATGGGGTATGGCCCGCCGGTACGGAAGGGTACGTCCGCGCCCGTCAATAGGCCTGGCCTAGCTACCCAAGCGTCCCCAAGCGCGCTACCCCGGGGGGTCGGGCGGTTGCGGTTGTTCGCCTCGGCCGGCTGCGGTTGTTCGCATCGGCCGGCTGCGGTTGTTCGCCTCGGCCGGCTACGGTTATTCGCCTGGACCGGTTCGGGGAACGCTGCAAGGCATGCCTATCTCCATGATGCCCCGGATTTTCGGGGCGGCGGCCCTTTTGTGAAATGGTGAGTTAATGGGGTGTGTTAGCGGACCCGGGCGGGAGTCGGACTCCTACGATCTTTAGGTTGTAACAATTGCCCCCGGCATTCGAGTGCGAGGCGGAAGCCCGGTTCGTCTCGGATGGCGTAACGCTGCCGTGACACTATCTTTTAACGTGACCTGGGCTTGGATCCAAGCTTAGGGGGGATGCGGGTCCTGCGGGGTGTGTCCCGCTATAGCGGAATCGCGAGGTTTCTTCCAGAGGGTGAGCCATGCGGGGCGTTGTCCCCTAACGAGGTGCCGTTGTTGGCGGGTATTGGGTCGGATTTAAGGGGGAGCTCGACTTCTTGAGAATGTTAGGGCTCTTGTTGAGGGGCGCTTATCGGCCGCGCTTGTAGTTTTCGCGGAACCCCAGCCGGGCCGCGCCCGGTGGACCTTCCAGCTGATGTGCGCTTGTGCTTAGGAGGAGGAGTCCGAAAGGGGGAATATTATACACCAATCTTTATCGGAAATCTAGGTGACATTTACAACATTTAGGGGAAGAGGTGTGGGACGGAGGGTTGTCCACATTTGTTGTTCGCTTTGCCGGGAGGAGCAGATCCCTGCGTCAGGGCGGTCTTCCCGTACGTCGATTACCGAATTTCTATCGCCTCATTGTCCAGGGGCGAGCCGAGGCACCGGGAACCGAACCAATGTGTGCCGCCCTGTGGCGTTTCCGCCTTCGGGGGGGGGGGGGGGGGGGGGCGACCCTCGGTCGTCGGAGGGGACCCTCTTCCTTTCCCTTTCCTCGTCTCCTCGCGTTTTGCCTCGCTGTCGTCGCGCTGGAGGGTTGTACGGCCTCGCCGGGGACCCCGCGCGCCGAGGGGGAACCCCAGGGAGGTTGAGGACGAGGTAGCGGTGGTGGCGCCGCTGGGCGAGCCGTTGGGGGGTTTTCCCCTCCCCGACACCCTGTGGGGATCGCCGAAGGTGATGGCGTTAATTAGGGTGTTGCGGCACGCGGTCGGCCATCTGGACCTGCCTTTTGATACAGTAACAAGCAGGAGGGAAGCTGGCGGGCGGTGCCTCCCATGTGTAAGGGGAATATCTTGTTGGAGGTGGTGGGGCTATAGCGGCCATCGTCGGGGGAAGTGAGGTCCGTCGGCGGCTATCGGCTTTCTCCGTAGTTCGGTGGGGCATTTGGGGCTGTTTTATGCCCGAGGTGAGGGGATGGAAATCCCCTGCGTCTCTCTTCCTCCCCCCCTCTGACCTTTGGAGGGCGGTATTTGTAGCGGGATTCTGTGGGAGGGTTTTTCTTGGGTAACGCGAGGGATTAGTGCCGTTAATGGGCTCCGCGGAATCCCGCGCTTCGGGAATCGCTTTTTCCTGGCGGTATCTGGCGCTCTGGCCTCTCGGGGGGCGTGTTGCTGTTGATGGCGTGTTGTCCAAGCGTCCTTTCGTTATGTTGAGTCGCATCGTGGCGCTGTTTTGACGAGACAGGACCACTGCCCTATCTAGACTGGGCGCCTATTTCGCGGCCTCTGCCTTGCGACCGGTCCGTTCCAGGTCACGTTGTCTTGGCGTCTTGCGGAAGTTACGCAATTACCAATTATGCCCCCAACATTCTCGTGTCCGAGATCGCGAGGTCTGGGGGAAGGGGATGTTGTTGGCTTGTGTTGCCTTTGGGCGGGGCGGGGAGTCGGCAGAGGGGCTCGGGGTGATTCACGCTATCCTATCGTGATCTGATCTCGGGTCGACCCTGTTACGCAGGGCGGGCCCCAGTGTATCTCTTTCCCCCTTGAGGGAAAGGTGTCGGTGACTTTTAGTGAGCGGGGTTTGAGCTGCGGGCGTAGATTTCCTGGAAGTCCTACGCCAGTTAGGCGGGGTAGTGCGTTGCTCTCCCGGCACTTGGCGGGGGGATAGCTACTCGTTATGGTGTTCTCCAAAAAAACTGAGCGTATAAAGAAGAACATTTCTATTTAGATTTGTAGGGGCTGATCTACAGCTTGTACAGGAGTTCTTAGTTTATCGCCCGTTGTGGGGTCAGATCCGGCTAGGGGGGAGCTATAAAGCTGTCCTTGCCCATGGTTTAATGACCTTCGGATCGGGTGGTCGCTGTGGGCCGCGTGGGTCCTTTGTAACTGGAGTTGAGCTCGGCGCGGAGGAGAATGACCGCCTTCTGTACTGAAGTGTTGCAAGGTCTCCTTGGCCCGGGAGAGGGGGGGCGTTGCGGATTTTGCTGATCGGGTTGTCTTCCCTCCGTTGCTTCGTCATCTCCTTCCGCGGAAAGGGTTTTCCTCGGTCCGGTAGAGGCGCCGAGAAGGGAAGCCGTCTTGCTGAGGCTTGCGCCTTGGGGAGGTTCTTGAGCATCGGGCCGTCCCCCGCCGCCCCATGTCTTGCTGCTTCGGTTTGAGAGTGGCGTTCAGCGCTCGGTTGTGTATGGGCGGGCCGACACGCCATGACTCGCCATTTGGGCTCGTCGGGGATGCAGCCTTTCTGAGGTCCTCGCCCGGAGGTCGACGGTGCGGAGGTACTGGCCGGCAAGTGCTGGGGGCTCTTGCCTGCCCAGCCGGCTTTGAACGGATGCCATTCTTTCGCCGACCCGTCGTCGTTCAGGGCGGACGGAGGCGTGAAAGGTGGATTTCCCTTGTGTAAGGGGAATACCCTTTTTGCGACCCGTTTGTAAGGGGAATACCCTGTTTGCGGATTTTGCTGATCGGGTTGTCTTCCCTCCGTTGCTTTGTCTTCTCCTTCCCCGGACGGGGTAGAGGTGCCGAGAAGGGGGATCACCAGGGAAGCCGTCTTTCTGGGGCGTGCGCCTTGGGGAGGTTCCTGAGCATCGAGCCGTCTCTTTCCGCCCCAGGCCTCGTGATTTCGGTTTGAGGGTGGGGTTCGGCGCCCGGTTGTGCATGGGCGGGCTGACACGCCGTGACTTGCCTTTTGGGCTTGTCAGTGATGCAGCCTTTCCGAGGTCCTCACCGGAGGTCGACTGCAAGGAGGAACTGGCCGGCAGGCGCTGGGGGCTCTTGCATGGCCGACCGGCTTTAAACTGATGCCATTCTTTCTCCGACCCGTCGTCGTTTAGGGCGGGCGGAGGCGTGAAAGGTGGATTTCCCTTGTGTAAGAGGAATATACTCTTGGCGAACCGTTTGTAAGGGGAATATCCTATTGGTGGAGGTCTCGATGTAGGATCCGCCGCCGTGGGCGGCGGGAACCATTGATGGCTGGTGACCTCTCTTTTGTTAGGGCGGTGTATCTCGGCCCTTTTCCCGGCGGGTGGGGGAATAAGGTGGCGGAGTTTCATGTCTACCTGTTTTTTTGTTCCTTTCAGACGGGGGAGTGGCATCTTTATGGGGAGATCTCATTGACGGTTTCTTCCCTATTCATTGCGCTGAGCTGGCATTATTAATGGGCTCCTCGAATTCATGCCCGTGGGAAACCGCCTCTGCTAGGTGGCTCTTTTGGGGCGCATCATTAATGGTGGCGTGTTTCTCGAACGTCCTTTCGTTTCGTCGAGTCACATCGGGCCCGCCTACTCTGGAACTAGCGTCATTTCGTCCCGGTGTGTGTGCCCGTCTTCTTTTGATTTTTCGAGGGCCATGGGTGCGTAGCCCCCTCCGGTTTGGGTGGCTAGGGTTGGCCCTGCCCCAGAGGTCTGGAGGGGGGGAGCGGGCGCGTAGCCCGGCCCGTGCCCTTCTCTTGTTTGGGTGGCTAGGGTTGGCCCTGCCCCAGAGGTCTGGAGGGGGGGAGCGGGCGCGTAGCCCGGCCCGTGCACTTCCCTGGTTTGGGTGGCTAGGGTTGGCCCTGCCCCAGAGGTCTGGAGGGGGGAGCGGGCGCGTAGCCCGGCCCATGCCCTTCTCTGGTTTGGGTGGCTAGGGTTGGCCCTGCCCCAGAGGTCTTGAGGGGGGGAGCGGATGCGTAGCCCAGCCCGTGCCCTTCTCTGGTTTGGGTGGCTAGGGTTGGCCCTGCCCCAGAGGTCTGGAGGGGGGGAGCGGGCGCGTAGCCCGGCCCGTGCCCTTCTCTGGTTTGGGTGGCTAGGGTTGGCCCTGCCCCAGAGGTCTGGAGGGGGGGAGCGGGCGCGTAGCCCGGCCCGTGCCCTTCTCTGGTTTGGGTGGCTAGGGTTGGCCCTACCCCAGAGGTCTGGAGGGGGGGCGCGGGCGCGTAGCCCGGCCCGTGCCCTTCTCTGGTTTGGGTGGCTAGGGTTGGCCCTGCCCCAGAGGTCTGGAGGGGGGGGAGCGGGCGCGTAGCCCGGCCTGTGCCCTTCTCTGGTTTGGGTGGCTAGGGTTGGCCCTGCCCCAGAGGTCTGGAGCGGGGGAGCGGGCGCGTAGCCCGGCCCGTGCCCTTCTCTGGTTTGGGTGGCTAGGGTTGGCCCTGCCCCAGAGGTCTTGAGGGGGGGGAGCGGGCGCGTAGCCCGGCACGTGCCCTTCACTGGTTTGGGTGGCTAGGGTTGGCCCTGCCCCAGAGGTCTGGAGGGGGGGAGCGGGCGCGTAGCCCGGCCCGTGCCCTTCTCTGGTTTGGGTGGCTAGGGTTGGCCCTGCCCCAGAGGTCTGGAGGGGGGGGAGCGGGCGCGTAGCCCGGCCCGTGCCCTTCTCTGGTTTGGGTGGCTAGGGTTGGCCCTGCCCCAGAGGTCTGGAGGGGGGGAGTGGGCGCATAGCCCGGCCCGTGCCCACCTCTGGTTTGGGTGGCTAGGGTTGGCCCTGCCCCAGAGGTCTTGAGGGGGGGAGCGGGCGCGTAGCCCGGCCCGTGCCCTTCTCTTGTTTGGGTGGCTAGGGTTGGCCCTGCCCCAGAGGTCTTGAGGGGGGGAGCGGGCGCGTAGCCCGGCCCGTGCCCTTCTCTGGTTTGGGTGTCTAGGGTTGGCCCTGCCCCAGAGGTCTGGAGGGGGGGAGCGGGCGCGTAGCCCGGCCCGTGCCCTTCTCTGGTTTGGGTGGCTAGGGTTGGCCCTGCCCCAGAGGTCTGGAGGGGGGGGAGCGGGCGCGTAGCCCGGCCCGTGCCCTTCTCTGGTTTGGGTGGCTAGGGTTGGCCCTGCCCCAGAGGTCTGGAGGGGGGAGCGGGCGCATAGCCCGGCCCGTGCCCTTCTCTGGTTTGGGTGGCTAGGGTTGGCCCTGCCCCAGAGGTCTGGAGGGGGGGAGCGGGCGCGTAGCCCGGCCCGTGCCCTTCTCTGGTTTGGGTGGCTAGGGTTGGCCCTGCCCCAGAGGTCTGAAGGGGGGAGCGGGCGCGTAGCCCGGCCCCTTCCCTTCTCTGGTTTGGGTGGCTAGGGTTGGCCCTGCCCCAGAGGTCTTGAGGGGGGAGCGGGCGCGTAGCCCGGCCCGTGCCCTTCTCTGGTTTGGGTGGCTTGGGTTGGCCCTGCCCCAGAGGTCTGGAGGGGGGGAGCAGGTGCGTAGCCCGGCCCGTGCCCTTCTCTGGTTTGGGTGGCTAGGGTTGGCCCTGCCCCAGAGGTCTGGAGGGGGGGAGCGGGCGCGTAGCCCGGCCTGTTCCCTTCTCTGGTTTGGGTGGCTAGGGTTGGCCCTGCCCCAGAGGTCTGGAGGGGGGGAGCGGGCACGTAGCCCGGCCCGTGCCCTTCTCTGGTTTGGGTGGCTATGGTTGGCCCTGCCCCAGAGGTCTTGAGGGGGGGAGCGGGCGCGTAGCCCGGCACGTGCCCTTCACTGGTTTGGGTGGCTAGGGTTGGCCCTGCCCCAGAGGTCTGGAGGGGGGGAGCGGGCGCGTAGCCCGGCCCGTGCCCTTCTCTGGTTTGGGTGGCTAGGGTTGGCCCTGCCCCAGAGGTCTGGAGGGGGGGAGCGGGCACGTAGCCCGGCCCGTGCCCTTCTCTGGTTTGGGTGGCTAGGGTTGGCCCTGCCCCAGAGGTCTGGAGGGGGGAGCGGGCGTGTAGCCCGGCCCGTGCCCTTCTCTGGTTTGGGTGGCTAGGGTTGGCCCTGCCCCAGAGGTCTGGAGGGGGGGGGGGAGTGGGCGCGTAGCCCGGCCCGTGCCCTTCTCTGGTTTGGGTGGCTAGGGTTGGCCCTGCCCAAGAGGTCTGGAGGGGGGAGCGGGCGCGTAGCCTGGCCCGTGCCCTTCTCTGGTTTGGGTGGCTAGGGTTGGCCCTGCCCCAGAGGTCTGGAGGGGGGGGAGCGGGCGCGTAGCCCGGCCCATGCCCTTCTCTGGTTTGGGCAGCTAGGGTTGGCCCTACCACAGAGGTCTTGAGGGGGGGAGCGGGCGCGTAGCCCGGCACGTGCCCTTCTCTGGTTTGGGTGGATAGGGTTGGCCCTGCCCCAGAGGTCTGGAGAGGGGAGCGGGCGTGTAGCCCGGCCCGTGCCCTTCTCTGGTTTGGGTGGCTAGGGTTGGCCCTGCCACAGAGGTCTGGAGGGGGGAGCGGGCGCGTAGCCCGGCACGTGCCCTTCTCTGGTTTGGGTGGCTAGGGTTGGCCCTGCCCCAGAGGTCTGGAGGGGGGGAGCGGGCGCGTAGCCCGGCCCGTGCCCTTCTCTGGTTTGGGTGGCTAGGGTTCGCCCTGCCCCAGAGGTCTGGAGGGGGGGAGCGGGCGCGTAGCCCGGCCCGTGCCCTTCTCTGGTTTGGGTAGCTAGGGTTGGCCCTGCCCCAGAGGTCTTGAGGGGGGAAGCGGGCGCGTAGCCTGGCCCGTGCCCTTCTCTGGTTTGGGTGGCTAGGGTTGGCCCTGCCCCAGAGGTCTGGAGGGGGGAGCGGGCGTGTAGCCCGGCCCGTGCCCTTCTCTGGTTTGGGTGGCTAGGGTTGGCCCTGCCCCAGAGGTCTGGAGGGGGGGAGCGGGCGCGTAGCCCGGCCCATGCCCTTCTCTGGTTTGGGTGGCTAGGGTTGGCCCTGCCCCAGAGGTCTTGAGGGGGGGAGCGGGCGCGTAGCCTGGCCCGTGCCCACCTCTGGTTTGGGTGGCTAGGGTTGGCCCTGCCCCAGAGGTTTTGAGGGGGGGAGCGGGCGCGTAGCCCGGCCCGTGCCCTTCTCTTGTTTGGGTGGCTAGGGTTGGCCCTGCCCCAGAGGTCTTGAGGGGGGGAGCTGGCGGGTAGCCCGGCCCGTGCCCTTCTCTGGTTTGGGTGGCTAGGGTTGGCCCTGCCCCAGAGGTCTGGAGGGGGGGAGCGGGCGCGTAGCCCGGCCCGTGCCCTTCTCTGGTTTGGGTGGCTAGGGTTGGCCCTGCCCCAGAGGTCTGGAGGGGGGGAGCGGGCGCGTAGCACGGCCCGTGCCCTTCTCTGGTTTGGGTGGCTAGGGTTGGCCCTGCCCCAGAGGTCTGGGGGGGAAGCGGGCACGTAACCCGGCCCGTGCCCTTCTCTGGTTTGGGTGGCTAGGGTTGGCCCTGCCCCAGAGGTCTGGAGGGGGGGAGCGGGCGCGTAGCCCGGCCCGTGCCCTTCTCTGGTTTGGGTGGCTAGGGTTGGCCCTGCCCCAGAGGTCTGGAGGGGGGGAGCGGGCACGTAGCCCGGCCCGTGCCCTTCTCTGGTTTGGGTGGCTAGGGTTGGCCCTGCCCCTGAGGTCTGGAGGGGGGGAGCGGGCGAGTAGCCCTGCCCGTGCCCTTCTCTGGTTTGGGTGGCTAGGGTTGGCCCCGCCCCAGAGGTCTGGAGGGGGGGGGGGAGCGGGCGCGTAGCCCGGCCCGTGCCCACCTCTGGTTTGGGTGGCTAGGGTTGGCCCTGCCCCAGAGGTCTTGAGAGGGGGAGCGGGCTCGTAGCCCGGCCCGTGCCCTTCTCTGGTTTGGGTGGCTAGGGTTGGCCCTGCCCCAGAGGTCTTGAGGGGGGGAGCGGGCACGTAGCCCGGCCCGTGCCCTTCTCTGGTTTGGGTGGCTAGGGTTGGCCCTGCCCCAGAGGTCTGGAGGGGGGGAGCGGGCGCGTAGCCCGGCCCGTGCCCTTCTCTGGTTTGGGTGGCTAGGGTTGGCCCTGCCCCAGAGGTCTGGAGGGGGGGAGCGGGCACGTAGGCCGGCCCGTGCCCTTCTCTGGTTTGGGTGGCTAGGGTTGGCCCTGCCCAGAGGTCTGGAGGGGGGGAGCGGGCGCGTAACCCGGCCCGTGCCCTTCTCTGGTTTGGGTGGCTAGGGTTGGCCCTGCCCCAGAGGTCTGGAGGGGGGGAGCGGGCGCGTAGCCCGACCCGTGCCCACCTCTGGTTTGGGTGGCTAGGGTTGGCCCTGCCCCAGAGGTCTTGAGGGGGGAGCGGGCGCGTAGCCCGGCCCGTGCCCTTCTCTGGTTTGGGTGGCTAGGGTTGGCCCTGCCCCAGAGGTCTTGAGGGGGGGAGCGGGCACGTAGCCCGGCCCGTGCCCTTCTCTGGTTTGGGTGGCTAGGGTTGGCCCTGCCCCAGAGGTCTGGAGGGGGGGGGGGGAGCGGGCGCGTAGCCGGGCCCGTGCCCTTCTCTGGTTTGGGTGGCTAGGGTTGGCCCTGCCCTAGAGGCCTGGAGGGGGTGAGCGGGCGCGTAGCCCGGCCCGTGCCCTTCTCTGGTTTGGGTGGCTAGGGTTGGCCCTGCCCTAGAGGTCTGGAGGGGGGAGCGGGCGCGTAGCCCGGCCCGTGCCCACCTCTGGTTTGGGTGGCTAGGGTTGGCACTGCCCCAGAGGTCTTGAGGGGGGGAGCGGGCGCGTAGCCCGACCCGTGCCCTTCTCTGGTTTGGGTGTCTAGGGTTGGCCCTGCCCCAGAGGTCTTGAGGGGGGGAACGGGCACGTAGCCCGGCCCGTGCCCTTCTCTGGTTTGGGTGGCTAGGGTTGGCCCTGCCCCAGAGGTTCGGAGTTTTATCGAACTGCAAAACTTGTGTAGGAACAACCATATTGGGAAGAACGGATGGATATGTATATTGCGTATAAGAAAAGAAAAACTCACAACTATTGGTAGAATTTTAGCAGATGTTTTGCGTTCCAAGGGTGGGCCAGTTCGCTCCCTTCGGGGGTAGCCAGGATGTACGTGGCTGGCCCGACAATATCGATGACCGTGTAGGGCCCTTCCCATTTAGCGGCCAGCTTTCCCCGCTTTGCAGTCTCGGGGCGGAAGGTGGCATCTCGGAGGACCAAATCGCCGATCCTGAAGGTCCGTGGTTTCACACGGGAGTCGTAATACCGCGCCATCCTTTGGCTGTGTTTGACGAGGCTAGTCAGGGCCCGGTCTCGCACCTCGTCTATCAACTCCAGACTGAGGCCGAGTCCTTCTCCGTTGATTTTTTCGTCGAAGAGCTTTAGCCGGAGTGTCTCCTCGCCGATTTCCACAGGAACGACCGCCTCCGATCCGTATGCTAGCACGAAAGGGCTTTCCCCGGTCGAAGCCTTGTGGGTGGTACGATAAGACCACAGGATCCCCGGCAGCTCGTCAACCCAAGCCCCCAGAGCGGCGTCCACCTTCTTCTTCATCGGATTCAAGATACATTTATTTGCGGCCTCCGCCATTCCGTTGCACTGCGGGTGGGCGACTGACGCGAATTGGAGTTTGATCCCCCAGCCCGAGCAGAAGTCGCGGAAGCCTTCGCAATCGAACTGCTTTCCATTATCCGTGACAATGGAGCGGGGAATCCCGAAGCGGCATATGATGGATTGCCAAATGAAGCCCTTCATGTCTGTCCACGTGATTCGCGCCAGCGGCTCTGCCTCGACCCATTTTGTGAAGTAGTCCACGGCGACGACTAGATACTTTCTTCCTCCGGAGGCCTTTGGGAATGGCCCCAGGATGTCGAGCCCCCACTTGGCGAAGGGGATCGGGCTCAAGATGGGCATCAGGTTGGCCGGGGGTGCAGTCGTCCGCCGGCAGAACTTCTGGCATGCCTCGCACTTCTTGACGTACTGTACCGCATCCCGGATCATCGTCGGCCAGTAGTATCCCTGGCGCATTACTTTGTGGGCGATGGTGCGCCCGCCATGGTGGTTTTCGCAGAAGCCTTCATGTACCTCACGGATGACTTGCTCAGCCTGCTCTGGGCCCAAGCATTTCAGGTAGGGCAGGACGTCGAAATTGGCACGGCGGCGGCGGTACAGCACTCCGTCGAGAAGTACGAATGAAAGGGCCCGCCTTTCCACCTGTTTTTCCAGCATCCGTTCCTCGGGTAGCTCGCCCGTCTCTAGGTACTTCATAATGGGGGTCATCCATGACGTCCTCGTGTCCGCGCACATCAGTTCTTCTTCGTCGATGGTTGGCGTCACCAGGCTTTCCACGTAGATTGCCTTCCCGATCTCGGCCGCCGAAGAGGAAGCCAGCTTAGACAGGGCATCCGCCCGGAGGTTGCTGGAGCGGGGTAGGTGTTGGACGTCCGCTTTCTTGAACTTTCGGAGTTCGATCTGGATGCGATTCAGGTATCGCTTCATTGTTTCCTCTCGGGCTTCGAAGCCCCCCAGGATCTGTTGAATGACGAGACGGGAGTCACTTAGGAGCAACACGTTCGTCGCCCCCACTGCCCTAGCTAGTTTTAGCCCGTTAACCGCGGCTTCATACTCCGCGACATTGTTGGTGGCCGGGAAGCTGAAGCGTAGGGCGTATTCCAACGAACATCCGTCGGGAGTCTGAATGACGATACCCGCTCCCGTCCCAGAGCCTGTGGCGGAGCCGTCGACGTGGATGGTCCATAATTCGCCCGCTGCTATCGGGGAGGGCGCTGAGGGTTCGCCCACCTCGATCCTCTGTCGGGATGTGGTCACCGATGGGAGCTCTGTCCGGTCCCCCGGCGGGACTTCCGTGGTGCACTCCACCACGAAGTCGGCCAGCGCTTGGCCCTTGATCGCCGTCCGGGCTTTGTACACTATGTCGAACTCGCTGAGCTCGACGCTCCAGTTGAGCATCCTCCCCGACCGCTCCAGCCTTTTCAGGTTCTTTTCGAGGGGCATGTCGGTGTGGACGATTATGGGGTGGGCCTGGAAGTAGGGTCGGAGCTTCCGGGCCGTGGTTATTAGGCAGTAGGCGGCTTTCTCGATAGGTCTGTAACGAGTCTCCGCCTCCCGGAGGATCCGGCTGGCATAGTAAACGGGGTGCTGCACCCCTCCTTCCTCCTTGACCAAGACGGAGCTAACAGCCTACTCGTTGGTCGCCAAGTACAACCCTAGGGGTTCGCCTTCCCCCGGCCGCGCGAGGAGCGGTGGGCTCTGTAGGTAAGCTCTCAGCTCCGCGAATGCCCGCGCACAGTCGTCGTCCCACGGGATCACCTTCCTATTGTCTTTAGCTTCGCCAAATGCTGTCCGCAAGACCCTGAAGAAGGGGAGCGATTTCTCCGCAGATTTCGACAGGAATCGCCCCAGAGCAGCGATCCGGCCATTCAGTCGCTGCAAGTCCCGGATCGTCCGGGGCTCCGTCATACCGATGAGGGCCGTCACCTTATCGGGGTTCACCTCGATTCCCCGCTTCGTTATCATGAAGCCCAGGAATTTTCCCGACTGCACACCAAAGATACATTTCACGGGGTTTAGCCTCAGGTTGTATAGGCGGACCCTCTGGAAGGTCTCCTGCAAGTCGGCGAGGTGGTCGAGGGCCCTCCCGCTCTTCACCAGCATGTCGTCGATGTAGATCTCCAAGTTTCGCCCCACCTGAGGGCCGAATATTCGGTCTACCATCCGTTGATAGGTCGCCCCGGCGTTCTTCAGTCCGAAGGGCATCTTGGTGTAGCAGAAGGTGCCTTTATCGGTGACAAAAGACGTCTTCTCCTGATCCTCCTCTGCCATCGATATCTGGTTGTATCCCGAGAAGGCATCCATAAAGCTTAACAACTCATAGCCGGACGCCTGATCCACCAGGTGGTCGATCCTGGGTAGAGGGAAGCTGTCCTTCGGGCATACCTTGTTGAGGTCGGTGAAGTCGACGCACATACGCCACTTTCCACTGGGCTTCTTCACCAGAACGACGTTGGCGAGCCAGTCGGGGTAGTCCACCGGCCGAACAAATTTGGCTTCGAGGAGTCGCTCTACTTCTTCCTCGGCTGCCCTCTTCTTTTCGCCCCCCGCACTTCTCTTCTTCTGTCGAACAGGTCGGGCTTCCGGGTCAGCATTCAACCGGTGGGAGATTATCGCCGGGTCCACCCCGGGCATGTCGGCAGGCGACCATGCGAATATGTCCGCATTTTTCCGGAGCAAGGCGACGAGGGCCGTCCTCAACGCGGACGGGAGTTTTGTTCCGATGGAGACGGTTCTTCCCTCGTTCGAGGCCACAGGGATCTCTTCCACTTCCTCGGCTGGGGTCGGCCGCTGGTCGCAGAAATCCTCCCTCTCGTCAGGGACGAGAGCTGTCAGGGCCCGCCTCGGGCTCCTACACAGGGACGGCGTATGGTTGTGGTCTCCGAGCGTCTCCCGTCCTCCCCGCACCTGTGCCACCCCCCGCGGGGTCCGGAACTTCATCGTCTAATGTTGCAGGCTGGGGAGCGCCTCGATGGCCGTCATATATGGACGCCCTATGATTCCGTTATACGCTGAGGCGACGTCGACGATGACAAAATGCGCTTCCCTGGTGACAACCATCGGTTCCTCATCCAGGGTCATGGGCAGGGTGATCATTCCATCGGTGGGAATCGCATGGCCGGTGAAGCCAGCGACAGGGCCCATACAGGGCTCTAAGTCTGCGTGCCCCCACCCCATCCTCTCGATCGTTGTCAGGAACAGGATGTCACAGGAGCTACCGGTGTCAATCAGGAGCCGGCCGACGTCAATCGACCCAATCCGAGCCTCGATGACGAGGGCGTCATTGTTCTGGCTCCGTGCCTCCTGCCAGTCCTCCTCGGTAAAGGTGATAGGGGGTCGGTGTATCTTTCTTCGCTTCGATCGGCGGCCGGCGCCCGCCATCATCACCTGTCGGGCCTCGGCCTCCAGGATTGCGGGCGCCCATCCCGCCGAGGTTGAGCCTCCAGTTACCATCTCAATTCGCATGACCACCTTCGGGGGCGGGGCTCCTCCTTATCGCGGTTCGCCAGCGGTCCCCGTCCCCCCTCCTTCGGGGGGTCTGTCTCTCCTGCCGCCACCCGCCTTCCCGCGACAAAGTTCCCCAGGTGACCCGCCTGGATCAGTCGCTCGATCTCTCTTTTAAGGGAGTAACAATGGTCGGTGTCGTGACCGTGGTCCCGGTGATAACGGCAGTATCTCCAGGGGTCCCGCCTCGCCGGGTCCGTCCTCATCTCCCGGGGAGGCTCCGGCAGTAACCCGGCCCTTGTCGCCGCGGCCAGCACCTCCATCATGGGGGCATTGAGTCGCGTGTAATGCGCCGGTGGGGGGTCTTCTTGTCTTGGGATGACTCTGGGGGGCCTCTACGCCGGGGCGAACTCGCGCGCCGGGCCAGGGCGATCTTGTGGGCGAGGCTCGGGCGGCTCCCACCGTGGTAGGGCCATCTGATCGCGGGCTCGGCCCCTCTCTTCCTGCCTCGGCCGAGGGTGCGGCTGGGGTCCGTCTTGGGATGGTTTCACCGGGGGGAATATGACCTTTGCACCGAGGGTCTCTTCGGCCAACGCGTGCCTTTCCGCCATTGCAACCAACGCTTCATAATCGGCCGGTGGATCCCGGAGCAGGGATTTGTGGAGGCTCCGGGTCCGCAACCCCGTCTTGAAGGCCAGCATAAGCACCTCATCGCCGCATGTCACCACCGCCCGTCTTTCCTCCTGGAAGCGGCGGAGGTATCTTCGCGTTCTCTCCCCCTCCCTTTGGACTATCGTGCTGAGATAGTCTAAGGGCTTCTTTTTCGTTCGCCCGGCCCGGAACTCTTGGCAGAACTTGTGGGATAGTTCGCCAAAGCTCCCGACGGACCTCGCGGGCAGGCCAAAGTACCAGTCCAACGCGGTTTCTCTCAGGCTCTGGGAGAAATGTTGGCATAGGAACGCCTCGTCCACATCCTGCGCCTCCATCGCCCCTCGGTATTGTTGCACGTGCGTGAGGGGGTCGCCTCTCCCATTGTACGTGGCCAAGTGAGGGGATTTGAACCTTATGGGCCTTGGGGCGGACGTGATCCATCGTGCAAGCAGCGTGGCCTCCTCCGGATAAGTAGGGCGATCCGGCACATTCCCTCTCTGCCATTCGGGGGTCCGGCTTCGGTCGCGCCACGGCCGTCGACGGTCCTCCGCCCCCGGGGAGCAGCCCGACGGTCGCCTGGCGGGGCTCCTTCCTTGGGCCGAGGACTCGACGGGTTGTAGGCTACGGCTCTCCCAGCACCAGCGCCTCCCGGCCAGCTCTCCTCGGGCCTCCATCCGTTCCTGATTCTCTCGGAGGAGCCTCTCGCGCTCGACGGCGAGGAAGCGTAGTTGTCGACAAACGGCTTCCTCGTGCAGGGTATCAAAGGGGTGGTGCTGGTGATGCGGGCCGCCTCCTCCAGGCGGGGACCTGTTCAGCAACGGGTCCCGCCTGTTCCCGGGCCGCCGTCCCGTCGCCGTCTCTTCAAGGACTTCTTGGTTGCTCCTGTTTTCCTTCCTTAGCCTCTCGCGCTCCGCGACGATGGAGCAGAGTTGGCGGCGGGCGGCCTCTTCTTCCTGGTAGGCCCTTCGGGCGGTCTCGGCCGCCTCGTCCAAACGCCTTTGTGCGGTGGCCGCCTCCCCCAGGCGTCTCCACCGCTGCACAACTTCCATCTCCTCTTCCAGGAGCCTTTGCTGGGCCGCAATCTCCTCAGCGAGCCCCCTGTTTTCTCCCTCCTCCTCGAACTGAAGGCGGAGGTTCCGCCTCACGTTCTGGGGCTCTGAGGGGACGGGCGGAGGCTCTGTTCCGGTCGTCTGATAGCCTCCCCTGGCCTGAGTGACGGCCTCGAAGCTCTTCAGGACGACGTGGGATGAAGTAGGTTCAGTTCCGGTGCCCACGCCCGGAAGGGCGTCGGACGCCGGGGTGATTTGTAGAGAGAGCGGTTCCTGACCCACGGGATCTTTGCCGTGGTCAGGGTTCCGCGAGATTGGCATGGAGTCTAACATGGGTGTGACCCTTCGTTCCCACAGACGGTGCCAATTGTTACGAGGTGGAACTCGCGTACAATGAATTTGTATTATGGGGAACCAAGGGCACGGTGGTTATATGGAAATGAGGGTTTGGGTAGGCTGTTTTACAAGTGATTAGTGGGGTGAAGAGGTTTGATCCGTTGCCGATGGTGCTCACGGGATCGAATCTCGCCGGACAGAGCTGAGGAAGGCTGGACGGTAGGGGGCTGAAGCTGACTCCGGTCAAGGGGCGAGCTCTCCTGCAGCACGAACAACTCGTCAGAAGGGCAGGGTTGGGGTTCAACCCTTAGCCCCTCCGATGCCTAAGTCAGTAATAGGGCTTAAAATGGGGGGCTGGACACGCCGGTCGGACTCTCTGTGTGTCCTCCGCGCGTGACGAGCTATAGGTGGGAGAGCAAAGATATGGAAGACCTTAGCTCTCGTGTGTGAGTAAGTAGAATGAGAGAGAATTCTTCAACCTCCTCTCCGTAAGAGGAGAGGGGGTATTTATACCTGACGGGTGATGACTAGGCGTGCTGAGCTGGCTCGGGTGTCAGCGGAAGCTTCGGACAAGGACATTGGGAACAGGAGTTCCCGACCTGCTCCTGTCAGGCGGCGCAACGGCCAAGGGGTGCTTTTGTCGGGATGTCAGGGCCGAAAGCGATAATCGTCGGATGGGTCAGCCGCCTGGGGGTGCTTTGTCAGGCGGTCGGGTGACGTATGTGTCAGTCGTGTCCTTATCCTAGGCTGTTTGTCGTTAGCGACGAACTAAAGGCCGGACTGTGTCACTCTAGGCGCCGCGGTTCGCGGGAGTCGGGCGGGCCGTTCCGATCGGGGGTTGTCCGGCCCGGCCGCGCCCCCGATCGGTCATGGGGTATGGCCCGCCGTTACGGAAGGGTATGTCCGCGCCCGTCAATAGGCCTGGCCTAGCTACCCAAGCGTCCCCAAGCGCGCTACCCCGGGGGGTCGGGCGGCTGCGGTTGTTCGCCTTGGCCGGCTGCGGTTGTTCGCCTCGACCGGTTCGGGGAACGCTGCAAGGCGCGCCTGTCTCCATGATGCCCCGGATTTTCGGGGCGGCGGCCCTTTTGTGAAATGGTGAGTTAATGTGGTGTGTTAGCGGACCCGGGCGGGAGTCGGACTCCTACGATCTTTAGGTCGTAACAATGTGATAGAGCCTTCGTGAGTGGATCTGCTAAAACCGTCTACACTATAGACTTAAGGGGTTTCTATGTTCATGTTAGACCAACCATTTGAATCTCATTCAAATAATTCACTTGGTCGTTCGGAATCCATAATATTTTTATTTACTTGGACCTTATCCAGTTCAACGTACCTTACGATAATCATTTAAATTAGTTACTGGTCATTTCAATATGGCTCATATTTATTTCTGATAAAGTATCAAACTCTTTTGATCACTTTGTCAAAATATATGTTCCATCCCTTTGATCTCGCATGTAATTTATATGCTCCCCTGACCTTGAAAACTTTCTGGTTAATTCATATAAGTTGGTCCGTCTAAATCATATTTAGAAAAACGAACTTATAAGTGAATGTTCCAATTTTCATGGTCAACTTTGAGCGTTTTACATCGAGCTTGGTCCGAGTGGATCTGTGCACATCTGCTGGCGAGACGGATTCAACATAATCCATGTTATAGGAATTAGGATGAAAACCGTTCTCGACCAACATGATTGCACTTCACTATTTTCCTTTCTGCACAAATCTTTCAACTTAAAGATTTACTTGTAAAAAGTGAGGAAACATTTTCCTTGGGCACGTAAACTAAATTCCAAAATTTATTTACGCACACGGACCTATTCTAATTGCATCAAGTTTTAAATCGGAGTTACTACTCCGAATTTTCATCCTAGAAGTTGGCTAAGTCATCATCAATTATGATGTCTAACTCGAATCTTCGTCTCACGAGATTCGAGTAATTTTACAACTTATTAATGATTGATTTTATGAATATCTTATTGATAATGTCCTCACAGAACATTATCAAAACCTAGGCATTACTATCTGGGACTTAACCCAGAAGGAGGACTTAACTCAGAGTTACTTACAATGGATCACACCAAGTCTAACTAAGTGTGATTCATACCTTTTAACACACCGATGTGTTAACAGACTTCACCTGAGAGAAAATCACATTTTCTTTTATTTACGCAAGATTTTATGTAGCTAAGTATTTGTCCATTCGATCTAATCGGATCAGTTTAAATACTTCAGTCATTTCGTTCTTTATTTTATCAGACTTGTGTTTCATCAAGAACACGTGTCTTAATAAAATATACGAATAACTTATTTTGGTTAATCTAGACTCGGGTACATCAGTATGTACCAGACTGAGTTCAACAACTCATTCTCCCACTGTCTTACAGATGGGTTTCGGCCATTATATCTAAGAGGATAAGACTCACAAGTGTCCGCAGACTTCATAATACGAGAGGTCAGACCCCTCTTTATGTGACTTGTGAAGCTTAGTCTCTTGATACGGCCTAGTCTATTTTGCCATATAAGTTTGCTACTATCTTGTGTATTTATGTATATTAACATTTAATATATATCTTATCGTTATACATATTACTTATTGCTTCAGAAGCAATGTGACGACATTCATCAAAATGTGTTAACCTTTTGTATAACAATAATTATGAAATCGTGACATCTGAATATGTCACATTTTCATGTGCTCCTACTTATGCCTTTACTAATGATAAATTAAACTAACTTTCTCAATTGACTTTCCGGAGTGCCTTCTTACTTTTCTAAATCACATTTAGATATTAAATAGCCCAACATAAATAAATAGCTATGCAAGCATCTCATGTATCCAAACGCCTGAGAGTTGCAATCTTGAGTGTAGCTCAAGAAGTTACTTGTCTCAAGATCCGGTTGGGATACATAGCCATGCATCGCTCATGCACTCGTATTCGACTCAAACCGTTTGATCGAATTCTCGAACTTTGCGGATCCAAATTGTTTGTCCATACAACCTTGAGGGTAGCTCGACAAGTTGTAGGGAGAAACATACTTCGAATATCCTATATGTTTAAGCTGTCTCATATAGAGACGAGTGACATGTAGCGTGAATTTATTTGTTGAACCTAGAACTTAATAAAATCATATTTCTTAATTCTGTTCTTTAGAAGGTCATTTTAATGTCAACGAGAATATAGTTTAATCCTATCAATTAGAATTTAACTTGATATTCAATTGATCAACCTATTTGACCAATTAACTAATTCCATTAAAAATTATATTTTCATTCCTTCGGTAAACATAGTCTTGCCCTAGTTTTGGCATATGTTCAAAATTAAATATAGCTAGAATGGCTTTTATCTATCTATATCCTCAAACTATTTTTACGATCGTTTCAAAGCTTAATAACGAACGATTTAATCGAATTAAAATATTTAAAAATTAGTCAAAGAGGGATCCAATCATCCTGAACCTCACAACCTTGAGGAGACTCAACAAGTTGATTGGTTGCATGATTGATAGACTAACTATTAGTCAATCACATCACATGTGACTCCCTATCGTTTTTTACCCACAGTCACGTATGATCTTGAGGAGACTCAACAGATCATAATGACTGGTCTAGTCAGACCCTTGATTTCGTGTCCAGATTTGACTTAGATCGATGCTCGAGGAGACCCGACGTATCGATTTGGGTCAAGTCTAGACTACATCACATGTATGTTGGAGTTTGTTCCTTAAAGATAAACATGTCATAGCTTGAGGAGACTCAACAACTATAATTGTCTTCTTTGAGTTACCAAGCTCCAAAATCAAGGAGGGATCACTACAAGAAGGGCAAATGGTAGAAGCGGATCGCAAATCCGTTACTAGCGGGTCGTAACCGCTACTATTACCGTTTCAAGTGGTTTTGGGAACCGCTACTAATAGGGCCGTGAGTAACATACTCAGTGACGGTTACGACCCGCCACTAACAAACCGCCTGAAACATGTATTATGGCGGTTTCGAACTGCCACAATCTACATTTCTGGCGGGTTATTCATTCCAAAAAATTAATTTAATATCGTTAGTCTTTGATGGTTAAGAACCGCCAAAAACGTATTTATGACGGTTCCAACCAGCCAAAAAGATATCGTTTTGCATCGGTTTCGAACCGTCACAATATATGTTTCGGACGGTTTTTATTGTGAAAAATTGTTGTGTTTATGACGGTTACTAGCCGCTACAAATGAAATTAAATTTTTAAAAAATGAACTGTTCAAATGCGATTCTAAACCGCCGATAACGAAAATAATTAACAAAAAAAATAAAAATTGGCATCCAAAAAAACACAAAATTTAACCACATGATAATATTTAATACAAAAAAGTAAGTCTTCAACACAACATACACCACATGATAATATTTAATAAGTAAGTCTTCAACACAACATACCATATCCACAACACAACATACACCACATCCACATGATGATATTTAATAAAAACGCAAGTCTTCAACATAACATAAACCACATCCACATGATAATATTTAATAAAAAACGTAAGTCTGATGATATTTAATAAAAACACTAGTATTTAACAAAAAAAGAAACTAAGGCTGAGAAGACGAGAAGATATTTCGAACTTGAGGGTCTTCCTGTAATTTCTGCAGTTGTTCTGGAGTATAGTGCTGTGTCACGAAGAAATTCAAGAGAGACCTACACTGATCAAGCTGTTGTTGCTGCCTCTTTAACTCCTCTAGCATCACCATATTTGAACCGGGACGTGATGCACCGTCAGAATCGAATGAAGGAGAAGGGACAAATCTTCTATGTGTACCGAAGATCCGAGATTGAGACCCACTTGAACCAAGACCGAACACCCGACCTGGGTGGTCTTCTCCTAAAACACGAGCCACAGCATCATCTCTTCCTTGCCTCTCAACTCCTTCATGTTGTGAGTGTAATCGAATGCTCTCCTATATAATTAAAGAGCACGAAGGGACTCAGTTATTTAAGACAAACAGTAACATAATGATAAAATAGACAAATAAACATACAAAAACATGCATATGACATTGTATATCATTTACTCTTCATGCATGAACAGATCATTTCTTAAGAACATACAAATTTGATATATGCAGATCCCACAGTTTTTTATCATCATTTTCGGCTTAAAACTGAAGCACCCTTATACTTAAGAAGATCCCAGGCATTAAGTCTACCTTTAATAGCTAATTAGTTTATGATCTTAACTTTTAAAGAAACTAGATTATTCCAAATATGAGCATTTCCTCATTCATATTTAAAATTTTCCTGAAATCTTTTATTTAAGAGTCCTTGCTTGAGATGCTAAGAATTAACCATTCAAGTAAATAGTAAGAATCTGAACTAATATGCAAACAGATGAAAAAAAGACAATAAGAATATCCCAGGCATATAAATTTGAACCTGCTAAAAACATAGGATTTATCAACATATGACTAATAAGAAGATATGACTAATAAGAAGATCCCAGGCATATGACTAATAAGAAGACATAGTGACTAAAAAGAAGATATTACTAAGAACCTGCTAAAACACATATGAACCTGCTAAAACACATATGACTACTAAGAAGATCCCATGCATATAAAAAGACATGATTAATGATTAGTTTCCAATGGCTGGGTTGAATTTCATGCTTTTCTCCTAAAGTATTCTGGTATTCTCCTTTATGTAGTGGATGCGATATTGATTAATGACAAACTCTGATTATTTCTGCATGATATGCAGCATCTTCCTAGCTATTTCATTCTACTTGACATAAACTGGTATCTAAGACCAAGTCTAGAGCATCATGAGACACAAGCAGATATAGCAAAAAAAATTTAATGAAGAAAAATGGTTGAATATATTGCTCTCTGCTGTTTTCATACATGACCACATAAATTATTACAATATTCAACATTAATACAAATAAATAAACAATATTCAACTTTTTTTAGTTAATGATGAGATTAGCACAAGTCCATAGCTTGTAATTTCTTTCATAAGATTAGAATATAAAAAACATAAACCAAATAAAACATGTACTTGTATCCTTTAGTGCAATAAGGTATCACTTGTAAATGACATTTCAAATTCTAAATTTTACGAATGGAATTTTGGAGCGCGAGTTAGAAATATCAATCGAATATTCACACATAATATTTAGATATACTTCTAATCACCATGATCATGTGATTGTCCATTTCATTTGGATTCAGCTCATCAATGAAAATCGTAGACATATATGAATGTTATTAGTCAGTATGAATCAAGCAATTAGTGTTTAACTTTTATCCAAAATTCAAGATTACTAGACAATTTCTAACAGAAAATATATGATTAGCAATTTTGTGTTCCATCTAGAGAAATATAGATGGTAAGGTACCAGAATGAAAGATAAAGTACTCGAGGTTAATTTGTCAATCTCACACGCCTCTTTTGAGACCAACTCTACATGAAAAACACTTAAAAGTATGGGAGGAAAGGTCTAACCATAAATAATAATGAGAATTATCTCTAATTCATACATGACAAAATAATACATTTGCACAATCTAAGTGTAATTATACAGTGAATATGTATAATTTCAGTAATTGCTAACATATGAAAACAGTATGATGTTAGCTGTTAGATTTACATATTGACAAGGACATAATAAAATTATTACAGTAAGTAAAAATTGACAAGGACATAATAAAATTTACAGAACAAGTTTAGCACAACATAGTAAATACATGTCAGCTCCCAGTTAAGAGGTAAATGGAGTTAAGAACAGATAAAGAGGCAGGTCTCTACAACAAGCAGATTAGTCATTTTATAGAAATAGGAACAGAAAAATACATGCATTATGAATACTTGTAGAAATAGGAACAGGAAACAGAGATAACTGGTCTATAGAAATAAAACACATATGACTACTAATTCCTCCGAGACAATGGCAATCCAAGAAATTCACGAGAATTGCGTAATTCTCCTCAATACCAATTCCTCCCACCAGCAAGAATGAAAAACAATGTTTGCCATAAATTTAATAATCCTATGACCAGAACCAACAATCACACAAATTGTAGAAGACATTGCATGCAGGCAGCATTCAAATAAATCCTATCATCTACTTATTTATTCATATAGTTGTTAACCTTCCCCCCTATAAGAACGAGAAATATTATCTCTAAAACAATGTTCATCTTCAATAATAGCCACCAAATCATGATGTTCTCATACATCTTGGTCCAATCATGATGTGTTTATCTCTTATACTTATTTTTGAAGATGATCTCTAGGTGATAACAGCATTAGTAAAATGTCACCGTTAAAAAAGACATCAACAGTCTGAACAAGAAAGGTTAGAACCTATAAACCTGGAAGAAAGTATAATGAATTATGACTTATACATTCATAAAACCAGCCCACCCCCTTAATTACATCAGAAGAATCTCTCAGATCTTTTAAGATACAGCAAACATCAACTAGACCTGTGACAAAATGAACCGAAACTGAGTTCATGTCTAAATCGATGGACGAAATGAACCTGTGGATTAAAGCCTCATGTCGAAAATAGTTTCAGTTATCAAGCCAACTCTTTCAGAAACAATCATGATCATCGAAGGTCTGCTTGCATCAAAACCATCACATGGTTGTAGAGAGAGCTTTCTCAGCAAAGTCAGACATAACCCAAATTGCATTAACAACCTAATACTGAAAAAAAATTGTTCCACCGGGACGATATACCGAAATGAACAACATTTAGCTACAATATGCAAGAGATCATCACATGAAGCTGCATGCATTTTTTTTGTTCTTTTTTTTTGTGGGGGGGGGGGGGGGCGTGTTAAAGGTTATGCCTAAAAGATTTGCATGAGAAGTGCAGGAGAAGTGTGGCAGTAAATGTAAACCCTATACAATGGCATTCTCATCAACCAGTAAGATGACAAGTTGACGCGAGCCATAAGCGTAGAGACTTGTCAATATATGTTGGCATAATCCTAGGAAGTTATCCTCAACAGCTTTAAGAAAGTATTTGGTTGGGGATGAAATGAAGGATATAAAATGAAGGCTACGAGATAAGAAAAAGGAAAATGAAAAAGAAAAAAGGGAAAAAAAAAATTTCTCGTTCTTATAGGGGGGGAAGGTTAACAGCTATATGAATAAATAACATTGTTTGAATAAATAAGACATTGCATGCAGGCAGCATTTAATATTTTGCTATCATATTCTTTGCAAAAGGAGCCTAAACTTACATGACCACACAAAGATCTTGATCCAATCTATGAAAAAAATAAATATGTACAGAAAGGAAAAGGTCCTGCCAACCAGAAAGGAAAAGGTCCTGCCAACCAGAAATCACATGAGAGATGGACGAGAACAAGGCACCCATGATCATCAACAACCAGCCTGCACTGCTCATGCCATTGATGATACCGTTTAAGTGCAGCAAGAAGCTTTGCTGAAAATTCATCTAGTTCTTATTTACTCAAGTTTTCTACATGGTACCCTTCTCATTTTACTGAGAAAACATATCAATAGATTAATAATACAAACAGTAAGTTACTCAATGATCAGAGCTGTCTATAATTGGCATGGTTTTTATTTTGTTCCATTAATTCATGAACTGATAAATATTTGCATTGTGGATTCATACAGAAAGAAAAAGACTTGTCTAATGAAAAGACTTTAACATCATTTTGCAGGGAGTGACAGATGATTATATACAAACACAGACTTTAACAATCCAACCCCAATCTATTATTGATTGCTCAAGTTGTGTGGTAAATTCAAGAACAAAGATGCATATCAGAGATCACTTAAACTATTATTGATTGCTCTAATTGGAAGACTCGAATGCATGACATTTCACATGAGAAGGGTATGATATGCCACTTGAACTAAACGTCAACATGTTTTGTAGCAAATGCGCATAGCAGTGCAGATACAGAGTTTTCTAAAAGATTACGGAACAAAACGAAACCATCCTCTGATATTCTTCAAGAAAGTATGCTACAGATGCAGATAATTCAATAACTAAGAGCAAACATCCAGCTATATCAAATCATGGTTCCTACTTTATCTCGTGAATTTCTTGGATTGCCATTGTCTCGAAGGAATTAAGGTGATTCCAATTTTTAAAGAAAGCTAGCCATACATTAAAAAAAATTGGTGAATGGTGCTTGTTTGGTCTCTAATAAAATTATTTACCTCATTGGTTGTTTTACATTTGCTGAACAAGATGAGTATCAGTTAAGGATACAAATGAGCATAATACGATATGCTAAAACAATCTACAATGCGTTGGGAAGAGTTGATTTTATTAAATTCCAACGACAGTAGCCAAACCTAAAAGAAGCCAACACCAAGCCTTGCAGGTGCCGTCGTGTATTCAGTTAGTTTGGAGCAAGGGAGTGTGTGATAATCCCAGACATTCTATAACCCCAACATGCTTGAACAATTGACAGCAGAAACTGCTAAGACAGTCGGACTCAGCAAATCAATCATATAAAAACCCAAATATGACACTGAATACCCCATAGGCCTCATACGCATTGGCCTAAATGACACACGACAATTACAAAAAAATATGGAATGGTTGTTATGCTTTAGAGTTCGCTGACAGATTCACATGTTCGGGAAATTTGAAGAATTAAATGCATTTAAAAAATACTAACAACATATTTAGTCGTATTATTTGTCTTATTTTTGCCCGATCAATTCGATACACCAAACAATTATCAATGGTTTATTCTACTATGAAATTTATAACAAAGATGACATATTTATACTTACAATGATCTCCCTCGTAGATTCGTTTGGATAAGACCCGTCATCTCTGGAACGTGTCAACAACACCATATCTGTCCGTGTGGGGTCCACTCCTGTTTTTGCGGCCTAATGTATCCACTTCACTAATTAGAGCAATATCTAAAACTATATGGAATCAAAAACAAAATATTTTAATCTTAATTAATTCTATGATAAGTTTTTGTTACCATTAAACCAAAAAGTTGAGCCAATGGACGTGACCCAGTAGTTGGATGACAGTCTTGCTTAAGAGCATTCTCCCTATTCCTCTCACGATTGTACTTCAATAAAGATAAAGATTTGACACAATGTTAAAATCTTGGAAAATATAAAATGAAATATATGACTTAAAGTATAACAATTTATAAACTTACCAACCACTTTTCAGAAAATCTTAGAGCAATTAAAGATGCCCAATCATCTTTAGTAATGCGATCAGGCGGTGCGTCCTCATTATCTTTCTGACTTTTCGTTTCATCATAATATTTGTTCCATAATTTGTTCCTTCTAGTTTTCCATTGAAGGCCCATTGCTTTCTTTATTTCGTGGCAAGCAACTTCTTCGCACTCACGTGGTTCAATGTAAAACTTAGTCTGCAAATAAATGAAAATCAATAAGTTAAATTGAGGGTAAGATTGAAAATTGAAAAAAAAACATGTGTATCATAAACTTTTGGTGAAAGTAATTATACCAAAACTTGAGTTAGGATCGCATTATCCTTGATCTCAATTGGTATTGCCTTCCAATCCTTTACGCCCACAGGAAACTTTTCACTATCTAATATCACTTCCTTCAAAATAGAGTGGAGTGGCTTAATAGCCTCTCCTACAATGCCAGGACCCCTTGGTTTAAATGTGAGTATTACTCTCTTCTGGAAAGGGACCTTATCACGAATGTCACTAGCATTTTTCAAAATCATTATCCCACACTTTTGAGGGTTTGCAGGATCTGAAACATCTGCATAATTGAGATCATTAAATTATATTCAAGATGATAATCTTTTATAATCATGGCTTGAATTTAAACCAACCTATCAGATCACAGATCCCAGTGGACTTGTACACTGACGACGCTCCTTTCTTGCGCTGCTGTCTTACGCTGCTACCCTCACCCTCTGATGCCATATGTAACTGCAAAGGAAAGCATTAACCAATATACCAAAAGAAAAAAATTGCATGTAGTTATAATATACAAAACAGTAAATGACAGAGGTGAGTAAAAACCTACATTCACATTATTCTGTGTTAATTAATGCAAGATAAATGGAAGGGGGTAAATAGCATTGCAGTCCAAGGCTAATGCAGTTGTATTACATCCACAAGCACTATATATCTGCAAGTTTGGTGATAAAAAATAGAAAAAAAAGAACAAACATAGAAAATAACAAAATTACAAAATCATCAGTCACATGTATTATTTAAAAACACTCACATGTATTATTTAAAAACACGGGTGTTTTTTCTGATTTTACCTTTCACAACATAAAGGAGTTTCTTTAGGAGTGTACTTTGTAGCCGACGATTCACAATGATAATCATATCATCTATAGCTTAACAATCAAACATGATTCTTCTAAACATAAAGGTGTTAGATCCCAAAACCATAAAATGGAGATTAAGAATTTAAATACGCTTGAATATACATTGATAATCAACATCAGATACTGTAAATACAGAGATGTAACATATAACAAAAAAAATTAATGCAAAGGCATACAAATAACATCGGCCCTACTCAAACTCTGCAGTAACATCGACCCGCGCAACAAACAGTGAATCATCATCTGGAAATACCACATCTGAAATTTGAGCTTGATTAATCTCGTTATCATAAGGCAAGCTTGCAACCTCTTCACCCATATCATATAAGTCTCTTGGTTTTACATGAATAGGAATACTCCACCCCTTATCTGCTTTATCCTCGACATAAAATACCAATTGAGCCTCGGCAGCTTGAATGAATGGTTCATCATCCTCGTGCTCACCAGAATGAATCAAGTGAGAGAAGTTTACGGATGTAAACCCAAAATCATCTACTCTAATAAACCTTTGGTTCATGGTATTGGCCCATGCACACTTAAATACAGTTACATGAAAAACATCATGGTAATTAAGCTCGATAATGTCAACCACTTTACCATAATATGGTATTGCACCCTCTCTTGGCCTATTGTCACGTGTGCTTGCATAGCTCTTAGTTCCAATGTTACAAAAGACACCACTATTTTGAGTTTTCAAGTTCTTCTCTCGCTCAACAGTTCGAAACTTGAACCCATTCACATTATAAGCAGTAAATTTCCTTGCTTGTCTCAATGGCCCTTGCGCAAGTGCAACAATTTCCTTTGAAGTTTGAACTCTGGGATTATCGTTAATCTATAAACACATTAGAGACAACATCAATAGCTTGCAAAAAATACTGATAATAAACTCAACTGACACAGAAAATCGTACTCACATGGATCTTAAACGCATTGACAACTTTGCGATGGATTTCCTTTTCTATTTCATTTGAACTCACATTCCTTCTATGATTCCTCATTTTCGTTGTCGTGGTGCGTCGAAACTGACTATACATTCAGAGATAAAAACATCAAAATGATTTCTCACAATCTACTCTAATAAAATTAAAATATATCAATACCTTACTTACCTAATAAAATCTTCTACTTGAGGGCAATTAATCAATATGTGGCGATGTGCTTGCAGGAGTTCTATGTCACTTAGTCTAACAAGTGTACCGTCTCCAACTGGTTTACCCACTGGAGGAAACATGGTTGAACTTGCTTCAAACAGCATAGGGTCATCATCCACACGCTCCCTCCGATTGAATCTAGTTTCAATGTCATCGTCCAAGTACCTCGAACAAAAGGTCATGCATTCTTCAGATAGCCACCCCTCAGCAATCGAGCCTTCTGGTTGGGCTCTATTTCGAACAAATTGTTTCAGTTTTCCTAAAAACCTACATTCACATTAATGGATAAGTGTTTGAACACGTAATTAAACCAAAAAAAATTAATGGTTTGAATATGAAACATACCTTTCTATAGGATACATCCATCGATAATGTACATGCCCTCCAAGTCTAACTTCATCAAGCAAATGAATTGTTAGATGCACCATAACAGTGAAAAATGACGGTGGAAACAACATCTCCATATGGCACAAGGTCAGCGCAATTCGTTCTTGATGTTTGCTCAATTCAGCAGGATCGACAACCTTAGAACACAATTGTTTGAAGAAGTAACCTAAATCGACCAACACAGAAGACACCGTACGAGGTAAAATGTTCCTAATAGCCAAAGGCAACAAGTCCTGCATAAGGATGTGTGAATCATGGCTCTTTAATCCAAATATTCTACGATGCACAACGTCTATGCATCTAGTAAAATCACTTGAGTAACCATCTGGCACAATGACACATTTCAAAGTCTCAAGTAATGTGTCAATTTCTTGCATTTTCATTGTGAACAACGCTGCTGGACAAGATTTTCCATCCTCCTTTGGCCAAAGTTCCTTTTTAATACCCAATTTTTGCAAGTCTTTTCGAGCCTCTAAATGATCTTTCCTTTTGTCTCTGTCATTTATCAATGTAAACAACACATTATCACACACATTCTTCTCTATATGCATAACATCAAGATTGTGACGTAATAAATTAGACTCCCAATATGGAAGTTGGAAAAATATACTTCTCTTTTTCCATTGTTTTGCAAATTGATCACCATTTGCTCTCTTCCGAGTTCTGCTTTCAGTAGTACTACTAGTTGAAGAACGTTTTCCAAAGAAAAACTCTATATTCTCCGTTTGATTCAAAATCTCTGACCCAGATAACAATTTAGGCGGGTCCCTATCTTCCATACGTCCATCAAAACGAATACGATTCAACCGAAACTTGTGGCCTTGCCGTAAAAATCGACGATGACCCATGAAACACCACTTCCTACTACAACCCAAATAGAGAGGAATTTGATCAAAATTACACGAGGGACAAGCATAACCAGTATGTGTATTCCAACCCGAAAGATTTCCAAGCCCTGGGAAGTCACTAATAGTCCACAATAGAGCTGCCTTCATCACAAACACCTCATTTCTTGACGCATCATATGTCTCAACTCCTTTTTCCCACAATTCTTTCAACTCATCAATTAAAGGTTGCAAATAGATATCAATATTGTTTCCCGGCATTTTCTTCCCAGGAATCAACATAGAAATAATGAATTCGGTTAACCTCATACACATCCATGGGGGACTATTGTATGGGATCAACATAACTGGCCAAATACTATAACTTGTGCTTAAATTCCCGAATGGATTGAAACCGTCAGTAGCTAATGCAAGTCGAACATTACGTTCCTCAGAAGCAAATTCAGTATGCATGGAATCAAAATGTTTCCAAGCTTCAGAATCCCTTGGGTGTCTCATCATATCATCAGCACTTGGTTCACTTGAGTGCCACCTCATACTCTCGGCAGTTTTAGAAGACATAAACAATCTTTGTAGTCTAGATTTTAAGGGAAAGTAGCGTAATACCTTTACCTGTTGTTTCGTCTTCTTCGATTTTTTCTTCCACCTAGACACCTCACATTCTTTGCACTGTTCTCTATCAGCATCCGGCCCCCAATAGAGCATGCAATCATTGGGACACGCATGAATTTTTTCATACTTAAGACCAAGTTTGTTGATGATCTTCTTAGCATCGTAATTAGATGGAGGGATGTTTGCATATGGAAAAGCATCATGCAACAATTTAAAAATCATATCCATAGCCTTGTGACTAACACCACACAAACACTTGATGTGATATAACTTGATTAGAAATGAGAGTTTCGAGAACTTGGTGCATCCATCGTATAATGGTTATTCATTATCTTTCAGCAAGTCATAAAACTCTTTGGCATTACCACCACTTGATTCTCTATTCGTGTTTGACATCCCTGTGTCTCCATCAACACCTGATTCAGTCGTCTCTTGACCATTCAATCCCCAGGTAAATGCATCGTATACCATTTCCCGTACCGAATCTCCAAGTTGGGGAGCTGGATCCCTTATAAGAAGTGATCTTGGAGCCACTCGTTCGACATTACTTGATGTATCTACCTCTCCATGTGAATCCCAAAAGGTGTAGTTTCTTGGAAAATGGGTGAATAGTAAATGTTCGAAACATTCATCCCTTGTGCCAGACTTTAAAAATTTGCAATCAAGGGCACAAAATTTTACCACGAATAGCCTTGCGCTCAAAAGCAAAATCTAAGAATGCATTTACTCCTGCTATGTATTCATGAGAACCTTTTGGTTGTTGAATCCAAGACTTATCCATCCTTCATACATTAAAAAACTAATTAGTGTTATAGGGTTAACAAAATTTTTTTTTCTCAAACAAGGACAAAAACAATAAATATTCATATAAGCATATAAATAAAAAGCAATCTACTTTTATAAAATGATATTAGCAATAATATTAGTAAACTAACAAAGGGATGGAATATGAGCAAGGCTTCATTACACTTCAGGCAAGCATCCATCCGGTAACAGACCATGAATGGTTTTCAGCCAAATTTTTTAAGAGAAAATGATAACCATCTGAATTTAACAATATGTGATGTGTGTGTACACTATCTAAATTTAACAATATGTGATGTGTGTACACTATCTAAATTTAACGATATGTGATGAGTGTGCACGTATATATCATCTGAAATCCAGACATTATCATATTGCCATCTTACACTAAGAAAGCCTGATTTGGATGCTTGATTGAGAAGTTTTCAGTGTCTTGATTTGTTAGTATGATATTTCTATTAATACAGTTAATGTTATCGTTTCCAATATTTTATTATCAAATAACCATAGACTATAACAGGAAAGATAAAATAGTTTATTCCACCCTACTACCAAAACAGGACATGAGTGGATGGGTGGTTACATGTAAAGTCATTCCTTTTTTCAGCTTGTGCAAATCACGATGCATTTCAAACAGCTTGTTAGTCAATTGATTCAGCTTGTGCAGATGACAAGGCATTCCGTTTAGTTGTCACTCAATTAGTGTGCCACTTCTTGTGTTAATGGTTCTTATGTTTTGCTTGGGACATAATTTCAAACCACATGTTGCAGCAGTATACCATAAACATTTAGAACAAGGAATTTAGTTGGACTTATTGAAACATCAGAAAATATGATCTTTACCTATATTTACCTATATTTACCTATAAACATTAAGAAATTTTATATTTACATATATTTTTCTTTCTGTTGACAGATCATTGAGCCATGTACACATTGGGTTCTACATGTACGTATCTGAACAAAATTTTCAATTTTTCTCACAGTACCCATATTTGTCATTTGGATTGTGTTTTTAAATCATCGTGACCAATGTACCTAAATTTGAACTTATCAATGAGAATGATTTAGAAATCAAGAATAAAATTCTGAAATTTATACCGAAAAATTACCTGAATAAAGCTTACAACCGTCTCCCTTCGCAATCTGAATTTTATGTGAGTGTCAGCTACCAACATAAATTGAAATCGTGTGAGAAAATTGGGAACCCGTGGCTTACCTTAGCGGATTTACGGACTAGATCGCTTGGATTTGCGATCGGCTTGATGAAATCGAAGAAAACTCGGAACAAATCGAAGAAACTCTCGTGAATTTGAGATCTGCACAAGAAATCGAAGAAACCTCAGAAGAAATCAGATTTGATATCGGCTCGAAAAAAACACAGACGAACCTGAGGGGATTTGCGGCTAGGTCGCTTGGATTTCGTCTTCGGAAACCTGAGAGGATTTGCGGCTAGGTCGCTTGGATTTCGTCTTCGGCTAGGTCGCTTGGATTTCGTCTTCGAGAACCTGAGGGGACGACCTCGAGGATTTCAGATTTGAGACGAATCGTGAGAAGCAGCCGACGCGTCGGGAAGTCGATCGCTCGCAGGAGATGGCGATCGCTTGAAGGAGATGGCGATCGTCGAAAATCGAAGACGATCCTCGAAGGAGATGGCGATCCTCGAAGGAGATGGCGATCGCTCGAAGGATTTCGTCGAACGCCTAATAGGTGCGGTTTTATGGAGAATAGGAGATGGCGATCGTGCGTAGGTTTTATGGAGAATAGGTGCGGTTTAAAGCCCTAAGTTGGCTTTTGTAGCGGTTTGTAACCGAGATAAACAAATAATTGCGTTTCCTCTTCCGCTTTTTGTTCCCGCTAATTCGTTTACTATTATTGTTAGTACTTTGGCGGTTCCTAGCCGCCATAGAATATTTTTTTGGTACCGGCGGGTCGTAACCGATACAAATGTAAGGATTTGTGGCGGTTTTTCGAACCGCGACAAACAAAACCGCTATAAATAGTCCTGTGTTTTGTAGTGGATACAGATTAATCTTTAATAAGATTTATAACGCATTGACTAGATATAGTCCAGGGTGTCATACAATCATGATTCGCGACATTGCGGTCCAGCGGAACACAGCCAGGGAATTGACTAAGCCAGGATCACTGCCCCTTGGACTAGCAAGGGTTGACCCAGCAAACTTAGCCAAGCACATTGACTGGATCATGGTCCATTGAATGAAGCTTGTCATTTTTATATGCGTGCCATAGACTAAACTGCTTTTATTAACAACTAATTAATCCTATCAACTAGTTGAATCCTTAAATTCAAAATTTTAGGATTTGTTTAATAACTTTTATTAAGTCCTTATCAACTATAAGGTTCACGTGCTATCCTAATCGTTATTAGGATTTTAATAAATTTTATTAACAACGCTAAAAGCGAAGTCCTTTAATGAGAATTAATAATAACAATTAGAATTAAAAAACATTAAAAGGACTACCCTAATCAGGAATTAGGTCTTATATTGTTGTTAATGTTTTATTAAAACATAGCATGTCATTAAAATTCAATTAATAAATTTTAATGATTTCTTAATGGCTAACCTAAAGGGTTGTCTTGTGTTATCAAATAAGGGACAAGATGACATAGCCATTAAAAAAATTACACTAATTCTATCGCATAAAAAGTGTACAACTATTTAACAATTAAATAGACTAAAGTTTATCGCATAAACAACTTTAGCATGCATACTTAAATTTAACATTTAAATTTAAAAATACAATTTTTAAAACATTTTATTTTATCTCATAAAGTAAAAGCTTGTTTTAAAATTCATAACATTTGCATGCTACTTAAAATATTTATCGCATAAAAATTTTAACCATTAAAATCAGTTTTAAAATATCTCATAAAATTAAAACATCATTTTAAAAAACTTTCATGCTTAAAAATTTATCACATAAAATTTTTTAGGCACTTTAAACTTATCGCATAAATTTTAAAAGATTTAAAATTAGTTTTAAAATTATCACATAAATTTTAAAACGTCATTTTTAAAAATTTCCATGTTCAAAATTTATCAAATAGAATTTTTGAACATCTAAAACATTTTTGAAAATTATCTCATAACTTTAAAAACATTTTTTTAAAAGTATTTAAAAGCATTTTAAAGTTTAATAATAATCGCATGCTAGATCGTTACGCAAACCTTGCTCTGATACCACTGTAGGGTTTTCTGGGACCCTTAGGGCACAAAAACTCTATGCCCGTCCTAAGTCGGACGGAACATAGACAGAAATAGCAGCGGAAAATAATCATGTTAATCTAATTAACATTTAACCCTAAGGTCCAAGACCCTAATCCAAGATCTATGCCGACTTGGGATGGGTCTGACCATCCCAAGAAGGATCTAGCCTACTGCGATTAAATTAAACTAATGCTAATAAACACATACCCGGAATCTCAACCCTGGGGCAGGCGAGATGTTCCGCACCGTCTTCCGAGCCGCTCCCGTCCCACGCCGAGCCGCTCCTCGAACCGCTCCCCAAACCGCTCCTCGAACCGCTCCGCATCCCGAGGCGATCAATCCCGTGTCGCCGAGCCAACCACGCGCTGAAGAAAGTTTCACGCGAGTGAAACCTCCGCCTAGATTTCGGATCTGAATCCGAACTCCTTTGCGGCTTTGCTAGAGCCCTCAGGAGCAAGGCAGAAATTTATAGGGAGATGAGAAATATTAATTTAGCTTAGATCCGAGCGTGCTCCAACATTTACGAGAGCCGCTCAGATCTAGAGCTTGGGACGAGTTATGAGGAAGGGGGAGGGCCTCTATTTATAGAGGCGGCTGACTCTCCCCTTTTCTCCACAACCGAGGTGGGACTATTAATTTGGGATTAATTAAATCAAGTTAGTTTGTCCTTTCACAAAGGGCAAACTTCCTCGAATTTTAACTCCCTCACCGTTGAGCTTCAATGTTGGTACAACCTACCAAATCAAAGAGGGTTCAACGGTGAATGCGTAGGAAAAAACGGCTCGTCAATCCGAGTCCGTTTGACCCTTCAAACAATTGTCCAAAGTTAGCCAAAAGTCATGCTTCTCTTAGAAACGTAGCCGTCAAGAAAATCCCAGGTTTCAAAAAACCCTAACCAGAAAATTCGGGCTTGGTGGGCCTCCATTTTCGCTGGTTTCAGCCCAACAGTTTGGGCTGACTTGTTTTGGCTATAACTTGTGCATTTGGACTCCGTTTTTGACGCGGTTTGAACCTGCGTTTAGAGCGGGACGATCCCGTCATCTAGGTAACCTTTTCAAAGCATTTATTTAATTAAATATAGTCTTAAACAATTTAAGACACATTTAATCTCTTTTGCATCATATGCAAATTAGTCCATATCTAGACTTAAATTTTCATTTGCATCAAATACAAATGATCCGAGGGCATATTCCTCTACAGTAGGATCACCGGGAACAAGTCAGGGAGACTTGGGTGGATCCGAACCTGTTACATGTTTTGTTTGCGTTTGACTATCTCTTGTTGATTGTTGTTTATTCCGCATTGTCGGTTGTTTCTTGCACAATAATTAGGAATAACTATCTTGATTATTTTAAAGTACTATTCACCCCCTCTAGTACATGTGCAGTAGCTTCACAGGGAACTGCAATTGGTATCAGAGCCAAGGTTAAAGCTAGAGGTTTAAAGCTATGACGAACAACGACTACAGCGTCATCAAGGACCGTCAAGGAGCTTCTTCATTTTTGGAAGGGTAATCCTCAACTAGGCCTCCCTCCTTCAATGGTACCAATTACAGGTACTGGAAATGCCAGATGGAAACTTTCCTCTGGAGTGCTTCATTGTGGAGAGCCACGTTGACGGAGTATGTCGAACCCGCCGAAGAAGATTTTGCGAAGTGGACTCTCGCGGAGGTCGCCGCGGAGGTAAGCAATGCCAAGGCAATGAACGCCTTGCAATGCGCATTGGAGCCCGAGGACTTCAATAAGATATGCACATGTAAGAGTGCATATTAAATATGGAACTCCCTCCTCATCTTGCACGAAGGGACGAGTACGGTAAAAGATTCTAAACTCGTTGTCGCTAACAAAGAATTTGAGTTGTTTCACATGGAACAGGGTGAAACTATGAAGGACTACTATTCTCGCTTCGTGGATATTTCGAACGAATTGGAAGCTCTTGGGAAGATCTACACCCAAAAGGAGAAAGTCTCAAAGATCATCGATGGACTTCCTTCTTGTTGGAAAAAGCGTACCTTCGCCATCGAGGAAGGTACCGATATGAGTAAATATACCGTCGTTCAACTAATGGGTACCTTGATTTCTTATGAGGTACGCAAGGAAAGCAAGATAAGGATCAAGGAAAAGATGAAGGCGTACTTGAAGCAAGACGAGCCAAATAAAAAGGCGATTGCTTACAAGGCCGCTCCATCTACTGATGATGAAGAATCGAAAGACGAGTTGGACATGGAAACTTTGGCCGATTTGGCAAAGAAGTTCAACCGATGCTTCCGAAAAGGTAAGTTTAAGAATCTATCTAAGTTTGGTTCTACTAATACTTCTACTCCTGTGTGTTATAAATGCAACAAGCCAGGACACATCAAGCCGGATTATCCTCTCAACAAACACAAGGAGAAGTGGAAGGCATCCAAATACGACAAGTCGATAAAGCACAAGAAAGGACTTATCGGCACTTTCACCGACTCCGACGAGGACTCCTTAAGTGGAGAGTCGGATGATGAGAAGGTGGAGAAAGCACACATGTGCTTCATGGGAAGAGAAGAACGTGTTCAAGAGACTTCCTCCGACGAAAGCGATGAAAGCGAGGATGAAGGCGAAGAGGTAACCATGGATGAACTTAAATTAGCCAACGAACAACTTTGGTATACGTTTACTAAATTGGCTAGTAGATTTATTACGACTAAAAATGAGTTAGATAGTCTTAAAACCTCGCCTAAACCTATCATCGTCAACAATGACACCGTTGTTAAAGATTTGAGAAATGAGATTGTAAATCTCAAATCTCAACTTGAGCATGTTCATATCGAGGATTCGGATGAACATGTGATAGCGGATTTGACGTCTCAAAACTCAACTTTGAGTATTGAGAATAAGAATCTCAAATCACGTGTTTGCGCACTTACATCGCAAGTTTCCACCTTGGATGCTTGGATGCATTCTCTCACCGAGAAGTATGAGTGCACATTAGGCCGAATTCATGAATTCAATAAAGGTAAGGGTTATTTGGATAATATCCTAAATGACTTACATCCGGCCAATCACCACATTGGCTTGGGGTGTAAGATGGGAGACTCTTTCAAATCGGCCACGACCTTTGTTAGGCCATCTTCCGAAGCTTCTACTAGTGGGAGTAAACACTTCATTGGTAGTTCTTCTACCAATGGTGCTTCCGCTAGGAACACACCCCCATTTGGAAAGAAACCCACTTTGGGTGGACCTCCAAAGAAGGGTCATGCTTTCATGTATGCCATGCCACGTAGGAACACACATCCTACTCCACATGTTAGCACATATGATGGTTTTTATGCTCCACATCCACGAACACGTGCACACCATGTAAGACACACTCATGCACGTGTTCCACCACAAGCATATGTCCATCCTCATTCTCATATGAATAATTATCATCATGCACCGTTGCATCATATGCCATATGCTTATCCACGACATGCATCACATATACATCAACAACGTATGCATGTTCCCAATAGGATAAGGACTCCCAAGACATACACCATTTGGGGTCCGAAGAACACAAGAATGTATAATAAGGATTTGTATGTGCAATCGTTTATTAATGATATTATTTTGAATGATGATTATGTTGGGAAATCACGGTCCTCGTGGACTTGGTTTTCGAAGGGTTAGTTTCCTTTGACCCTTCATTGCTTGGTACCATAAGCTTAATTTCATTTTTATGGGTACCAATGCAATTGTGGTAAGAATTGGTTTATCTTTTATTTGCATATTAATCGTGGATGTGCATGTTAATTTGAATTTAGTTAGGATATGTGTTACATTTAATTTCGCTAAATTTATTGCCTAACCCATAGGATCCAAAAGGGGTTTTGGATACCAACATGATATTTTCTAGGTTCAATCCATCATGGGATACCAACCCTACCAACTCATCAATTTGCAAAGTTTTTCATTCAAATGGAGTTGATGGTGCTTAAGTGATGCACCAAAGTAGGGGGAGCTTAATGTTGTAAGTATATTCTTACATTTGATATATATTTGGTATCCATGTGTGTTGATTGCATACATTGTTAGAATATTTACATTGGTATCATTTTGTTTCAATGTGTATGCTAGAATTGTGTATGCCATAGATTTATGATGTTCTATCAATGTTTGGCATAAGACTTTTGCATGTTACTTTTGGTATCATATTTGCCACACTTGGTTTTCACATTGGATTTTTGTCTCTGATGTTGATTTCGTCGCTCGACGATTAACTTGGTTAAATAGAAATTCTTTCTATGGAAACATAGAATTGTTTTCCATGCACTATTAAACTAAGAATGTTGATATTGGAGAGTATGTTCCAAAACTCAATAAGTGAAATTGATTTGAGTTTTGATGATTTCGTATTTCGATTTTCGCCTATGGATTGATGATTTCGTATTTCGATTTTCACCTATGGCGTGATGATTTCGTTTTTTCGAGTTTCGCCTATGGTTTGATGATTTTGTATTTCTATTTTCGCCTATGGCTTGATGGTTTCGTTTTTCGATTTTCGACTATGGTCAAGTTGGCACGCTTTGATTTTCTTCGGTATTTTACATTTGGTATTTTACTTTGGTGTCATTTGGACCGTGGTCATATTTTTAGACTCTTTTGCTTTTAATTCTTAGCCATTGTAATCTTGTAATTGATCTCCTCCCGCTCTTTTTGCTAATGCCAAAGGGGGAGAGAATTAATAATAATGACAATGTGCTAATTGATATCAAAGCAATTTACCATGAATCTAAGTTGATATGTTAGATTCAGGGGGAGTTAAGATATAAAATGAATTTAGATCCTAAATTGTGATAATAGGATTCATATTTTATATTTCCCTCGTCTGCATGATGCGTATGAATATTATTGAATACAGAACTAACGTGTCATCAATGCAGGGGGAGTAAGTAAATTTCTATTGAATCATTATTATTGATTATTATTTATGTTGGTTTATCATCACCAAAAAGGGGGAGAATGTTGAGTATTGATTCCCCGGATTTGGTTTTGGATGATGAGCAAACATAAATATCGTGTACTAACTGTTTGTGAGCGCAGTTATGGAGATCGTCGCCAACAGAATACGTATATCAAAAGCGACGTCTCAAGACTTCGCATTACGCGTGATCGTGTGTGTCTGAAGCTTCGTTGAAGCTCATGGAGTTACATTGAAGTCAAGAAGAATGAAGATTGAAGCTTCGAAGACGGTTCGTCATGTATTATTTATTGTCTTTTAGCTTCATAGAATAGAATGTTAAGCCTTGAGTAGGACTTACATTATTATCTTCATTTCACTCATATCTTAGAGCTAGGATTATCATAGAAGCCATTAGAAACTTTCCCGAAGCCTATCGCTTCTTCCCTCGGCTTCTAGTGCATCTTAGTTGGTTCAAGAAGAAGTACCAACCGACTAGATGACAATCTAGTCGGTCGGCAACTCTTCATGAACTGACTAGATGTCCTTGCTCATTTCAGCTCATTCCATATTGATCAATTAGTCGGTCAAAGAAGAGTCACCGACCGACTAGATGACGATCTAGTCGGTTAAGATTCCTTCTTAGACCGACTAGTTGAGCATTCCCTGTACAGCCATTAGTTACTGTTTATCGTTAGTCGGTCAAAGAACGTTTGTCGACCGACTAGTTGATAAACTAGTCGGTCAGCAATTGTTCTTAGACCGACTAGCTGTACTTGATTCCAGCCTTTCCTATTTCATCTGTTAGTTGGTCAAAGAACACTCACCGACCGACTAGTTGTGAAACTGGTCGGTTGGCAAGTCTTCTTAGACTGACTAGTTCATGTTGCCTGGAACTTTCTCGTTTGGCTGTTTGCCTGTTAGTCGGTTCATGAAGAATCACCGACCGACTAGTTTCCAATCTAGTCGGTCAGTGATCCTTCTTAGACCGACTAACTGCTTCAGAAATATGACCGTTGGGAATCTTTTGAGCACGATTTTTCTTGCCTCTATAAATACAAACCTGATTCGTTTGAGGCAAGGTTAGAGGTCCATTATCCAAGTTATTTCAGACCTAAGAGAAGAGTTTTCTCAAGCTTATTCAAAGCTCTCTCTTCCTCACAAGAATCTCTCCCTTCACTCTTTGAGCCAAATTCCTCAAGAGAGATTCTCTCCATTGTGAGCCTTCCAAGCTAAGGGCTTGATCCAAGGTCACCATCTCCACCCTAGGCCTCCATTACTGGTCATCTTCAAGGAGCTAGGGTTTGGTGACATCTTCCTCCTCAAAATCCATCTTTGCCCTAATTTGGTAAGTATTCTCAAGGCATATGATTTTGTGGTAAGTTATTTCATTATTTCATTTCAATTGATATTTGAATTGTTCTCTCGGTTGTGAGAGAAGGGTGTGATCCCGGTTTGTGGGAGTCACATGTCTTTTGTATGATTTGGTCTTGTGAAGGTTTTTCACAAGAATTTCATAGTGCTAAATCTTGAGTTAGGGTTTCTAACTCAAGTATCTGGAGGGGATCCTGGTGGTTCGGACGTAGGATCACCGGGAACAAGTCGGGGAGACTTGGGTGGATCCGAACCCGTTACATGTTTTGTTTGCGTTTGACTATCTCTTGTTGATTGTTGTTTATTCCGCATTGTCGGTTGTTTCTTACACAATAATTAGGAATAACTATCTTGATTATTTTAAAGTACTATTCACCCCCTCTAGTACATGTGCAGTAGCTTCACAGGGAACTACAAACTCTTCATTAATCATATCATATATGTGACGTCCCTCGCTTTGTGCGTGTTTGATGTGTGCAATAATATGATTGGGGGCATGAGATTTAAATATTTGTAACCGCAAGCGCACGGTGTTGTAGTGTGGCTTGGGGGTCGAACTCAGGGAGGCGTGGATGTGCTTGTGTCAAGAAGGATCAAATTCACCCCATGGGCGAGCTAGCCCGAATCGGATAAATGGTTGTCACAGTAAATGGAATGCAAGGGATAAACAATATAAAGGGAAAACCCGGGACTTTGGTTTCCACCCTATCGTGCGATTCTCGCCGATACGACCGACGGGTAGGATAACGATCGGAATTAGGGTCTAATGGTGAGACGTTGCCTCTGAAAGTGGTACCAGCGTCCCGTGGGCCCGATATTCCGGTCGGTGCCCAGGATGATACACCGGACTTCCTGGGTTCGGTCAGTGGGCACTCCCGTGTCCATTAACACTGACCAACTCCGAGAGCACTAAGTTCGCAACGATAACTCCCAACGTCTCATCCTGCCACTCCCGCGTGCTAGGATTCGACGTCTACGCTAAGGGCGTTAGCTATGGCTAAGGAGTCAACCGCCAAGTTTATTCCCCCTTGGCCCAATGGTCAAAGGCGGTCTTTTTCCCGCCAATGACAATAAAACACCCCGTGTAATCGTTAGATTCCTCATCCCTATCGATTTCCTAGTCCTATGGACGCATCGGAAGAACCCACGAAGGGGTTTCCACCAAAATCCCAGATTTGGGAACTACTCACACATATTTAGTAAAAAGCGATCTAAAGTAAAATCGACCGTAAAAATCATGATCAGGCGATTAAAAAGCAGTAAGAGCAATGCTAATAACACTATATTAAAGTTTAACAAAGATCGGAAAACTTACAAATATCTGAAAAATTACAGCCGTCAAGAAAGAGAAAAAACGGCAAAATAACAACTCTCGTTTCTGGAAAACCTAGGGGTCCTATATATAGAATACGAAATCACCCGATCGGGTGAAAAGTCACCCGATCGGGTGACCTGCTTCGTTTCTTCGGCAGCGCAGAATAGGATTCCACCCGGTCACCACGGCACGGTCGGTTGAAGGTTGAAGTTGATCGGTTAAATCTTCGTGCCGTCGGGTGAACCGGTCGGTTGATCTCTCCATGTCATGGCTTCGGAGAATCGGCTACAGGTGAACCGATCGGGTGAAAGTCACCCGATCGGTTGGCATTCAGCGTCAGAATTCCAGAGAGTTGGGGCGTTTGAACAGGTCACTGAACCGACCGGGTGACTTCTTGGCCGCTCCAACTTGTGTCCGGGTGGTGCACGCGTGCATCACCCGATCGGTTGGAAATGACCAACTGGTCGGGTGAGGGGCTGAAAGATGCGATCTTCGTCGTTTGACCCCCTGGATCACGCGTGACTCCTCCCGTTGCTCCGGGGACTAATGATATCGTCGTTTTATGTCCCCTACGCCGGTAAAATCCTGCAAAATACGAAAAACACGGAAAAGTGAAAGAAAACAAGAAAACACGAGAAAACGAATATAAGACGACGGTAAATAACGAAAAAACACGGAAGAAAACGTGCGCAAATATATGAAATATAAACGCACGTCAAAATCCCCCAAGCTGAACTCTTCCTCGTTAGGGCTGTTGACGAACAGAACGTTCGACGAACTACTCGTAAACAAGCTCGGTACATGTTCGTTTACATTCGTTCGGGAAGCTTAATGAACAAGCTTGAACAGATTTTTAGAGCTCGGTTAGTAAACGAACAGAGCTTGAACATAACTATGTTCGTTTATTTATGTTCATGAACAAGCTCGCTAAGTGTTCGTGAACAAGCTCGTTAAGTGTTCGTGAACAAGCTCGTTAAGTGATGTTTGTGAACAAGCTCGTTAAGTGTTCGTGAACAACCTCGTTAAGTGATGTTCGTGAATAAGCTCGTTAAGTGTTCGTGAACAAGGGCTTGAGTGAACTAAAATTAAAATTAAACACTCACCTCTTCAAATTGAATTAAACACATCCACCTCTTCAACTTCCCAGCTTCCCACTCCTAGACTCGCAGGCTCCCAGCTCTCTTTTGGTCCATTGCCATTGTTCGTTCGTTTGTTTGCAAATCTGTTCATGAACAAGATTGATTATGTGTTTGTTAACACGTTCCTGAACATGTTCACGAACAAGCTCGATAAGTCTTGTTAATGAACAGAACGTTCGTTCGGTAAGCTCGGTTTACGTTCGTTTATGTTCATTTACGTTCGTTCGGTAAGCTTAACAAACAAGCTTGAACATGCTTTTAGAGCTCGGTTAGTAAACGAACAGAGCTTGAACATGGATTTTGTTCATGAACAAAACCAAGCACACTATTCAAGCTCGTTCAAGCTCGTTCGTCAACAGCCCTATTCCTCGTCCTCGAGGAAGACGAGTGAGAGTAGAAGCTCGGAGAGAGAAAATAGAGAGAAAGAGAGAAAAAGAGAACTCAATGTCCTAGATTGCCCATCAGGGCCAACAAAATCAAAAACGACACACCAAGCAAGAAAACGCCAAATCACATCACTAAACCAAGGAATACGAGTCCAGAAAAATACCGTGGGCCCACGCGGTGAAGCGCGAGTGAGTGTGGTCGTGTCCTAGCAGACGGTGTCACTATCTACGATGTGCGATAAAGCTCGATATACACAAATCCAAGAATTGACCCAAATATCGATTCGATTCGAATTAAGCGGTGAATATATAGTTCAAGCCTGCATGAGAATAGAGAGAGAATCGAAACATATCATGCGTCAGGGACTCCACGACTAGGGTTAAGGAAATCACCACACTATAGCCTAGATAATAGCTAAAAAGTTCCTAAGCCAAGTGTTTTCGAAAACGATGGGGGTTGAGCTGATGTGGAGTAGAACACTCTGTGCAAACTCTCACCTTCCCCTTATTCACGGCAAGTAGGAAAAATATTCACACGGGAATTTTTTTGGGTTTTGGATATATGTATTTTTTCTGGCTTTTTGGCTATACAATTTTTTTTTTCTTTTTCTTTTCTTTTTTTGGGTTTTTCTTTTCTTTTCTCTTTTTTTTGGATTTTTTTGGGGGTTTTTGGCTATACACATGTGTACTCTCCCAAGTGGGAGAACGGTACACGACGAGGGGATTTGCACCAAGTAAAACAAAAAAGAAATCAGAATCTAAACACTTGGGCAAAGGAAACTATTCTTGCTAATTAGAGCATGGGCTAAATGGGTTATCCTAGTCCTTAATTGTGGAATCCCGACACATGCGAAATGAAGTGTACGATATATATATATATAGCATGCAGAAGAAGCAGACAGTAGAAACAAATGCCGCATATTCAAATCGAAGCATGATAATCTAGGGGTCATTCCTGGACAGGTATATAAAGTAAATTCACCAAGTAGAAGTACACCACACAGCTAGGCACGACGCACGACTCACAAAAAGCTAAGTGGATCCACGATGCATGAAATGCAAGCGGACTCGATATCCTAGGGCTAGTGAATATGATTATCGATGTCATGCTTGGCGTGTGTGATTTTGTGGCAATTCATCATAGGGTTCATCTCTAAAAGAGAGAGATCAAAAGAAAAATAAAAAGAAAAACACGATGGAAAACGACTCAAAAAACGAAGAAAAACGACAAAAATGACGCACGAAGTGTGACTCCCCCAAGCTGAAGTTTGCATTGCCCTCAATGCAATAGAATTAAATACGGGAGGGCAATGAATAAGGGTGAGAATACGCACAGACAAAAAACACACGAAAGACAAGAAAATCATACAAACGAAACTGAAAATAAGAAATAAAAATAAAAAGCACACCACACGACATAAAAACAGAAAATAAAAATAAAATAAAATAAAGGAGGAAAATAAAAAGGAAAATCACACAACACGACAAATAAGCAAACACACAAAGAAAAACGAAACACGACAGCACACCCAAAAAATTTGACTTCCCCCAAGCTAGACGTGACAGTGCTAGCGAAATGAAATGCAGAGATATGCAAGGGGGAGGTCAGAAAACAAAATGAAATCAAAAAGCAAGAGATGGGGAGTCCTCGCCCTCCTCGGAAGAGGGTGTGGATGGGTGGTCGGGGGAGGCAGGGGGTGTGCGGAGAAGTGGAAAACCAGGTGGAGGAATAGGTGCAGTGGGGGTGTGAATGATGGGTGCAGTGTCGGTGGAGGTGGGTGGTGGTGGAAGTACGGCGATCAAGGCAGTGGTAGAAGGGATAGAAATTGGGGAAGAAGGTGTGATGGTGACGGTAGTGGGTGGCGGTGGTAGAGATCTGGAGCGCGCCTGTAATTTCTTGCGGCGCACATAGGCAGTGACGGCAGAGGAGGGGGGAGGTGGTGTGGGGGCGACAGAAGTGGTCGTGAGAGGAGTCGTAAATACGGGGATGGGAATAGATGTGGGAGGGGGGATGATCGCCTAGGTTGGGGTGAAGGATGTGTGGATGGGTGGGATGGTGGAGGAGAAGAGTGTGATGGGGGAGGTGACGATCATCGAGGTGGTGAAGGTGGTGGTGAGGGGTGTGGTGTGGGTGGTGGTGGTCCGTGGAGGTGAGTGAGAAGATGGAGGATGGCGGCCACGTTCCTCTCAAGCACGAGGAAATGTGGGTGAGTGAGAAAGGAGGATGGTGATGGGTCTGAGGGGATAGAGGACCTGGCAAGATCACGGAGAGCAGCGACCTCGGCCTCGAGAGCAAGACGAGCTGAGGCCTGGCGGTGACCAAAAGAAGTGGACTGACGTGAAGAGGAAGTGGTGCCGGGAAGTGATGTGGAAGTAGTGACAACGGCAGTGGTCATGCCGGCACTGGACACAAGGCCGGAGATGGCCACAGAAAGATCCTCAGCAGTGATAGGGCCAGGAGCACGGGTGGTGTATTGGGAGGAGGACGTGTTTGTTTGCGTCTCTTTCGAGACGGTTCCTCTTCCCGCATGATACCCTTCCCCTTATCACGATCCTGGGCCATAGTGGGTGCGTGAGTGTGATGCAAATGAGTGCAGTATATGATAAAAGCATGCACACACAACAATCAAGCAAGATGATATTCTAGGGTAAAAAGTAAACTTTAGCAATGGAGCGAAGTTACCCAGCAAAGGTTGGAGTTCCTTGCTTGAAATAGACCCCAATACCGTGCAATCGGACGGAGTGTGGAGCCGCGGCACTTCTCTTCAGCGAAAAATCTGAAAATGGGGGATTAGGGTTTGAGAAATCGAAATGGGGGAAAGAAAGAGAGGGAGAGAGAACGATGGAGAGATGGGACGGGGTAGGGTGATGGAGAGGCTAGATGGGGAGTGGAGGTCGTGGGACAGGTTTTTCGGCCGTTGGGAAGTCGGGGAAGACGAAACGACGACGGAAACGGCGAGATCGGGCGAAGAAATGAACGGTCAGGCGGGGGTTTATTTATAGGGTTTAAGTCGAACCGATCGGGTGAGTTGTCACCCGATCGGTTGACTTTTAGGTCTAGATTTTCAGCTGAAGAAACGCTACAGGCGAACCGGTCGGTTGATAACTCACCCGATCGGTTGGCCGCTCCACAAATTTTTCCAAATGTTTGGTACAGCTCACCCGGTCTGTCACCCGGTCTCTCTTCGTATCAATCGATCGGTTGATCATTTCAGCCCCAGTTCACCCGGTCTGTCACCCGGTCTCGGCTGGCTTCACCCGATCGGTTCGTTTAGTGACTGATACGGCTGGCAGCTGATACATCCCAACCGATCGGGTGAATTATCAACCGATCGGTTGAGGCCTTGTTTTCTGCAAAAGTGCGCAAACGGCCTTAGTCCCTCAACGGAAGTTCTTGCGGCTGAATTTATTTACTAAAAATAGACGAAATAAAGTTAAAAGTAGTTCTAAAAATTGGAAACAAAGGTTTAGAGCTTGGGTTGCCTCCCATGAAGCGCTTTTGTTTAACATCGTTAGCTCGACGCCCATTGATGATGTTCAAGGTGGGCGATACGGGTGATGCCCAAAGTCTGGTATCGCTTCAATTTCACAGTTGGTAGGTTTTGGTGTAGCCGATGGCGACAAGAAAACTTGCTCGACTACACTCCCTTTGTTGACGGGGTCCAGGGGCTTCTCTTTCGTGTTGGCGTCCACCGCCACTCGCTTAAGGATCCGGATCTCATCCCCGGTGAGCCCCATGGGCTCTTTGCCTTTTCTCCTCGTAGGAGGAGCTTTTGGGAATCCGGGAGGGATCACATATCGGGGGAACGCCTCATCAGCAACTTCTTTCTTTGGCGAGCCAACTTGCTCTCCAAGATCTCCCAAGTGGTCGAGGGGATTTCTCGAGAGAATTTCCCAGGAGCTCGCCTCCACAGCTCTCTCTTCTTCCAACTCCAGCACATTGCATATTTGATCGTCCGGGGGATCGGGGTGCTTCATCGACAACCCCAAGTCAAACTCGACTTTCTCGGTGCCGACGTTTAGGGAAAGTTTCCCGTTCTTCACATCGATTAATACGCCGGCAGTGGCCATGAAAGGCCGTCCAAGAATGATGGAGGTGTGTGCATCCTCAGGCATGTCCATGACAACGAAGTCCACATGCACATGCACCCCTCTGACATTGACAGGAAGGTCATCAGCAACACCCACCGGATACTTTACCGAACGGTCTGCAAGCTGTAGGGTCATTCCGGTGGGCTCCAATTCACCCATTCCTATCCTCTTATACAGTGACAAGGGCATCAAACTGACGCTCGCTCCAAGATCGACGAGCGCACGATGTATCTTTACCTCTTCGATCGCACAAGGGATAGAGAAGCTCCCCGGGTCCTTAAGCTTAGGAGGATTTGCTCGTTGGATAAGAGCACTACATTCTGCCGTCAGAACGACCTTCTCTTTTCTCGATCCTCGTGTCACCAAGTCCTTCAGAAATTTGGCGTAGGAGGGGATCGTCTCGATAGCTTTGAGGAAGGGGATTTGCAAGCTCAGATCTTTGACCATGGCAAAGAATTTGCCATACTTCTCATCTATTTTGGCTTGGGCAAGCCGTTGTGGAAAAGGCACAACGGGCTTGAATACATTGAGGCTCCCTTCCTCATCCTTTTTCTTCTCCTCTCCATGGACTCCCTCTGGAGAAGTTGGCTTTGGCGACGAAGCACCGTCGTCATTTAATTTTTCAATTGGTCGTTCCACGACCAACGGTTCTTTCGGTTCTTTGGGGGGCACTCTCGTGGGGATTTGCATTCCGCTCCTCAAGACGATAGCGGACACGTTCGCATGTTTATGCGTGAGTGCCAAGGTTTGATTAGCCCCCCCTCGGGTTCACTTCAGGCTGTGGCGGTAATAGATTCTGCGGTCTCTGAAGGTTCGCCACTTGTAACCCCAGCTGGGTCACCTGATCAGTGAGGACTCTCTGTCCCATCTCCAGCTTCAGATTTATCTTCTCCTGGTTGGCGATGTATTGAGTCAAGAGGGACTCAACCGGAGAGATGGCCCTTTGCTGGCCATATTGTTACTGGATGGGCTGCTGATTCCTTGGAGCATATTGTTGGTATTGTTGTGGAGGTTGCTGCTGCTGAAATTGCTGCTGCTGAAATTGCTGCTGAGGCCTAGCCGGCTGATATATCTGTTGTTGTTGCTGAGTCGGCTGTTGATAAGGCGCCCGGTAGCTAAGGTTGGGATGATTCCAGTTGTTAGAAGAGTTGGCCGGGTTGGAGTTGGTTCGTGGTGTAAAAGGCGCATTCCCCATAGGATTGTAAAATAATGCGCTCGCCTGATCCAACGGTGGTGAGATGTCACCACCGTCGAATTTTCCAAAAATGTAACGGCCACTTTCCGATCGTATATGTTTTTAGCGCGTAGCCGTGTACGTGTGCATTTGTGTATTTGAATTTTTATTACTGATTTCCGTAGTTCAGACACGCGACCGAACCCCGTATTCACGACCCTCTCGGAGGCGCGAGCGCCCTGGTATTTTCTTGGTAATTTTTGGACATCGAGTGTTAAATTTGCAATAATAACACTACTTATTAATAAATTTTTAATTTAGAATTCAAATTATAAAACGTTTTGTTTTTTTTAATGTGTGCTGTATGTGTTGTTAAGGGAGGTAATCAAATCATTATTTTATTTCCAACCGTTACCCCTAATCCTAAATAGTCATTAAGCAAAAAAAAAACATAAGTGTTGAGATTCCTAGAGGCTATGCGTTACTTTTTATGCATATACATATCGTTAGTAATACCTTTAGAGCCCAAGCCTTGACTAATTGCTATTAAAGACCTATCACTACGTTTAGTCTTTTATAAAGGAAATCAAAAAAAAAAGAGAAACTGTTAATCAAATCCCATCACAACCGTACCATGCGATTCTCTCTCCCCCAAATCAAGCAACCACCACTTCCGTCTCACCCACGTTCTCTCTCTCTCCTCTATATATTTTTTATTCAACCTAAATAACCCTAGGCTAAGGGAGAACAGCAGCCTGTCAATTGTTTTTAAACCCAGTTCGAAAGTCCCGTACTCTTCCTCATCTCTCTATCTCCCTGTACCCAACGGAGCAGCAGCCCCGCCGCCGGCGGCATCCCCTCTGACCTCGGAGCCTCCCTCAACCACCCCGAACCGCCTTCCTCCCCTCGCGCAAGCAGCCGCCATCGCCTGCTGTGATTACCGACCGTCGCCCGCCTTTTAAGATTGCTGCAACCTCCCTCTCCGGCGACATCCCTCCCGCACCGGCCACCGCCTATTTTCGACACCCCTCGCCTCCCCTCGTTTTCCTCCGTCACCGAAGCACATGCCGATCACCCTCGTCTCCGGCGCATTGACTCCGCCGCCCGCCGCTCTTCGCACACAGACAGTAGCAGCGACAGCTGCGTTTTCCGGCACCTCCCTTCATCGCCTCAGGAGACCATCGCTGCCCTGCGTCACGTGTTGCCTTTTCCACTGCGACGACGATGCCTGAGCCTCTCCTCGATCTCCCCACGAGCCCCGTCGTTGGAGCCGCTCAGCCTGACGTCGAACCGCGCTTCTCTGCCACCTGCATGCAACGGCAATGGAGAGGAACGACGGGCTGGGTTAATACGTGAGTTGTCCTCTCATTGCTTGGAATTTATTATATACGTGGTTAGGTTATATATAATAGTAATATATATAGCTTATATACAGGTTACACAGTCTTAATAATATATTATCTTTATGAAACCTTTGAATTACGTGTTATATAATGTTTTAGACTTTATTTTGCAAATATACAGTATATTGGCTCTTAGGTTAGCTTAATACTTTGCAAAACAGTAAATTATAAGTAGTAGTTATGAGTATATATATTTATATGAGTTGGGTAAATAATACTGTTAAGGATTCTCAGGGTTGGTATTAATCTTATGGTGCAGATAACCACGTCTCCCACCGCGATCCATCGCCGTTACCAGTTCCGACGTTGAACTCACACGCGACCGTCAGACCAGGTTGGTCCCCTAACTCGTAGCAAACCAACACCGTAGCAAAACTGAACCCTAACTAAAAATCGAACAACTATAACTAAATTTACTTTTCCGCACCAGTAAAACACTGCTCACTATAGAAATCGACAATCGGACAATTATTTCTGTGCACATAGGGTAGTGGTCGATTTAGGTTGATAAAACATCAAAATGTGACTTGTGACAATTTGGATAGTCCTGATAACCTAGAAATGAACCTAAATAGGATTTACTGAAAACGCGACCTGACACCGTCACCATGACCTGTTTCAGACGGACTTCCGCGGACGAGACGCTTGGACGAGACGCTTGGACGAGACGCCCCATACAGACGACACACTCGCCACCGCAGGCAAGTGTACTCACTTGCGATTTGACTGTGCCTTAGTTCCAGTTGTAGAACTGTTAGATTGTGTGTGATGAGAACCGGACGTGAAATGATAGCGTCCGGGACGACCCGTGACGGCTCAGACTTGACGACGAAGTCTGAGCCTGACGACAATGAACTGCTGACAACATAGGACTATCTTGTGTGTGCGTGCGTGTGGACACCCTAGAATAACTTTCCCTACACTTGTCATGTCGTGTCCTGTCACACAAAAAAAGCCTGCGGGCGTTTCGGATGCTTCCCTCCGCGGAAGTGATCCCCGTGATACAAAAAGCCTTCGTGCGTTTCGGATGCTCTCCATGTGAGAGTGATCCCCGTGACTGTTACCAAAAAGCCTGCGGGCGTTTCGGATGCTTCCCTCCGCGGAAGTGATCCCCGTGATACAAAAAGCCTTCGTGCGTTTCGGATGCTCTCCATGCGAGAGTGATCCCCGTGACTGTTACCAAAAAGCCTGCGGGTGTTTCGGATGCTTTCCTTGCGGAAGTGATCCCTGTTATACAAAAAGCCTTCGGGCGTTTCGGATGCTTTCCTTGCGGAAGTGATCCCTGTTATACAAAAAGCCTTCGGGCGTTTCGGATGCTTCCCTAGCGGAAGTGATCCCTGTACTTCTTGTCCTGAGTTCCTGGGTTGGGGTAGGGTTGAGCGTGCGCACGGCAAGAGGGTCTGATCCCCCTCGAACCGTAAGGCGTAAACCCTTCGTGTCACACTTGTCTTGTCTTGTCCCGTCCTGTTTGTCCTGTCTTGTCCTGTCACGTCCCGTCTTGTCTTGACACCTGTAGGTTAGTCCCCGTAGTCGGTAGCACACGCTACGACTACTACTTGTCCCGTTTTACTTTCCTGCTGCGTTACTTCCTGTCGTGTTACTCTGTTATAACCACAGCATGCTAATCAACCAGTAAACTGTTGTGTAAAAGAACCTCAGCATGTTAATCAACCAGTAAACCGTTGTTTAAAGTTCGGTGCACTTGCAGTGAAGTCTAACCCTTCTTGTAGACTTTACCTGACGTACAGTTCCTTTTTCTTGGGTGCTGTACGTCAGGTGCTCAGCCAGAGTTCGTGGACGAGGCAGACGCACTGGAGCACGAGGAGCCGAGGACGTTGATCCAGAGTTCGTGCCTGACGAGGATCAGACCTTGAGGTCTTTTAGCCGCCACTTTCAGAGGTTTTTAGGTTTGTTTTTAAAACTTTTGTTGCCACGCTTAGGCTTCTTTTTAGACTTTGTACTTGTCGGATATTATATCTCTAATTTAATGAACGCATCTTCCTTTCCGTACTTTCTGTTGTTTCGAACTATAATAATGCAAGAACCTGAAACAATTTTTCAAATGGTACCTCTACAGACGCTTATTGGGTCTGAGCTTCTAAAGCTCTGGCCTAAGCGGGCCTCGTCACGTTCCTCTTCCGTCCATTTTGGGAAGCGGGACGTGACAGGTTTTAGTGGTGGCCCATGCAGGTCTTGCAAAAGTTCGGAACAATAAAAGTACCGCATTCATTTAATATCCACGTACAAGTCTGAATTAGTTTCCCAGTCTTAGATAGTAGGAAGACTTAGGTAGACGTCCCAATTTGATAGTCTGACGCCTTGGTTAGGAATTAGTCGTCCTCATCCTAGAATATCTTAGCAGCCCACTTGACTCTGACCGTGTTAGATTCTAGAGTCCTTTTTTTTAGTCGTTCGCTCAGTCCCATCAACTTCGGGCCCAACAGAACTAACCTGGATTCTCTTAGGAACCTTATCTTTAGATCCCGATTATAGACTAGCTCATTAGGAAGTCTTAGAGCTGAGTTATCCTAATCTTCAGATGACCCGATAAATAGGACCCCTGACTTCTATCGTCTCTGATCATTACACTTCTGCGTTATCGATCGTAGGGTCCCATCGTAGCCTCCTTGCATCTTATTCTATGTGTAACCACCATGCGATCATTTTCCTTCTCCCGATTCGCGTGATCGTTTCCGGACGATTATCGTTGATCCTTCGAATCCCTTCCTTGACCAATCCTGCATCCTTTAAAAGTATTTTCGAAATTCATTATTAAATTCTCCGCCCAATTTGACATCTTTGAAAATTTTTATTAATTATTTAAAATTTCTTACTTTCGGTTGAGTTAAAATTCTTTCGCAAAAATTTGAAACCTTTCGGTCGTAAAAGTTTTAAGTTACGGTCTCGTACTTATTTTCGAATCAGTAACCATCGTATCTTAGTTTTAAAACTTTGTTACCATTTCGGGAATTCAATATATCATTTTTCTAACCTACGAAATTTATTTTTAACCATTTACGTACGTACTTTAGAATATTTTTCTAAAACAAAGGGGGATTTTTAAATTTCTTTACATATAAACATCCCTATGTTCATCGTGCTCATACTCCAAGGATCCTTGTTTAAATTTATTTTCATTTGCAAGACAATCGCTACATTATCCTACTTTTATTCCTTCATCTAAATTTTTCCAAATCGTAATAATTTTACTATCTACTCCTTTTCCCCACTTATTTTTATAAGAGTATAAAGTATACGATATCATATTTTACCCGTAATTCTCCCGTCATCAATCTAATTATTTTGAAGAATATTTTTCGTTCCATCCAACCAACTATCTCCTTGCCCCGCCTTACTTGAACTCGTTCTATCCGATTTATTTCGTTATACTTTTGGTTTCTGTTCCCTTTATTTTGCGTAGATACTAGCCCTTGTAGTTGTCCATGATATCTCCAGTTTAGGAGTAGGCCCTTTGGTAGGTGATGTCGTTGTGGTGCGTGAGTATAGGTAGAGTGTGTTGACCTGTATGCGTGTGTCATCTTTAGGATCCTGATAATTGCCTTTTGTGTCTTGAATGTGCACTCAGTGTTAACCATGATATGATTGAAGTTGTCTGAATGACGGTATTCATACGTATATGGATAGGGTCATAGCAGGCAATTTCCTTAGACGTAGTTTTTCGCGATTATAGAATAGCTTAACTCTGACTGCATGTGATTGTATCAAACTTTTGTTTTCTTTTAAACCAAATCTTTAAAAGTTTTGAAACTAGCCCATAGGATCACAAATCACTTATCCTCCCTCACCCATTACCGCAGCTCCACATGTTTTTTTCCAAATGTTTTAAAATATTTCATTGGCCTTAAGTCTCTCTATCTCTTCTCGTATTTCTCCCTTAAGAAATTTCTTCGTGTTTTTGGTTGTTATATTATTTGGGACTAGCTATTATCATTATAGGATTTTGTTTGCGGTTAGACTCAGGGAGAGATGAGTTTTGTTATAGCAATGATTAATTGATTTTTGGAACACCAGGATGTTGGATTAAAATTTCTTTCGGATAAAAAGAATGAGCTGTCCAGGACTTATTTATAATACCGATGTGAGGCAGACTCAATGGAGAATTCTGATTGAATGAAATTATATGTGAGGAGATAATAACTTATCAGACTTGAGGCTTAGACGGGTGGTAGATAGGAGTAACTGCGGAGAATAGTATGAGTTAGGGTGATCATGAGATTGAGTAGAGTTTTTTAGCATCGAGACTTGATTGTTGAGTTGACGAGAGAAGACATTGGGAGTAACACGACGCGTTGAGATAAATGGATGGTTAGGTAGTCGGACTTAATATTGCTTGGGATTAGTTATAGTAGGTAGGTTGAGATGAGATCTTTATAGTCCAAATTATTTTGATGGATAAAATTATGGGAAGATATGACAAGAATATAAATAGAAGACATGAAGATTGTTGATTTGTGAAGGTATTATAGGATAGACAAAGTTTTTGTCTTGGATTGGTGGTTGACTAGAATCTCATTTTGGAGATTTATTAATATTGCGAAGAGATCGAGAAATTTGAAGATGTTACTGAGCGATGATGTTTAGTGGAACGGTATGGAATGAGAAGGTGAATATTATCCTTTTATGAGAATTTGGAGATGGGAATTTGAGCGGAAATGTGGATCTATAATCAAGTGCTAGGATGCGATTCTGGTCGTGACATTATCCAGTGAAAAGACGGTAATGATGAATTGTTGTGGAACGCTAGTTGAAGTTGTAGGATTAGCTATTAGTATGTGGAATATGAGAGTTGCGTGTATAAGGGTATATAGATATTATTGTATAAGTGATTCCGAGGACGGAATCATTTCTAAGGTGGGTAGAATGTAACGGCCACTTTCCGATCGTATATGTTTTTAGCGCGTAGCCGTGTACGTGTGCATTTGTGTATTTGAATTTTTATTACTGATTTCCGTAGTTCAGACACGCGACCGAACCCCGTATTCACGACCCTCTCGGAGGCGCGAGCGCCCTGGTATTTTCTTGGTAATTTTTGGACATCGAGTGTTAAATTTGCAATAATAACACTACTTATTAATAAATTTTTAATTTAGAATTCAAATTATAAAACGTTTTGTTTTTTTTAATGTGTGCTGTATGTGTTGTTAAGGGAGGTAATCAAATCATTATTTTATTTCCAACCGTTACCCCTAATCCTAAATAGTCATTAAGCAAAAAAAAAAACATAAGTGTTGAGATTCCTAGAGGCTATGCGTTACTTTTTATGCATATACTTATCGTTAGTAATACCTTTAGAGCCCAAGCCTTGACTAATTGCTATTAAAGACCTATCACTACGTTTAGTCTTTTATAAAGGAAATCAAAAAAAAAAGAGAAACTGTTAATCAAATCCCATCACAACCGTACCATGCGATTCTCTCTCCCCCAAATCAAGCAACCACCACTTCCGTCTCACCCACGTTCTCTCTCTCTCCTCTATATATTTTTTATTCAACCTAAATAACCCTAGGCTAAGGGAGAACAGCAGCCTGTCAATTGTTTTTAAACCCAGTTCGAAAGTCCCGTACTCTTCCTCATCTCTCTATCTCCCTGTACCCAACGGAGCAGCAGCCCCGCCGCCGGCGGCATCCCCTCCGACCTCGGAGCCTCCCTCAACCACCCCGAACCGCCTTCCTCCCCTCGCGCAAGCAGCCGCCATCGCCTGCTGTGATTACCGACCGTCGCCCGCCTTTTAAGATTGCTGCAACCTCCCTCTCCGGCGACATCCCTCCCGCACCGGCCACCGCCTATTTTCGACACCCCTCGCCTCCCCTCGTTTTCCTCCGTCACCGAAGCACATGCCGATCACCCTCGTCTCCGGCGCATTGACTCCGCCGCCCGCCGCTCTTCGCACACAGACAGTAGCAGCGACAGCTGCGTTTTCCGGCACCTCCCTTCATCGCCTCAGGAGACCATCGCTGCCCTGCGTCACGTGTTGCCTTTTCCACTGCGACGACGATGCCTGAGCCTCTCCTCGATCTCCCCACGAGCCCCGTCGTTGGAGCCGCTCAGCCTGACGTCGAACCGCGCTTCTCTGCCACCTGCATGCAACGGCAATGGAGAGGAACGACGGGCTGGGTTAATACGTGAGTTGTCCTCTCATTGCTTGGAATTTATTATATACGTGGTTAGGTTATATATAATAGTAATATATATAGCTTATATACAGGTTACACAGTCTTAATAATATATTATCTTTATGAAACCTTTGAATTACGTGTTATATAATGTTTTAGACTTTATTTTGCAAATATACAGTATATTGGCTCTTAGGTTAGCTTAATACTTTGCAAAACAGTAAATTATAAGTAGTAGTTATGAGTATATATATTTATATGAGTTGGGTAAATAATACTGTTAAGGATTCTCAGGGTTGGTATTAATCTTATGGTGCAGATAACCACGTCTCCCACCGCGATCCATCGCCGTTACCAGTTCCGACGTTGAACTCACACGCGACCGTCAGACCAGGTTGGTCCCCTAACTCGTAGCAAACCAACACCGTAGCAAAACTGAACCCTAACTAAAAATCGAACAACTATAACTAAATTTACTTTTCCGCACCAGTAAAACACTGCTCACTATAGAAATCGACAATCGGACAATTATTTCTGTGCACATAGGGTAGTGGTCGATTTAGGTTGATAAAACATCAAAATGTGACTTGTGACAATTTGGATAGTCCTGATAACCTAGAAATGAACCTAAATAGGATTTACTGAAAACGCGACCTGACACCGTCACCATGACCTGTTTCAGACGGACTTCCGCGGACGAGACGCTTGGACGAGACGCTTGGACGAGACGCCCCATACAGACGACACACTCGCCACCGCAGGCAAGTGTACTCACTTGCGATTTGACTGTGCCTTAGTTCCAGTTGTAGAACTGTTAGATTGTGTGTGATGAGAACCGGACGTGAAATGATAGCGTCCGGGACGACCCGTGACGGCTCAGACTTGACGACGAAGTCTGAGCCTGACGACAATGAACTGCTGACAACATAGGACTATCTTGTGTGTGCGTGCGTGTGGACACCCTAGAATAACTTTCCCTACACTTGTCATGTCGTGTCCTGTCACACAAAAAAAGCCTGCGGGCGTTTCGGATGCTTCCCTCCGCGGAAGTGATCCCCGTGATACAAAAAGCCTTCGTGCGTTTCGGATGCTCTCCATGCGAGAGTGATCCCCGTGACTGTTACCAAAAAGCCTGCGGGCGTTTCGGATGCTTCCCTCCGCGGAAGTGATCCCCGTGATACAAAAAGCCTTCGTGCGTTTCGGATGCTCTCCATGCGAGAGTGATCCCCGTGACTGTTACCAAAAAGCCTGCGGGTGTTTCGGATGCTTTCCTTGCGGAAGTGATCCCTGTTATACAAAAAGCCTTCGGGCGTTTCGGATGCTTTCCTTGCGGAAGTGATCCCTGTTATACAAAAAGCCTTCGGGCGTTTCGGATGCTTCCCTAGCGGAAGTGATCCCTGTACTTCTTGTCCTGAGTTCCTGGGTTGGGGTAGGGTTGAGCGTGCGCACGGCAAGAGGGTCTGATCCCCCTCGAACCGTAAGGCGTAAACCCTTCGTGTCACACTTGTCTTGTCTTGTCCCGTCCTGTTTGTCCTGTCTTGTCCTGTCACGTCCCGTCTTGTCTTGACACCTGTAGGTTAGTCCCCGTAGTCAGTAGCACACGCTACGACTACTACTTGTCCCGTTTTACTTTCCTGCTGCGTTACTTCCTGTCGTGTTACTCTGTTATAACCACAGCATGCTAATCAACCAGTAAACTGTTGTGTAAAAGAACCTCAGCATGTTAATCAACCAGTAAACCGTTGTTTAAAGTTCGGTGCACTTGCAGTGAAGTCTAACCCTTCTTGTAGACTTTACCTGACGTACAGTTCCTTTTTCTTGGGTGCTGTACGTCAGGTGCTCAGCCAGAGTTCGTGGACGAGGCAGACGCACTGGAGCACGAGGAGCCGAGGACGTTGATCCAGAGTTCGTGCCTGACGAGGATCAGACCTTGAGGTCTTTTAGCCGCCACTTTCAGAGGTTTTTAGGTTTGTTTTTAAAACTTTTGTTGCCACGCTTAGGCTTCTTTTTAGACTTTGTACTTGTCGGATATTATATCTCTAATTTAATGAACGCATCTTCCTTTCCGTACTTTCTGTTGTTTCGAACTATAATAATGCAAGAACCTGAAACAATTTTTCAAATGGTACCTCTACAGACGCTTATTGGGTCTGAGCTTCTAAAGCTCTGGCCTAAGCGGGCCTCGTCACGTTCCTCTTCCGTCCATTTTGGGAAGCGGGACGTGACAAAAAACTTCGGATTCCACCGCATCAATCTGTTGTGTACCGGCGCCACCGGCGCCTACCATTAATGAGGAGATCTGGGTCGACAGCAAGTAAAACTTGCTGGATAATTTGTCGACGTCCTCGACTCTGTGGATGCCCCCAGATCTAGGTGTGGCTCTCTCGTCACACCACCGCTCATTGTTAGATGCCATATTTTCCAGAATCTGTCCGGCATCCTCTTCGCTTCTTGACATAAAGGACCCTCCAGCCGTGGCATCCATGGAATTTCAAATCGTCCCTCAGCCCATTATAGAACAGATTTATGATCTGCCACTTGGGGAGCTCATGGTGGGGACATCTCCGCTGCATCTCCTTGTATCTGGTCCAGGCTTCGTGCAGAGACTCGTGGCTGGCCTGGGAGAAGGTGGAGATCTCACTCCTCAGCTTCATGGTCTTCCCCGGAGGAAAGAACTTCGTTAGGAAAGCATTTGAGAGCTTCTCCCAGGTGTTGAATGTATTCAGGTCCTTCCCCCTAAGCCACAGCTTGGCCTTATCTCGCAGAGAGAAGGGGAATAGCTTCAGACGGATCGCCTCAGTTGTGACACCGTTTATCCGGAAGGTGTCACATTTATCCAAGAAGGAGTCCAAATGTTCAATGGGGCTCTCCATGGGTGCACCCGAAAATTGATCGTGCTGGATCCACCTCACCAAAGATGGCTTAAGCTCAAAGCTTTGGGCCGTAATAGCAGGAGGACAGATGGCGGAGGTGGACTCGATGGATGGCATCGAGTACTCCATCAGGGACTTGTGAGGTGGGGTGTTCTCCCCCATGGTTTTAGGATCCTCTCTTCTTCGCTTCTCGGCGGCCAAATGCCTTAGGGTGGCGTTTATCTCTGGATCAACGGGAATCAAGTCGTCGAGACTTCTTGAACTCCTACGCATGAAAAACAACAAACACCCGTGAAGCGAAAAGTGGAAAAGAAACAGATAAGATAAAAAAATAAAAAATAAAAATAAGAAAATAAAGAGGAAAAACACGAATGCGAAAATTATCGCAAGGTAGGGATGAGAGCTAGACACAAGGGTTCATGAAATCCTAAAATAACAAGCACGTTGCCTCCCCGGCAACGGCGCCATAAAGCTTGACGTCCCCTGCTTTGTGCGTGTTTGATGTGTGCAATAATATGATTGGGGGGCGTGAGATTTAAATATTTGTAACCGCAAGCGCACGGTGTTGTAGTGTGGCTTGGGGGTCGAACTCAGGGAGGCGTGGATGTGCTTGTGTCAAGAAGGATCAAATTCACCCCATGGGCGAGCTAGCCTGAATCGGATAAATGGTTGTCACAGTAAATGGAATGCAAGGGATAAACAATATAAAGGGAAAACCCGGGACTTTGGTTTCCACCCTATCGTGCGATTCTCGCCGATACGGCCGACGGGTAGGATAACGATCGGAATTAGGGTCTAATGGTGAGACGTTGCCTCTGAAAGTGGTACCAGCGTCCCGTGGGCCCGATATTCCGGTCGGTGCCCAGGATGATACACCGGACTTCCCGGGTTTGGTCAGTGGGCACTCCCGTGTCCATTAACACTGACCGACTCCGGGAGCACTAAGTTCGCAACGATAACTCCCAACGTCTCATCCTGCCACTCCCGCGTGCTAGAATTCGATGTCACGCTAAGGGCGTGAGATATGGCTAGAGAGTCAACCGCCAAGTTTATTCCCCCTTGGTCCAATGGTCAAAGGCGGTCTTTTTCCCGCCGATGATAATAAAACACCCCGCGTAACCGTTAGATTCCTAATCCCTATCAATTTCCTAGTCTTATGGACGCATCGGGAAGAACCCACGAAGGGGTTTCCACCAAAATCCCAGATTTGGGAACTACTCACACATATTTAGTAAAAAGCGATCTAAAGTAAAATCGATCGTAAAAATCATGATCAGGCGATTAAAAAGCAGTAAGAGAAATGCTAATAACACTATATTAAAGTTTAACAAAGATCAGAAAACTTACAAATATCTGAAAAATTACAGCCGTCAAGAAAGAGAAAAAACAGCAAAAAATAACTACTCTCGTTTCTGGAAAACCTAGGGGTCCTATATATAGAATACGAAATCACCCAATCGGGTGAAAAGTCACCTGATCGAGTGACCTGCTTCATTTCTTCGGCAGCGCAGAATAGGATTCCACCCAGTCACCACTGCACGGTCGGTTGAAGGTTGAAGTTGATCGATTGGATCTTCGTGCCATCGGGTGAACCGGTCGGTTGATCTCTCCGTGTCGTGGCTTCGGAGAATTGGCTACAGGTGAACCGATCGAGTGAAAGTCACCCGATCGGTTGGCATTCAGCGTCAGAATTCCAGAGAGTTGGGGCGTTTGAACCGGTCACTGAACCGACCGGGTGACTTCTTGGCCGCTCCAACTTGTGTCCGGGTGGTGCACGCGTGCATCACCCGATCGGTTGGAAATGACCAACCGGTCGGGTGAGGGGCTGAAAGATGCGATCTTCGTCGTTTGACCCCCTGGATCACGCATGACTCCTCCCGTTGCTCCGGGGACTAATGGTATCGTCGTTTTATGTCCCCTACGTCGGTAAAATCCTGCAAAATACGAAAAACACGGAAAAGTGAAAGAAAACAAGAAAACACGAAAAAACGAATATAAGACGGTGGTAAATAATGGAAAAACACGGAAGAAAACATGCGCAAATATATGAAATATAAACACACGTCAATATGACTCCCTATATGATTTTTACCTTTAGCCACTTATGATCATGAGTGTGCTCATCCAAATCATAATGACTAGCCTATTCAGACCTTTATTTTATGTCTAGCTTAACTTACGCCGGCGCTTGATGTATTCACGACATGACGATTTGGGTCAAAGCTCGACTACATCATATGTATTAAGAAGTTAGTTTCTATAAGGTTGCTATGTCACAGCTTTAGTGTGCGCAATAACTGTAACATGGATCCTATAGTTGCCAAACTCTAAAACAAGGAGGGCTACGTTTTATCTTGAAAAAGATTATTAACGTATTAGACTAAGGTATAGTCGAGGGTGTCATATAATCATGATTCACGTCATTGCAGTCCAGGGACACGGCCAGGGAATTGACTAAGCCAGGATCATTTTTCCACAGTTTAGCTCGGGTGATCCAACAAACTTAGCCAAGCACATTGACCGGATCATGGTCCATTGAATGAAACTTATCATTTATATGCGTGCCAGAGACTAAAAGGCTTTTATTAGAACTAGTTAATCCCATCAACTAGTGAATCCTTAAAATTCAAAATTTTATGGATTTGTTAATAACTTTTATTAAGTCATTATTAACTATAAGAAATGATTTATTGAGGTGCTATCCTAATCGTGTATTAGGCATTTAAAACAATTTTAAATCATTATAAAATCAATCTAAAAATTATCTTATAATTATTAGACAGCTTTTAATGGCTAACCTAACAAGGTTTTCTTGTGTTATCAAATAAGCAAGAATAAAACATAACCATTTAGAATTTACAACTTAATTAAATCACTGAAATTAAGGTCATAATTATCTCATAATTAACTTTATGTTTCTCAATAAACATAACATGCAAATCAGCAGCATTAGATCAGTGTAGATATGACTCTGATACCAATGTTAGGTTTTTTCAAGGACCCTTATGGCATATTTCTTTGCCTGTACTACGTTGGACGGACATTAGAATAAAAAACATGCAGAGGAAACATTATTAAATGCTTTAATAATAATAACCCTAAGGAATCATGCACCCTAGCAAGAATAATCTACTAAGGGTTGGGTCCGACCAAACCGAAGAAAGATCTAAACTACAGCAAATATAAATAATACCGACTTACCCAGAACTTTGCTTGCACCGGCAAAGTGTACCGAACCGTGTCTCGAGCCGTATCTTGCCCTGAGCTGAACCAGTTCCCGAACCGAATCGTGCATTCGAGCCAATTACTTGCCGTAGAAATTTCACTTGAGCAGACCCACGTCAAAGACTTCTGAATCAGATCCAAACATCCTCGTCGTCTTGCTAGGACTCGATTGGAGGATCGGAAGAAATATAAGAGGAGGAATAATTTAAGTCGTAGATCAAGCGTGCTCAAGAATTTAGAGCTCCTCGAATCAGAGACTTGGTTCAATTTTTCTCAGGGGTGTCGACCCCTATTTATATAGGGAGCCAGACCCACTTGCTCGTCACACGATCAATGTAGGACTATTAAAGTTTAGGAGAATAAATTAAGTTAGTTTGCCTTTCTCAAAGGCTAAACTTCAACTAATTTTATCTCCCTCACCGTTGAGCTTCAAAAGTGATACAACCTATCATTTCGAAGAGCTATGAACGGTGAATGCATAGGAACAAACGATGACACATTCCGACTTCGTTTGACCCCTCAAACAATTGCTCAAATTTGAGCAAAAAAGTCACAATTTATAGCCGTTATCGAGGGTTTCAAAACCCCTAGAAACTAGCCCCAAGATGGGGCCCACAGTAGTGCAGGCATGCTGGGAAGCACGCCCGCCTGGGCTTGCAAGCGCACCCACCCACTTTACGGGCCGGCCCCGCATCAACTGTGCGGGTACGCCCGCCCGCCAAGCGAGCGGGCCCTGCTGGGTCACAACGAGCACGCCCACCCACCTAGCAGGCTGGCCCACTGGCCCTTGCGGGTGGGCTAGAGAGCAGGCAGGTGCCATCCCACCCGCTTGTGTGGGTCCGACCCACGTTGGCCCCTATTTCTGCTGTTTTCGTGTTTCTAGGCTCGTTTGAGCCCCGATTCAAACACGGTTTCTCCCTCTGTCTTACTCAGGAAATCCCCTTCAATCCCATGCATCTATTGATACCAAGTATTAGTCCCGAATGCTAAACTCTTTAGCTTTAATCTCACAACTTACTTGTGAGCCTAATTATTCCATTGCATCGAATGCATTCCTCTTAACATTCTCCCAATTACTAAGACGTAAATACTACTCGGTGTGAGATCCTACGGCCTGATCATACTACAGTTTGGGACTCGAAATCCCTAGACGACAATAACCACGAGCAGTAGTTGTCGTCCCTGTTTCGGCATCATAATTACATGATTGACTTGTCGACAGAAAATGTCATCGGGATCACACTGACTGTGTCCGTGACGAATACCGCAGTTTTAGTCTATTCGTCTTAACTATGTCACTGCATAGCCTAGGGTATGGTAAACTGTCTACCCCACTAGCTAGCACTAGCTAGTATCTTTCGGTTCTCTGGTATATACATGTTGTACTTCCTACAACATACCTTGGCCAAGGTTTTACCAAGAACCGTACTAAGCCTACGACACTAACTTCCCATTAACGGAAGAGAAGAATGCTCTCTTGATCATTACTCACCTTGTACGCTTCAAGTGTCACCCGGCCTAATACCTTACAGCAGGCCGAGCCTCGAAGCTAGATCATAGATCTAAGTGGCACTGTTCACGCACATGTTTGTATAATGATCTAAAGTCCTAAGGACCAACTTGCCTATCATCACTAGAGAGTTATTAATGACAGTTAGTTAATATTTAACCATATGATAACTCTTTGTTTGGTTCGTTCGGTGGACTCATTCTCTAATGAGCACATGTGTCTTGTCTCCGACTTCACTAAGTTGAATGATTATTAGATCATCAAGAAAAAGACACAATGGTCTGTCCGATGTGTCGATATCCCTATTTCAACGCATCTATGACCATGAACGTTTTAAGACTCAAGCTTCTATCGGTCAGACATTTCTCATAATCACGATCTCTATCTCGGAACATGTATGACCTTACTATGAGTCTAAGGAAATTATCTAAGCAACATATTAATAGAAAATTTACTCAGACAATTGATATCAGAAAGCATAGATAAATTGCCTCGAGGGCATACATCTCTCAACACATTGGAGAATGAGTTTACTGAACGACCCAACGAGAGTTATCACATGGTCAACATAACTCATTTGTCAGTGATAACTCTCTGTGATGATAGGCTGCTTGGTACTTAGACTTAAGGTCATTGTACGAACCTGTATGTGAACGGTGTCACTTAGATTTCTAACCTTGCTTCGAGGCAGGGCCTGTCGAAAGGTATTTGGTTGGGTGACACTTGAAGTGTGTGAGAAGAGTAATGACAAAGAGAGAATTCGTCTCTCCCGTTATGGGGAGTTAGTGTCGCATGTGTTGGTTCGGTCTTTAATGAAAAACTTTGGGCAAAGTATGTTGGAAGAAGTCCAACATTATTTGACTAAAGACCGATGAAAACTAACCAAGTTCAAGCTATTGGGGTTGACAGTTTGACCGTACCCTAGGCTTGACTAGGTGACATAGTTTTGACGTTGAGACTATAACTACGGTATTCATCATGAACATAGTCAGGGTGGTCCCGATAATACTCATGTCAATGAGTTAACCACATAATTATGATACCAAAACAGGGACGGCACATGCTGCTCGTGGCCTCTGCCGTATGAGGTTTCGAACCCTACCTGTAGTAGGGTCAGGCTGTAGGGTCTCATGTAGAGTGAGACCTTTGTCAAGTAATATGTAGAAATTAGGGAGAAAATGCATTTGATGCAAGGGATGGAAAACTGCAAAGTTTTTGCAATTTTCTCCTGCCTTCGGGATAAATGATCCTAAGTTCAAGTGGGAGATGTTGTGGGATGTATGCCCTCAGTTCATTTGTATTAGATGCAAATGGATTTTATGAGTCGCAAAGAGTTTGCGATGTAAGTTTTAATATTTAGAATGTGGGATATTGCATTTGATGCGATAGAAATATGAAATATATTATAAATCGTTTACAAATATATTTGACGATAAGTGCATAGAAATGAAGGGGTTTTTTTCACGAAAGTCGAGGAGAAAACCGCGCTCAAATCAGATTCCAAAAGGGCTCAATAAGTCTATTTAAAAGCAGTTTTAAATAGAACACAAACTAGCCCGTTAAAAAGGCCCAGAATTTTTTTTAAAAGAAAAAAACAATAGGATGCTGAATTAAGGTCCAGCCCAAAGGGCCGGGAAAATTTACCTCTCAGTGCCGACATTTGCACGCGCCTACGTAGGGACGCTAGTGCCCACCAGGGGCACGTGCTCTGCACGCGTCCGCTGGGCATGTGCAGGGCACGCACCCATGATGTCGCGTGTCTATGAGGCACCCGGGGGCATGTGCAGGGTGCGCGCGCGCACACACATAGATATATATATAGTGCCCCCCAAGGCTGGGTGGTTTTCAGCATGTGGGGCCTATGCGGTGGGCCCCACACAGGTAGGGTTTCGAACCCTTGCAAATTTTTTGGCGGCTACTGTGTTTTGCGAAAATACAGTTTTGGGCTCAGCTTTGGACATACGTTTGAGAGGTCAAATGAAGTCGGCATTGAGCCTTGTTTGTTTCTATGCATTCACCATTCAATGCTCTTTGAATTGATAGGTTGTATCAATTACGAAGCTCAACAGTGAGATAGAAACAATTCGCTAAAGATTGCCTTTGTGAAAGGCAAACTTTAGCTAATTTTTTCCACTCCACATCTTTAGTCCCACATCGGATATGATGAAAAGGGGAGGGGTTGGCCACCTATATAAATAGGGGCCAACACTCTCCTTGAAAACTCGCACCAAGTCTTCAAATCCGAGAAGCTCCCAAAAGTTTGGAGCACGCTCGGATTAAGACTTAAATTAATTATTCACTCTCTCCCAAAATTCTTCCGTACTCCTGATCGGGCTTTAGCAAAGCCACGAAGGAGCTCGGATCGGATCCGAAGTCTTGACGAAGGATCCACTCAAGGTGAAATCTTCTTTGGCGTGTGGTTGGCTTGGCGACAAGGGGTGCTGCTCTCCTCGTGACGCGGCGTAGCTCAGGAAGCGGTTTGCCTCGAGACGAGGAGCGGCTCGGGACGCGGTTCGCCTTAGAGAAGCGGCGCTGTGGGCCAAAGAAATGTTGCTAAAAACGACGCATCGTATTCTGTGGAAACGAAGTGAAAGGTATGTAGTTTAAATTATTAGCGTGCGTTTATAATTGCAAATTGATTTATAGATCTATCCTTAGGGGTTGGTCGGACCCAACTCCGGGATAGTAGAGATTTTGGCTAAGAGTTTGTTCCCTTTAGGACTTTACTTGAAACTTGTTTAAGTTTATTTTCCGCTGCTGTTTTGATAACTTCGTCCGACCGACTTAGGCCGGACGTCGTATTTATGGCCATAAAGACCCAGAAAACCGTTCAGATCGGACCTCCCAGAGCGAGGTCGGTGATTGTGTATGAAGCAGAGGTTGAGGCGGTTTCTTGGCAAATGTGTGATTCATATCTGATTCAAATTCATTACAATTTTGCGAGTTTTGTATTTGTTTTGAAGGCTATTTATAAGAATGTAACATATGATTTTAAGCTTAATTTCGCAAAACTAACTCATACTTTTGCTAAATTCCAAAAAATACCTCTTACAGTAATATAATCGCAAAACTACCCTGAACTTATCATGTTTCGATAAACTCCATAATGTCTGTTAATGGAAAATTATATTGACGAAATTACCCCCACTTTAATAATATCACGTGACCCATCTCATTTCAGTGAATTGATTAATACTTAATTTCGTAAAAATACCTCATATTTTTGTTGAATTCCAAAAAACTAACTCTTACTGTGATATAGTTTCAAAACTACCTCATAATTTCATTTTAGGTTTCAGAAAAGTCGCCAACGTGATAGCTGCTTGTTTGACGTGAGTACGTACTGGTCAGGTGTCAAGTAATGTAACGCCCCGCTCCCCAGGATACCTGTGAGGCCCCAAACCCGATAAGCGTCCACAATACAAAAACAGGTCCCTGTAACCACAACAGAATAGCAATAATAACACAAGGAGAGACTGAAATAAAATTCACATCTCACAAATATTGTCCAACATCACAAATAAGTTCAACATCCAGAAAAGCCACCAGGCTAAAAGAAAAGAGTCTAAAGGCCCAGAACAAGGCCAACAAAAGGAACGACAACAACAAAGCAAAGTATAGGTGCCACGCACCGATAACAGAACAACTGTCTAACAAAAGTAAAACACACGAAGACACTAGGACTGGTCCCCAGTGTCCCACGTACTCCCCGTCAAACACAAGCTCGGGCTCGGCGTCAGCAAACACCTCGTCCTCAACGAGGTACTCGGGCTCAGGATATAACATGTGTCACCCAAAAGAGTAAAGGGGCACATGTCAGCAAGTCTAAAAAGACTTGGGCAAGGAAACTGAAAGTGAGGCATCTAGCAACCTAGCAGTTTAGTATGCATGACATGGCAGTTATAACATGAGTACACAATTAAAAACATGGCAAGACAATTTGTACAAGAGAACAATCATCGGGACAAGACAAGAGTAGCCAAGCTACTATCAATTCAATCAATTTACATTTTTGTAGGTGTTTACGCCATTCGCTGAATGGCATAGCATTTCAGACCGATCGGCACTAAACACTACCCAATATTCACACGATATGGAGCCTGGGGGTCCCTGCACATTGAGCTCATCTAGTGAGCCTAGGGTTGCCCCGCCATTGAGCTCGCATTCTTAGTTCACAATTCAACGTATCGAGCGTTGGGGTTAGCAACTCATTATGCTCGCTTCTGGTCACGAGCCAGGAACACTAGTATGGCGTAGGGAAACACCTAGCCGGAACACGCAATTCGGGGCATTGGCTATCAACCAACACATGGCCCGCTTCTGGAACACGAGCCAGGAACACAACATTGTAGCGAAGCTACGCAATCACAGCAATATCTAAAGAATGCGAGGTCATGACATTTTATTTACGTACCGTTAATTAAATTAAACGTGACAGGCGAAATGCAATGGACATGACATATTCGCGTACCGTTAATTGAAAGTAAACATGACATGGTAATTGTGCAACATGCTAAAAGTCGGAATTAGCTTCGTTGTCAAGCTAATTCCCGAATTTGCGCCTAGGCGAGTATCATTTCGTCGCCTAGCCTCTTTTACGCCTACAACATGCAAATGGCCTAAAACATGGCCTAAACCCTAAGTGGCAAGTTTCACTTGCCTAGCACCGGGGGGATCGACGATCACTTCGTCACTCGGATGCTATCTACGAGGAAATCGCTGTTTTGGGGGGAACAATCAACATATACATGAAATAAATTAGGGTTTTCATAAAATTATAAATAAGCTATGAAAACAACGGTAGATCGATTTCTTAGCGAGAGAAGACGGAAGAAACACTCCGGAGAACCCTAGGATCAGATCTGGAAGAGATTGGAGAAGTTTGGGGAAACTAGGGTTTTGGGGATTTGATGGATTTTGGTGGATTTTTGGGGAAGATGAGAGGTAGATGGGGTAGATGGAGTAGATGGATGGTTTGGATGATGGATTTAGGGCTTGGAATGAAGCAATGGAGCTTGGAGGAAGGTGGGGGATCAATGGGGGCGATTTTAGGGTTTAGGGTCGAGTTGGAGGGGAAGAAAACGTTTGGGTTGGGTATTTATAGGCTAAGCTGGCGGCTAGGGCAAAACTAGGGTTTTCCGCACTAGTTAGTCGGTCAAAGAACAACCACTGACCGACTAGTTTGACAACTAGTCGGTCGGTCGACCAACGCAGACCGACTAAGTGTAAACAGTAGCTACAGGTGAAATTAGGATTCTATAGTTAGTCGGTCCATGAACAAATACTGACCGACTAGTTTGGCATCTAGTCGGTCGATGAACGTTCTTAGACCGACTAAGAGTAAACAGTAACTGATACAAAAATAATTTGATGAGTTAGTCGGTTCAAGAAGCATTGCTGACCCGACTAGTTTGCAACCTAGTCGGTCAACCAACGTTCTTAGACCGACTAACGATAAACAGTAACTCCTGAGAAATTTAGAAAGCAAACTAGTCGGTCCAAGAAGGATTGCCGACCGACTGGATCGTCATCTAGTCGGTCGGTGGCCCTTCTTACACCGGCTAATGAGCACAGAAAAGTACCGATACGGAGCGCGGGGCCCCCGGGATCGATTCCTAAGACTCCTAGGCTTGATCTAATAGTTAGATACGACTGTTATGAAGTCCGTCACGAGCGACACACTTCGAAATCGACAATCCTAAGGAAGAAGCGAGAAAATACGACGAATCGATCGAAAATGAAATCTACGGAGACGAAAACCACACAAGAGGAGAAAATCCACCAAAACATATATTATATTATATTATAATCAGATACAAGAAAAGCAGTCGTTACATCCTCCCCAACTTAAGAAAAATTCCGTCCTCGGAATTTCCAAAAACTCACGAGTCCGGAAACAAAAGTGGGAAGAACGCTCTCGCATCTCATCCTCATTCTCCCAAGTAGACTCTCCAGGTGAACCGTGTCGCCACATCACCCTCACAAGATTGACAATCTTGTTCCGAAGCGATTTCTGACGCCTGTCCAGAATCTGCACTGGATACTGGTCATACGTCATATCGGGGGCGAACGGTAATCTCCGAAAAATCCACCGCATGAGACGGATCGCTAATGTATCGACGAAGCTGCGACACATGGAAAACATTGTGAACTCCTTCCAAAGATGGCGGCAAGGCCAAGCGGTAAGCTACCTCGCCAACCCTCTCCAAAATGTCAAATGGTCCAATGTATCGCGGGGCTCAACTTCCCACGCTTCCCGAAACGAATCACACCACGATTCGGGGAAATCTTCAAGAACACATGGTCGCCCCGGCTGAAACTCCAAAGGACGACGTTTAGCATCCGCCCAATGCTTAAAACGGTCCTGAGCAATCCTCAACCTCTCCCGAATATTCCTGACGATATCCACGGCCTCCACGATCATCTCAGGTCCCAACAACTCCCGATCACCAACGTCATCCCAACTCAATGGCGATCGACATTTCCTCCCATAAAGAGCGGCGAATGGCACCATGCCAATACTCGCCTGGAAGCTGTTGTTGTAGGAAAACTCCACCAAATGTAGATGGTCCTCCCACGAACCCTTGAAATCCAACATGCACGCCCTCAGCATGTCTTCCAAAATCTGAATCGTCCTCTCGGACTGGCCATCCGTCTGCGGATGGTACGCCGTGCTGAAACTCAGACGCGTACCCAAGCTCTTCTGCAAACTCTGCCAGAACTGAGATGTGAACCTCGTGTCTCTGTCAGACACGATACTCACGGGGACTCCATGAAGTCGCACAACCTCCTGCACGATTCACGATACATCACTATCCAAACTAGGAAAAGGAAATAAAAACGGAGAGTAAAAGAATTTTACCTCCATATATCTCCTCGCTAGCGCCTCAGTGGACTGTCCCACTCGGAATGGAATAAAGTGCGCGGATTTGGTCAATCGATCTACGATCACCCAAATCGCGTCATTCTGCTTCGCGACTCCGAGGGTAGTCCAGTCACGAAATCCATAGTGATGTGTTGCCACTTCCACTCCGGAATCGGAAGCGGTTGTAGCAACCCGGCCGAACGCTGATGCTCCGCTTTCACTTGCTGGCAAACCAAGCACTTGGCTACACTCCGAGCCACGCTCCTCTTCATACCATGCCACCAACAATTCAGACGAAGATCCTGATACATCTTGGTGCCACCAGGATGCACAGAATACGGCGAGCTGTGTGCCTCCACCATCAGCTCCTCTCTGATATCCCCAGCAGGCACACACAACCTGGCTCCAAACCTCAGCGAGCCATCCTCATGAATCAAAAAGTCAGTCCGCAGACCGGCCTTCCACCATCTCCCGAATCCTCACCAGCTTCGGATCCTCAGCCTGGCCAGCCTTAATCCGATCCACGATCGTCGACTGTACCTTGCATGTACATCAACGAAGAAGCCTCCCCAGGAAGAACAATTTCCACTCCAGACTCGCAAAAGATCCTGCTGCAATCTCCACTGCGAGGTCAAAATCATCACCGCTGGCAGCCTACTCAAAGCATCTGGAACCACATTCACCTTGCCAGGGTGATACTGCAAATCAATATCATAATCCGCCATAAGCTCCAACCATCGACGCTGTCGCATGTTGAGCTCCTTCTGAGTGAAAATATACTTCAAGCTTTTGTGATCGGTGAAAATCTTCACTTTCTCACTCAGCAAGAAGTGCCTCCAAATCTTAAGAGCAAACACAACGGCAGCCAACTCCAAATCATGCGTCGGATAATTCTTCTCATGAACCTTAAGCTGACGAGACGCATACGCCACAACGTGTCCGTGCTGATGCAGCACGCAACCGAGACCCTTGCCAGAAGCATCGCAAAAGATCTCAAATCCACCGCTGCGATCAGGCACAACAAGAATAGGGGGCACTCGTCAACCTCTCCTTCAGAACACCAAAAGCACCCTCACAATCACCCGACCAAGCATAAGCAACATCCTTCCGCGTCAACCTGGTCATCGGCTCAGCAATACGAGAAAAGTCCTTGATGAATCGTCGATAATAACCAGCAAGTCCAAGAAAACTCCGAATCTCAGACGCAGACGACGGAACAGGCCACTCCCTGATGGCCCGAATCTTCTCGGGATCCACTGAAATACCATCTCCAGTCACCACATGCCCGAGAAAAAAGCAACTCGATCCAGCCAAAACTCGCACTTCGAAAACTTAGCATACAACCGATGCTTCCTCAAAATCTCCAACACCGTCCTTAAGTGCGAGGCATGCTCTTTCTCCGACTTCGAATAGATCAGAATGTCGTCAATAAAGATAACGACAAACTTATCCAAAAAGTCGTAGAAAATCAGGTTCATCAGATTCATGAAAACTGCGGGCGCGTTAGTTACGCCGAAAGGCATAACCACAAACTCATAGTGTCCATACTTCGTCCTGAACGCTGTCTTCGGAACATCTCCCTTCTTCACCTTCAACTGATGGTAACCACTCCTCAAATCCAATTTAGAAAACACCCTCGAACCTCCAAGCTGATCAAAAATATCATCAATGCGAGGCAACGGGTATTTATTCTTAATGGTCACCGCATTCAACTCCTGATAGTCCACGCACATGCGACGCGAACCATCCTTCTTCTTAACCAACAACACCGGTGCTCCCCACGGAGACACGCTAGGATTAATATAACCCTTCTGCAAAAGCTCATCCAACTGCTTCCGCAACTCTTCCAACTCTGCAGGTGCCATACGATACGGCGCCTTCGAAATCGGCTGCGCACCTGGGACAAGATCGATAGAAAATTCCAAAGCTCGATCAGGCGGCAAACCAGACATCTCCTCGGGGAAGACGTCGCCAAAATCACGCACCACAGCTGGCCACTCCAGCTCCATCTGCATAGCCACAGCCTCCACCGGCATGGCCCGAAATCTGACAGGACCAAGCGAACTGCTACCACGACTGAACTCAAATACTGGATGTCCGGGAATCTCGAACACCACCTTCTTTCTCCGACAGTCGATCGTAGCATAGAAGCTCGCAAGCCAGTCCATCCCAAGAACTGCATCATAGTTGATGATGTCGTGGACAATGAAATCAGCAAAAAGCTCATGTCCACAGACCACCAACGAGCAAGAATTGCAACCACGATGCACCGAGACCACACCATTCCCTGTAACGATATTCCATCTCTTGGGGAGAGGGGACGTCGACAAGGAATGCCTCTCCACGAAGCTCCGAGAAATAATGCACATCGATGCACCAGAGTCAAAGAGGACTCGTGCAGGAAATTTGCAAACCAAAATCACACCTAATCAAGCAATTAACAATCAAACCCTAGTCTAGCAAACAACCATGTTCAAGCAAAAAACAAAATCTAACAATCAAAACCAGCTGGGAAAGTAATAGCTAGAATGAGTATTACCTGCGATAACCTCATCCACAGCCGCGCTCTCCGCAGCGGTCATCAGAAAAGCCTGCCTCCTCGGCGGAACAGCCTGCCGAAAAGCCTGCCTCTGTGGAACAAGAGCTGCTCCACGTCCAGCAGGAACAGGCGCTCGCTGCTGCAATGGCTGAGCTGCAACAGGAGCCCCTCCGCAGCGGATCCGCATGCCGACAATCCTTCGCGACATGAGAAGCATCACCGGAAATCAAACACTGGCCCAGAAACTTCCGACACTGATCCTTGACGTGACCAGGCCTGCCGCAGAAATGGCAGATCTTCGGAATAGACCCTCCCTGGCCTCTTAAACTGAGCGGACTGATTAGGCCTGAATCCAGGTCTAACCACAGCTCTTGCCTGCTCCACAGGCCTCTTCCCAGCACCAACAACCGATCCCTTCCTCTGGTTCACGAGCAGCTCCTGCCTCTTAGCTGCTACCAGAACCTTCTGATAAGATTCCCGATCAGAGGAGGGTCACAAAACTCTGGAGCTCCGAAGCGAGCCCATGCAGAAAACCTCTGTGCTCTCTCCTCAGCGTCCTGCACCATCTTCGGCACAAACCGGACTAAGCCTCATGAACTCTTGGTGATACATGTCCACCGACGAGTTCCCTTGCTTCAAATCGATAAAACGCTGCAGCATCTCCTCCTTGGCAGCCTTCGGAAAGAACTCACCCTCAAATCTGGCTTTGAAGGTAGCCCAAGCTATCGGCTCCACCAACAACTTCTCTTCCGCATCCCACCAATTCCTGGCGTTATCCTTGAGCTACCTCTTCGCCAAATCAACCCATCCAGCCGGGGTGATCTTGGCCATCTTCAGATTGTCCTCGACGTTCCGAATCCACTCATCGGCCGCCAGAGGACCCTCAGAACCATCAAAATATGCGGGACCCAGCTCCCGAAATTGCTTCGCTCCTGGCTCAGAGCGAGGAACATCCGGAAGAGCCCGGGCAGCTCGAGCAGGTGGAGCATTCTGGACTTGCAAAAGCACGCCCTGCTGCACTTGCATCATCTGCAACATCATCCGCATCATCTCACCGCTGGTGGGTTCCCGCTCAGGCTCCTCATCATGAGGGAGCACCACTACCCCCACCACGGGGTGAAACGCCTTCCTGCCATCTAATGACACGGAAAACAAATCAGATTAGACTCATAGCTTATGACATCGGACGTCGAACTTAGTTTATTGGACATTCAAATATTATTATTGCTATTCCAAAAATCGCAGTTACAGAAGGTGACCTGCATGGGCCACCAATAAAACCTGTCACGACCCGCTTCCCTAAAATGGAGGCGAGTACGTGAAAAGGTCCGCACGAGAGTGGAGCTGTGAGGCCCCAAACCCGATAAGCGTCCACAATACAAAAACAGGTCCCTGTAAACCACAACAGAATAGCAATAATAACACAAGGAGAGACTGAAATAAAATTCACCATCTCACAAATATTGTCCAACATCACAAATAAGTTCAACATCCAGAAAAGCCACCAGGCTAAAAGAAAAGAGTCTAAAGGCCCCAGAACAAGGCCAACAAAAGGAACGACAACAACAAAGCAAAAGTATAGGTGCCACATACCGATAACAGAACAACTGTCTAACAAAAGTAAAACCACACGAAGACACTAGGACTGGTCCCCAGTGTCCACGTACTCCCCGTCAAACACAAGCTCGGGCTCGGCGTCAGCAAACACCTCGTCCTCAACGAGGTACTCGGGCTCAGGATCTAACATGTGTCACCCAAAAGAGTAAAGGGGCACATGTCAGCAAGTCTAAAAAGACTTGGGCAAGGAAACTGAAAGTGAGGCATCTAGCAACCTAGCAGTTTAGTATGCATGACATGGCAGTTATAACATGAGTACACAATTAAAAACATGGCAAGACAATTTGTACAAGAGAACAATCATCGGGACAAGACAAGAGTAGCCAAGCTACTATCAATTCAATCAATTTACATTTTTGTAGGTGTTTACGCCATTCGCTGAATGGCATAGCATTTCAGACCGATCGGCACTAAACACTACCCAATATTCACACGATATGGAGCCTGGGGTCCCTGCACATTGAGCTCATCTAGTGAGCCTAGGGTTGCCCCGCCATTGAGCTCGCATTCTTAGTTCACAATTCAACGTATCGAGCGTTGGGGTTAGCAACTCATTATTGCTCGCTTCTGGTCACGAGCCAGGAACACTAGTATGGCGTAGGGAACACCTAGCCGGAACACGCAATTCAGGCATTGGCTATCAACCAACACATGGCCCGCTTCTGGAACACGAGCCAGGAACACAACATTGTAGCGAAGCTACGCAATCACAGCAATATCTAAAGAATGCGAGGTCATGACATTTTATTTGCGTACCGTTAATTAAATTAAACGTGACAGGCGAAATGCAATGACATGACATATTCGCGTACCGTTAATTGAAAGTAAACATGACATGGTAATTGTGCAACATGCTAAAAGTCGGAATTAGCTTCGTTGTCAAGCTAATTCCCGAATTTGCGCCTAGGCGAGTATCATTTCGTCGCCTAGCCTCTTTTACGCCTACAACATGCAAATGGCCTAAAACATGGCCTAAACCCTAAATGGCAAGTTTCACTTGCCTAGCACCGGGGATCGATGATCACTTCGTCACTCGGATGCTATCTACGAGGAAATCGCTGTTTTGGGGGGAACAATCAACATATACATGAAATAAATTAGGGTTTTTCATAAAATTATAAATAAGCTATGAAAACAACGGTAGATCGATTTTCTTACCGAGAGAAGACGGAAGAAACACTCCGGAGAACCCTAGGATCAGATCTGGAAGAGATTGGAGAAGTTTGGGGGAAACTAGGGTTTTGGGGATTTGATGGATTTTGGTGAGATTTTTGGGGAAGATGAGAGGTAGATGGGGGTAGATGGAGTAGATGGATGGTTTGGATGATGGATTTAGGGCTTGGAATGAAGCAATGGAGCTTGGAGGAAGGTGGGGGATCAATGGGGGCGATTTTAGGGTTTAGGGTCGAGTTGGAGGGGAAGAAAACGTTTGGGTTGGGTATTTATAGGCTAAGCTGGCGGCTAGGGCAAAACTAGGGTTTTCCGCACTAGTTAGTCGGTCAAAGAACAACCACTGACCGACTAGTTTGACAACTAGTCGGTCGGTCGACCAACGCAGACCGACTAAGTGTAAACAGTAGCTACAGGTGAAATTAGGATTCTATAGTTAGTCGGTCCATGAACAAATACTGACCGACTAGTTTGGCATCTAGTCGGTCGATGAACGTTCTTAGACCGACTAAGAGTAAACAGTAACTGATACAAAAATAATTTGATGAGTTAGTCGGTTCAAGAAGCATTGCTGACCGACTAGTTTGCAACCTAGTCGGTCAACCAACGTTCTTAGACCGACTAACGATAAACAGTAACTCCTGAGAAATTTAGAGAAAGCAAACTAGTCGGTCCAAGAAGGATTGCCGACCGACTGGATCGTCATCTAGTCGGTCGGTGGCCCTTCTTACACCGGCTAATGAGCACAGAAAAGTACCGATACGGAGCGCGGGGCCCCGAGATCGATTCCTAAGACTCCTAGGCTTGATCTAATAGTTAGATACGACCGTTATGAAGTCTGTCATGAGCGACACACTTCGAAATCGACAATCCTAAGGAAGAAGCGAGAAAAATACGACGAATCGATCGAAAATGAAATCTACGGAGACGAAAACCACACAAGAGGAGAAAATCCACCAAAACATGATATTATATTATATTATAATCAGATACAAGAAAAGCAGTCGTTACAGGATACCTGGTCAGTACGAACCCGTCCCAGGTGATCCCAAAGCAGAGAGTGTTACAAAGAAAAAGTACAAAAGCTCAAGCAGGTCCACTACGCACTGTTGGGATAGTACATGTAATGTTTCCAAAGCACAACCAACAACCAAAAACATAAACACAGAAGGAAACACAGAGGGAAACTGTACAACAACTATACCCAAAGAAAAGTCTGATTTCTATACATCATCCATACGTACATCCATCCATCATGAACAACTCGTCACTACCCAAACAAAACCCCAAAAGTACAACACTCTTTCCTCTCCCCTCACCATCCCAACCTAACTCATCCGTAGAATTTCACTGCTCCACCTCATAGCCACCAACCAACTCAACACCTGAATCTGAAAAATCAACGGTGAGGCACGTCAAAGCGTGTCCCAATAGGAATACCATACCCAACTAGCCCTTACATGAAGTGTGGAAAAGGTGCACGTGAGCAGACAGAGTGTATGGCATGGCATAAACATCTACTGTAGTAAAGAAAGTAACAATTATAATTATGAGCATGTGGGAGCGTGCACGTGCAACAGGCAAGGTGTACATACTAGCATAATGTATAAGAGACAACAAGTAACAAGTACAACATTTATGATGAGCAACTAAGTGATAATACTTAACCAAGGAAACTGGTAACATGGAACCTGTCTCACTTCCACACACTTAAGCTTCACAAATGAAAGCAAACCATCTCACCTTTCCAATAGGCACCCATCTCAAGCAATTCACGCATTCATGGCAACAATCATACATACAAGGCAACATTCACATCTATAACCACAAGTCACACATAATGCTCAATGATGCCATGATGCATATGAAACACAAGCAATTGCTATGAGATGCAATGCAATGATATGCAATGGGATCCCATGAATGAGTCGGCATGCAAGTGTATTGTGCACCTACTCCGTTATCACGTGGAGACACCTAATGGTATCAAGAAGTTGCCCACTGCGACTTCACCCGCCTCCTACCGTGGCAACTTTGTCCATGCCCGTGCACTCCACCTTCGTGTCCCTAATATGAACATATCCAAACTTGCTTTCTTTCCCCATATCAACGCCTCTTGAAGGCCAACATTGTTACCAACAATTAAATCACCAAGATATTGAACATAAATGAAAATTAACAACTTTATAAACATGAGGTGGAAAAATAATCAAATGATGAATCATGTAACAATCATATAATGAAGCCGCAAAACATGGACATCCATAATTGAACACAAACAACACATTCATATGCCACCCAGTTCATGGAAATAACAGGACAGTACCAAACAGAGGCATAATGCTCAAAATATTTGTATTAAACATCAATTTTCCTTTTAAGAGTTGTAGATATATGTGTTGTGGAGTCACAGGTAAAAGTTTAAGAGGAAATTCCCGCTGTGTAATTTATGGTGAATTGTTTGGTGAAAACTGTCGAATCTGTTTTTCAGACAGATTCTAAGGGCTGTAAAGTTTGCTAGTTTCGGACATGTTACAGTTAGAATCTCAAAACCATACACCAAGGAAAGTTATAGAAAACTTTGTTATCTTTCCAACGAGACCAAGATCATAAATTTCTATGGAGTGTGTAGGGACTGATCTACGTTTTGCCAAACTGTGTACAGACTGGATGAAATTTCAACAAGTTGTAAAGATGGAATTTTTAACCCAATTTGCAGTTCGAATTTGTAAAAGTTTACAACATGAAAGTTATAGATAACAATCCAATATTTAAGCCATAAACGTTTCAGAGCAAACTCAATTCTAGATTGAAGGAAATAAGCAAAACAATCAGCATACAAATCTGTTCAGAATTGCTCACCGCGCACAACCATACAACACTCAGGATTGCTCACCGCGCACAACCATACAAAACTCAGGATTGCTCACCGCACCCAATCATACAAACTCAGGATTGCTCACTACACACAACCATACAAAACTCAGGATTACTCTTCGCGCACAACCATACAAACTCAGGATTAACATAAGAAAAGGTGAGACCACAATAACAACAACCATGAAAATAAGCATGCAACTCTAATACTAGTTGGAGATGAAATCCTATCTTAGGGTTGATGAGAGATAAGGGGGTAGCCCAAATCCCTATGGCTCATCCTTCTTCAAATCCTTCTCCTTCTCTTCCCCAAGCTCCTAGAATGAGCAACAGCACCCAACAACAGGGATGCTATGGGTGTGTGCAGAGTGAGGGTGGCGTAGCCCTACGGCTGCTAGCCTCCCTAAAGCTTAAGAGTGAACAAGGCGAAAGGATGAATTCATCCTGATCTTTGGGGGGAGAGAGATATTTTTAGAAGAGTTTAGAAACAAGGAGAATTTTGAGAGAAGAGAGTAGCAGAGCCAAGAATTACGTAGAAGAGTCAAGAAGCTATATGCACAAAACCAGACAAACTTCAGAATTGCTCATTGCACAAAACCATACAAACTTCAGAATTGCTCAATGCACAAAACCATACAAACTTCAGAATTGCTCAATGCACAAAACCATACAAACTTCAGAATCGTTCAATGCACAAAACCATACAAACTTCAGAATTTCAGAATTTGAATGGTGATGATTTTACTAAGAATTTCAAAGGTAAATTTGTGAAATTAAGCCATGGCTTATAAATTAAAAAGGTCAAGAAGTCATATTTACAAGTTTGCCATCCTCCACAAATATCTCTCCCACTATACACACCCACCCAACCTTAATTACAAGTATGCCATTTTTTCTCACACTCTCATATTAATTACAGGAATGCCCCTAACCTTAACCCCTTTCACACTAGCCTCTCTACACTAATCCTACACACCCATTCACACACATACACATACCATCACATAACCTCCTTTATGTATCGCATACCCATGCATGACCTCACTATTCCTGCATGTATACTACACCTGCATTACTAAACACGCTACATTACTAATATATAAGCATTCAACAAGCATCCATGGACGACCATGGAAGCACCCAATAAGAATACACCATAAGCATCAATTAGTAACACGAATAATGAGTCTAATTTCTCGTACTACTCCACACAATCATACGGTATTACTATACCACTTCATAGTTCACTGCACACACCACATGCATGATCAACCTCATAAACCACACACAAATATGTACTAACTTGTATACAAGCATATACACTATACATAGTACACAGATATACACTCTACTTTCACCCAAAATATAGGCCATACGTATATGGCACTCTGTGCTATTACAAGTAATGCCTAAAATGCCCATTGACTTACTTTTATAATGTTGTTGGGTGTTATTATTTCAAGAGGAAAAGTACCCGGACAAGGAAAAGAATTGCGCGGCCCTTCACCATTCCAATCATAGATCTGTGCAGGAGTTTGATGGACATGTCTTCATGTTCGTCATATCGTCGTGTGGCATGTTGTTTATTTTGCAGTGGGACGGTCATCCTCAAGAGATCTGGAACAAAAAAGAAACCTGATCTTCGTTTTGGAGATGCCATGATTTGAAGGCAATGGACTACAGCTATTTCGGGTGGACAACCAATGAAGAAATCTTCAACAGACCAACAGATCTATCATGAAGACATCTCTGTTGAACTTCCACATATATCTTCGCTTGGAATGTGGAAGGGCCGCAGAATTCTTTTCATTGGCATGTTACCAATATAGATAGCAAAACAGAATCAAATTTATCATGTCATTGTTTTGGAGCTTGTTTTAAACCATAAAGAGATTTAACAAGTTTGCATACTTTATGTTCATTTCCAGGGGTGATACAACCTTCAGGTTGTTCCATATAAATCTCTTCTTCTAAATCTCCATTAAGAAAGACAGTCTTTACATACATTTGATGGATAACAAGACTATGAATAGATGCTAAAGCAATCAAGACACGAATAGAAGCTATCCTGGTGACAGGGGCAAATGTATCAAAATAATCAATGTCTTTCATTTGGTTGAAACCTTTAGCAACTAATCTAGGTTTAAACTTGTCAATAGAACCATCAAGTTTTAGCTTCCTTTTAAATATCCACTTGCAACCAATAGTTTTAGCACCTAGGGCAAGGTAACAAGTTCCCAAGTGTGGTTTGACATAATGGATTCTAATTCATTATTGATTACTTCTTTCCAAAATGTGGCATCAGGAGATGTGATGGCCTCATGGTATGTAAGAGGATCATTATCAATAAGTGACATGCGTTTATATTTCATATATTCACGCACGTTTTCTTTTGTATTTCTCCGTGTTTTTCCTCCGTCTCTTATTCGTTTTCGTGTATTTTCCCGTTTTCTTTCACTTTTCTTTGTTTTTCCATGATTGCAGGGGATTGACCACGTAGGGGACGTTTAACGATGATATCCCAAGTCCCCGGAGCAACGGGAGAAGTCACGCGTGATCCAGGGGGCCGAACGCCAAAGAATTCATCTTTCAGCCCCTCACCCGATCGGTTGGTCATCTCCAACCGATCGGGTGATGCACGCGTGCACCAACCGGTCCCTACCGCAGCTCACAAAGAAGTCACCCGACCGGTTGGCAGACCGGTTCAGCGGGGGCTGTTCTCTGTTTTCTCGAAGCAAAGCGCCAACCGATCGGGTGACTCTCACCCGATCGGTTCATCTGTAGCTGAAAAAGAAGAGCTGAAGACATGGACGTCGAACCGATCGCTTCACCCGACTGCTTCAAGATCCAACCGGTCACTCAAGAACTCACCCGACCGGTTCATGAGATCGGGTGAAAACTCGCCGTTTTCTGATATTTATTTGTAACGGATCAACCGATCGGTTGACTTGTCAACCGATCGGTTGATGCGACGGCCTATATATAGAACCCCTAGGGTTCCAGAAACGAGAGCTGTTATTTTTTCTACTGTTTTATTTCCTTGTGACGGCTATAATTGTTACTCTTTTGTAAGTTTTCAAATCTTTCTAAAATTTCAGTATTGTCTTTATTACTCTATTACTTCCGCATTGCAATTGTCCGATTATGATTCCAACGGTTAAATTTCATTTAGATTGCTTTTTCATGAATTTTTGTGAGTAGTTCCCAAATCTGGGATTTTGGTGGAAACCCCTTCGGGGGCTCTTCCCGATGCGTCCATAGGGTTAGGAAATCGATAGGGAGTAGGAATCTAACGGTTACGCGGGGTGTTTCATTGTCATCGGCGGTAAAAAGACCGCCTTTAACCGTCGGGCCAAGGGGGAATAAACTTGGCGGTTGACTCCCTAGCCATAGCTCACACCCTTAGCGTAGACGTCGAATCCTAGCACGCGGGAGCGGCAGGATGAGACGTTGGGAGTTATCGTTGCGGGCTTAGTGCTCCCGGGATCGATCAGTGTTAATGGACACGGGAGTGCCCACTGATCGAATCCGGGAAGTCCGGTGTATCATCCTGGGCACCGACCGGAATATCGGGCCCATGGGACGCCGGTACCACTTTCAGAGGCAACGTCTCACCATTAGACCCCAATCCCGATCGTTGTCCATACCCGTAGGCCGTTTCGGCGAGAGTCTCTCGTCGGGTTGGAAACCAAAGTCCCGGGTTTTCTTTCTTGTTGTTCATACCAGTTTATTTCCTTTCGTGACAACCATCCACCGATTCGGGCTAGCTCGCCCCTCGGGGTGATTTAGGTCCTACCTGACCCAAGCACAACCTCGCCTCCCTGAGTTCGATATTCCCGCACCCTACACTAACCGTGAAACTTGCGGTAGACGACACCGCGTCGCCGCGACCCTTGCGGGGCGCCGGTCAATAAGAAAAGTGAAAAGGCCATCACCTAAATTAGTCTCCTTCCTAACTCTTTTACTCCTTCTTACTTCTATCTCATCATCATTATCGTGTGATGGTGCATCAGAAGGGTGCGATGAGTGAGGTGTAGAAGTCAACCTAACATTATCCATTTTCATTGGAAATATGTGCTTAAAGAAATCAGCATTCTTGCTCACTTCTAATCACTAGGAATCTATATAAAGCACTATTTTGAGAATAGCCAATAAACATGCAATCACAGGTTTTAGGACCTAATTTTCTTTTCTTAAATTCTGGTAAACAAACTTTAGCTATACACCCCCACACTTTGAGGTAATCAAGGTTTGGAGAGTGACTTATCCAAAGTTCATAAGGAGTTTTACCTGATTTCTTATATGGAATTCTATTCTGAATATGACAAGCAGAGAGAATAGCTTCTCTCCATAAGTTAAGAGGTGCACCCGAACTAATTAGCAAAGCATTCATCATCTCTTTTAAAGTTCTATTTTTTCTTTCTACTATGCCATTAGATTCAGGAGAATAAGGAGGTGTAGTTTCATGAATAATCACATGTTCTTCACTATACTCATTAAACGATGTAAACTCCCCTCCTCTATCTGATCTAATCCTTTTTATTTTCTTATTAATTTGATTCTCTAATTTAGTTTTATATTTCAAAAACATATCAAAAGCTTCATCTTTAGATCTAAGCAAATAAACTTCAGTATATCTAGAGAAGTCATCTACAAAGGTAATATAGAATTTCTTACCAACTCTAGTTATATTGCTTTTCAAATCACCAAGATCACTATAAATTAATGCAAGCAATACACTTTCTCTGTGTATAGATTTACAAGATTTCTTGGTAGCTTTTGATTCTACACTTACTCCACATTTGTCATTAGAGGAAGAAGAAGCATTCAGCAAACCAATTTCTTTCATTTTCTTAATGTATGAATAATTTACATGACCTAGTCTATAATGCCAAGTATCAAATGAGTCAGTCAAGTAAGCCAAAAAAGAAGATGCTTTATTATTAAAGGTTTCAAGTACATTGTCACGGTCGGTTTTCGATCGTACTTTCTTCGTTCGTAAACTTTGGTTCGTACACGCACTTTTTCTGGACCCTTCTTGTATCCAAACACTATGATGTGATACGTCGGTGTGACCCTCTGGACGAGTGCTTATTTGTGGAATTATTTTTGAACGTCATTTCACGAGTCGTTCTCCCACAAAATCACGTTGTTTGAAGAGGCGTCGTGATTCTCACTTTTGTCGTGAGACCTTTTTATTTTTAGTTTCGTCTCTCATCCCCAAACCCATGACCAACCTTCCTAGTTCGTTTCTCTCATCGACACGATTGCCCCAGTATTTATCTCATGATTTTAGGGCTCCGTTTGACCCACTTTCACTATTCTTCCCAATCTATTATATTTAACCCTAAGTTTGTGATTTTTCCCTAAGTATTATTTACTATAGTCTTAATCTACTTTGATCATAGCCCCTACTTTACCCTTGGCTGAACTCTAGTCACGCACCCAGCACAACTCTTGCTCACGCACACAACACTTTTTAGAGGGTGGCTAAATTGATAATATTAGATAATTACTAACTAACTAACTAACCAAACCCTAAGAGAAGCCTCTCACATGCTACTAAACCTAGGCCTTTTAATAGCACAGCAACCCAAGCCCTTTGTGGTACTGCACAGCCTAGGTCTTTTTTTTGTTCCATTTTTTTTCATCCACAGCCGTCGCAAGTTCTCTTTCGCACGCAACAACACAAAACCCAGCGCCGTGACCTAGCCCCCGACTTCCCAGGCCATCTCCGACCTGACCCTTTCTCCGGCCTCTCCCCGACACCCGGCGGCCCTACACCGCTGATCATCTCGCCGGAAAACCCCTGGGCGCCGGTAGCAAGCTACTGCTCTTCGCAGCAGCACACAGTGGCTCCCTCAGCACTGCTCAGGCTGCAGCGGCACCGCCCCGCTCAGCTGACCCCCCTCCATCAGCCCTCCAATGCTTCTACGACTCCACCACGTCAGGAACAACCTGTAGCAGCCGCCCTAGCCGCTGATCTTCGCTGCAACTTCATTTTCTTCGCACGCAGCGACTTCTTTGGGCCGCAGCGACACTCGACAGCTCTTTGGACTGTTGACGGCCCCCCTCACGTCGCTCGATGTCCCTCAACCTCTGCCCGTCGCTCGACAACCCTCAATACATGTAGGAGAGCCCTTCTAACTGGTTAGTATATGTTCATCTTATATATCAGTTTGCTAAGTTTCATGAACAGTAGATAACTTAATAAAAATGTTGTTAACATGTTAATAACATTAGAATAGATGTTAACTTGATGATTCGTTGGGTAGATAAATTGTGTACGCGACTTCAGGCTTTTGATAATCTAGATTGCTTTATAATTGCTGTAATGTTTATTCATAATAGCAACTCATCGTAATTATCATGTTAATAATTTAAGATCGAAAATATTGATGTGAACCCGGGTCGGACTAGTGAACCTAATTAAAATTTGGGTCATTAGACATTTTAGGTTTTGTCTAATAAATTCTAGCATGTCGTCACAAACTTATTTGTGCACGTGTTTTATCACAGAGAATCTGTCGTCCCGTATCGTTCACACTGCAGGAATCCAACCCCTGACATCGCTACCCGACGTCAGTGTAGCTCTCGTGTCGTGTTAAGGTATATCTGAACCGTAGGAACCCACACCTGCATGTTAATAAGATAAAAACTGTGGTTTTACTGCTTTGTAACTCACTAATCCAACTTAATAATACAGGACTGTAGGCTGATTGTTGGACTGAGCGTGGGAGCTCTGGACGTTGTGAATCTGTGATTGGACTTTGAGAATTGTGATACCAGCAGGTATTTCAGGCAAGTAAAACTTGCCAACTTGTGTTTAGGCTATGTTTTTAGGCCATCCCTCATTTTTAACATAACAAAGACTAGGCGATGAAATGATAGTCGCCTAGACGCAATTCCAAGATCTAGCTTGACAACGAAGCTAGATCTGACACCCTGCCATGTCATTCATACATCTTGCCTGTCACGTTTAAATTTCCATATCTGTATGCATTTGATTTGTACTCTGCCATGCCTGTCACGTTTAAATTCCATATCTGTACGCACTTTAATTGTACTCTTGCCATGCCATGCATCATAACATGTCATTCCATGCTTGAATGTTGCATTCGTAGCACACGCTACTTGTACTTCCTTGTTGAGGCTAGGCACCTGCGTTGTAGGCACAACCCTAAGCCAAATACTCGTGAACCAGAAGCGGGCTACATGTGTTGGTCAAAAGCCAATGCCCGATTACACGTGGAGGGGTAGGGTTAAGCGATCACTTGAGCTTAGGAGTTTGCCCTTACAGCCACTCCAGCCAAAAGGCGTAAACTTTGTGCACGCCGTGTTTGCTTGAATTGTAAATCCATGTGAATGTTTTAGTAGCTTTGCTACTCTTGCCATGTCATACTTGTTGCACTTTCTTACTTGTTGCATCCATACCTTAAACTACCATGTCATCGCATACTTTAGAACTGCTAGGCTGTTTCTCTTTCTTTTGGATTTCTTGCACAAGTCTCTTGTAGACTTGTTGACATGCGCCCTCGTCTCTTTTGGGTGTCGCATGTTAGTTGCTGAGCCAGAGCCCGTTGCTGAGGACGAGGTGTTTGCTGACATTGAGCCTGAGTCCACTGTTGACGTGGAGTTCGAGGACACCGGCGACCAGTCGTAGAGACTTCTTTTGTGTTGCTTTCTGCTTAGTTCTTGTTAGGTTGTCGGTGCGTAGCGCCTTCCCTTTTCTGTACGTTTGTTTATTTCTGTTGGCCATGCTTGGGGCCTTTTTAGACTCTTTTAAGCCTGGTGGCTTTTCTGTGATGTTGAACTTTATTTGTGGACATTCTGAGATTGGAATAATTTTATTCTCTCTATTTTATTATTATTTTTATTTTGTTTCGCAATTGCAAGAACCTCTACTTGGTTATACCAGACGCTTTACAGACTGTAGCCTCACAGCTTCAAGTCTGAGCGGACTTTTCTCGCCTCGCCTTACGTTTATGGGAAGCGGGTCGTGACAGGTTTTATTGGTGGCCCATGCAGGTCTCTTCTTGCAACTATGAATTATCGGAACAATGATAATAATAATAAAACGTTCATTAAATAAATTAGAACATCCAAGTCATGAGCTCTGAGTCTAATAAGAGTGTTTTTCGTGTCTTAGGTGGCTGGAAGATGTGTTGCCCGAGCATCTGTCTCAGCTTAGTAGGGAAATCCATTAGATCAGGATTATAGTAAGACTTAGTTAGACGTCTGTGCTTGCTAGTTGGAGGTCCCTGATTGTTAGTTAGACTCCATGCTAGAAATTGATATAATCGTCTTAGGAGTTACCTTAGTGGTTCTTGCCTAGCTTTGACCATACTAGACTACTAAATTCCGTTAGTTGTTCGCTTGGGTTCATCGATTTCGGGCCAAGCTGAATGCAGTTCATTACAGTCTGGTTCCTTAGAAAGTCTTAGCGCTAAGTTTCCTAATCTTTAGTTGGACGACCGTAGGAGTTCCTCGTAGATTTTCATGAGTCATAACCTAGACGTAATTATGTTTCGATCATGCGACTATTTTCCTTGCCCTCAATTCACGAGATCACCTCATGACGATCGTCGTTAATTTTCGAATCTCTTCGTTACAAATTTTGAATCTTCTGAAAGTATTTTCGATATCCCTCATTCGCTAAGTTTAAACTCGTTCGAAAACTTTTAATATATATATATACACACACACTTAGACTTCATGCTCTTCTGTTGACTTAAATTAATTTTTCTTGAATTTCGAAAGTTTTGTCGAGATTTTTGATTACTATTTTATAATGTTTTCCAGCCTATACTTTTCATACCTATTTAAATACCTTGTCCCTTTTCATATACTAATTTTATTCTGAACCGTATTTCTATTTTCCCTAATTCGATTTATAATTTTCTTTTCTTACTTATCCCATTAAAACTTATTCGAATAACTCATCACGCTTACCTTTAATATATTTTTCTAAGTTACATGAGACTTCAGCATTCAGCGTGTCGATTTTATACTCATCATTTTCCTACTTCAAATTTTTGTAAAATACTATCTTCATTTAAATTTATCTCCAATTGCAAAACAATTCATTCACCTCCATACTCATTATTCTACGTCTAATCCTTATGTCGTGATTTAACTTTCATGCTACCCTTCTACGTTTTATAAGGATATTGTTATATTTTTATCTCATAACTTACATTTTATTATATTCATACCTCGTATTCTATATCCTTCTTCCCTACTTGATTAATCTGAACTATATTTTGTTCCACCCAACCAAGCTATTCCCTTGTATGTCGCCTCATCTGAACCCGTTCATTCCGATCTTGTTTCATTTCAATTTCGATTTAGGTTTCCTCACTATTGTTTAGTTATCACATTAGTGCTTACTGTTGCCTACGTTAACCTTAGTATTGTATATGGGCCCATTAGTATAGATTGTGATGTCGTTGTAGTGCATATAATTACTTAGTATATATGAAATTGTATGTGTGTTAGTATTTATAAATATGTGCGTGATAGCTATACCACTCCGGGGATGTCTATGTATATGAGAATTAGTGTTGGAATATCTACTTGGGGTGTATGTAGTTGGAGATTTTTAGTAATGGTTGAAATAATATGTTAGTAAAGTTGTGTGTATATTAGGTATAATGATACTAGGGTACTTATAGTTAAATGTGCATGCCTGTTATTTGATCTATATTTTAGTACGTGTGGGCGTGTGCTCATACGTAGGTATGTGCTTACTATATGAATATGTGTGGTCTACGTACGGTAATAGGGATTATAAATTTGTTTGGTATTGTTTGCCTTTACGGGATGTTGTGTGCGTGCGTGTATACCTCGAGGTATACACGATTATTAAATGTCGTAACTATGTATGGATAGGTATATGTAGCGGTATACTAATTACATGTATATTGATATGGTGTTATATTATATATATGTGTGTGTGTGTGTGTGACTATACGATGAATGCATGTGTAGATGGGTGTATCATGATTGTGTATGTGTACTTATAATGTAATAATATTATGGTTTGTAAAGTGATTGCATTATATGGTGTTATTTGATTAAATATTAAGTGTGATTGACATTATGGTATGTATGTGGTTATGTTGGTAGATGTGTATACATTGGAGTGGTATTGGTATAGGTATAGATACCGTGTTACGTATATAGAGTATTCTGATATGGGTTTTGAGTCTCACTCAAGTTTGAGTGGGTATACTCTAAGTACATTGTTACATATGTCTGTGGTTTGCGTGTAGTACCATGAATATAACGATGGATGTTGTATGTATAGTGATAGGATTGTCTGTGCCTGGTTGTGTTATGCACATGATTGTGGGTGGCTATACCAGTATGTAGTTATAGGTGTTGGTCTTGTGGTATAGTTATTTACTAAGGACTTGCCTGTGTGAGTATATATGTGCTAGATAAACTAAGTGTGTAGATGTGCTGAGTATATAGTGGTATAAAAGAATGTTATATTAGCGTGTGTGGGTGTGCACCATGCACAGGTAAGTATGTGCTAGGTTACAGGTATTTGTAATTATGGTACGTGTGATGAGTCTTGAATATAGTTATAGGACTGTATGTGATGTGAATATATGGTGAAGTATCTGTGTGCATTTGAATGACTGTATATTTGTGAAATTATAGTAATGGTGAATGTATATTAGATATAGTAAACTTGCTTTAATAATGGTATGGTGTGATTACATGTATTGATGTGTTTGGTGTTGGATGTATACTAGGAAATATTAGGGAGCAGTATACCCATGTTTGTTTTGTGCATAGGTAGTGACCTATACGTGAAGTACTACGATTGTATTTGCTGGTGTCAACTATTTATTTGTTTGTGAGTATGTGTACCATGGTATGTAATAAGTGTTTAATAGTTATATAAGGATGTACGTGGCTATATGAATGATTGAAGTATGTGTATAAATTTGACTGACTATGATAGGTATAAGTATAGAATGTGTGTAAATATATATATGTGTGTGTGTATGTGTATATATATGTGTATGCGTATAGTATTAATGTTTGACTAACTAGTGCATAGCTAAGCACTTGTAGTGATTATACCTGATTGAATTATAATGGAATATGATTGGGGTAGCTACTAGAGGGACTAAATATATTTATAGTTAGAAAGTTCGAGGACGGACTTTATTCTAAGGTGGGTAGGATGTCACGGTCGGTTTTCGATCGTACTTTCTTCGTGCGTGAACTTTGGTCGTACACGCACTTTTTCTGGACCCTTCTTGTATCCGAACACTATGATGTGATATACCGTTGTCACCCTCTAGACGAGTGCTTATTTGTGGAATTATTTTTGAACGTCATTTCACGAGTCATTCTCCCACAAAATCACGTTGTTTGAAGAGGCGTCGTGATTCTCACTTTTGTCGTGAGACCTTTTTATTTTTAGTTCAGTCTCTCGTCGCCAAACCCGTGACCAACATTCCTAGTTCGTTTCTCTCGTCGGCACGATTGCCCCAGTATTTATCTCATGATTTTAGTGCTCCGTTTGACCCACTTTCACTATTCTTCCCAATCTATTATATGTAACCCTAAGTTTGTGATTTTTCCCTAAGTATTATTTACTATAGTCTTAATCTACTTTGATCTTAGCCCCTACTTTACCCTTGGCTGAACTCTAGTCACGCACCCAGCACAACTCTTGCTCACGCACACAACACTTTTTAGAGGGTGGCTAAATTGATAATATTAGATAATTACTAACTAACTAACTAACCAAACCCTAAGAGAAGCCTCTCACGTGCTACTAAACCTAGGCCTTTTAATAGCACAGCAATCCAAGCCCTTTGTGGTACTGCACAGCCTAGGTCTTTTTTTGTTCCATTTCGTTTCATCCACAGCCGTCGCAAGTTCTCTTTCGCACGCAACAACACAAAACCCAGCGCCGTGACCTAGCACCCGACTTCCCAGGCCATCTCTGACCTGACCCTTTCTCCGGCCTCTCCCCGACACCCGGCGGCCCTACACCGTCGATCATCTCGCTGGAAAACCCATGGGCGTCGGCAGTAAGCTGATGCTCTCCGCAGCAGCACGCAGCGGCTCCCTCAGTGCTGCTCAGGCCGCGGCGGCGCCGCCCCGCTCAGCTGACCCCCTCCGTCAGCCCTCCGACGCTTCTACGACTCCTCCATCGTCAGGAACCGCCTGTAGCAGCCGCCCTAGCCACTGATCTTCGCTGCAACTTCATTTTCTTCACACGCAGTGACGCTCGAAAGCTCTTCAGACTGTTAACGCCCCCCCCCCCCCCCCCCGCGTCACTCGACGTCCCTCAACCTCTGCCCATCGCTCGACAACCCTCGGTACCTGTAGGAGAGCCCTTCTAACTGGTTAGTATATGTTCATCTTATATATCAATTTGCTAAGTTTCATGAACAGTAGATAACTTAATAGAAATGTTGTTTGCATGTTAATAACATTAAAATAGATGTTAACTTGATGATTCGTAGGGTGGATAAATTGTGTACGCGACTTGTAGCCATTGATAATCTAGATTGCTTGATAATTGCTGTTTGTTTATTCGTAATAGCAACTCAACGTAATTAACATGTTAATAATTTAAGATCGATAATATTGATGTGGACCCAGATCGGACTAGTGAACCTAATTAAAATTTGGGTCATTAGACGTTTTAGGTTTTGTCTAATAAATTCTAGCATGTCATCACAAACTTATTTGTGCACGTGTTTTATCACAGAGAATCTGTCGTCCCGTATCGTTCACACTGCAGGAATCCAACCCCCGACATCGCTACCCGACGTCAGTGTAGCTCTCGCGTCGTGTTAAGGTATATCTAAACCGTAGGAACCCACACATGCATGTTAACAAGATAAAAACTGTGTTTTTACTGCTTTGTAACTCACTAATCCAACTTAATAATACGGGACTATAGGCTGATTGTTGGACTGAGCGTGGGAGCTCTGGACGTTGTGAATCTGTGATTGGACTTTGAGAATTGTGATACCAGCACGTATTTCAGGCAAGTGAAACTTGCCAACTTGTGTTTAGGCCATGTTTTTAGGCCATCCCTCGTTTTTAGCGTAAAAGAGACTAGGCGATGAAATGATAGTCGCCTAGACGTAATTCCAAGATCTAGCTTGACAACGAAGCTAGATCTGACACCCTGCCATGTCATTCATACATCTTGCCTGTCACGTTTAAATTTCCATATCTGTATGCATTTTATTTGTACTCTGCCATGCCTGTCACGTTTAAATTCCATATCTGTACGCACTTTAATTGTACTCTTGCCATGCCATGCATCATAACATGTCATTCCATGCTTGAATGTTGCATTCGTAGCACACGCTACTTGTACTTCCTTGTTGAGGCTAGGCACCTGTGTTGCAGGCACAACCCTAAGCCAAATACTCGTGAACCAGAAGCGGGCTACATGTGTTGGTCAAAAGCCAATGCCCGATTACACGTGGAGGGGTAGGATTAAGCGATCACTTGAGCTTAGGAGTTGGCCTGTACAGCCACTCCAGCCAAAAGGCGTAAACTCTATGTACGACGCGTTTACTTGAATTGTAAATCCATGTGAATATTTTAGTAGCTTTGCTACTCTTACCATGTCATACTTGTTGCACTTTCTTACTTGTTGCATCCATACCTTAAACTGCCATGTCATCGCATACTTTAGAACTGCTAGGCTGTTTCTCTTTCTTTTAGTTTCCTTGCACAAGTCTCTTGTAGCCTTGCTGACATGCGCCCTCGTCTCTTTTGGTTGTCGCATGTTAGTTGCTGAGCCAGAGCCCGTTGCTGAGGACGAGGTGTTTGCTAACATTGAGCCTGAGTCCACTGTTGACGTGGAGTTCGTGGACACCGGCGACCAGTCGTAAAGACTTCTTCTGTGTTTCTTTCTGCTTAGTTCTTGTTAGGTTGTCGGTGTGTAGCGCCTTTCCTTTTCTGTACGTTAGTTTATTTCTGTTGGCCATGCTTGGGGCCTTTTTAGACTCTTTTAAGCCTAGTGGCTTTTCTGTGGTGTTGAACTTTATTTGTGGACATTCTGAGATTGGAATAATTTTATTCTCTCTCTTTTATTATTATTTTTGTTTTGTTTCGCAATTGCAAGAACCTCTACTTGGTTATACCAGACGCTTTACAGACTGTAGCCTCACAGCTTCAAGTCTGAGCGGACTTTTTACGCCTCGCCTTCCGTTTATGGGAAGCGGGTCGTGACATACATTCAGAATGAAAAGACCTTGTTTACAATATCCCTTTCCCACAAACTGACCATTCTTGGTCATAACAATCTTATCAGACTCAAAAGTAACCTTAACCCCCACTTTTCCCAGAAGAGAGACAAAAACCAGATTCCAATGGATATCTGGAACATGGAGCACCTCACTAAGAGAGGGGATTTTTCCTGAAGTTAATTTGAGGAGAACCTTCCCTTTCTCGATTACGAGTGAGGGTCTTGAATCCCCATGTACACATTCTCCTCACCAGAATTGATAGGAACGCCAGCGCACACACGCTAAGGGTTTCCGGATCAGTCGCCCACATTTTCCATTCGGCCCAACCCGAGTTGGGCTCGGCCCCTCTACTTGGACTCATGCGCCCACGATCATCCCCTCATTCCTAGCCCATATACCAAGTCCAATAGCCCATTAACAAGAAGTCAATAATAAACTCTAACAAGAGAGTTCTCACATCCAATGTGCGACTAAAAATACACTTTGAATTGAAGAAATATTGACAAAAAATCCAACATGTATATCAATATTGTATGAACTCTTCCCCTATTAATAAAGGTCTGCGGTCTTCCGGAGAAAGCACTTCACAACAACATCAGTACTATTATTATATAACATTATTTTATCTATTTCTATTGAGTTCATAAAACCAATCTTAAATTTTTGTGATGATGGATACGATGAGGATGGCGATGATAATATTGAACTTTTTATTTATGTCAATTTTATTCTACCTATAATAGAGATAAGCCCATAATTGTTTTTTAAATATGTTGCTTTTTTATACATGGGAGAGCAAGACTTGAACTAGGGGTGGCAATTGGGTCGGGTCGGGTTAGGGTCGGGTCAGATTTGACCCAATCCGAATAGGGGTAAACCCGAAACCGAACCGGATAAAATTCAGGTCAAGGTTCGGAAACACGGACCCGACTGGTTGGGTTCGGGTCTCAAACCCGTACCGAATCCAGATTTTTATCCGGGTCGGTCGGGTTGACCCGAATTCGACCCGACCCGGCTTGGCCTCTACCCATATCCGATCCGGATTGGCCCCTGCCTATACCCGACCCAAGAGGCCGGGTTCGAATTGGGTCGGATCGGATCGGATCTATTTTGCCACCCCTAACTTGAACCCTCAGCCTCATGGAGGAAGAGAAATACCACCAGGTAAGAAGCTTGGGCTAAATATGCCGCGTTCCTCTGCATCCCTCACCGTGGGATAATGATGGAAAATTGCTGGAAAAGAAAAAACCCAAGGAAAAAAGATAGAGAAATTAAAGTCTTGGGTCGCAACGGCAGGGTGAAGTGGCCTTGATGCCAACCAGAGGCTAGCGCACGTTAGGGCCCACTAAACTACCTGACGTGGGCCCCACCAGCTCAGGCTTCTGGCTTTTCAGTTGAAAAATGGCGTGCTCGCGCCTTCCGCATGCGTGGCAAGTCCTTTTCTTTTTGTAAACTTTTTTCTTCGTAATAATCGTGTCTTATTAAATGCATGGAAATACACGTGGCCTTCGGATGACTGCAACGTAGTAACCAACCACCGTATCTATTGATCCAAAAGAACGGTGGTCAGCGATATTTATCTTCGCTTTTCGGAATCGATCTCTGGCGATGCGTAATACATATGCCTTTAAACAATTTTTCAATGTATCAAAAAAAGGGAAAAAAAAAATAAAAAGAAAAAGGGTCCTGCTAATTACATCGGAAGACTCTATTTTGACACTCCGGTGTATTTAGTCTTTTTGTCATATTTGATAAAATAGTCATATCAGATGTGATGAGTGTGATACTCTGATGCGACAATTTTGTCAACAATGATAATAAGACTAAATACACCAGAATCTTTCTGATGTATTTACCAAATATCAAGAAAAAACAGGTTAATTCAATAATATCTAAGAATCGGTCAAATTTAGTCCTCTCTTCGATTTAGAATTTACAATATTATTATTATTATTTGCCCTTCTCTTGTAAATTTCGTTTTGCAATATTCTTTCTTGTTAATGATTAGGCGCAATATGAAAAATATACCACAATCAAAGCAAAATAAGACTGCTTTAATGTTACGAATACATTATCTTGATAGATAAAGGGTTTGTATTCTATTCAAATATTGTATCCTATCATTGTATAAACTCATCCTATCCCTTATAAATAAAGGCCTGGGGTCTACTCATTAAACACATTCACAACACGTTATTAGCCTGCTCTTCCTAAGAGAGAAGGCTCGGACGTCGCGAAAGCTTGAAAGAACAACGGAGGATTGTCCGCGCCAGGACGAGAAAGCAAAGCCCTACGACCATTTTTCTTTGATCTAGAGGTATATCGAAAAATCGCCGCAATTTTCTATTCATAATCATGATAATTGCCTATATCGGAATAGATCGAAACACAAAAAAATAAATATAAATTACCAATATGGGGGAAGGGCGGGGGCCTTAGGCCGTCGACCCCTCGGCCATAACAGTTTAAACAAAAATATCTTTATAACGGTTGGTTGACGGCTCCTACGCCACCGGCAACCCTCAAACCCCTGCCCCCCCCGGCCCCCCCTACAATGGTGACACGCCTCTGCCAATAGCGTCGGTAAACCCTAACTAGGGTTTCCAAAACAAAAAAACTTAAACAACAGCAGCCCAAAGCCGCTGGCTGCCCAACACCACCCCAGCAGTGGCGCATCACCGTAAGAACTGGAGGCGCATCTCTGCAAGAGGCAGCGGCGCTCCTAAAACCATACATCTACTGAGCTTTCCAAACCAAGCGTACAAAGGCGGCGGATAGCTGGTACAACTGATTGCCCGATAATAGCATCTGGTAATTCGACGATTGGCCTGACCTTTTTTCCAGGCAGTTTGTTGCATGGAGATGTCCGAAGAGAAAATCGTCGCATCTCTTCACTTCAAGGCAATGTAAGAGAGAATCGATTTGTGACTTCATCAAGCATTTCAATGAAGAAAGACTAGAAATTGAGAACGTTTCGCACTCTACTATCATCGGAGCCTTCACCAAGTTAGAAATAAGCATTTGTTGAGATTCTTGCATGAACTTTCAGCGAGCAATCACGTGGAGCTGTTTATGACCTCAGAGGAAGCACTTGCCGCTGCAAAGAACGACATTTCTAAGCGTTGAGAGGAAACAAAGCGAGATGCATGACTCTAAGGGAACTCCCGACAAGAACCGCGAGATCGGCGACAGAGAGAAAAGAGTCTCCAGAGCAAGGAGCATCCTGTCAAGAAATCTTACGTCAGATCAATTGCTCCTAAGACAGAAGTCCTAGCATATGCCCAACAAGAAGGACTCCTCAATGAATTTGTGTCAGCAAGATTTTCCGGTAAATGTATATATTTAAGTAAGGTATTTCTTTAAATCCTTTGCCATTAAGCAAGCTAATTAATCAAAAAAGAATAAATTTGATTTACATTTCCTTGCAATTATACACGAAGAAAGAAACCTAATGACCAAGACAGATTGATTTAAATGTGCCTTGATGTGTAAGGAAGTGTATGCATCAATCATGTTAGTGAAAGGGAAGCACACTCTCTTTGAACTATATTAACCGGCTAGATCCCACACTACATGCTAATTGAAAGTATCATGATGGTAATTATAATAATATGTTCGGTGTTTCCTATCATCTTTAATTATTTACATTTGGGGGGGGATGTAGAAACGGAAAGATGACAAGATGTAAGGCTATGTTTGGTATGAAAGAAATTGAGAGAGAAAAAAATGAAATGGTAAAAAAAGTAATCAAATTCTATTTCATGTTGCAGAGGAATATGCCCTCGGATCATTTGTATTTGATCCAAATGAAAATTTAAGCCTAGATAAGGACTAATTTGCATATGATGCAAAAGAGATTAAATGTGTCTTAAATTGTTTAAGACTATATTTAATTAAATAAACGTGTTGAAAAGGTCACCTAGATGACGGGATCGTCCCGCTCTAAACGCAGGTTCAAACCGCGTCAAAAACGGAGTCCAAATGCACAAGTTATAGCCAAAACAAGTCAGCCCAAACTGTTGGGCTGAAACCAGCGAAAATGGAGGCCCACCAAGCCCGAATTTTCTGGTTAGGGTTTTTTGAAACCTGGGATTTTCTTGACGGCTACGTTTCTAAGAGAAGCATGACTTTTGGCTAACTTTGGACAATTGTTTGAAGGGTCAAACGGACTCGGATTGACGAGCCGTTTTTTCCTACGCGTTCACCGTTGAACCCTCTTTGATTTGGTAGGTTGTACCAACATTGAAGCTCAACGGTGAGGGAGTTAAAATTCGAGAAAGTTTGCCCTTTGTGAAAGGCAAACTAACTTGATTTAATTAATCCCAAATTAATAGTCCCACATTGGATTTTGAGAGAAGGGGAGAGTCCACCGCCTATATAAATAGGGGTCTGCTCTCCTCCTCAAAACTCGTCCCAAGCTCTAGATCTGAGCGGCTCTCAAAAATGTTGGAGCACGCTCGGATCTAAGCTTAAATTAATATTTCTCCCCTCCCTATAAATTTCTGCCTTACTCCTGAGGGCTCTAGCAAAGCCGCAAAGGAGTTCGGATTCAGATCCGAAATCTTGGCGGAGGTTTCACTCGCGTGAAACTTTCTGGAGCAAGTGGTTGGCTCGGCGACGAGAAGTTGCTTGGATCGGCGCAAGTGGTTGCTGGAATCGGAGCGGTTCGTGCGGGAAGGGCAATTGATTGCCTTCGGTAACACTTTTGCTGCAAGGCAAGAGTTACGGGTATGTTGAGTTTCTCAACTTTAGTTTTAATTAATGTGCATTATTTTATTGCAGTAGCTATAGTAGTTAATTAGATAGTAGTATCCTCAGGGGTTGGTCTGGACCCAACCCCGGGATAGTAGCATTTTATTGGCTTGGGTTTTATGCAGATAAGGCTAGTTTATATAAAATGTTTATATAAAGTTTTTCTCTTTATTTTTCCGCTTCCGCTGCGTTAATTTTGTGCAAGGTTGTCCAACCTTCGCTCTCAAGTAGGGCGAAGGACGGACAATGCACTAGTCGAAAGAGAGCCCTTGGATCAGATAAAACCCATCATTGGTATCAGAGCCAGGCTACATAGACTATCTAAATACTGCTTTTATGAAATGCATGTTATTAAAACTTGTAGTTAGTCTTGAACTAACTATATGTTGGTTTTCAAATTTTTCGAAAATTGTTTTGAAAACCAAGATTAGATCTTTTTAATTATGTGATAATTAATGTCTTTATGTTTCTTTTTGCTTTTATTTGATAATTGCTAAAAGAAAGACTTGTAGGGTTAGCCATTAAAATTCATTTAAATCTTTAATCTGATTAAATTTAAATGACTAGCTTTGGCTATGTTTTAAAATGTTGTTCACAATATTTTAAATAACACATCCTAATGAATGATTAGGATTGTCCCTTGTTTGTTGAAACAATTCTGATGTGATTTATTAAAATCCTATAGTTGATAGGTTTCTAATAAAAGTTATGAAACACATCCTAATAATTTTGAATTATAGGTTATGACTAGTTGACAGGATTAACTAGTTAAATAAATCATAACAACCAGATTAAATCAATATAACACTTTTTATCATTAGCACTTTCAATGGAGAATGGTATGGGTAGGTAGTTAGGGAAGGTGTGTGGATCGACTCAGCTTTGCTGGGCGCAAGTGATCCTGCCCGGCCCTAACCCTGGTCATGCCCGCTTGTACCGCAAAGTTGCTGATAATAAAATGTGTTAGCTTTGGTTATATCTAGTCAATGCGTTATAAATCTTGTTAAAGATTAATTCGTATCCCTCCTTGATTTTGGAGCTTTGTAACTCAAAGAAAACATTTATAGTTGTTGAGTCTCCTCAAGCTATGACATGTTTTTCTTTAAGGAACAAACTCCAACATACATGTGATGTAGTCTGGACTTGATCCAAATCGATGCGTCGGGTCTCCTCGAGCATCGATCTAAGTCAAATCTGAACACGAAATCAAGGGTCTGACTAGACCAGTCATTATGATTAGTTGAGTCTCCTCAAGATCATAAGTAACTGTGGGTAAGAATCGATAGGGAGTCACATGTGATGTGATTGACTAAGAGTTAGTCTACCAATCATGGAACCAATCAACTTGTTGAGTCTCCTTAAGGTTGTGAGGTTCATGATGATTGGGTTCCTCTTTCACTATATTTTAAGATATTAAAATTCGTTCATTTCCGAGAATGATCATAAAATAGTGGGAGACCATAGTTAATTAAAAACCATATTAACTATATTATTTTATCATGAATTACACTAAATTCATTCTATGTCTTTTGCAGCATGAAAACGAATATGAATCTTATCCTGAATAATAAATTGACTGGTTTAAATATTGATTGCTTAGAAAACTTTGGGCTTAACGGAGAGAAGAAAGGACATATTGATGTCTCGACTTCTAAGGTATTAGTTATACAGAGTATAGTCCTTTCTGTAACTTCTAACGCATGGGTATTGGATACTGGTGCGGGTACTCACATTTGTAATTCGTTACAAGGTATGAGCAAATTTAGAAACTTAAGAAAGGATGAAATAGTTCTTCAAGTTGGTAATGGAGCTAATGTAGCTGCTAAATCCGTAGGAGACCTAAAGCAAACCTTGGCAAACGGTGCCACATTGTTTTTGAAACAATGTTATTATATACCAAATTTTCTATGCAACGTTATTTCCATTTCGGCTTTGGCCAAAGACGGATATAAATTTACCATTAATGAATCTGTTATGAACATTTTCTTTAATGATATATTGCTGGGATTTGGAACAATGAATAATGGTGTATACACTCTGTCTAATGACGTTGTGTTAAGTGTTAACACACGAAAACGTAAGGAATCTAGTTTTAATGAAACTTTCCTTTGGCACTGTAAACTAGGCCATATCGGAGAGAAAAGACTTAGCAAGTTGCATAAAGAGGGGTCTCTTGACCTCTCGAATTATGAGTCGTACGACACTTGCGAGTCTTGTCTCAAAGGTAAAATGGCTAAAACTCCCTTTACGGGTAAAGGGGAAAGAGTTAGTGAACTCTTGGGTCTAGTACATTCTGATGTATGTGGACCAATGTCTACTTTAGCGAAAGGAGGATATTCATACTTTGTTACTTTTACTGATGATCATTCTTGGTTCGGACATGTGTTCTTGATGAAGCACAAATCTGATACATTTGAGCGATTCAAAGAGTATCGTAACGAAGTTGAAAAACAGACGGGCAAAAGTATTAAAATTCTTCGATCTGATCGAGGAGGAGAATACTTGAGCCATGAATTCCTTGCGCATTTAAAAGAGAATGTGATTCTCTCTCAGATCACTCCTCCTTACACACCTCAACATAATGGTGTGTCAGAGAGAAGGAATCGTACCTTGTTAGACATGGTTCGATCAATGATGAGTGACTCTGGGTTACCTATCTCCCTTTGGGGCTATGCCCTAGAAACTGCCACCCATATCCTTAATAGAGTTCCATCTAGATCCGTGCCAATGACACCATATGAGATATGGAACGGGAAGAAACCAAACCTTAAGCATATTAAGGTATGGGGTTGTCCTGCGTATGTCAAGAAGCTTAATCCAGATAAACTGGAGGATAGGTCTGTTATGTGTAGATTCATAGGATATCCTAGTCACTCGACGGGACACATTTTCTATCACCAGGAACAACAAACGATTGTTGTGTCCAAACACGCCACCTTTCTTGAAAAGGAATTCCTTGTGAAGGAGTCTAACGGCGAGGTAATAAACTGAACGAAAGTCTAGAGACTGAATCAACACATGAACAGATCGCGGAACCAGTGGGAGAGGCAGAGCCTAATGCTCCTGAAGCAATTATTAGGAAGTCAAATAGGATTCCTCGAGCTCCAGAAAGATACTACGGATTTCTCGTAGATGGAGGAGTTGAGGATAGCATCTTAGTTGAAGATGATCCTATTAGCTTCCAAGAAGCAATTCAGAGTAGAGACTCTAAGAAATGGCTGGATGCAATGAAATCTGAGATGGATTCCATGCACATTAATAAAGTTTGGACTTTAGAGAATGTGCCCAAGGGAAGTGTTCCTATTGGCTGCAAATGGATCTTCAAAAGGAAGATCGGTGCAGATGGAAAAATAGAAACGTACAAGGCTAGACTTGTTGCGAAAGGTTATCGTCAGATTCTAGGTGTAGATTATGACGAAACTTTCTCACCCGTAGCCATGCACAAATCCATCCGGATTGTACTCGCTATTGCTGCCTATCACAACTACGAAATCTGGCAGATGGATGTAAAAACTGCATTTCTAAATGGTGATTTAGAAGAGCATATTTACATGTCTCAGCCGGAAGGTTTCGAAGTCAGTGGGAGCAAAGGAAAAGCGTGTAGACTGCATAGATCCATTTATGGATTGAAGCAGGCATCCGGGAGCTGGAACATCCGATTTGATAATACGGTCAAAGAGTTTGATTTTATTAAAAATGAAGATGAGCCATGCGTTTATAAGAAAACCAGTGGAAACAATTTAGTCATCCTCGTACTTTATGTTGATGACATTCTCTTAATAGGTAACAACATACCGATGTTGAAGTCTGTTAAGGATTGGTTATCAACTAACTTCTCCATGAAAGATTTGGGAGAAGCATCCTACATACTAGGTGTGAAGATCTATAGAGATAGATCTAAAAGGATGCTAGGACTCTCCCAATCTAGGTACATTGATACCGTGTTAAAACGTTTTAACATGGAAAACAGTAAAGGTGGGTTTATACCCGAAAATCACGGAATAAGTCTTTCCAAGAAGATGTCTCCAAAGACTGACTTGGAAAGAGAACGCATGAGCAATATTCCATATGCTTCGGCAGTTGGATCGATCATGTATTCCATGATATGTACCAGACCTGATGTCGCTTTTGCACTAGGTGCAGTAAGTCGATATCAGTCTAACTATGGAGAAGAACACTGGAAAGCAGTCAAGACGATTCTCAAGTACTTGCGAAGAACAAGAGATCTAGTTTTGATTTATGGAAGTGATGAACTCAAAATTGAGGGCTTCACGGATTCCAGCTTTCAGAGTGACGTGGATGACAGCAAGTCAATTTCAGGATACATTTTCACTCTCAACGGATGTGCAGTGAGCTGGAGGAGTTCAAAGCAAGACACCGTTGCTGATTCAACTATGGAGGCCGAATATATAGCGGCCAATGATGCAGCAAAGGAAGCTGTCTGGATTAGGAAATTTGTGAGCTAGCTAGGAGTGGTGCCTACTGTTATAGATCCAATACCGTTGTATTGTGATAACAATGCCACATTGAGCTTGGTCAAAGAACCCAGATTCCACAAGAGATCCAGACACATTCTTCGAAAATATCATTTGATACGCGATATTGAGAAGAGGAAGGACATAGAAATCCTCAGAGTCTCGTCTGAAGAGAATTTAGCTGATCCATTTACAAAGGCCCTTACACGTGATCGTTTGGAGAATCTAATGTGTAAAAGCGGTATGAAATACCATAAAGAGTGGGCCTTGTAGTGAGTGGTAGATGTTTTGAGAGTTGTATGCCTATGAGGCACATTGTCCTAAAAAACATCTTATTCATGAATAAAAATAAATTTATTGGTATCAAATTATCTTTGTGCATTCGTGTCATCTTATATACTTAGATAATTTCCTTAGACTTATAGCAAGGTATACACTTATCTTGATGCCGATCACGATTATGAGAAAGTGTTTTTTTACCGATTGGAGCTTAAAGTCTTAAACTGGTTCGTGGTCATTGATATGTCGAGAAAAGGATATCGACACATCGATAAGACCATTGTGTCTTTGTATTCACTATGGATTAGTAACGATGGACTCGTAATCGTTTGACTTGGTGAAGTCAGAAACAAGACGCAGGTGCTCATTAGAGAATGAGTTCACTGAACGACTCATAAAAGATTATCATTTGGTTAAACTTAATTTAAAATGTCAATGATAACTTTTTGTGATGATAGGCAAGCTGGTCCTATGACTTGAAGACATTGAACAAACCTGCATGTGAATGGTGTCACTTAGAACATTTTCCTAGCTTCAAGACTTTACTTGTCGAAAGGATTTTGGTTGGGTGGCATTTGAAGCATGTGAGGGGAGTTGTGTCTAAGAAAGGATTCATCTCTCTCATTAAGGAGAGTTAGTGTTGTATGTGTTGGTTCGGTGCTTTAGTGAAAATCTTTGATCAAAGTATGTTGAAAGAAGTTCAACATGTATTTAACTAAAGACCGATGTAACTGACTGGTTTCAAGTTGGTGGGGTTGACATGTTACCATACCCTAAACTTGAATAAACAACATAGTCTTGACGAAAGGATTAAAACTGCGGTATTCATCACGGATACAGTCTTGGTAGTCCCGATGATTTTGTCAATGGGTTAAACCACATAATTATGATGCCGAAACAGGGACGGCAACTACTGCTCGTGGTCTCTGCCGTCTAGGGTCTCGAACCCAAACCTGTAGTAGGGTCAGGCTGTAAGGTCTCACACAGAGTGCGATCTTCGTCTAGTAATAGGTAGAAATTAGTTAAGGAGAATAATTTGCATTTGATGCAAGGGATAAAATATTGCAAAAGATGTTTGCAATCATCTCCTGCATTCGAGATAAATGATCCCGAGTGCAAGTGGGAGATGTAGAGGAATTTGCCCTCGGATCATTTGTATTTGATCCAAATGAAAATTTAAGACTAGATAGGGACTAATTTGCATATGATGCAAAAGAGATTAAATGTGTCTTAAATTGTTTAAGACTATATTTAATTAAATAAACGCGTTGAAAAGGTTACCTAGATGACGGGATCGTCCCGCTCTAAACGCAGGTTCAAACCGCGTCAAAAACGGAGTCCAAATGCACAAGTTATAGCCAAAACAAGTCAGCCCAAACTGTTGGGCTGAAACCAGCGAAAATGGAGGCCCACCAATCCCGAATTTTCTGGTTAGGGTTTTTTGAAACCTGTGATTTTCTTGACGGCTACGTTTCTAAGAGAAGCATGACTTTTGGCTAACTTTGGACAATTGTTTGAAGGGTCAAACGGACTCGGATTGACGAGCCGTTTTTTCCTACGCGTTCACCGTTGAACCCTCTTTGATTTGGTAGGTTGTACCAACATTGAAGCTCAACGGTTAGGGAGTTAAAATTCGAGAAAGTTTGCCCTTTGTGAAAGGCAAACTAACTTGATTTAATTAATCCCAAATTAATAGTCCCACATCGGATTTTGGGAGAAGGGGAGAGTCCACCGCCTATATAAATAGGGGTCTGCTCTCCTCCTCAAAACTCGTCCCAAGCTCTAGATCTGAGCGGCTCTCAAAAATGTTGGAGCACGCTCGGATCTAAGCTTAAATTAATATTTCTCCCCTCCCTATAAATTTCTGCCTTACTCCTGAGGGCTCTAGCAAAGCCGCAAAGGAGTTCGGATTCAGATCCGAAATCTTGGCGGAGGTTTCACTCGCGTGAAACTTTCTGGAGCAAGTGGTTGGCTCGGCGACGAGAAGTTGCTTGGATCGGCGCAAGTGGTTGCTGGAATCGGAGCGGTTCGTGCGGGAAGGGCAATTGATTGCCTTCGGTAACACTTTTGCTGCAAGGCAAGAGTTACGGGTATGTTGAGTTTTCTCAACTTTAGTTTTAATTAATGTGCATTATTTTATTGTAGTAGCTATAGTAGTTAATTAGATAGTAGTATCCTCAGGGGTTGGTCTGGACCCAACCCAGGGATAGTAGCATTTTCTTGGCTTGGGTTTTATGCAGATAGGGCTAGTTTATATAAAATGTTTATATAAAGTTTTTCTCTTTATTTTTCCGCTTCCGCTGCGTTAATTTTGTGCAAGGTTGTCCAACCTTCGCTCTCAAGTAGGGCGAAGGACGGACAATGCACTAGTCGAAAGAGAGACCTTGGATCAGATAAAACCCATCACATGTTTGGTTATTGAAAAAAAATTGTTAAGAAAAGTAAAAAAGAAATGTTAATTTCTAAACATGTACAACCCGTTTCGTTTCTGTCTTCTCCATTTCTTCTTTGTCTCCACCAACCTTTTGCCTATTATGAATAGGAGAGACCTTAGGTCTCCCCCCTATTTACATCCATCATTACACCTGTTACGACTAATTTGGACCAGCCCGAATTACAACGGCCCACGGCCCAGCCTCAAAGGGGACGCCCACTAGGGAAGACGGGTCCGCCCAGAAGGGCCCACGGACGGGGCTGAAGACCCAGCCACTCCATCCTCGGGGGCACCCGACTAGCCCCCAATTCGCCAGATTAACCGCCCCTCGGAATCCGCGATCCCACAATGGCCATTAACGGACCCATTAATAGGCCACCCCTCCACTACGCGCGAGTGGGAGGAGGCGGAGGCGGATCATGGGGACGAGAAAGGAGGCGGGACGTGGGGAAATCACGAAGAACCCAATAAGGGGAAGGCCAAGGCGACGGAGAAAAGGGGTCGAGACTCAGGTAATCAATAGAGAGGTACTCCATCAACGACCTAGGCATTCGCCATCTCAATTCCTCCCTCCCCCAAACTCGCGCCGCCTGGGTTGACGTTCCGGCTTCCTTACAAGCCGGATCTCCCCCGTCGAGTATCCCTTCAGACCTTGATCTGACTTAGGCATCGGAGGGGATTTGGCCGGAACCTAGGTCTGGCCTCCCTGACGAGTTTTCTCATCTGTCCAGGAAGAAGCTATAAGAGGCTACCCCTCAGCGTCGGGCGGCCACCCACATCGCAGTCGTCAGGTGGACGGCTGCTCAAGCACCGACCCTCTTGCAAGGCGCCGAGGCTACCCCTCGATGCAGATCCGACCGAGGCCGAGCGTGACCCAGCCGAGGCCGGGCGCGATCCACCGAGCCGAGGCTTCTCCTCAGCTCCCCGAAGGTAGAGGATCGACGCAACCCGGGGACTCCCCCGTTTGCGCCCGACTCTCCTTCCACCCACGCCGAGAGCACGCGGGTTCGGCGATCCCAAGGGACCCCCAAGTCGGCCACTTGACCACGTTGACCACACAGCCGACGGTCAACGAACTGTGGTGAGAAAACACCTGTAAACATCTGGCGCCGTCTGTGGGAACGATCAACACCTACGTAAAACAACCACACCGACAATGACGCGGCTCCGCCCCCCGCGGCGGAGAAGAGGCTCAGCCCCGGTGGTGGGCACTGACCAACACCGTGGCAAGCGGAGCGAGGCTGTGCCCCCCGGGCACGCGAACCGGGCGGCAAGCTCGGATCGCACGGAGGGCAGTGTTGAGGAGGCCGATGGCCGACCGTTGGCTTCCCGGGGCAGTAGGATCGGGAGAGCACGGGAAAGGCCGAGGTCAAGCAAAGCGCTGGTGGTATCCGTGATCATCGATACCTCCATGGTGCGGCAGCTGCTAGTCGACACCGGCAGCTCGTGTGACATCCTCTTCACATCGACTTTGGAAAGGATGGGACTGCGCGGCGAGGACTTGGAGCCATGCACAGGGCCCTTGGTGGGCTTCACGAGACATTCCGCACCAATCATCGGGGCGATCCACCTCTCGGTCATGCTCGGGGGAGCACCCGATTCGGTGACACTGACGGTGGAGTTCATTGTGCTGAAAGTCGGCTCGGCGTACAATGGGATCATCGGCCGCCCCTCCTCAACGCCATCAATGCGGTGGTCTCGATGCTCCATCGGACGATCAAGTTTCAGACCCCGAAAGGGGTCGGGCAAATCGATGGCGACACGAAGGGAGAGAATATCTGCTACCACCTGACAGACGAGAAGGTCGTCGGAGGGCCTGGCGATCCAATGGCCTCACTCGACCTGAGGCATGGACCGAGACCCACCCCTGCGGAAGAACAGGAGCAGATCCCCGTCTCGAACGTCGAAGGGAGATTCATCTCCATTGGGGCAGGGCTGGATCCCGACTCAAAGCACAAGCTAGTTGAATGCCTGGAGGCTAACCTGGACGTCTTCGCGTGGTCAACCGACGACATGCCCGGCGTCGATCCCCGGGTAATCGTTCACCGATTGAACGCCGACCCTAACTTCAAACCCGTCAGATAGAAGAAGCGGAACCTAGGTGGCGAAAAGATGAAGGCGGCATCTGATGAAGTAGAATGACTCCTCGACACCGGTTTCATCCGAGAAGTCTGGTACCCCAAGTGGTTGTCCAACGTGGTAATGGTCAAAAAACCCAACGGGAAGTGGCGAATGTGTGTGGATTTTAGCGACCTCAACAAAGCCTATCCCAAGGACAGCTATCCACTGCCACGGATCGACCACCTCGTAGACAGCACCTCGGGATATGAGATGCTCAGCTTCATGGACGCCTACTCCGGGTACAACCAGGTCCAGATGGATCCTAGCGATGAAGAGATGACGACCTTCACGACTGACCGAGGGACCTTCTGCTACAAGAAAATGCCCTTTGGGTTGAAAAACACGGGGGCAACTTACCAATGAATGGTCAACAAGGTGTTCGACTCCCAGATAGGAAGAAACCTGGAAGTCTACGTTGACGACAAGCTGGTCAAGTCGAAGGATCCAGTTGACCATATCGCTGACCTAAGGGAAACCTTTGAGCGGCTACGAAAGTACAATATCCGGCTCAATCCCGCCAAATGCACGTTCGGGGTGAGATCCGGCAAGTTCCTGGGATTCATGATCACCAATCGCGAGATCGAGGCCAACCTCGACAAGATCGAGGCACTGATCAACATGCGGGAGCCGACAACCATCAAAGAGCTGCAGAGGTTGAATGGCCACATTGCCGCCCTTGGGCGATTTCTGTTTCGGTCGGCAGAAAGATCTCTCCTGTTCTTTAAAACTCTGAGGAAGGCCATCGCTACGCCAGCCGACGAGAGGAAAACAATACCTTGGGATGAGGACTGCTCCCGAGCATTCGTCGAACTCAAAGAGTACCTCCGCAGCCCACCACTCCTCTCCAAGACGCGAGAGGGGGAGCCGTTGAGCCTCTACTTAGCCTGCACGGTGGAAGCGGTGAACTCGGTGCTGATCAGGGAAGACGACAGGGTACAGAGACCGGTATACTACACCAGTCGTGTCTTGAAAGACGTTGAGGGGCGGTACACACCAATGGAGAATCTAGCATACGCCCTCGTCCTCTCGGCCAGGCGACTCCGACCCTACTTCCAGGCTCACACGATACAGGTCCTTACTGATTCCCAGTTGGAACAGAACCTCAAGAGGTTTGACCGCATGTGGAGGATGCTGAACTGGGGGGTCGAGTTGAGCGAATTCGACCTACGATTCAAGCCACGCACAGACATCAAGGGGCAGGCGCTAGCTGATTTCATCGCCGAATGCACCATAGAAGAAAGGACCCCGACGCCGAAAGACGGCTCGGTAACGGTAACAAACCAACCTTTGTATTTACTTATGACTGACACTATCTTGGCTGGCCAATCAGAGGACCATGGCACATGGATTATTCACGTGGACGGCTCGGCGACCCGGGCAGGGAGCGGGGCCGGGATCACGATTCGATCTCCCGAGGGGAACGTCGTCGAATACGCACTTAGGTTCGAGTTCCCGGCCACCAACAACGTGGCCGAGTATGAGGCCGCAAGAAACGGCTTGAGGCTGGCCCGAGAACTCGGAGCTGAGTACGTACGGCTCCTTAGCGACTTAAAGCTCATCATCAACCAGCTGCAAGGGAGCTACGAGGCACACGAGGAGACGATGCAAGGCTACCTGGCCACGGCCAAGACTGAGATGTCAAAATTCAAAAGGGCTGAGACCCTTCACCTCCCGCGGTCGGAGAATGCCTGAGCGGACGCTCTTTCCAAGCTTGCCTCCTCCTCGCCCAAGGAGTTGGGTCGCATCGTCTATATAGAAAACCTCAGGAGCCCCAGCACGGAAGAGAAGGAGGTCATGGCGATTGACAGAGACCCCACCTAGATGGACCCAATCATCCGATACCTCACCCACGGGGAAGCGCCAACCGATGTGGCAGAACGTCGAACCCTGGAGAGGAAGGCGCTCCGGTACGTGATGCATGAAGGAACCCCCTACAGAAGATGGTGGACAAAGACAGACGTCCTCCCCTACCTTAAGTGCCTCGGCCCCCAGGAGGCTGACTACGTCCTCAGGGAAGTGCACGAGGGGATCTGTGGGAATCACCATGGAAGCACGACAATCACCCAAAAGATCATGATGCAAGGATACTACTGGCTGACCCTGATCCACGACGCGACAGAATACGTCCAGAGTGTTGGACGCAACGATCTGGGAACTTTAGTTTGATGATGACAAACGGGTGTGAACATTTTAACATGTGTGTTAAGTGTTTCAGGAATGGCGAACGCGTGATTAATTCACGGAGAGACGTGGTTAATGTGCAAAGGAGAAATAGTCAAAAGTGAGATGCAATCGATTGCGAGTTAATTGGAGTTAAGATCAAATCTCTTTTGGTGAACCCCAAGAATAGACCACCTTTAATTTAGCCAAACCCTAGTCTAGAGAGCCGGCCTTCATATATAAATCCCTAAGAGCTCACAAAAAAGAAGGCTGCCGAAATTTGAAGAGAGAGCCGCACTTCTAATTTTTTTTTGTTTGCAGGCGCAGATTCAAAGAGCACAAGTGTAGCTGAAATCATCAAAACCCTCTCCAAGAGCTGCAACTTGGCATTGCAATTCTCCAAAAAGGACAGCGCCTCTCTTTTTGATAAATCCCAACAGCCGCAACTTGATTTTTTGGGAGATCTCTTCATTAAAAAAACTCTCTTTTTGTTGTTTTTAAAATACCCTCTTGAGCTCATATCTCAAACATTTTTTTAATCAGCCGATATTAAGAGGAGCTTTTTTTTTGCCTTGAAGCCGTAAGCCTCTCTCTGTCTTTCCCCTTTAAAAATCTCCAAGCACAATTAATTGGGGTAAGCTTTGTTTTTATGTCAATGATGAACATTACTTGATTTCTGTTGTTTGTGTGCAGGAAAAATATAAATCCAAGAGTCAGTGGGGTACAAACATTAAGAGAACAAATTTGTCTTAGGGAGCACTAAAGGCAAAGTTGTGGGCTGCAAGATAGGAAACGAAATAAATTGGCATAATCAACATTAAATTGGTAATTAACCCCTCTTCTTTAATTAACTCCAATACTTTGTTTCTTGTGTCCTGATTGTTTTGCAGGAGAAAAAAGTGACAGAGGCTTGGCACAATTAGAATTGAAAGAGAACATATGGTTGGGTGCACATCCATTAAGAAATAATTAGTGCACGTGATTAGTTGTTGTGGCTAAAAACAAAATTAAAGGAGAAGCTGGCATTCAGCCGTCCCCCATAAATTGAGAGAACCCTGTTGCTTGCCGCAACAACAAATGTGATGACCCTGTTTGATAAGAAGCCGCAATATTTATGAGCAAGCCGCAACTTTCAAGTCAAGGAGGGCACAACATCAGAGAGTGCCGCAACCTAAGTTGCTGAGGAGACGAGAGATGTGACATCTACATCTACGTTAGACAAGATCTGACACGCGCTGAACGACAGAGACGACACATAATTACTGAGCATTTCTAAAACTCTATTTATTTATCTTTGTATTGGTGTAGCGATCTCTAGGGGAAACTTTACCATCTGTGTTACTTTTTGGGGACCTGACGACTTGGGAGTCGTCACGGAGGGAGAGCATCTGACTAGGTTGAGAGTGTAGAGCACGTGGTGTGCGTACGAGCTAGGTGAGAGTAGATTTGGGATATTGACTCATTGTAGCTGTACATGATTACACATCTATCTAGTATTTGCTTTCGGGGGCTGGAGTAGGTCGTGGGGACGACCGAACCAGGGTATATCTGTGCGTATTCTGTGATTGCTAATTTATTGCCCTGTCTGTGCCTATAACTGCGTGGGATTGTTCGTGGGTTGCACGAATATTTTTTATTAGCCTATTCACCCCCTCTAGGCTACGATCCAGATCCAACAAGTGGTATCAGAGCAGGTTTAGAGGATCTAGTCTAGTTTTTTAGATGACCATGAATATATCTGATTGTGCTTTTGCTTAAGGTCAGTCTATAGCCCGTCCTCCTAAGTTTAACGGTGTAGACTTTGCATATTGGAAGGCTAGGATGAAGATATATTTAGTGTCTGTAGATTATGATGTGTGGGATATTGTTGAAAATGGTTATAGTCTATCCACTATTAAAATTGAAGACACTATTATGATTAAGCCTAAAGACAAGTGGGATTTAGCTGATAAGAAACTTTATACTCTTAATGGTAAAGCTATGAATGCGCTTATATGCTCTCTTGATAAATCTGAGTTTAATCGTATCTCACATTGTCTAACTGCGCAGGAAATCTGGCATACACTGGAGGTGACACACGAGGGAACATCGCAAGTAAAGGAATCCAGACTTGCGTTGCTGAGCACTGAATATGAGAGCTTCCGCATGCTACCAATAGAATCAGTTAAAGACATGTTTGCGAGGTTCACGGACATTGTCTACAAATCCAGTTCCCTCGGTAAGCCATACTCTAGCCATGAACAGGTACAAAAGATCTTAAGGGCGCTACCAAGCTCATTCAGGCCTAAAGTCACCGCTATTCAAGAAGCTAAGGACTTGTCAACAATGAAAGTGGAGGACTTGATAGGCAAACTAATGTCACACGAGCTTGAGTTGCAGAGTATAGAAGCCAGAGAAAACCTGAAGAGAAGACCAAAACTTCCACACCATTAGCTCTTCAAGCTAACAATGACGATCTTGATGAAGAGCAAGCCCTAATGGTCAGAAACTTCAAGAGATACATTCAGACTGATCAAGGAAGAGCTGAGATGGGAAAAAGGTTCATTCGTTCTAATAATTCTAATTTTGGTAGAAATTCCTATGATCAGAAAGCTATTAATAGAAGTGAATGTTTTAAATGCAGGAAGAAAGGGCACCACATAAAAGATTGCCCACAACAACACACAGCTCAAGTTGCAAAAGGAAAAACGAAAGTGCTGACGTGGGCCATGGATAGCGAAGCTGAGGAGGATGATGATGAACATGAAGCACACTCCTGCATGGCATTAATGGCCAAACACAATGAGGTAGAATCTCCCACTAAAACTGAATTTTTAGAAATCTGTAAGGGAATGCAACATAGGATTGATGAGCTAGAAGCTGATGTGGAATGTTATAGGAATGATAATTTTGATATGCAACAAACTGAGTATGACATGTCTATAGAAATGAAAAATCTTAAAGAAGAGCTTGTTGCATGCAAATCTACCATCACCATTTTATAAAAAGAGAAAGCTAGCTTGCCTGAAAAAATTGATTGTCTTTCATGTCCCTCTTTATTAAAGGATATTAGCATGTATAAGCTAGATAAGATAAAGCTTGAAACTGAAAATGAACTGCTTTCTGAAAAGATTAACATGCTAAATCTTGAACTTAAAGAAAAAATGAGGGATTTTGAAAAGAAAGAAGAGGAAAACAAGCGAGCTTTCGTTAGTAAATTCACTTTGCTTGTGAACGAAAATGATCATTTGAAATCCAAAGTTGTTAGTTTAGAATTGTCATTAAAGAGATTTTCCATTGGTAAACAAAATTTGGACATTATTCTTGGAAATCAAATTTATGGCAATAATAGGCGGGGACTAGGATATGGTCTTAAAAATGTTGAAAAATCAAAATATAGAAAAGTTCACATTGAATCAACAAAGGTTGGAAATTTTCATGCTAAGTGCTTTACATGTGGATGTGTTGGTCATACTTCATATCATTGTAAATATAGGAACAAAAATATTAAGTTCAAACAAATATGGGTTCCTAAATCTTTGATGACTAATGTGAGTGGACCTTGTTGGATTCCAAGGTCACACACGACACCTCTTTTGTAGGTGGATGGAAATTTGACGAGGAGCGATAAATTGAATGTCCTATTACTTTTTAGCTCCTTAGTCAAACAGCGACGCGAAGGTATATCTCATTCTTTAGACTTAATGAATACCTTCATAGCTTTTTGTGTGCATGACTTTTCTTTGTTTGTGTGCTAGTAGTTGCATTACTATGTGTGCATGATTTTTTTGTGTGATTGCATCTCATGTTTGCTTTAGTACTTCATGCATTTTATATAAAATAAAAATAAAAAACTGAAAATAAAAAAATGGTGCTTAAATGTGTATCGTTTCTCTTTGATTCATTATTGAAGTATGCACGGATGATTTTCATATCTATGTAGAAATTGGTGTATTATTACTTTTGCTACATGCGTATGTTTATCTTTCTAAATATTCATGGCATGTCCAATGACTGAGAATAGCTTGATTTCTACACCACCTACTTCACTTCCACATGTATTATTATTGTTGCACATTTGGAGATATCGTTTATAAAGTATGGAATGTGAATGTAGGAGAAAAACTTAACTGAATATCTAAGGGATATGATATACCTTGCCATGGATAAAAATTGAGCAAAAGAAAGTGTTGTTATAAGTATTTTTAAAAAAAATGAAAACAAAAAGATAATTGCTCCGTATGAAAAATGGATACAATCCTTGGCAACGGTATTACCCACGAGTATCCAACATAAGCTTTATGGGTAAACTTTAGCGTTGGTGTATTTACTCGTCAAGCAATGCCACCCCCACATCTAAGAGTCCTTATAGGCTATGTTTTGGGGTGTGGTACCTTGAACTCATGTCTTAATGAGGTGGGAAAAATCAATCCTAGGTGATAGAACGTTATTTGGAAAATGTGGATTGGTTCCGGTTAACTTTCTTAATGATTCTCCCTATGTGCTTCAATTTTAATCATCACACGTACAGGTTGGTGTTGAATTCTTCGTTGTTTAATTTCATTAGATTTTGACTTGAATATTATATGAATGTATTCATGCAATTGTTGGTAATGGTAAATAATACTCTCTTTTTGCATGGTATATATTTTTGACTTCGTGCTTTGACTTTTGATGATAACAAAGGGAGAGAAAGATAAAGAAAGATTTGGTGTGTCGGTATTATATGTTGAAGGGGGAGCTTGAAAAATACATAAAGAGGGGGAGCTTGAGAGAAGGGGGAGCATGCTTATATTTGCTATACTTATTGTGCGTGCTTTGTAATGCGTGTATGTCTCATTCCATATCATCCATACATCATATTGCATTACACACTTCACACACTCATATTCAATGTACAAATCTTTCATTGTGTTGTCATCATCAAAAGGGGGAGATTGTTGGACGCAACGATCTAGGAACTTTAGTTTGATGATGACAAACGGGTGTGAACATTTTAACATGTGTGTTAAGTGTTTCAGGAATGGCGAACGCGTGATTAATTCACGGAGAGACGTGGTTAATGTGCAAAGGAGAAATAGTCAAAAGAGAGATGCAATCGATTGCGAGTTAATTGGAGTTAAGATCAAATCTCTTTTGGTGAACCCCAAGAATAGACCACCTTTAATTTAGCCAAACCCTAGTCTAGAGAGCCGACCTTCATATATAAATCCCTAAGAGCTCACAAAAAAGAAGGCTGCCGAAATTTGAAGAGAGAGCCGCACTTCTAATTTTTTTTTGTTTGCAGGCGCAGATTCAAAGAGCACAAGTGTAGCTGAAATCATCAAAACCCTCTCCAAGAGCTGCAACTTGGCATTGCAATTCTCCAAAAAGGACAGAGCCTCTCTTTTTGATAAATCCCAACAGCCGCAACTTGATTTTTTGGGAGATCTCTTCATTAAAAAAAACTCTCTTTTTGTTGTTTTTAAAATCCCCTCTTGAGCTCATATCTCAAACATTTTTTTAATCAGCCGATATTAAGAGGAGCTTTTTTTTTGCCTTGAAGCCGTAAGCCTCTCTCTGTCTTTCCCCTTTAAAAATCTCCAAGCACAATTAATTGGGGTAAGCTTTGTTTTTATGTCAATGATGAACATTACTTGATTTCTGTTGTTTGTGTGCAGGAAAAATATAAATCCAAGAGTCAGTGGGGTACAAACATTAAGAGAACAAATTTGTCTTAGGGAGCACTAAAGGCAAAGTTGTGGGCTGCAAGATAGGAAACGAAATAAATTGGCATAATCAACATTAAATTGGTAATTAACCCCTCTTCTTTAATTAACTCCAATACTTTGTTTCTTGTGTCCTGATTGTTTTGCAGGAGAAAAAAGTGACAGAGGCTTGGCACAATTAGAATTGAAAGAGAACATATGGTTGGGTGCACATCCATTAAGAAATAATTAGTGCACGTGATTAGTTGTTGTGGCTAAAAACAAAATTAAAGGAGAAGCTGGCATTCAGCCGTCCCCCATAAATTGAGAGAACCCTGTTGCTTGCCGCAACAACAAATGTGATGACCCTGTTTGATAAGAAGCCGCAATATTTATGAGCAAGCCGCAACTTTCAAGTCAAGGAGGGCACAACATCAGAGAGTGCCGCAACCTAAGTTGCTGAGGAGACGAGAGATGTGACATCTACATCTACGTTAGACAAGATCTGACACGCGCTGAACGACAGAGACGACACATAATTACTGAGCATTTCTAAAACTCTATTTATTTATCTTTGTATTGGTGTAGCGATCTCTAGGGGAAACTTTACCATCTGTGTTACTTTTTGGGGACCTGACGACTTGGGAGTCGTCACGGAGGGAGAGCATCTGACTAGGTTGAGAGTGTAGAGCACGTGGTGTGCGTACGAGCTAGGTGAGAGTAGATTTGGGATATTGACTCATTGTAGCTGTACATGATTACACATCTATCTAGTATTTGCTTTCGGGGGCTGGAGTAGGTCGTGGGGACGACCGAACCAGGGTATATCTGTGCGTATTCTGTGATTGCTAATTTATTGCCCTGTCTGTGCCTATAACTGCGTGGGATTGTTCGTGGGTTGCACGAATATTTTTTATTAGCCTATTCACCCCCTCTAGGCTACGATCCAGATCCAACAAGTGGTATCAGAGCAGGTTTAGAGGATCTAGTCTAGTTTTTTAGATGACCATGAATATATCTGATTGTGCTTTTGCTTAAGGTCAGTCTATAGCCCGTCCTCCTAAGTTTAACGGTGTAGACTTTGCATATTGGAAGGCTAGGATGAAGATATATTTAGTGTCTGTAGATTATGATGTGTGGGATATTGTTGAAAATGGTTATAGTCTATCCACTATTAAAATTGAAGACACTATTATGATTAAGCCTAAAGACAAGTGGGATTTAGCTGATAAGAAACTTTATACTCTTAATGGTAAAGCTATGAATGCGCTTATATGCTCTCTTGATAAATCTGAGTTTAATCGTATCTCACATTGTCTAACTGCGCAGGAAATCTGGCATACACTGGAGGTGACACACGAGGGAACATCGCAAGTAAAGGAATCCAGACTTGCGTTGCTGAGCACTGAATATGAGAGCTTCCGCATGCTACCAATAGAATCAGTTAAAGACATGTTTGCGAGGTTCACGGACATTGTCTACAAATCCAGTTCCCTCGGTAAGCCATACTCTAGCCATGAACAGGTACAAAAGATCTTAAGGGCGCTACCAAGCTCATTCAGGCCTAAAGTCACCGCTATTCAAGAAGCTAAGGACTTGTCAACAATGAAAGTGGAGGACTTGATAGGCAAACTAATGTCACACGAGCTTGAGTTGCAGAGTATAGAAGCCAGAGAAAACCTGAAGAGAAGACCAAAACTTCCACACCATTAGCTCTTCAAGCTAACAATGACGATCTTGATGAAGAGCAAGCCCTAATGGTCAGAAACTTCAAGAGATACATTCAGACTGATCAAGGAAGAGCTGAGATGGGAAAAAGGTTCATTCGTTCTAATAATTCTAATTTTGGTAGAAATTCCTATGATCAGAAAGCTATTAATAGAAGTGAATGTTTTAAATGCAGGAAGAAAGGGCACCACATAAAAGATTGCCCACAACAACACACAGCTCAAGTTGCAAAAGGAAAAACGAAAGTGCTGACGTGGGCCATGGATAGCGAAGCTGAGGAGGATGATGATGAACATGAAGCACACTCCTGCATGGCATTAATGGCCAAACACAATGAGGTAGAATCTCCCACTAAAACTGAATTTTTAGAAATCTGTAAGGGAATGCAACATAGGATTGATGAGCTAGAAGCTGATGTGGAATGTTATAGGAATGATAATTTTGATATGCAACAAACTGAGTATGACATGTCTATAGAAATGAAAAATCTTAAAGAAGAGCTTGTTGCATGCAAATCTACCATCACCATTTTATAAAAAGAGAAAGCTAGCTTGCCTGAAAAAATTGATTGTCTTTCATGTCCCTCTTTATTAAAGGATATTAGCATGTATAAGCTAGATAAGATAAAGCTTGAAACTGAAAATGAACTGCTTTCTGAAAAGATTAACATGCTAAATCTTGAACTTAAAGAAAAAATGAGGGATTTTGAAAAGAAAGAAGAGGAAAACAAGCGAGCTTTCGTTAGTAAATTCACTTTGCTTGTGAACGAAAATGATCATTTGAAATCCAAAGTTGTTAGTTTAGAATTGTCATTAAAGAGATTTTCCATTGGTAAACAAAATTTGGACATTATTCTTGGAAATCAAATTTATGGCAATAATAGGCGGGGACTAGGATATGGTCTTAAAAATGTTGAAAAATCAAAATATAGAAAAGTTCACATTGAATCAACAAAGGTTGGAAATTTTCATGCTAAGTGCTTTACATGTGGATGTGTTGGTCATACTTCATATCATTGTAAATATAGGAACAAAAATATTAAGTTCAAACAAATATGGGTTCCTAAATCTTTGATGACTAATGTGAGTGGACCTTGTTGGATTCCAAGGTCACACACGACACCTCTTTTGTAGGTGGATGGAAATTTGACGAGGAGCGATAAATTGAATGTCCTATTACTTTTTAGCTCCTTAGTCAAACAGCGACGCGAAGGTATATCTCATTCTTTAGACTTAATGAATACCTTCATAGCTTTTTGTGTGCATGACTTTTCTTTGTTTGTGTGCTAGTAGTTGCATTACTATGTGTGCATGATTTTTTTGTGTGATTGCATCTCATGTTTGCTTTAGTACTTCATGCATTTTATATAAAATAAAAATAAAAAACTGAAAATAAAAAAATGGTGCTTAAATGTGTATCGTTTCTCTTTGATTCATTATTGAAGTATGCACGGATGATTTTCATATCTATGTAGAAATTGGTGTATTATTACTTTTGCTACATGCGTATGTTTATCTTTCTAAATATTCATGGCATGTCCAATGACTGAGAATAGCTTGATTTCTACACCACCTACTTCACTTCCACATGTATTATTATTGTTGCACATTTGGAGATATCGTTTATAAAGTATGGAATGTGAATGTAGGAGAAAAACTTAACTGAATATCTAAGGGATATGATATACCTTGCCATGGATAAAAATTGAGCAAAAGAAAGTGTTGTTATAAGTATTTTTAAAAAAAATGAAAACAAAAAGATAATTGCTCCGTATGAAAAATGGATACAATCCTTGGCAACGGTATTACCCACGAGTATCCAACATAAGCTTTATGGGTAAACTTTAGCGTTGGTGTATTTACTCGTCAAGCAATGCCACCCCCACATCTAAGAGTCCTTATAGGCTATGTTTTGGGGTGTGGTACCTTGAACTCATGTCTTAATGAGGTGGGAAAAATCAATCCTAGGTGATAGAACGTTATTTGGAAAATGTGGATTGGTTCCGGTTAACTTTCTTAATGATTCTCCCTATGTGCTTCAATTTTAATCATCACACGTACAGGTTGGTGTTGAATTCTTCGTTGTTTAATTTCATTAGATTTTGACTTGAATATTATATGAATGTATTCATGCAATTGTTGGTAATGGTAAATAATACTCTCTTTTTGCATGGTATATATTTTTGACTTCGTGCTTTGACTTTTGATGATAACAAAGGGGGAGAAAGATAAAGAAAGATTTGGTGTGTCGGTATTATATGTTGAAGGGGGAGCTTGAAAAATACATAAAGAGGGGGAGCTTGAGAGAAGGGGGAGCATGCTTATATTTGCTATACTTATTGTGCGTGCTTTGTAATGCGTGTATGTCTCATTCCATATCATCCATACATCATATTGCATTACACACTTCACACACTCATATTCAATGTACAAATCTTTCATTGTGTTGTCATCATCAAAAGGGGGAGATTGTTGGACGCAACGATCTAGGAACTTTAGTTTGATGATGACAAACGGGTGTGAACATTTTAACATGTGTGTTAAGTGTTTCAGGAATGGCGAACGCGTGATTAATTCACGGAGAGACGTGGTTAATGTGCAAAGGAGAAATAGTCAAAAGAGAGATGCAATCGATTGCGAGTTAATTGGAGTTAAGATCAAATCTCTTTTGGTGAACCCCAAGAATAGACCACCTTTAATTTAGCCAAACCCTAGTCTAGAGAGCCGACCTTCATATATAAATCCCTAAGAGCTCACAAAAAAGAAGGCTGCCGAAATTTGAAGAGAGAGCCGCACTTCTAATTTTTTTTTGTTTGCAGGCGCAGATTCAAAGAGCACAAGTGTAGCTGAAATCATCAAAACCCTCTCCAAGAGCTGCAACTTGGCATTGCAATTCTCCAAAAAGGATAGAGCCTCTCTTTTTGATAAATCCCAACAGCCGCAACTTGATTTTTTGGGAGATCTCTTCATTAAAAAAAACTCTCTTTTTGTTGTTTTTAAAATCCCCTCTTGAGCTCATATCTCAAACATTTTTTTAATCAGCCGATATTAAGAGGAGCTTTTTTTTTACCTTGAATACGTAAGCCTCTCTCTGTCTTTCCCCTTTAAAAATCTCCAAGCACAATTAATTGGGGTAAGCTTTGTTTTTATGTCAATGATGAACATTACTTGATTTCTGTTGTTTGTGTGCAGGAAAAATATAAATCCAAGAGTCAGTGGGGTACAAACATTAAGAGAACAAATTTGTCTTGGGGAGCACTAAAGGCAAAGTTGTGGGCTGCAAGATAGGAAACGAAATAAATTGGCATAATCAACATTAAATTGGTAATTAACCCTCTCTTCTTTAATTAACTCCAATACTTTGTTTCTTGTGTCCTGATTGTTTTGCAGGAGAAAAAAGTGACAGAGGCTTGGCACAATTACAATTGAAATAGAACATATGGTTGGGTGCACATCCATTAAGAAATAATTAGTGCACGTGATTAGTTGTTGTGGCTAAAAACAAAATTAAAGGAGAAGCTGTCATTCAGCCGTTCCCCATAAATTGAGAGAACCCTGTTGCTTGCCGCAACAACAAATGTGATGACCCTGTTTGATAAGAAGCCGCAATATTTATGAGCAAGCCGCAACTTTCAAGTACAAGGAGGGCGCAACATCAGAGAGTGCCGCAACCTAAGTTGCTGAGGAGACGAGAGACGTGACATCTACATCTACGTTAGACAAGATCTAACATGCGCCGAACGACAGAGACGACACATAATTACTGAGCATTTCTAAAACTCTATTTATTTATCTTTGTATTGGTGTAGCGATCTCTAGGGGAAACTTTACCATCTGTGTTACTTTTTGGGGACCTGACGACTTGGGAGTCGTCACGGAGGGAGAGCATCTGACTAGGTTGAGAGTGTAGAGCACGTGGTGTGCGTACGAGCTAGGTGAGAGTAGATTTGGGATATTGACTCATTGTAGCTGTACATGATTACACATCTATATAGTATTTGCTTTCGGGGGCTGGAGTAGGTCGTGGGGACGACCGAACCAGGGTATATCTGTGCGTATTCTGTGATTGCTAATTTATTGCCCTGTCTGTGCCTATAACTGCGTGGGATTGTTCGTGGGTTACACGAATATTTTTTATTAGCCTATTCACCCCCTCTAGGCTACGATCCAGATCTAACACAGAGGTGCCAGGAATGCCAAAGGTTCGCCAGCACCGGGTCCACCCCCAGTCAGAGCTCGTCCCAATCATTAGCCCAATACCTTTTGCGAAGTGGGGACTCAATATCCTGGGATCGTTCACGTCGGGCCGAGGGCAAAGGAAATACCTGATCGTGGCCGTGGACTACTTCACCAAATGGATCGAAGCCGAACCACTAGCCCTAATCACCTGGAAGAAGGTAAGGAGCTTCGTATGGAACTCCATCATCTCCAGATTCGGAATCCCCCGCGCCATCGTCATCGACAACAGAAAGCAATTCGACTCCGCCGGGTTTAAAGACTTCTGCGCCGAATGGAAGATCAAGCTACTCTTCACCTCGGTGGCGCACCCCCAGACCAACGGGATGGCGGAGGCAGCCAACAAATGCATCATAGAACCCCTCCGCAAGAAAGTAGAAGGCGCCAAAGGGAGGTGGCCAGAAGAGCTTCCCGGGATACTCTGGTCTTACCGTACGACCCACAAACAAGCCACGGGTGAGACCCCATTCATGCTCACCTATGGCGCCGAAGCAGTGGTCCCAGTCGAGGTGGGTGAGGAGTCACTCCGCATCCGGCATTTCGCCGAAGAAAGGAACGCCGAGGGTTTGGAGCTCGGCCTGGAGCTCCTGGGTGAACGATGAGAACATGCCTTGGCCACCATCATCTGCCAGAAGTAAAGGGTGGCACGCTACTACAATTCCCACGTCAAGGGACTGAGTTTTCGCCAGGGGGATTTGGTCCTTAGAAAGGGGTCTTCTGTCTAGAGGTCGCGCGCAAAGGGAAGCTGGCAGCCAAGTGGGAGGGCCCCTACTAGGTGGTCGAAGTTCTAGGACCCGCTACCTATCGGCTAGCCAATTTAGAGGGAAAGACCCTCACCCACTCTTGGAACACCGAGCACTTGCGCAAATATTACCAATAAAGCCTACGAGATCGCCCGCGAATGTAACTCTTTTCTTCCTTCTTGCTGAATAAATTGGGTTGATCCTGCTTTCTTCTTATAGCATGGCCGTAAAAAACCTCATGGAGAGGGGAGACCCTGCCAAGGGAGTGCCCGGATGGCACCTCGCAATGACAAGGGACGACCCCCAAACAGGCTGATCCCCCCTCCACGATTCACCTGGTCGGGAAACTCCCCAGGGCCGAACCTCGGAGTGGGCAACCCACTAGGCGAGGGTAGCCCTCCCAGAGAACGGAACGACTCGAACCGGCCGTAAGGCTGGGGGCAACTCCCCAGTGGGCCGGTGAACTGACCGACCGTAAGGCCAGGGGCAGCTCCCCGGGCGGGTCGATCGAAAGGACGACCTCAGAGGTCGACCTCATTGGCTAGTCGCAAGACATGGGGTCGCGCCCCAGGCCGACTAGCCAACTGACCCGGGGCAACTCCCCAGATACGGCTGCACGTCAACCGAGCCGAGGGCAACTCCCTCGGCCCGTCGCACGCCAACCGAGCCGGGGGCAACTCCCTCGGCCCATTGGCACGCCAACCGAGCCGTGGACAACTCCCTTGGCTCGTCGGCACGCCAACCAATCTGGGGGCAACTCCCTCGTCCTGTCGGCATGCCAACTGAGCCGGGGGGCAACACCCCCGACAGGAGAGACGACTCTTCTCTGTTAGAACTAAAAAAAAGGGACCCCCCCCAAAGGAGGAGGTGAGCAATAGCAAGCAAGGAAAAGACACTTTACTTTCGAAAAAATACGAGGGGATACACCGAAAGCCCTGGTCCCGAAAAACTTAAGGACCAGGCTAGGGATCTAAACACTCCCACACTCGTCTTCTCGGGGGGCCCCCTCAAGACCGTCAACGGGAAGAGCGCCGGACCGCTCCGGGATCTCTTCCTCTTCATCGGAGTACGCTTGAAGCTCCTCGAGGTTGATCTCCGCGAGCGGAAACCTCTTTCGAACCTTGGCCTGACAGCGGGCGAATCCCTTCTCGAACGCCGAGGACATGGCCTTAGAGGCAAAGGAAAGGGCATATTCCGTCACGGCGTCCTGGGCAACCTTAGCAAGGTCCACATCCTCTAGCTCACGAATCCGACCCTCGAGAATGGCCACCTGTCATTGGTGATTGGACCGGTCCTTCTCAATCTCTTTCGATCTCGCGTCAAGCTGGGATAGGAGGGCCCTCTCACCTTCTTCCACCGCCTCCAGCAGGATATTGAGTTCCTGGGCATTGGCCATGATGAAAGGGGCAGGATCGGCGCCGGCCTCAGCTACTGCGCCAGTGGCCGCAGTGAGCACGGAAATTCGCTCCTCAGCCTTGGACTTCCCGACCAGGGCTAAGGCTTTGTCCTGGTCCGACTTTTCCAGGGCAGAGGAAAGCTCAGCCACGCGAGACTCCAGGGACTTCACGAGCGCCTTAGACAAGTGATCGGCCTCCTCCTCGCCTTCCCGGGCCCCGGGAACCGATGCCGCGTCCGCCTTAGCCTTGGAGAGAGCCACAAATAGGCGCCTCATCGAAAGCCCAACAGAGGATAGCTACACAAGAGAGGCGGGAGTAAGTTGAAGATAGCAGCAAAAGACTGGGGTAGGGAAGAAGCCCCACATGTTGGCTGGTCTGGACCACGAAAGCAGCTAGACGGTCGCCTCTGACCTCGTCCAAAGTGGCTCGGTCCGAGGAGAGGATGCAGTTCTCAGCCACCCGTGCCGCCACACTACAGCCGGAAAAGACCGACTCACCCGCTCCTACGGGGAAGCGGGGACGGAGAAGATCCTCCCCCCAGAGGTAAATCCGTGTGGGAGGAGCAGAACGCACCTAGATACCGCTCGTATATATTTGGAAGAGGGCCCGGTTACGGAGACAAGGGGCCAGCCCATGGCCAAACCGCCTCGGCCGAGGGTGACAGATCCCGGCTCTTGGGCAATGAAACGCTAACCTCCCCGGCGAGATTGCGGACCTTCTTCGAGACGCCATGCTGGGAGGAAGAGGGGACCTTCCTCTTCGGCTTCTCGACACCAGCCACCGGGCGGTCAGCATGTTGTTTCTTCCGGACCGCCAGCACATGATCCCCTCTCCGAGAGGCGGGGTCCGGGATCCCGACTTGAGGAGGAAGGGCAGAAGAACTGGAGGGAAACCTGTAGTGCCATGGGAAGCTACTGCACATGTACTAGAGGGGGGGTGAATAGTACTTTTAAATAATAGGGAGTGTTATTCCTAATTATCGTGCAATTAACAAACAACAATGCGGAATAACTACAATCAAGAAATAATGCAAACGCAAACACAATGGTTTAATGGGTTCGGATCCACCCAAGTCTCCCCGACTTGTTCCCGGTGATCCTACGTCCCAACCACCCGGATCCCTTCCGGATACTTGAGTTAGAAACCCTAACTCAAGATTTCCAATAATACCACTTGCGAAAACCTCACAAGTGCAAACGACCTACAATCGATGACCGTGAATCCCACAACCCGGGATCACGCAAAACCTCTCACAACCGAGAGTATACAATTCAAATATAACTGAAATGAAATGCTTACCAGCAAAATACCTATGCCTTGAGATTTCTTACCAAATTAGGGCAAAGAGGATTTTGATGGAGGAAGAGTCACCAAACCCTAGCTTCAAGAAGATGACCAGCAATGGAAGCCTAGAGATGAGATGGATGACCTAGAATCAAGCCCTTGGCTTGGAAGGCTCACAATCAATGAATCTCTCTTGAGGAATAAGAGTGAGGGAGAGATTCTTGAGAATGGGAGAGCTTGAAGATGAGAGTTGAAAGCTTCTCTTTTTGAATCAATAGAACTCTGGAAATAGCAGCCTTGGATCCTATGAAATAACCCCTTCAGGTATTTAAAGGATCAAGGGAAAAGAGAGGAAGAAACGTCGCTTTCAAAACTCCAATGGATCTAAATCTGAAGCAGACTAGTCGGTCTAAGAAGGATCACTGACCGACTAGTTCATCAACTAGTCGGTCGGTGATTCAACATGGACCGACTAACAGCTCGACAGCCAAAAGAGTGATTTCCAGGCAACATGAACTAGTCGGTCTAAGAAGACTTGCCAACCGACTAGTTTGCCAACTAGTCTGTCGGTGAGTGTTCTTTGACCGACTAAGAGTGAAATGCACGAAGCTGAATACAAGTTACACTAGTCGGTCTAAGAACAAATTCTGACCGACTAGTTTCACAACTAGTCGGTCGATGAATGTTCTTGGACCGACTAACTGTAAACAGTAACTCAGGCTGTACAGAGGCAAGCTCAACTAGTCGGTCTGAGAAGGATTCCTAACCGACTAGATCGTCATCTAGTCGGTCGGTGAACCTTATTTGACCGACTAATTGATCGACATGGCTGAGCTGAAATGAGTTAGGACATCTAGTCGGTTCATGAAGAGTTGCCGACAGACTAGATCGTCATCTAGTCGGTTGGTGACTCTACTTGAACCAACTAAGATGCACTAGAAGCCGAGGGAAGAAGCGATATGCTTCGGGAAAGTTTCTTAATGGCTTCTAAGATAATCCTAGCTCTAAGATATGAGCGATATGAAGATAGACATGTAAGAATTACTCAAGGCTTAACATTCTATAAATCGAAGCTAAAAGACTATGAATAAAACCTTAAGGAACGGTCTTCGCAAGCTTCGATCAAATCTTCATGACTTCCAAAAAGGTCCAAAAGCTTTAACGAAGCTTTAGGAATTGAATACGAGCTTTGAGAAGTCTTAAGATGTCGCTTTGAGTGTTCTCGTGAATTTGGCGACGATCTCCATAACTGCGCTCACAAATTGGTAGATCACGAATTATTTATGTTTGCTCATCATCCAAAACCAAATACGGGGAGTCCAATACTCAACATTCTCCCCCTTTTTGGTGATGACAAACCAACATAAATAATAATCAATAATAATGTACTAAATGAAATTTACTTACTCCCCCTGCATTGATGACACATTAGTTCCATATGAAATAATAAACATATGCATCAATCAGGCGAGAATAATAAAAATACAAATTCATTTATCGAATTTGAAGTACATTTATATTTTCTTAACTCCCCATGAATCTAACATATCAAATTAGATTCATGCTAAACTATCATTTAGCACATGCCATTATTATATCTCTCCCCCTTTGGCATAATCCAAAAAGTGCGGGAGGAAGTCAATGATAATAAATCATGGCCAAATAATACATGAAAAACGGGAGTCGAAGAATACGACCTTGGTCCAACGACACCAAAGTAAAATACCAAAACATATTAAAGGTGTGCCAAAGAGACTTTAGTCGAAAAACGAAAAATGAAGTCATCAAAATACCAATTGTAAATTCACGTATTGATGAAAGGAATTTATTCTCCAATATCAACATTTATAGCTATTTTAGTGCTTGGAAAACAATTCTATGTTTTCATACAACTAAAGCTATTGAATCAAAAATAAATCGTCAAGCGACGAAATCAATATCAGAGACATACATAAAATGTGCACAAAGGAATGAACCATCAGAAGAGTGGTGCACATCATAGAATATCAAAAGTCACAATATCGATCGAAAATGAACATAAAGTAAAAGCACATCAAAACTAAGTGAAGTGTGCGATGAGAAGTGACAAGGTGATAAAAGTAATACGAAAATCATCATAATAACTTTTAAGAACATGTCATGCCAAAAATAGATATGAATTTCAAAGCATTTATGGCATTCACAATTTTATCATGCTAGGAGAAACAAAATGATACCAATGTAAAGACATAGATTCTAACCAAGCATGCATTCAACCCTCATGGATACCAAATGTAATATCATACTTACAACATTAAGCTCCCCCTACATTGGTGCATTACCTATGCACCATCAACTCCGTTTGAATGAAAGTCTTCGCAAATCGAGGAGTTGGTAGGGTTGGTATCCCACGGTGGATTGAACCTAGAAAACTTCATTTTGGTATCCAAAAATCCTTTTGGATCCAATGGGTTAGACAACAAATTTGAAATACGAAATAAAAATTATTGTAACCCATAAATTAACATAATCAAAATCAATTTTATAAACATATGCCTTGGTACCCATAACATGATCATAAACTCATGGTACCAAGCAATGAAGGGTTAAAGGAACTAACCCTTCGGAAACCAAGTCCAAGAGGAACTTGACTTCCCAACATAATCATCATTCAAAATAACATCATTAATATATGATTTCACATAAACATTCATAGCATCATCGCTAGTGTTCTTGGGACCCCAAATAGTGTACATTTTGGGAATCCTCTTCCTAGTGGTTGCATGCACAAAAGGTTGATTTCTATGTGGTGCATGTGGCCTAGGAGCATGAGATGTGTATGCATGAGGATGATTATGAGAGAAGGCATTCACATGTGGATTAGATGTGTGAACATAAGCATTAGGATGTGCATGAGCATGATTACGTGCATGTGGGTGTCTCATATGAGTGTTCGCACGTGCTCGTGGGTGCGGAGCATAAAAATCATTATTAGCATGCACCGGTGGAGTAGGATGTGTGTTCCTACGTGGCATAGCATGAGAGTACAAAAATGCATGACCCCTCTTTGGAGGTCTACCCAAAGTGGGTTTCTTTCCAATCGGGGGTGTGTACGAAGTGGAAGCACTATTGGTAGGAAAACTACCAATGGGGTGTTTGCTCCCACTCGTCGAGGCGTCGGATGTCGGCCTAACAAAGGTGGTAGGCGATTTAGATGAGTCTCCCATCTTATACCCCAAACCAATGTGGTGTTTGGTCGGAAGTAAGTCATTTAGGATATTATCCAAATGGCCCTTACCTTTATTGAAATCATTGATACGGCCTAACGTGCACTCATACTTCTCTTTGAGAGAATGCAAAGAAGCATCCAAAGTGGATACTTGCGATGTGAGTGCATAAACACGTGATTTGAGATTCTTATTCTCAATACTCAAGGTTGAGTTTTGAGACGTCAAATCCGCCATCTTGTGTTCATCCGATTTCTCAAAATGAACATGCTCAAGTTGAGATTTGAGGTTCTTCACCTCATTTCTCAACAAGCCATTATGAGTAAGCAAACTTGCTTTCTCATTGGCAAGTGTCTCAACAATGGTGTCATTGTTGGTGATGGTAGACTTAGGAGAGGTTTGGAGGCTAACAAGTTCATCTTTGGTCTTATTATATCTATCTACTAATTTAGTAAATTTAGACCAAATTTCTTGGTTTGCTAACCTCATTTCATCAATAGTAGGTTCTCCGCTTACATCCTCGCTACCATCCTCGCTTTCATCCTCGCTATCATCGAAGGAGGACTTTCGATCTTTTGCCTCATTAGCCATGAAGCAAAGTTTTGCTTTCTCCACTCTTCCATCATCCGACTCTCCACTTGAGGAATCCTCTTCGGAGTCGGTGAATGTGCCAACAAGTCCTTTCTTGTACTTTCTCGACTTGTCGTACTTCGATGCTTTCCCCTTCTCCTTGTGTTTGCAGAGAGGACAATCCGGTTTGATGTGTCCTGGCTTGTTGCATTTATAACACACGGGAGTAGAAGCATTAGTCGAACTAACTTTAGATTTATTCAAAGATATACCTTTTCGGAGGAATCGATCGAACTTCCTTGCCTTACGGGCAATGGATTCCATGTCCAATTCGTCTTCCGATTCTTCATCATCGGTAGATGGAGCGGCCTTGAAGGCAATCGCCTTTTTCTTTGGCTCATCTTGCTTCAAGTACGCTTTCATCTTTTCCTTCATTCGGATCTTACTATCCTTGCGTACCTCGTAAGACAACAAGGTACCCATTAGTTGTACGACGGTATATTTATTCATGTCATTACCTTCCTCGATGGCGAAGGTACGCTTTTCCCAACATGATGGAAGACCGTCGATAATCTTCGCGACTTTCTCCTTTTGGGTATAGACCTTCCCAAGAGCTTCCAATTCATTTGATATATCCACGAAGCGAGCGTAATATTCCTTCATGGTTTCGCCCTGCTCCATATGAAACAACTCAAATTCTTTATTAGCAACGACGAGTTTAGAATCTTTTACCGTACTCGATCCTTCATGCAATATGAGGAGTTGGTTCCATATTTGATATGCACTCTTACATGTGCATATCTTGTTGAAGTCCTCGGGCTCCAACGCACAATTCAAGGCATTCATTGCCTTGGCATTGGCTACTTCCGCGGCGACCTCCGCGGGAGTCCACTTCGCAAAATCTTCTTCGGAAGGCTCGACATACTCCGTCATGGTGGCTCTCCATAGTGAAGCGCTACGGAGGAAAATTTGCATCCGGCATTTCCAGTACCCGTAGTTGGTACCGTTGAAGTGTGGAGGCCTGACAGAGGATAGTCCTTCCATAACAGAAGAAGCTCCATCGCGGTTCTTGAAGACGTTGTAGTCGTTGTTCGTCATAGCTCTCAACTTTGGCTATGTGTAGCTTTGAACTTGGCTCTGATACCAATTGTAGTGCCCTGGGAAGCTACTGCACATGTACTAGAGGGGGGGTGAATAGTACTTTTAAATAATAGGGAGTGTTATTCCTAATTATCGTGTAATTAACAAACAACAATGCGGAATAACTACAATCAAGAAATAATACAAACGCAAACACAATGGTTTAATGGGTTCGGATCCACCCAAGTCTCCCCGACTTGTTCCCGGTGATCCTACGTCCCAACCACCCGGATCCCTTCCGGATACTTGAGTTAGAAACCCTAACTCAAGATTTCCAATAATACCACTTGCGAAAACCTCACAAGTGCAAACGACCTACAATCGATGACCGTGAATCCCACAACCCGGTATCACGCAAAACCTCTCACAACCGAGAGTATACAATTCAAATATAACTGAAATGAAATGCTTACCAACAAAATACCTATGCCTTGAGATTTCTTACCAAATTAGGGCAAAGAGGATTTTGATGGAGGAAGAGTCACCAAACCCTAGCTTCAAGAAGATGACCAGCAATGGAAGCCTAGAGATGAGATGGATGACCTAGAATCAAGCCCTTGGCTTGGAAGGCTCACAATCAATAAATCTCTCTTGAGGAATAAGAGTGAGGGAGAGATTCTTGAGAATGGGAGAGCTTGAAGATGAGAGTTGAAAGCTTCTCTTTTTGAATCAATAGAACTCTGGAAATAGCAGCCTTGGATCCTATGAAATAACCCCTTCAGGTATTTAAAGGATCAAGGGAAAAGAGAGGAAGAAACGTCGCTTTCAAAACTCCAACGGATCTAAATCTGAAGCAGACTAGTCGGTCTAAGAAGGATCACTGACCGACTAGTTCATCAACTAGTCGGTCGGTGATTCAACATGGACCGACTAACAGCTCGACAGCCAAAAGAGTGATTTCCAGGCAACATGAACTAGTCGGTCTAAGAAGACTTGCCAACCGACTAGTTTGCCAACTAGTCGGTCGATGAGTGTTCTTTGACCGACTAAGAGTGAAATGCACGAAGCTGAATACAAGTTACACTAGTCGGTCTAAGAACAAATTCTGACCGACTAGTTTCACAACTAGTCGGTCGATGAATGTTCTTGGACCGACTAACTGTAAACAGTAACTCAGGCTGTACAGAGGCAAGCTCAACTAGTCGGTCTGAGAAGGATTCCTAACCGACTAGATCGTCATCTAGTCGGTCGGTGAACCTTATTTGACCGACTAATTGATCGACATGGCTGAGCTGAAATGAGTTAGGACATCTAGTCGGTTCATGAAGAGTTGCCGACCGACTAGATCGTCATCTAGTCGGTTGGTGACTCTACTTGAACCAACTAAGATGCACTAGAAGCCGAGGGAAGAAGCGATATGCTTCGGGAAATTTTCTTAATGGCTTCTAAGATAATCCTAGCTCTAAGATATGAGCGATATGAAGATAGACATGTAAGAATTACTCAAGGCCTAACATTCTATAAATCGAAGCTAAAAGACTATGAATAAAACCTTAAGGAACGGTCTTCGCAAGCTTCGATCAAATCTTCATGACTTCCAAAAAGGTCCAAAAGCTTTAACGAAGCTTTAGGCATTGAATACGAGCTTTGAGAAGTCTTAAGATGTCGCTTTGAGTGTTCTCGTGAATTTGGCGACGATCTCCATAACTGCGCTCACAAATTGTTAGATCACGAATTATTTATGTTTGCTCATCATCCAAAACCAAATACGGGGAGTCCAATACTCAACAAAACCCACCTGCGTAGGGGGAAAGGGGGAAGTCATCATCAACCAACCCTATCAGCCACAGAACAGTGGCCACGGAGCAGTATCCTCGGAGCGATGAGGGATGGCAGAAATCACCAGCGGGGCACGTGGTCTTCCGCAGATTGAGGTCAGAAAAGAGAACGGTGACTTTCCGGTCGCCCGGCGGGATCGCCAACAAGACCTCCACGGTCTCGAGTTCAGCCGCGATCGGGTCACCCAGCTCCAGTGCCAGCATCACGTCGGTGCTCCAGTGAGTTGGGAAATCCATGTCCGACGGGCCGACGACGAAGAGATACTCCTCCTTCCAGAGCTTGACGGAGCTTGGCAGCCCCAATATCAGGCTCTTCGAGGGCCGAGCGCTAATGTAAATCCAGGCCCCCGACTGATGGCGGCTCAGACGATAAAATTGGGAGAAGATTCGGAGGGAGGGGACCACCCCCTTCTGAAGGCAGAGCACGACGAACCCGATGACGAGCCCGATCGCGTTGGGACAGAACTGGCATAGGGCCACACGATGAGCACGCAGAAACTCAACGATGAAAGGATGGAAGGGGAACCGAAGCCCAAATCGGAAGCACACCTCGTACACCTCGACCGCCTTCGGACCCGGAAAGCAGATCTGCTCGTTAGGCTCAGGGGCCCGGATGGAGTAAAGGGTAGAAGGTAGCGGGCGCGCAAATCTCCGGCGGAGGTGGCACAGAAGGAAGAAGAACATCCCAGAACCTCCGGGGCACCCCCGAGGGCTCACCCCCTGACTACCAACCGCCGAGCTGGGGCTATCAGGCGAGTCGAGGCGGACTGGATCCTCTGGACGACCCGAACCGGGGGCAGTGGAAGACGACATAAGGCAGAGCTGGAGCAGGATTAGAAAAAGGAGACGCTGAAGGAAAATCTGGCGTTCGACCAACGGATGTCGACGATCCTTTCTTGGTGCCCTTTGAATGACCCTACGCACGATGGAGATGAACGCAAGGGGTACGTGGAGACATCAAGACGGCGGCAATGCTTCGAAGACTACACCGACGGAAGTTCAAACGGAGCGGTAATAATGGCATTCATTTAAAAGCGGAACCTCGACTGACGTACCCATCAGAAGTCACATCACCCAAGCCGAACCGACGGAAGCCGAACGGCCCGGGCGATGGGGACAATTGTTACGACTAATTTGGACCAGCCCGAATTACAACGGCCCACGGCCTAGCCTCAAAGGGGACGCCCACTAGGGAAGACGGGTCCGCCCAGAAGGGCCCACAGACGGGGCTGAAGACCCATCCACTCCATCCTCGGGGGCACCTGACTAGCCCCCAATCCGCCAGATTAACCGCCCCTCAGAATCCGCGATCCCACAATGGCCATTAACGGACCCATTAATGGGCCACCCCTCCACTACGCGCGAGTGGGAGGAGGCGGAGGCGGATCGTGGGGACGTGAAAGGAGGCGGGGCATAGGGCAATCACGAAGAAACCTATAAGGGGAAGGCCAAGGCGACGGAGAAAAGGGGTCGAGACACAGGTAATCAACAGAGATGTACTCCATCAACGACCTAGGTATTCGCCATCTCAATTCCTCCCTCCTCCAAACTCGTGCCGCCTGGGTTGATGTTCCGGCTTCCTTAAAAGCCGGATCTCCCCCGCCGAGTATCCTTTCAGACCTTGATCTGACTTAGGCATCGGAGGGGATTTGGCTGGAACGTAGGTCCGGTCTCCCTGACGAGTTTCCTCATCTGTCCAGGAAGAAGCTATCCAAGGCGCCGAGGCTACCCATCAGCGTCGGGCGGCCACCCCCATCGCATTCATCAGGTGGACGGCTGCTCAAGAACCGACCCTCTTGCAAGGCGCCGAGGCTACCCCTCGACGCGGATCTGACCGAGGCCGAGCGCGACCCAGCCGAGGCCGGGCGCGATCCACCGAGCCGAGGCTTCTCCTCAGCTCCCCAAAGGCAGAGGATCGACGCAACCCGGGGACTCCCCCGTTTGCGCCCGACTCTCCTTTCACCCACGCCGAGAGCACGCGGGTTCGGTGATCCCAAGGGACCCCCAAGTCGACCCCTTAATCACGTTGACCACACAGCCGACGGTCAACGAACTGTGGTGAGAAAACACCTGTAAACAACACCCACTACTAAGTGGTTGTTTCTTGGGATCCTTCTAATATCAATATATATTTGGCTATGGTCTCAACTATTAGCCTACACTTCTTCTCTATATTCGAACACGTTATCAGCACGATCAAGCTCTAGAAAAATTTGAGCCACACAATTGTCATACTCCCCACAAAAATTTCCATCTTGCGAAGGAATCTTGTTGTTGCTGCAAATCTCTTGCGACGACGAGCGATCGACGGGAGCGGGGATTATTATCCACTGATTTTTTTGTTCTTCCCTAGATCTTTTGATTTAGAGGTAAAATTTTATTCCCGTAGATATATATTATTATGGACAATCTTCTATTACATTTGTATATTGATTGTTTTACTCAAATCAACATATAAAAAAATTTTAATAACAAAATTAACCCCTACATGCATTTTTGGAGATTAATTATCACACGAGAATTTGTTACATGGGATTTTCCACATGCTTGGTTTTTTAAACACAATATTAATTAACTAGCAAAAGATCTGGCAACAGAAAAGGACACTGTCTTTTTCATGATTCATGTATTGCCCACCATGAATGGCAGAGATAAAACTCCAATTAGGGGCTGTTCTTTTGTAGGAAAGTATAATTGGGAAAGTAGAGAAGTTAGGAATCTGATGAGAGAGAAATTTGTATGTAGTGTGTTCTTTTGTTGGAAAGTGGGGTTGGATTGTGGAGTTGGAAAGTTAGGGTGGGGCCCACTCCGTGTAGTGTGTTCTTTTGTTGAAGAAAGTTTGGTGAAGAAAGTTGGATTGTGGGGCCCACGATATTGAAATAATTAAATTATTATTATTAAACTTATGTTAGAAGAGGATTAACCATGGCAAATAGCCATGGTACTATATTTATAAAACTTTCATGTTGAGTTAGGAGTCCAAGGGCCTCCCCACTAACTTAGTGGGGAGTAATGGAGAGTGATGAGGGGAGGGAGGCCAAAGGCCTCCCTCAACTCACAACACTCCCCCTCATCTCTCCATTACCTTGGGTTAAGCATATGAATACTTCAGAATTCAGTATGCCAATGGGGTGGATACTTTTGGATCCAGAGCCACTGTGGTTGCCTCGTTAAAACCTTAGCTGTGGAAAACCCAGTGGGAAAAACCAGCAGCTTAAGGGAAAAGAGTACAACTATTGAGGGACTTCCCCTGATATGTACAAGCTTCAGGCTTGCAGATCTCCTATGTATCTATACAATCATCTCCTATTCGTCTATACATCCATCATGTTCTGAAAAAAAATACAATTATCACTCATTTACACAAGTTTCACTCATCTAGCGGCTATTGGAAGGCAGCGTCGCTCTGGAGTGTAATGCTCTTCGAAGTTGGTAGATGACTCCACTAAAGTGTTCTTTGAATCAGTCTTCAGTGTGTCTGCAAGGTACTGCTAGACCTGGCTGAGCGTTTTCAATACTTGCTTATTAGATGATGAGCTTCTCAGAAGATGTAGAGATTGGATGATGATGTGTGTATATTTAGGAGGTGGTCGGCCTATTGTGTTTCAGTCATCGCGATGATCTTTAAACCTGCATATGCAATATATATTCCTTGACCCTTGAAAGTTGCGCAAAAGCAGCTTATCCTTGGTCTAGTGTTGCTCTCCAGGACAACACTGTAGCTGGTTAACAACTTTACTGGAGATGTTCTATCAAAGATACGTGCAGTTGGCCAGATAATACAATAGAGCTAGGCTCTTCGGGACCTAGGATGTCCTCCCCCTCTTCCAGCTACTGAAAGGTGTCATAAATAAGTATCCATTTTTAATAGGTTGTAAAAGGACATCATTCTTCATAAACTCCAGGTGTATGAAGAATATGAAAGGGTTCCACCACGAAGGTGTTTAATATGTAAGCCGAGACATCTTCGGCATGATTAATAATAGTTCATCTTCAGGATGATTAATGTCATCTTCAGGATGATAGTTCATCTCCAGGATGATAGTTCATCTTCAGGATGATTAATGTCATCTTCAGGATGATGGTTCATCTCTATGATGATGGTTCATCTCCAGGATGATAGTTCATCTTCAGGATGATTAATGTCATCTTCAGGATGATAGTTCATCCTTAGGATGATTATTGCCATCTTCAGGATGATTAATGTCATCGTCAGGATGATCGTTATATCTAGGTTTTTCATTTCCAAGGTACGCTTTAAAGCTATCTGAAATCTCAATGGTCTCTGCTGGAGATTATATTAGCTTTAAGTCGACCATATGTAAGGCAAATATAACAAATCCTGTCAACGATCTTTCGAAAAAGATACAAGGGCAGAATATTGCTTAAGATCAACTAATGATCTTTGTAGCCTATATGGAGAAGACGTTTCTACGTTTCTCTTTCATCTCTGGGGGTAGAGTATACCCTTCTGGAAGTTTTATATAGATATATATATATATATATATATATATATATATATATATATATATATATATATATATATATATATATATATATATATATATATATATATATATATATATATATATATATATATATATATTGCCGTATATATATGCAGTCACAACGTCCATGAGCTGCATGTATTGGCTTTTGCAGAGAAGTGTAGGCTTAGTAGGAAAATGATCACATTTCCTTCATTTCAATTTCTTTATGAAATTCAAATTATATTCCACAGGTTTTTACACATTCAGGTGTATGGACTACTGGTCCAAAGACTTTGCTTTTCAAGAGTGAGTCCAGCTCTACTCTTATTGCCTCGTCCCACTTTGGCCATTCTATGCGTTTACGCTATAGAAAAGTGGGTAGACGTCATCGTCGTATTCAGCGACGTGAATGGCAATAGCGAAAGCAAAACCGTCGACGACGACTGTGCTATATCTGTCCAGTACCTCTCCAGTACGTACGTAATATAATGATGTTTCTCCTGTTGTTTCCTCTGCAGGGGAAATTAGGAGGGGAGAGGTTGCTGGTCTGAGCTCAGCATCCTGTGGTTGGATCATTTTTATATATCCAGGAATCTTCCTATTATGAGAAAATTTTTATTTTGAACCTGGCCGGCGTCCTCTTTTCAAATGAGGTACAGCCAATTCTGCTGCCGGTGGATTGCATCCATCTTTGGGAATGTCAATCCTAGCTGGCCTGTTGGCAGCAGGGACGTGTGAACGAACAATCTTCTGGTTGTCCGCAATTTTATTCGTCAATTGATGTACTTTAGTCTGAATGTGAAGGATCTTCTGGATCTCAACGTCACACGGAAAAAGTATGCGGATCATAACGAGATGAGGACTTATGTGTCCCATGATATGGTCTCAGAAGCTTCAGGCTTCTTTAGACTACGTGCCTATTACAATGAGACTTTACTCATCATATTCACATTTATCAAGACTTGGTGGTAAACCATAAGGAAGCGGCATCAGCAATAAGATATGGCCACAAGTGGGCCGTATCGTGATAAGCGATGCGGAGTGCAGCTTGTTGGTCCCTAAATATCAACAGGCAACTGGAATCTAACAATGGACGTGAAATCCATTGGAGTCTCTTTACCAGAGACTCTGATAACCCATTCTGAGTATGAACATGCTACAGGATGTTCAATTTCAATGCCAGTTGCTTGGCAGAAGTCTTGAATGATATGAGTAGTGAATTCACCCTCATTATTAGCTTTGAGAAAGCTATGTTGCGAGTGAATATGAAGGCACACAGAAGACCATCTAGTAGATGCATATATCAGTACAGTAATGAAGTACCGAAAATGGTCCATTTGCGGGGTGAATAGGCACGCAAAAGGTCACCATGTATTCTCTCAATGAAGCCAGGAGACTCTAAACCCACTTTCAGGAGGGAAGGTCTCTCTCTAAGTTTTTTCTTATGACAAAGGGGGACAAGGAAACTCAACCTTTTGAAGAATCTTCAGGTTCTCCAATGGATTCATTTGATGATGCGTCCATCATCGATGATCCAGGATGACCAAGTTCATTTTGCCAGAGTTAAAAACTATGGCAATGAAAAGCACTTCTGGTGCTTAGTCAAGTTGGCTTTCTATAGGATGAATATCTGTAATTATAGGAGCCCGACGGGGGTCCAATGAAATCGTAAGTAGATGGTCTTCTGGCCATTTTCTTGACGAGTTACATATTGATATTCAATATATATTATCCACAATTTTCAAGTTATTTTCTTTAAAAGAAATATTCTTGAAAATTGGAGATTTCCTATATGTTTATGAGGAGAATTTGCATCTTATAGTCTCGTTGTATGTGGGAGCAATATCAATGCTACATCAGTGCAACGAGGCACTGTCCACAATATTCCATAATTCATCTATAATTAAAACGAAATTTTATTTACGTCAATGAAAAAGACGAACTTAAGCAAATTAAAGATGAAGTAACATTGAATTTTAAATGCATAGATAAAAGATGAAGCTTAATTGAGCAGGTCGTCATTCTCGAAGTTTATTGCAGTGAACATCATTGGTGGCTGAACAGCCGCCAAGTTTGTTTCAGGCAGAGACTTCTGGCTCGCCTGATATAGTTCCTGGAGGTGGCGAGGAGTGCGGCAGCTTTCCCTTTGTTATTATTAGCCTTTTTCTTGTTTTTCCACTTCTGGGGAGAAACATGGTGGGCTTCAGGGATAGGTGCAGAGCCAGCTGGACGTAAATTATGAGTGGCTAGCAGTAAATCTCGATTCTGCTCTGCCCTAAGTAGGCATGAGATCAAATCAGAGAATTTTGTGAAGTTGCGTTCACGATACTGTTGCATGAGGATTGCATTTTTCTCGTGAAACGAGGTAAATGTCTTTTCCAACATGCGTTGTTCTGTCACTTCTTCACCGCACAACTTCAGGCGTGAGGTGATATTATGAAGTGCAGAATTATACTCAGCGACTGACTTATAGTCCTGAAGTCTGAGGTTTTCCCACTCATAACTGGCACGCGGTAATATTACATCAATTTGATGTTTATACCGTGCCTCCAGCGCTGTCTACAGCTCCATTGGGTCCTCTACCGTTAGGTATTCGACCTTTAAGGTCCGATCTATATGTTTCCTAATGTAGATTATGGCTTTCGCCTTATCCACGTCGGAGACAGTGGTGGGAGTGCTACTGCTAGGTGTAGCAGAAGCATCGGCCGCTGCCGGGGCCGAAGGAGGAGCCAAAATGGAGACAAGGAGGGCCATCGAACGCAAGTGGAACTTCAGGTCCACTCGCCAACTCAGGTAAAAAAAAAATTTTCTGCAGAATCGAGGACATCGAAATCGACGCTTGCCAATTTTGCTATTTTATCTATGCAATTTAAAACATGCATGAATTAATTAAAATTGAAATTCACACATAAAAAATAAAATAAGTAAAATGTGGGGATCGGCCAGATACTCAAAAGAATACAAAGTCCGAATATACAGTCTATAAAGAAGAGAAAAATACAATTTGGAAACCCAGAATGGGTCCCTATATTTTCCAATTTTCGTCTACGTCTTCATTTGTCAATACACCAGTCTTTGGCATTAATACATTTATTCCTCACTTACAAATTCTCTCAAAAAGAATAAAATTGCAAGGAATTTAAAAAGGGTATCAAATTGGCCGATCCCAAAAATCACATTTTAGCTTATATAAACATCCACGCAGTTTATAAATGCTACAGGCACAAAATAAACAATCATGTATGTATATAACACAGGCATATATTAAATGGAAAAATAGGCTATAAAGTATAATAATCTCTTGGACCACGGGGAGACGTCATACACCGTTAGGTTAGTTGACTAACGGCAGAGCGGTCGCAGGATCCTTAAGATAATTATATTTTGAAAAAATCCTAATATTCCATAAATTAATAATAATGCAAGAGTGTTATAAATTTAGCAATATTAAAGACTAGGCGACAGGCCCATAACAAGGAATTAAAATTTGTTACGCCTATTTGACTGAGGCCCGAAAGACCCAAGCCCAGAGACCCAACCGCCGGTCAAGAGCCCATCTGCGCACTCGGGCCCACTCGATAAGGCCCTAGGGGGGACTCCGCCCACATGTCGATCCGACCCGGCCCCGATAACACGCCGGCCACTCGCCCACTCCTGCGATAACCGCCCCCTCGATCCCGCTACCACTTAATGGCAGTTAGGGAGGTGCGGGCATGGCGCAGGGAGCGGCGACGGGGGGGGGGGGATTGAGGGGGCACGATTGAGGGCGGACGAGCGACGTGGGTCGGGGACAATCACGGCGGAGGTCTATAAAGGGGCTAGGAGGACGACATGACAAGGGACCGCTTCTCAGGTATCTAAAACCTAAGGTACTCCATCAACGACCTAGCTCCCCCATTTCCTCTCCTTCCTCCCCCGCTCGCGACGTGTGACGCCGCTCCGATCTCCTCACGAGTCGAGCCGTCTCCGCCGGGCCTCCTCTTTCAGATCTCTATCTGACTTAGGCATCGGAGGGGATTTGGCCGGAACCTAGGTCCGGCCCCCTGACGAGCATTCTCGTCTTCGCAGGAGGACAGCAGATCAACGGGCCGAGGCTTCCCCTCGCCCCTCTCCAACCACACAGTCAGCTGGACGAGTGAGGCTTCCCCTCACCGTTCGCCCGCCGAGGCCGAGCACATCCGACCGAGGCCGAGCGTCTCAACTAGGGTTGAGGCTTCCCCTCGCCCTACGCCGACCGCGCATCTAGCTGGACGACTGAGGCTACCCCTCGTCTTCCTTCCTCCAAGGCCGTGCTCGTCCGATCGAGGCCGAGTGTCTCAACCTGGGCCGAGGCTTCCCCTCGTCCCATCTGCATCGATTTGAAGCCCCCGAGGGACCCAAGTGGGCCCCTTGACCACGTTGACCGGGATATCCACGGTCAACGCCTTGTAGTGAGAAAACACTCTGAAACATCTGGCGCCGTCTGTGGGAACGGAAAACCGTCCCACGAAGAAGCAAACCACACCAGCGATGGCACGAGCCAGCAATGGAAGGAAACGCATGCCCCCCATCCCGGAGGAGGGGAATGGCGCATCCAACGGCGACCCCGAAGACACGCCCGTCGGCAATCACCCCACCTCCTCAACCGAAGAGGCTGGCGGCTCGGAACTGGCCACACAGGGACAGCTCCGCGCTCTGGCTCAGGAGACCAACGCAAGCCTCCAGACGTTGGTCGCGATGGTGCAGCAGCTCGTCGGCCCTGCGCCATCCAACGGAGGTGCGTTGGGCGATAGCCATCGCTGGGCGGGGGGTCCCCCGCTCTTGTGGTCCGCTGTGGTCGACAACCACGGGACCCAGAGACCGAACACGGATCGTCGGTTCACGCTGTCCGGCTCCCGTCAGGCGAGATCACATGCCTCCTCCCCTTATCATGAAAGGAGCCGAAGAGAAACCGAAGGGACAGAGGGCGAATCGATGACCGTATCATCTCGTCGGTCACGGTCGTCCCGCCACAGGAGAAGCGAACGACGCCACTCGAGAGACCGATCACGGCGGAGCAGGAGCTCCCGCCGGAGGAGCCGGGAGCGCAGGGTCAGCCCGACCCCCAGCGTGGCGAGGGCCGTGGAACCAGCCCCGCCGGCGCCGGCGCACCCTCCACCACCGAGCGAGCCAAAGGCGGGCGATTGTCGAATCCCCGGGGGCATCCACGGAGACCGGTGTCCCCTATCACGGAGAATAACCGACGCACGGGTCCCCTCTCGATTCAGGATCCCGGCGCTGGGGAAGTACGACGGGATAGGGGACCCGGGACACCACGTAATGGACTACGAGGGGGACATGTCCTTCCAAGGAGCCGACGATGACTTGCTTTGCCGAGGCTTCTATTCTACTCTCAGGGGAGCGGCGAGGACCTGGTACCGTAGCCTGCCCAGCCACTCCATCGACAGCTTCGAGGAACTCACCCAGTTGTTCTGCAATCAGTTCATGGCGGGGAGGCAGATCAAGCCTGATGCTGAACATCTGTTCAACATAGTGCAAGGCCCGGCCGAGCCGCTCCGGCAGTTCATGCACCACTTCAATGCGGAGAGGCTGAACGTGAACAGCCCTCCCGACCTGGTGGTCCAAACGGCCCTTAAGAAAGGGCTTCGCCACAGAGGCCTCAAGAAGTCCCTACACAACGATCCCCCGAAGGACCTTCCCGGGATCATGGCGAGGGCCGAGCGCTTCATGTTGACCGAGGAGGCCTTGGCCGAGGATGCTGGAAAAGCCACTCGAGGGACCAAGCGCGGCGACGGCGGACGAGGCAGCCCCGAGGGGTACCGGACCAAGAAGAGGCCAAGGAACAGACAGCGGGGAGAAGGCGCAAGGGACACCACCCCAGAGGCCGTCCTCGCCCAAGTACAGAAGGAAGAGCGAGCTGATCGCCCCCCACCGAAGGCAAAAAGAGGTGGGAAGAATAGGGAGAAGTACTGCAAGTACCATAAGGACGATGGCCATGACACTGAAGACTGCTGGCATTTGAAGAAGGACATTGAGAAGCTGATGAGCCGGGGGCACGCCAGGAGCCATGCCGACGAGCCGGCCCACGGAGAAGGGACCTCCACGCAACCAGACAAGGGGAAGAAGATCAACACCGTCCAAGGTCCCCTCCGCATCATAGAGTGAGCGGGCGAGGTCTCTCCCCCCGGTTGCAGCCTAGTAAGAGGGAGTTATCTAGGTTTACATCCCTCTGTCTAGCCTCATTTCCCTTTTTCCCTTTCCTCCAAATGTACCAGTCCGACAGGACTCTTGAGAGTACAAATTGCATTCCCTTTTTGTCTTTTCTTAAATCCCCGACGGAATTGACATGTCACTAATAGTGCAAAAGAATGAAGACCGCCGCCTCACTGGAGGAGGAAGAAGAGCTTTGCCCTCGCCGACTGACTCCTGCGCTCATAAGTCTGGGGGCAGTTCCCCCAGCAGGCACGGACGCCGACCGGTCCCAAGCCGAGGAGCTTACCCTCGCCGACCGACTCCTGCGCTAGTAAGTCTGGGGGCAGTTCCCCCAGCAGGCACGGACACCGACCGGTCCTAAGCCGAGGAGCTTTGCCCTCGCCGACCGACTCCTGCGCTCATAAGTCTGGGGGCAGTTCCCCCAGCAGGCACGGATGCCGACCGGTCCTAAGCCGAGGAGCTTAGCCCTCACCGACCGACTCCTGCGCTAGTAAGTCTGGGGGCAGTTCCCCCAGCAGGCACGGACGCCGACCGGTCCTAAGCCGAGGAGCTTTGCCCTCGCCGACCGACTCCTGCGTTCATAAGTCTGGGGGCAACACCCCTAAGACACGGACGCTGACCGGTCCTAAGCCGAGGAGCTTTTTCCCTCGCCGACCGACTCCTGCGCTCATAGGTCTGGGGAGAATCCCCCCAGCCAGTGCAAACGTCATCCAGTCCTAGGCCAAGAACAAGGAAGCAACGCAAAATACACGAGAAGTCCGAGTAAGTCAATTTCGTTTATAACTGTTAACCAGGGTACAAAAATGTGTCTTATTTACAGGGAATCAAGGCGAAGAGACCTCTCTACAAATAATCCACTCACGACGAATGACAAAGTTAATCACCTACAGAAGCTAGGTCGACACCGACAGAACAAAATTGGTTGACAAAAGACCCAAAGTAGTTAGCCCAAGTTAGCAGCCATGCAACAAGCAATTATTGGCCCCGGAGCCGGTAGCGAAGCCAAAGGAGATAGCGGGGCCCATTTCAAGTAGACTGGCCCAAAGCAAAACGGATGCTAAAAAATTTGAGGATAAGGCCAGGAGGGACGGCTTAGGGAGCCCGGGCTCGGGAGGACACATCCTCGTGCACTTTGCCCTGCTCGGAGCGAGGGGGATCGACCGGCGGAGGGGCTTGCTGAACACGCTCCGCACACTCCCGAAAGGAGGAATGGATGACTTCGACAATCCGGGGGGCGATGAGGTCTTCATACGCACCGAAGGCCTCCCTGAGAACCTCGAAGATCCTCTTCCCCAGGGTCTCGACGACGCTCCTCTCCACCTCCTCGGCAAGCCGCGTCACCTGACGCCGATCCGACAGTTCCCTCTGAAGCTCCTCCCTCTCCCGGCGGAACGACTCTGCCGCTTCCTCAGCCGACTGATGGACATCCTCCAGCTTTACCTGGAGGTCACCCACTCGTCCATCCAACTCGGCCACGCGGAGCTTGAGACGCCGAGACTCCATCTAGGCCTCCATCATAGCCACCTCCGCCGCCCCAGCCCGCTCCTGGGCCCTCATGGAGGACTCCTCCAGCTCCCTCAGGCGGACGGCTCGACACTGCAACTCCACAGCGAGCGCCGAACCCTGGAAAGACGAGACATGGGCTAAGAAGAGGATAAAGGGAAGGAGAGGATGGCGAGATAACCGAACCTGTTGAAGGATCCAGACCAAGGAATCCGACATCTTGTCGGCAGGGATCTTCTTGAGGAAGCTGCGGTCCCAGGGAGGGACGGAGACCTCGGCAACCTGCTGGGCCAAGGCTCGGTCGACAAACATTGAACTCCCAGGGACGACAAGGGAAGCCATATTGCTCGCCAACAAGGCCCCGATCCCCGGTGATACGGGCGAGGACGCTGCAAGGGGGGTGGTCGACACGGCTACCGAAGGGTCCCCGGTGGTCGCCGCAGGAAGCGCGGAACCCGCCGGGCTGGAGGGATCCGCGTCCTCCTTCCTCCTCTTCCCACAGTGGGGCTCCGAAGGCGCCGGAGGGGAGCGCTTCCGCCTCGCACCATCCCCACCCTCGGGAACCTGAGGGGGCACGCCAAGGGCAGAAGGAACTGCACCGGACCCGTCATTACCCCCTGCCTCTTGGGCTGACGGGGCGGGTCCGGCCCTTGTGACCCCCCCGGGAAGGGGATCGCCGGAAGAAGAGGCGGGAGGCGCGGCCACCACCTTACCCACGGAAGGCTCGGCTCGGCGCACTTCCTCCTCAACGGTCCACCGAGGCGCCCTTCCAGAGGTACTACCTCGGCTCCGAGCAGCTCCACGGCGGATCAGTTCATCGACGTCGTGGACGAACTCGCAGCCAGCCATCCCTACAAGGGAAACCAAAATCAGGATGAGTCACAGGGCGATTCAAGACTGAAAAGGCGACCTACCTGGAGACCATAAGATGGCCTTCAGGAGTAGGTCGTCCAACAAGGACCAGATGGACTTCGATTTCAAAGGGAGGGTCGACAGCAGCACGGTGGCTGCCCGATCGACATCTGAGAGAGCTAGAGACGGGCGAGGCTGGACAGACCCGCCCCAACTTGTCAAAATCTGGGCATCCCCCAGGAAGACCACAAAGACGTAGTCCGAATTCCAATCCCCCGACCAGCGGGGCAGCCCGATCAGGCATTCCCTCCTCGGGCGGGCTCGGAGCTGCAGCCATGACCCCGGGCCGACCATCTGGATCTGGTAAAAATGGAAGAGAAGGGGGAGAGACGGCTCCAGACCGCGGGTAAAGCAGAGCGTAGCGAAGCCCGTCAGTACCGCAATCGAGCAAGGGGTGAACTGGCAAAGCGACACTATGAGGTATTCCATGACCTGGATAAGGAAGGGATTGAGCGGGAAACGAAGACCCAGGCGAAACATTTCGACGTAGACGCCGACTTCATTGCCCCTCGGAAGGCAAATCCGCTCGTCGACGAATGGAACCCGGACATCGTACGGGAAGCAGAGATACCTTTCCCGGATCTCCGTAACCGCCGAAGGAACGGTCCTCGACGGCGTTCGGAGGACAATCGGGGGCACGTTAAGACGCACGGTAGCCGACGCCACGTCATCGCAGGCGTAGTCTGGGAATAGCTTCCCCTTCCCCTTATCTCGGAGGGGACGACTCCCGGAGGAGGAACCTGATCCCACTAGCTGAGGCCTGCCCCGCCCGGACTCTGGAAAATCCCTCGCCCCTTAGCCAGAACTGCCTATCCTGAGAGCAGCCATAATACGAGAGCGAAAAAGGAATTACCTTTTAGCTAGTTTGGAGGAGGCAAGGAAGCAAAGGCGACGGGAAACTCCGAGTTGTGGAAAGCCTAGAACAATGGGAAGAGCAAGAAAGAAGTGGAGATCGACACAGCTGGGGATCTTATATACCGGACACAGGGACGAATTCGAAGCGCCTGACAAGAACGCGTGGCAATGCTCGAAGAACCGGCGGCGTTCCGAAATTGGCGCCAGGAGAAGTCCAATTGATCCGCCTCATCATGTCCTACATTTATGACCACGCCTCGATTAAAACGCCACTCGGAATCCCAGGAGGCACAGCGGTCGATCCGAGCAAGCCAAGGCAGACGACCCCACCAAGGGCGGCTCACGAACCCCTCGGATTCTCAACTCAAGACGACCCCGCGAGCGGTGGGGATAAGCTTGCAGCTACGACGTGGCAGCATCAGAGGACCGAAGGCACTTCGGAGCCCGCGCCTTAAAAGTATCGAACGGGCCAACTCATGATGACGACTAATAAATGAGTCGGCATCGACTGGCGAGCCTGTCAAGGTCGGCGGAAGTCACATCGGCCGAGCCGAACCGGCCAAAGCCGACCGACCCGACCGATGGGGGCAATTGTTACGCCTATTTGAATGAGGCCCGAAAGACCCAAGCCCAGAGACCCAACCGCCGGTCAAGAGCCCATCTGCGCACTCGGGCCCACTCGATAAGGCCCTAGGGGGACTCCCCCCACATGTCGATCCGACCCGGCCCCGATAACACGCCGGCCACTCGCCCACTCCTGCGATAACCGCCCCCTCGATCCCGCTACCACTTAATGGCAGTTAGGGAGGTGCGGGCATGGCGCAGGGAGCGGCGACGGGGGGCGGATTGAGGGGGCACGATTGAGGGCGGACGAGCGACGTGGGTCAGGGACAATCACGGCGGAGGTCTATAAAGGGACTAGGAGGACGACAGGACAAGGGACCGCTTCTCAGGTATCTAAAACCTAAGGTACTCCATCAACGACCTAGCTCCCCCATTTCCTCTCCTTCCTCCCCTGCTCGCGACGTGTGACGCCACTCCGATCTCCTCACGAGTCGAGCCGTCTCCGCCGGGTCTCCTCTTTCAGATCTCTATCTGACTTAGGCATCGGAGGGGATTTGGCCGGAACCTAGGTCCGGCCCCCTGACGAGCGTTCTCGTCTTCGCAGGAGGACATCAGATCAACGGGCCGAGGCTTCCCCTCGCCCCTCTCCAACCACACAGTCAGCTGGACGAGTGAGGCTTCCCCTCACCGTTCGCCCGCCGAGGCCGAGCACATCCGACCGAGGCCGAGCGTCTCAACTAGGGTTGAGGCTTCCCCTCGCCCTACGCCGACCGCGCATCTAGCTGGACGACTGAGGCTACCCCTCGTCTTCCTTCCTCCAAGGCCGTGCTCGTCCGACCGAGGCCGAGCGTCTCAACCTGGGCCGAGGCTTCCCCTCGTCCCATCTGCATCGATTTGAAGCCCCCGAGGGACCCAAGTGGGCCCCTTGACCACGTTGACCGGGATATCCACGGTCAACGCCTTGTAGTGAGAAAACACTCTGAAACAAAATTAATTAAAATTTTGAATGGGGCTGCATGCCCATCAATATTAATCATTTTAATATATTATTAATATTTGGGCTTCAGGCCCATTTGCCAAAAATTTAACAAATTATTACAATTGAATTAATTTGGCTTCATGCCCAATAAGTCAATATTAAAATGTTATTAGTATCTGGGCTTCAGGCCCATTAACAAAATTTTAATTAACTTTTTAAATTTGCAATTGGATTAAACGGGCTTCTGGCCCAATTTTGGTACTCAAAATTAATCGTAAATCTAAATGGGGCTGCTGGCCCATAAAAAATTATTTTGTTTTTTCATTTATAAACTGGGCTTCAGGCCCAATAAACAGCCCATCAATTGTAATGATAAAAAATTTAATTTAAGGTAATATTAACTTAAACCCTAAATCAAATTTGAGGGTATTAGTTAAAGAATGTGAAAAG